>JAEQBH010003711.1:0-608723 GCA_016808115.1 Tetrastigma voinierianum
ATAACCTATTAAATTTAGTATATTTATTAATTTTATTATTTAAATTATTAGGAATTAATTAATAATTCATATTTAACACAAATAACTTATTAAGTAGGTTAATTACTTAACATAATAATTAAACGGCCATCTGTGGCCAATTGCAAAGTAAGTAACACAAATACGATAATTCACAAACGCGTTGGGACGGCCAACACGATTACGACCCAAACACGACATACTCAACCCAAACCCGCAAAAACCGCGCCGCTCGCCGCTTATAATGCCTTGTCAAATCCTTACCAACCTAATAAAACCCTTGGAAAATAAGTAGATGCCTTTTTATGCTAGAATTAACTTTTTTTTTTTTCTTTTAACTTATATTCACTTTGTATTAGATTGTAGTATTATCTTATTATAGATGTTCGGGACAGTTTATGCTAAGGGGATCGAAACTGGTCCGTTGAGTTAAACTCGCCTTAGACCAATTAACCTACCGTTCATAGAAATTAACTTATTTTATTAAATTAATTATAGATATATTAGAATATTTTATTACATTGTTTTAAAATAAAAATAATAGCAAGAGTAATAAAAATAAGCTAACTAACAACATGAAAATGCGATATATAATATATTATTAATATTTTTTTTAAAGGATTAATATTAATATTATTTAGTCATTATCCTTCATATAAAATTATATTATATAAGATTCAAATATAGATATTTTTATATTTAGAGAAGCTAAAAAATGATAGGTGTTCCCTATCAAAGCTAAAAAATAAAATTAAGAAATGCTTTCCAGTGAGAACCGATCCATCCTTGAATTCTTCTTTCCTTTTCATTAACTTTAAAAAGATTTAAATATAAAATAATTAATATGCTAAATCACTAACCTAATAAATAGGCCACTTTAACAAGAAAGCAATAATCTGTATCAACTAATCTAAAAAATAGGACATTATGCTGTTTATTTTTTCGACTTAATAAAACTAAATAAATTTTTAAGATAAACTGTTGCTTTTTAAAATTTTCAATGACTTATTACCGAAATTTTAAAAAGTTCTCAATGTAGTGCTTAAAATATTCACTTTTCTATTAAAAATCATTTTCCATCGCAATGTTAAAAAATTTAATCATTACCCAATAAGGAAAAGAGTTAGCAATACTCACTACTATGAATGACAAAACGGCGGGCCGTAATCTTAAGTACCCATCCTCGACCCGACCTCGCATTTTTTCCAATTCCCAAACTGTCTTCATTTAAAAAGAACGCTGGACGAAAATTCCTAAACCCACCCCGTTTACATTTAATTTTTGTTTTAATTTTTAATTTTTAATTTTAATTTTATTATATTAAAATTAATATATTTCATAAAAAATAAAAATATTATGAATTTTATAAATTATTTAGTAAAAATATTATAATAATTATTATTATTTATATTAAAGTATAAAATAAAATAATAATAAATATTTTTAAAATATACTGCAATGAGCTTTATAGTAACACTCCGACCGACCTCGAACTCAGTTTGATTTTGTAAATAAACCTAAACCCCTAAAACCCAACTACAAGAAACTAAACCCTGGGTCCCACATGAAGTATGAACTCAAATATTCTGTTTATCATTATCCCTACATACTACTCACCCAAACAAATAACTTAATACTTAACGTTATTAAACACTGCTAAGAATTAAATTCAAAATTATATTACGATAAATAAAAAAACAAACACCACCTAAGCAATTGAGACAAGCTAAAATGATTCAAAATAAAATATGATTAATGAATTAACAATCCTACGAAATAAGAATTTGAGTTGATTATTTAAAAATTGAAAAATAAAACCAGATCACGTGGAGTCCCTTTTTTTTTTTGGCTTCTCAAAAAACATATAAGATTATATAGATTTTATAATTTTTACTTTTTTTTTTGACATCGACATCTATTAACTTGAAATTACGATGTTATAGTATTCTCTCACGAAGAATTTGATCATTTTTTATGCCTGTTTAACTTTTAACTATTGAGATGAACCTCATTGGCTATAATTTACTACAAACTATTTTAGAAAAAAAGTTGAAAATTACAATTAAACAATAAACTCAATATCAATGACAATAATTGGGATTTTATTTCTTTCTATAAAATTTATTTTCTTGGAATTGATAATTACTAGGATATATTACTGACATACCACGAATCAAAACATAATTAAATTCCATAAGATCATTCCAAAATTAAAAAGAATGATAATTCTTCATCCGAGTTCGATTGTCAAAATTTAAAAATTAATAAAGACGACAACTGATATAATTTATTGCGTAATAGTTTTGTTTTTTTCTGATTGATTTCAAACTTTTGAACTCATTTAAAATATAAATGATAGATCAATGGATTCAAAACCAAAATCAAATATGACAACTGTATCTTTAGCTTTCCAAAGAACTTTATCTTTTTGTATCATGATAAATTTTTTTTTTTCCATTTTCATGACTTAATAGTTTTTTAAATTTCAGGATTCTTTGGGAACGTACATTAAAACAAAATCTGCATTACTTTTAAAGAAATATATTAAGGCTCTGATTAAGGCAAAAAGTAATTAAGGAAAATGGTTTCATTGTAAAAAAATATAAAAGAAAATCAAATATAATCAAAATTCTTTAAAACTTTGCCTATTTTTAAATTTATAAGTCCTTATATATTATAGAGATAAATATATAGAATTTATTATTGTTTAAATATATTTTGCCTTCAAATTTTATTTTCTCATACTTTTATTTTTATTTTTTTATTTTCTTAGTATTGAAGTCTAAATAAAATTTTCAAAATAGAGAATAAAAATCATTAATCTCTTCTGTAAAACTTTAGAATTTAGGGTGCATTTGGGATAGTTTAATTATAATTTATTTGAACTTATCTTCTCATATAAGTATTTTATATAAAATTTATAGGTGTTTGAAAGAACTTATGAAAATAACTTATTACCCCTCTAAAAAATTGGCCAATGCTTAATAACAAAATTGTCCTTCTACATTTATGAAAATTACACGCCAAAACCTCGAGGTCATTTATACTTTTTTTAAACAAAGATTCCTGAATACTGCTCATGAACAAAGGACCCCCTCTCCCCCAAACAAGCAGATACGATAAGGCACCGGATGCACTATGGCGCACTCGTAAGGCGAAATGTTTGGGCCATCACGCAGAGCCTTCATAAACACATCAACATTGCACCACCATACTATCGTTAACGGACGTGGCGCCAAGACGCATTAATACATGCAAACCTTGACTCTATTCGCCTGGAAGGAAAAAACGTATTCGACGACAAACCCCTCGACGCTGAGCCACCATATTTGGATTTTAAATATTTGCCGACAAACCCTCGATGCGGAGCCAATTATATCGATTTTAAATATTCGTCAGGATCTTCCTGGCGATTTATTTATGATTATGCCGTATTTGCTAGAAAGATTTGCTCCAATATTTTATTCTATCCATTTTATGAAGATTTACTTTATTTATTTTAAAATTCCGCTTTATTTTATTTTGCTTTGCTTGTGAGTTGCTTTATGTAATTTTAAGAGAAGTTTTTTTTCCTAGTTAAAGTATGTTTACATATTTGGATTTGGGGAAGTATGTATACTTCATATACTCCCTAACGATTTTTTAAACTCGCCTAAGTTTTAATAATATTTTCGCATTTACTTTTTGAAGAAGCTTATCTCTGTTTCTCTTATCTCTGCGATTCCTCGATCAGCCGCGCTTTCTCATACCGTGGATTCCTTGGTGGCAGTGCTATCAATCAACCCGGTCCATAGTCACGCGGGGCGCTTCTACTCCATCATCTATCTCATGACGTTTCATTAACCCTGCAGGTGAACTAATTATCACAAACTTTACTCTCACCATCTCATATTTTCTAAATTTTCATAACCAAATTTTCAACATCAACCCAAACTTTCCAACTCTTTGCTCCATACTACTAAAACTCCTCATAATAAATACCCCTTTCCCTTATATACCATAAATTCACATTTCTTAACTTAAAATCTCTAAAATTCGCTCCATAACCTATTTCTTTACCAAGAAACTACCTCAAACCCATATTTTGACTTACCTAAACTTCTGAATTATCCATCACGGTCACAACCTTGCATAAGTCACTATTTATGAACACTATTCATGAATACTGTTAAAAAAAAATTACAAAAATGACCTTGTGGTGCAAGTGAAATATTTGGATCACTATTTATGGACACTATTTGCAAAAACTGTTAAAAAAAAAAGGTATAAAAATGACCCCTAGATTTTGGGACGTCATAAAAATTCCTAAAAGTTATAATCTAATCAGTTCTTATGAAATAAATATTTAATTAAATTATTTTACTCAAACGGAGCCTTAATCATTCATAGAAAGAATTGTCCAAAACGACGCCGTTTTCATACAGGAAAATAGCTGTATAAGGTTGGCAATTAGGTGAGATCCACTTCATCAGCGAATCTTCTCTGAAGGTACCAAATTCAATGTGAACAATTCATTTTCTTGGCCTATATAAACCCCCTCTTCTCCCCACTCGAAACCCTTCTCCTCTTATCTTTCCCTCACTGTTTCCTGCCTTTCCTCGGTGCCTTTTTTCTCTACAAGGTAAGTTTCTTCTTTCTCTTTTCTATTTTTCACTTTTTTTTTTTCCTGATTTTATTTTTTATTTTTTATTTATTTTTGTTTGTTTGTTTGTTTCTTCTTGTTTGGTATGTTTTGAATTTTGATTTTCTGGGAAAGAGGCTTGTTTTTCCCAGAATAAGATTTGTTGGGTTTGTAGATCATTGTGGTTTTTATCATTTCATCATTTTTCCCAGGTGAGATTTTGACCTTTTTGCCTTTTTCCTTTTGTTATCTGTTGTTTTGCAGGTAAATCCTTTCCTGGAAAGAAAAACCCCATTTCCCAGGTTTGATTTGGATCAAAACCCCTTTCTCCATGCTCAGATTCTGGTCTTGTCTGAAAGCTCGGGTGATGAAGTCGATAATGTTTCTTGAGATCCCTTGTGAAGCAACTAAAACTCAGGTGAGTATGAGTTATCCAACTTGCATGTCTGTTTCCTTCAATCTTTCTGTTAATCCTGTACTGGCTTTGTAACCCCATAACCCCCTTCTGCTTCAATCGAACTCAATTCCTTGCTATTTAATTCATATTGTAAATATTGTTCTGTATAAACCCCCAATTGTGAAGATAAGATATATCTTCCTTAATAATTTTAGGAAAGAGAGAAAAAACAAATGGGTGGCCCAAGGCAACTGTTACCTGCATCTGATGAAGATCCTCGGTATGCAATGATGGATGAGAAGAAAAGGAAGAGGATGTTGTCGAATCGGGAATCGGCTAGGCGATCTAGAATGAAGAAGCAGAAGCTTGGGGAGGATTTGATCAATGAAATTAGCAGGCTGCAGAATTCTAACAAGGAACTAGTGCAAAAAATTGATTTCACTACCCAAGGATATCAAAATTTTGCTGCTGAGAATAGCGTCTTGATGGTCGCAAGATATGGAGCTGGTGGATAGGCTGAATTCTTGAATTTTTTACTTGAAAATCTTAAGGGTGCTTATGGTGTTCCTCTGGACATTCCTGAGATCCCAGATCCCTTGCTGAAACCATGGATCCTTCCTGCCCATTGCAGCCGATCCCGGCCTCCTCGGACATGCGCTCCAGTTCTGAATCAACTAGGAAAAACAAGCATTTGTATCTTTGATCTTCATCTCAAATGGGTTTGTGTCTTGCAACTGTTGTGTTTTTTTCATTTCCTTAGATGTTAGTATGTTAGTCTAAATCTTGATAATTGAGTTTGTAAACTTAAGGGCACCAATCATTGTGGTGACTGTGATTATGGTATGAATTGTAAACTTTTGGGTTCTTAAGATCATTTGTGATGATAAATGATTGTGGTCACCATTGATGACTGATTATGGTATGAATTGAAAAACTTTTGGGGTCCTAATATCTGATTGTGGTCACAACCCTAAGGTCCCAATGGTCACAGATAGATTGTGGTCACAATCGATGGCTGTGATTATGGTAAGAATTGTCAACTCTTGGGTCTTATCACTTGTGATGATGTCTGAATTTTGATCAACATTGGTGACTATGATTATTGTATTTATCGTGGACAAGCTCAATCCAATCACAAAGAAACTTAAGAAAAAGTTGTTTGTTGTGATGTGATTACTCAAAGACGGGATTAGAACTTTGTTTGTCCATCTCTAATTTGATGAGATTTTCCATACTGCAAATGATACTTTTCTTCTTCCTTTTCTCTTATTCTCACCTATAATTATTGAATTATAGTACTTATCAAAAAAAAAAAAAAAAATTATTGCAAGTTTCTGTGGTCCCCTTATCAGTAATAGTGTTTGATTTTGGTTATCATTGATGATCCTGATTATGGTAAGATATGCAAACTGTTGGGTCCTAACCGTTTACGCTAATATCGGGTTTTGGATACCATAGAAGTGTGATTATGGTATGATTTTGTGTTGTTTGTCATTTTCATTCACATGACTGCAAATTGTGGCTAAAATCATGTCATTTTCATCTTGTTAAGTCGCTATTCCTCAATGATGTGGTTGAGCCGGTGTATCGCATTGGGGTGGGGTATCCAATTGTTACTAGTTTCTAGTTCGAGTCTCCTCAGGTAAAGGGCCATAGGAGATATACCCAGCTATTAATTTCAGGTCGTGGGATGAGTCTAAGTGATTATGGTATGATCATGCCATTTTCATCTTTCTAGAGTGCTATTCCTCGTTGATTTGACCTTGAGGGGTAGCGAAGTTGGTGTATCCTATTGGATTGAGATTACTGATTAATATTACCTAAATCTTTTAGAATCATTTACGGTCATAATAAGTATTAAAAACCTCGATCTAGAAAACCCAACCCTCTGAACAAGAAATTATGTTCATGGTTTTAGTTGCTCTATTCATTCTATTGTATTGAATCAAGCGGAGAGAGTTTGTGATGGAATAGAAGTATTGGTTTGGAAAATAATGGGTTTTGCTCTGTTGGTGAGATGATTACTCAAGACTTTTAGTCTATGAAGATGAAATTTTTCAATATGATAAACTTTCTAAGATAAGCTTATTAAATTATGGATCAGGTCAAAAATTTGGATCATTTCATTGTTGACCTTGAATCCTGCCTCTTATACTTAATGTCATGTTTGGTTTTGAGAAAAAGTGCTAAAGGAATAAATAATACCCAGAAGAATGGTTTTGATGGAAAATATTGTAGAAAATCAAATATAATTAACATTAGTTAAAAGTTATATTTTCAAATTATATAATCTAGAGAGTTAAAAATAGATGAAATAGGATTTAAGTTGTACTAAAATGTAATTTATTAACCTTGGGAGTCTTTTTTTTTTCAATTTTTTTTTATTTTACTTCTATTTGTTTATTTTAACTCCTCGTTTTTAATGAAAATAGTTTTAATATGTAAAAATTAATAATAGGGAGAACCTATGTTTGAATTTCAGAAACTGAGTGATTATGTTAATACGAAAGTTCGAATATGTTATATATATACGTAAAATGATTGACATTTAACCAAATTCCTCTTTCTCTCTATTGAAATTTGAGTTATTGAGATTTTTTAAAATAAGTAACAAGACTCAAAGATTTATGAGAAGTCAAGTGTACCTGTCACATAACTTCTGATGAGACAAAATGGATATGGGCTATTATATTAATCACGTTTTAATATATATGATCTTTCAAATATAAAATTAGTAATATATGTAAAGGTGGTTAAAGTGTGTTTGAATTACTTGAAGTATTTAAAAAAAGAAGTGTTTTTAGGTGAATTATTAATTAGGATTTAAAAAAATAATTATGGGAAAGATGAGTTTTCATGTTGGTTCCAATTAAATTTTGATGGTTCTAGACAAGAGATGTCAATGATTTAGAATGGACAAATAGAAACTCAAATGGAATTATTAAAATTGCTGAAAACAAACTTTTAAGTAATTGTAGGTTTTAAATCTTCGAATACGATCGCCGGATCATACACCCGCTATGATAACCTACAAACAGATACCAAGAAAAGCGATAGTAGGTCTCCGTCGGTCGCTCCGACGCCGCTGCATCCTTTATTTATCTTTAAAATCGATATTTCGGTCTGTGAGCGCGCACTTGTCCTTTCGCCTCACTCCTTTATCGGTAGTGAAGTGATCCACTTTACGCTTAAAGTGGGTGATTTCCTTTCGACCTAAGATGCATGCATATCTCGTACGCGAGACTCAGCTTCTTCTTTTAGCTAAGACGGAGTGGAGAGTGCCAAGACATATATTACGCGCGAGACTTAGCTTCTTCCTTTTAAGAGACATATTTTCTCTCGAACACAGACTTCGAGAGCGCTTGTCCACCTTGAATTCATGGCAAGGCACATGGAAGGGCTACGATGCTCTCTTCGAGAGCTCTATCCGTCACACTCGTTAACAAAACCTCCGATAATACAGATCCTGAACGCCAATCCCTTCCCGCCAGAGAGTGATATCTCGATCCGCCCAGCCAAGCCCCGCCTCGGCCCAATTGTAGCCTCTTCTGCCAGACCTGCCCACTGCCAAAGCCGCCTGCACCAAAACCCGCGCACCTATAAGAATGGTTTATCTTGTTAAATTATATACCAACGTGATGTATGTTTGAGGCTATCTTATAATCTAAATATTTGAAATTGTTAAAGCAAATGTAACAAATGTATCACAGATTTAAAAGGGTAGTCGTATTACCGATTCAAATTTTGGTAGCCAAAATTTAAAGATGTTAGAGGTGTTGTTTTCAAGATTATCATAGTTTTTCTGTCAATTTTAAAGTTTTTTAGGATATGTTTTATTTCTCTTCTTGAGACGGTTTTCTATTTAAAAAAATGTGGATAATACGAAAAACTGTGAGAATATGTCAGGCTTCGCTTGTTTATAAAACACAAAAATACTAAATTCAATGATATAAATACGCTTCCATAAAATACCAAACGACAAGTATTCGCTTTCAAAAACGGCTATCGCTAACATTTTAAAAAAAAGTAAACCATAAATGCCATTATTCCTTTCAAAAAAAAAAAAATTGAAATCGTGGGGTGAGTCATTGGGAATGAGAAGAACGCAATTAATTTCACCAAAAACATTTAGGAATCAAACGCTGCGTTTCGGTAAACGGAGAATCAAAGGAGAGTCGAAATAGATTCAAACGGTGACGTTTCGGATAACGTCCTCTGGTTAGATTTCTCGAATCTAGAAAGTCTTCTCTTTCATTCAAAGTTCTTCTTTGATCTTTCCATACCAGAAATTCGATTCTTCTCGGACGGATTAAGCAAGGGTTGGGGTTTCGGCTTTGGAGAAGCCATGAATTTTCCAAGGAAGAGGGTTCAGCTTCTAATTTTCGTCGCTGGCATCGTCACTCTCAGCATCACTGGTATGTCTTCTTTACATATCTATTTCCATCCAATTCTTCGAATTTTTTATTCTTTTGATCGTTTTTCATAGGGTAGAATTCGGTTCATTTCTCTGCGATCTTTTGGTTATGAGTGACCAGATGCGGTGTTGTGCATTGTGTTGAAATCGGCTTAAATTGTTGTGAGAGGGTCTACAAGTAATGGCCGTATCGGAGTTAAGGAAATTGGATTTGAGAGCTTGATTTTTGTGGAATTAGTGATTTGACTTGTCTATTGACTGCCGTACTCTGAAACTGGTGCCATGTAGTTTGATGATTTACATAATACTTCGTTTCTATTTACTTTTGAAATAAAATAAAGGAAATGTTCGCGTTTGGATCGATTTGGTTTTTGAATTTCTCGCATGCGCAATACAAAAATAACATTTGTAAGGTTTGTGTAAATGATTAGTTTTGAGGAAACGTTATGGATTTGTGTGTTATTTGTTTTCTGTTTTGAAAAGGAAAATAGTTCACATTTTTGTAGCAAACTGACTCTTGGTTTTTAGATGAAGGAGAATCATCCCACTTTTACATTTCGGTGATGCTAACTAGAATAGTGGCAATCTGGAGACCGCATATCAACCCAACATGTGTGCTGTTCAACAATTTTATGTGTGATGTTGTAATTTTATTCCTGGACCTGGATATAAGAATCCTAATAAATATCCGATGATTTTTTAAAATATATGTGGCATGATATTCTCTTTAATCTAGTTTTTCAGATGTTGGTGGGTTATGGAATTTTTATTTGAATGCAAAACGAAGCGAATCCACTGAAAGAGTGCCAATGAAAGGAGGTGCATCTGATTTATACGAAAAGTACACACACACACAAAAATGAGGAGCCAGCAAACAGCCAAACGCCAGACCATCTAGGAAACTGAGCATTGATAATTTCCCAAATTTAGCAAGACATTTGTCCATTCCAAGAGGGCTCAAATGTTGGTCTATGGAAACTTTATCGAACTTGTTTCAGGATGCTAGGATTAGTGATTCAATGATGAAATCAAACTATGTTATAACATGATTCTTAGTTTTATTTCCACTCTCCTTCTCCATGTGTAGACAAACAGCTCAATTGCTCAGAGTTCTACAATAATCTAAGAAAGACTAATTTATTTCTATACAACTTAAATATCCAATTCTGTGTCTACTGTTTCCACTGAATTCAGCTGAATCTCAGAAGAAATAAGCACTGGTGATTGATTAACAGAGGAGAATGACTTTCCTTTTTTAGTCTAATTTGTGAACTGAAACTTTAGCGATGAATGTCCTGTTGATCTATTGGTAAGATTGGGTTGGGTTTGGTGAACTTTTCAATTGATATTCCTGTCCTTATATGTGCTGGGCCATTTATAAAAACTGAATTTGATAAGATCATTGGGGAGCTAACCTTACTATTGTTGATTTCATTAGATTGGGCCGGTTAGATGTATAGGCCTTTTAGTTTGTTTTCTTTGTTTTTTTTTTCCTGTTTACTCTTGCTCCCTTTGTACTTATGGTGAACTGGGGTTTCAACCCCCTTTTGTTATGTTTTTAATCTAATCTTCTTTTGGCGCTTAGAAAAAATAAACAATATTGACTGAATGTATTTCCTTTGGTCCATTGAAGAAACAAAAACCGAGTGTTTTTCTATTGCATTTCAGAATAACTTAAGTTTGATCAGTCATTTCTATTGTTTTTTTCTTGCTAAGCCCCATATTTGTTTTTAAATTGTACTCCTATGGAGATGTGCTCAATCTAAAGCAACCTTTATTTTTTCTTGTTCCCTTCATTGATTAATTAAAAGGGCCCCGTTTAATTTTATATCATTATTATTATTGTTCATTTTATGATTTTCTTTTGAGTATCTGTATTTGGACAATTTTGTAGTGTGCCACAATTCTTTGTTTGATCTTCAAACTCCCCTTTCAAGATTCTACTAATTTATCACTTTGTAGCTATAGAGCCTTGTGAGAATATAATCTTATACAGAAGGGAAATACTTTTAGGATGTTTGTCCCAATAACAAGTGTCCAAAAAATGTTGGATTCTTATATTGTCGTAATATTTTGTGAGGGAGATGTTCAATGTTTGATGTAATTTAATCTTCTTTATTCCTTCTGCCTCACTTATCTTGAGACAATGAACAAGAGCAAGTAAACAAGGAGGGCAACAACTTGGAAGAGAATATTGCTTTTGGTGATTGATGCCTCACATGAGCAACACATATTCACACTCACTCACTTGCTTGGATACCTTATAGCTATCCACAGAGGAGCATAACAGAGTTCCTCCCAGGCTATGGGAGGGTGTAATCTGGAGTCATTTCTCATCTAGAGAAATTGCATAGCTCACTGTGTGACCTGTGCTCTTGGGTTTAAAATCATAAGCAATATATTCTATTACTAGTGCTTCTAGTTGACCTATTTGTTTTTATTATTTTCTTGTTTACTTTTCTTTCTATTTATTCGATTATGGTGATAGTGAAACTTATTCATGGTATTAGCTCTAACCCCTTTAGAAATCTTCTCTTCAACGTTTCCTACTCTTCCTTAGATATAAAAACACATTCATGGCAGCTTGTCGTGTTCATTTAAATTCTGCGTCAGTTACCTTAATTTATGCATGTGTAGTGGTCACGTTCGTGTGACTGTCTGAAATGAAATCGCTTTGAATGTTGTGTTACTGTGTGAATTCATGGAACACTAAACTCCGCATGGAGTGTTATACTATTTTCCTTTAGCAAAAGTGTAGTTCATACATGAGTTGGTAGAAAACCTAAAAACTTTCTTGAAGATTGATTAAAGAGATCACCAGTGCCTGCTCAAACAATTTAACTCTTTTTTAGTGATTTTGTATTACTGTAGAACATCTTCATTTATCTCTGATTTTCCTTTAGATTTGAATAGTTTGCATAGAAAGGTTGTGCTTAGGAAACTATAGTGCCTATAGAAATTAAATTTAAAAAATTGCAGTAAAAGAACTAGGGTTTTAAATATTTTTTGTTAGCTTTCTCATTGTTCTCAAGGTGAAAGAACAATGAAACTATCTTTGCCTCTCTTTGGTTTCCTTTCCCTGTTAGGGGAAGATATTCTGTGACTTATCTTTTGCTCTTGAAGCTGAAAAGTGCCGCTAGCTGATCGGAGAAAAGAGTTCATCCCAGAGTGGGAAGCATTTTGTTAAACTGTTTGACATGAGCTCTGGGAACGCTAGCATGCACCGTGAAGGAAGGTGTGAAGCTCTATTTCTACAACATCAGATCTGCGCATGTTGAAAGAGCTCGGCATCATGCAATTGAGAAAGCACTTGAAGATGCATTATCACAAGGACTGATTGCCAAAGATGCAGCTAAACAGGCACAGAAAGAAGGAGCAAAAGCAGCAAAGTTGGCATCCCGACAAGCCAAACGCATCATAGGCCCCATTATTTCTTCCGGATGGGACTTTTTTGAAGCTATTTACTATGGTTGTACCTTGGACAGAAGGTTTCAGAGGCACTGGAACCTATTTATGCCTATGCTGGTGGATTTCATGGTGAACAAGGACTTTGGGAGGCCTGGTTATCTTGTGGGAAGCCATTTGGGCAGTTGGGTGGGAGGTAGGATAGGACTCATGGTATATGATGTGGCCAGTGGAGTCCAATTCTTGCTTCAATCTGTCCAGCCAGAAGAAACTCCCATGGACATTAGCTCTGAAGTTCCCGAAGAATCCAGTTTTTACGAACCTCCTCCCTATGAAAGCTCTGAAGCGCAAGAAGATTCAGGTATTTGGTGATATGCTTAGATCTCATTACAATTCTTTTTCACTTAAAATGATGAATTATGTTATTGAATGGAGCATGTGATATGATATCTCTCAGCTGCATTTCAATAACATGGAAATCTGTATATGAGTGTGTATCAGTAGTATTTTTCTCATAAAACTGTTAATTTTTTCAGAATATTTCTCCTAGCTGGTAGTATTTGTCCATAAATGGAATGAAACAGTTGATATCTCTTAAAATGTTGTTATTGTACCTTAGTTTCTGCGTTGGACATAATAGAAGTGTTTGTCTATTTGTTTATTTGATCAGATGATTGTATTATCTTCCTCTCATCCTTCTTCCCATTGAAATATGGTTAAACCATGATGAATAAATCAATTGTTGATATCTGCTTTGGATACAATTTTTCAAGTTCAGTTTGAAAATATTTGGTTTTCTATTTTTAAGGACAAAAAACTGTTTTATGTCATTTGGTTCTAAACTTATTATCGTGTTTTTCTTTCGAGAGAGCAGGAAAATACTTGTTTAGTTTTGCTCGCGAAAATCGTTTCCTTTAAAAACAAGCTAGTAAACATTGCAGAAGACCACTCTGCCTTCGACAACTGCTCCTTGGCTGATGTATTTAATGTTTTAAGTGCTTAGAACAAAAAAAAAAAAAAAAATTTAAAATTTTTCCTTGTTTTGTTTTCGAGAATAATAATAATTTTCAAAAACGGTTAGCAAACATGCCCTATAGTTTCTAGACGGGCTCTCATTTTTTTTCAAAAATATAGAAATTATTAAGGTAGAAGAACTTTATACAGAAAGTATATGCTTGTGTCATAAAAATTATTTGAATTTTTTTTAAATTTGAGGTGGTAATTCATTTAATATTTTATATTTTATATAGTTTTTAGAAATCACTATCTCTTCAAGGATACTAAAGTTACATTTTATATTAAACTTATTATTATCTTTTGTTTTTTTAGTAGCCCGACAACACTGAGGGGTAACTCAGTTGGTCTAAGACCTTTGGGTTTAATCCCATGGTCACCGTCGAAGTGCTCTTAGTAACTAGTGCTTATCCGATCGTTAACTCGCGGCCCCGCGAGATGAAGGTCAAGACGCATACGTTTCGTCCCGTATATCCACGACATAAAAAAAAAGAGATGATCAATTGACTTGACAATACTGAAAGATACCGCTAAGATAAAGACCTCAATTTAACCTTCACTCATTATCACGAGTCCCCCGCGCAACTAGAGGCTCATCCAACCGCTCACTTGCGCTTGCTGATTAGTTGACGACGCCTAAATCAAGGCCGGATATCTACGATTATGAAAAAAAGATAACCAATTGACCCGGCAATGCTGGGCCCAAGTTTAGAATCTAGGCACATGGATGAGGGTTTATGTTTGACTATTTATGTATGGGCTCTTATATCATTCTCTTAAATGGGTGTCACTTCTCAAGAGATGGAAGAGTCCAATTTGTAAATGCAGCTGAAATCAAAGTCAAATTCATAGTTTAAATCCACAATTTTAATATATGAACCAGTGATGGTAATACTAATTCATGTGGGTGGGCCGTCTTGTCTTGTCTTCTATTCGATATTCAACTAATAAGGGTGCGTTTGGTACATTAGAATAAAGAATGAGAATGAAGAATCTCTTTTCATTCTTATTTCTCAAGGAATGGAATCAATAATTTGATTTTTATTCTTAGCGCTTTGATTAGTTTCTGCTAATTCAGATTTAACGATTGCTAATTTTCATTTCATCGCTTAATACTGTAAATTGTAATGAAAAAGAAATAAATCGACAATAATATCCTAAAACTTTTAGAACTTTTTTTTTATAAAAAAAGTCATTAATTGATAAAATATTTTAATTATTCTCCATTGTTTTCATTTTTAAAATATTTAAAATAATAATAATGGTTATAAGGATTAAAAATACATGATTAAAATTAAAATTAATTTTAATATATAAATAATTTTCAAAGCATTTTTCGGATTTAGAACCCCATACATATATTTAGTTCTATGTAACAATTTTGTAAGAACTTATATTTTGTAGTTTTATGTACGCTTTATAAAAATGTTTTCTCAAGATTATAAATTTAATAATAAAATAAAATGTTAACCGTATTTTTCATAAAAAGGTAAATAAAAAAAAATTCAAAAAACACATCAAAGACTTTTTTGGGATTTTCAATCATATAGCTTATCAATATTTTAAAAATCGACTTGACCGATTTGTCCGACCTATTAAACCGCTGAACAACATCAATCACGTGTTTAAGTTGTAAGCGCTCTACTACAACACCACCATCTTGTTGTGTACAACATTAAATAAAAATATTATAGATATATTAGTTAATAAATATTTGTATAAATAAATTTTTTCATTTTTAATATGTTTCTGTATTTAATATTCTACGATTTTTTTAATAAATTTTAAAATACTAATTTATTTATATAACCGAATAAATAATATCTTAAATATTATTATCTATCTATTTTCAAATTATTTTTAATTTAAATAAAATATAAATTCTATATTTATTATTGCCACGGTTGAATCACTGGTTAGTGAATCAGAAACATATAATTTTTCCACCAACGCTCATTCTGCTTTTAAAACATCACTTTCATAAAACGTTTTAAATTACTAATTGGAATTGTGGGCTTGATGAACAAATGTTAGAAGTAAAATAGTAAATTTTAAGTTTTTATGTTTTTAAGGAGAAGGGTTAATAGTTATAAAAAAGAAAAGGGTGAATTAGAATAACACCGATATCTAAGAAATCCAAATCCTACTTAGAAGTAGAATTTGATTTGCCTTTCAATTAGTTTCCATTTCATTCTCTCATGCTTAAATTTCATCCAAACATAGAAATAGACTGAAGTGATAATAACATTCTCTATTCCACTTATATCTCGTAATCCAAACACAATTCCTAAGCCACGCTTGATACGCAGGATAAGTTATGATTAATTTTGTACTCTGACCAGACTAATCCTGGCCGATTCAGACGGACAAATTTAATACCGTCCCGTGTTTGAGACAAACTAGACAAAATTATGGACTTTTTATCCCACGTCAGTATATACCTAATTGGCTGTTTGTTTTTTTTTACTTAATGCCGAATAGAACTTTTTCGAAGACATCGAATAATACTTAATAGCATTAAGATAAGTTGTTTGTTTTAACATTGGTGAATGCAGAGGCGACAACGGACGGATTATTTTGGGTTCCCGCCCAAATTTCATTTTAACAAGAGACGGCTTAATTTAATTTAATCGCTTACTGTGCTTGGGTTTATTTTCTCAACCGATACGGGTTCGTGTATTGTTACTCGTAGTAAAACCCGCGAGAAAATTAGAAATTTTCAAAATTGGCAAACGTTAATAAAAAATAATAAATCGCCATATGGCTCGTATAGCTTCGTAGTACTTCAGATTTCGGATGACGAAACGAACTGTGCCGTTAAATTTGTCTCGCGAAATTTAGTGACCCAGAAAAGTTTTGTCGAATTATGAGACAAGCGGAAATTTTTTCGATTTTCTGGGTGATAAGTTGCCAGCGATCCAGTAATGGTAGAATTTTACGTACCAGTTAGAAATGGTTTGGGCTAAGTTCATTTAAAAATAAAGTTAATCGAAAAGAATAAATTTGCTTCGTAGAGAAACGGGCCCGAATGAAGCAATATGAATCATTATCCAAAATAATAATAAGCTCCATTCCGATTATATTTAAAATAATTTTTTATTATTTTATTTTTATACTTTAATATAAACTATAAAATTCATAATATTTTATTTGTATGAAAATATTAATTTTAATATATTAAAAAATAAAAAGTAAATATAAAAATATTAAAAAATAAAAATAAAAACAAAAATAAAATGTAAACGAGGCGAGTTTGGGAATTTCTCCTATCTTCCACTCGCCCCGTTTAATTTTAAATGATATGTTTAGAAATCGAAAATAAACGAGTTTTTTGATAATATATTAGTTAATAAATTTTTGTTTAAATTTTTTAGTTACATTAATTATTTTTTGTAAAACTATAAATATTTTGTCCCTGGGCTTAGATTCAAGAGACCTACTAATTTAGGGTTAAAAAACCAAGACAAAATAACCCACCTTCACTCACTTTTGTCCCGCTGGGCTGGCCCCAAAGATCTACCAAACACTCAGATTTCACTAATTTTGCTCAAAAATTACCTAACTTTCAAATTCCGCTACCAAACACTGTCATAAAGGTAATGAAATCCAAAGATAACTTATTATTGAATAAGTAACATCATGTGTAATCTATTTCATGTTATATCTTATTTCGTGATATGGAATATATTTAATTGTTATGACTTAATTGACTCATTTTTATTCATACTCAGAAATTAAATTAATTAAACAGGTAACGGGTTAATAAATACAAATCTTGATTATATATATATATATATATATATATATATATATATATATATATATATATATAATCTTAGTTTTATTTGACATTTATTCACTTTGCATATTACGTTATAATACTTTGTTCTAAATTCGATTATGGTTCTGTCGTATACTCATCCTCAAAAGTGTGAAAACTTTAAACTTTTTGAGTTCAAATAATGGAAGAAATAGAAATAGAAATAGAAATAAAATTGTGTGGTACAATTTTATTTTCCAAATCATATTTTAAATATGATTTTAAAGTAATTAACAAAAGTCTTTTTCCTTACATCAAGGTTGAAGAAAAGCATGGGTGTGGTAACTAAGTTCTCCTTTTATTAAGTATTTTAATGATAATAAAAAGATTTAGTAACTAACAGATCCTTAGTAATGAAAATTGGATTTAAAACCATTGAGATTCAATTTTTAATTAATTCATTAAACCAAAGACCAAAATGAAGAACAAGGTGGTACTTCTCCGAGTTAAAAACTTAGGCCTTGTTTGGAACTCGGAAAATATTAAGGAAATAAAATATATATTAAAGAAAATTATTTTCTCATATTAGATTTTACCGTGGAAAATATAAAAGAAAATAAAATATAATTGACACTCCTCAAAATTTTAAATTTCTTAATCCTTGTATAATAGTGAGAAAAAAATAAAATGATTTTGAATACACATATAGAATTAATTTATTAAGTTTAAACATATTTTTTATTTTCCTTGAAAATTTCTTTTCATAGTACTTTTTAGATTCCAAACAAGAGCCTTAAATTCATCAAAAAGTTCTTAATAATAAATTCTAGATTGGAAAAATAACTTTGAAGAAATGCTAAAAGTTGAAGTGATCTAAAACTTAAAAAGAGTTTTCAACATTACTATAAATATATTAGTGGATTTATCCCCTTAGAATGGACTTCTCAATTTAAGATTACATCATTAATTATTAAAATTTGTTAAAATCAATTCACACCAAGTCATATATGATCAACTTTGGATCTTACATAAACGTCTTCCTACTCTTTTGAAACAAAATGTAGGTAAAATTATGAATTAAGAGTTCATGGTTGAAAGATCTTATAACAAGATCTTTCAACTATTCATTAAAATTTTATTTAAACTGATATTTAAAATAAATAAATTTATTCAAATGATTGATTAATTGACTATTAATCTTTGAAAGAAACAAACTTTCTGACTTCTAAAAAGCAAATCAAATGGAAAGAATAGTGATATCATATTTTGAGAATATATATATATATATATATATATTACAATAGACACATTTATATTGTAAAACATTTCATCAAATATGAACCAAATTTAAGATGTGCCTTTTTTTTTTCTCATGAGAAAAAAATTTAAAGTAGAAAATATATACATTCTATTGAATAAAGAATCATAATAATTTTCAAAGCCAAACTTTATAACATCTTTAAGAAGAATTGACTTCCAAACGTTTTTTTTAATCGAACACCCATTTGTTTTTGCTTCCTCCAAAAAAAATCTTTAAAGTCATTGGATGTTGTCCATATTTATAAATTCACAAACCCTTTTATTCCTAATTAATATAGGACTTTTGACGCATACCCAACAATAATTTCCTTGAACAAAGTTTTATTGTTGTGCACCTACATCCATGGAAACCACGGTTCAAACTTTCACTATCACTAAAATATGGTTATACAGGAGGGTATTTATAATAACCTTGAACATAACCAATTTTCAAAAATACCCTTATGTCATGACCATATTGAACCATGAATGCTTCGTCTCCACACTTCTAATCTATTATTTTGTCCCCATAACAACCTAAGAGTTTTGCCCCTTCATCGAGCTCCACAACGACCTTTTCCTCACCTATAGGGTTCACCACAACTTTTTGTTCGACTTCAATGCTCACTACACAAATCATTGGGAAACCTTATAGATCATTCCTTATTCACGCTAAGATAATATTATCTACTTTACCCTCGCTTATCACAGCTTTTATTTTTGAACTTCTCTCCCAAAACTGAAAAACTTCATATCAATTAGACGTTGTATACACTTATAAACACATAAACATTCTCATTCATAGGATCACAAAGAACAATATAAATATCTCGAGTTATCTCCAAAATATATATCTTCCTTTAACAACATAATAGAAGACAAATTCTGATATTCTTATGGAAAGTCTTTTTACTATTAACGGTAAATCTCACTTACAGCAAAATTTTATAAAAAGAAACCAAAGATCCTTTTGACTGAAAAAAGAGGCAATGGGAATTATAGAAATAGGCTTCTTAACGGAAAAAGAGAGGAAGTGAATGGAGGGTGGAGGTGAAGCCAAATAATGGGGATGGAAAGAAGAATGAAAAACATACAAAAAGAATGGCATCAAAAGGTGGGAAAAAGCAGAGAAGCAAGTGGAGTGGTCGGCAGGAAGAGGAGAGGTCTAATCACAGAGAGAGAGAGAGAGAGGCCAAAATGGGTAAGGTAATGGCCAATCTCACACATAACTCATTAACACATCAGGTATGGCACATGCAGACTTGTGGCTGCCACACGCCCAAATGGCTACAGATACCCAAAGAACATGCTCTGGGGTCTCCTCCCTCCCCCCCACCAAAACTAGCATTCCCGCCTTTTGTTTTTGTTTTTTTGTTTTTATTTTTTAAATGAGGGAAGACTACATAGCAGGAATCATACCGAAACGAGAACCACGATAATCCTTATAGTTAATGTTTTTTACGGAAATTTGTCCATCGCCAATGATAATCTAAAATATCATATTTCTAGACAATTCATAATTCTATTTATTTCTCTATAAATATAAAGACAATTGAGACAACTTTCATATATCTTCTATTAATAAAATAATAAAACGATAAATATTGGATTCTTTATTATGACAACCTATAACTATTTTTTAATCTCCTTCAAATTCTAAGTTTGAATAATGACATCTCTCTTAGGATGCCTTCTCCTCCTTTTTTTTTCTCTTAATAATACACAATACAAAAAAAAATAAAGAGGGAAAATTTGGGAAAATTATATATATATATATATGTTAAAATGAGATGTGAACCGACAAAAAAAAAACCCTTTATATGTCTTTTTTATCCTTTTCAAAAAATTATTAGTTGTAACCCAAATCCTAATAACTATCGATATGTTAGAGACACTTTACACTTTCTAAATTTTCGACTTCTTAAAAGTGACATATCATTTAAGGCCTTATGCAATTTCTTTTTCTTGTATACTATTAGTCTATTATAATGTTGACTACTCATATATAACCCTTTATACGTTGTTTTTATCCTTTTAAAAAAAATTATTAGTTGTAACCCAAATCCGAATAACTGTCGATATGTTGGAGAAACTTTACACTTCTAAATTTTCGACTTCCTAAAAGTGACATGCCATTTACGGCTTTATGCACTTTTCAGATAATTATTGGGCCATTATATCGTTGACTCAAGCCAACAGCAAAATCCCTGATCTACCCTTATAGATCCATATGTACATGAGAAGTAATACCTAGATAATTTATGAATAGTAAAAACTAATATCTTTAATAAAGTGTAAAATACTTTGTTTAGTTTTTTTCATACATATGTGAAATTTAGATTTTATAAATTTGGGTTTGATTCTTTTCAAACAAGAGATTGAGATACACTTTTTAATAGAATTTTGTATTTGTCCATGTTCGAGTTTTATTCATCTTTGAAGAATATTTGAAGGTTTGAGTCAATGCAAATATTGAGGACACAACTTGATGAGAAGAAAGCCATAGAGAATATTAATTGGGAAAAGAAAAGGTAGAATAAAAGAATTAAAACTTAAGTTATTCATTTCAGTATATTCAACTAATTAATGAGACTTCTTTTTTTTTTCTTTTACATTCATATCAGAGACACTGTACGTACAAATATAATTTTCTATAATAATAATAATAATAATAATGATAACAACAATAATAATAATAATAGTCAAATCAGTGATAGAAATACACTTTTCTTTTTATGAAATTTTCCGTCCATCCATTTGAAGTTTTATTCCACCTTGAAGAATATTTGAAAGTTAGAGTCAATGCAACACTGAGACCAAAATTTAATCATGAGAAGAAAGTCATGAAAAAGAATAATTGGAAAAAGAAAAAGATAGAATAAAGGAATTAAAACATAGTTTA
The DNA here is from genome assembly GCA_016808115.1 of Tetrastigma voinierianum. NCBI lineage: Eukaryota > Viridiplantae > Streptophyta > Magnoliopsida > Vitales > Vitaceae > Tetrastigma > Tetrastigma voinierianum. The sequence continues at coordinate 21,831 of JAEQBH010003711.1, forward strand.
TACATATCCACGACCATAGACTTTATATTATACTCATTAATTACTGGAATTCTTATTTTTTGTTAATTTTTTGTTTAGATACAATATAAAAAGAGACATTACACGACTTATAGTCGCACTAAAAAGAGAAATGAATTTTTAACCCATTTCAAAAAAAGGGAATGGAATGATGCAAAGGCGTCTACGCAACGTCGAGTAGTCACATTTAGAGCTTCATTTTAGATAGAAAGTGGCCAAATTGGCCAAAGAGGAAAAAGAAATAACAAAAAGAAAAAGCATATATCATAGAACAATGTAGTCTTATATAATGATAATATTCAATGTATGAGTGACAATTTGAAATTTGTCCTAAGTCCTAATGTCTACATCTTAGCATGAAATTTGTCCTAGTGGGTTCCATTTAAAATATAAAATTTAAAGTATAACCTCATGCCAATATTAAACTCTATGACTATTTAAAAATAAAATAAAAATAAATTCAAACCCTTACTAAGTGTTAAAAAACCATAAAATTCCTTAATAAACCATTCATTTTCTCCCACATGTCACTCTTTAGATTCAACTACTTACAAAAATTGATACAACCTAAAAGCACCAAAACTTAGAATCTATTCATGGGGTTTAAAAATAGAGGCAATACCAAGGGAGAAATCTCCAAAGTTGCAAAGCATATCCAATGGACAGGCAGCACTAAGAGAAAAGATATTGATTATCTCTTGTTTGCACCATTGAAATTGAAAGGGAAAAAGGCAAAAAGAAAGTAGAGAAGAAAATTAAAAAAATAGTAAATAAAGAGAATGCACTATCTCATCTTATGGTGTTTGAATTTTTGAATTAGAAAAAAAAGATAGATGGAGAGAGAGAGAGAGAGAGAGAGAGAGAGAGAGAGAGTTATTGACATAAGATGTCAACATGATGAGCTTTCAATGAGTGGCCATCCAAAATGCTTAGGGGCACATTTACTGTGGACAATGAAGAAGATGTATATTTTATAATATAGATATCTAAGCAAAAAAAAAAAAAAAGACAAACAAACATCCAAGTGCTAAAAGCCTAAAACACTATGTGGGGTCCTTTAGGCATCTACAAAGAGATGTCCAACATCACACTATGCATATGGAGCCCATGAATCAGAGGCAATCTCATGACCCACACAACAAAAGAAATAATCATTTTGTTACCTTGCAAAGATTGTGAATCTGAGTGTTTGAAACACTGTTTTTACCATTATAATGATGATGGTCTCTTTGTGTATGACACTAATAGATATAATGTATTTGTTAAGTTATCAATTTGACCAAAAGTTTAGGTCAGTAAGTAATGATAGGTCAACTAATATATACCAAATTGATATGGGCTAAGAACCTCACATCTCATCTAATAGATAGGTGCAATGTATTTCTAAAGTTAGTAATTTGGTCTAAAAATTTAAGTTCCTAAGTAATGATGGGTGGTCTATAACTTCTTGTCTCATTGACAATTTTCTTTGAATTTGTACATTGATCCTCTCTACAATACTGGAAAAAGAGAAAAGCAATAGGGCTCAAGTTGATGACCTGCTTAAAAAGCTCTAATGTGGGCTAGAGCCTTGACTTCATTGAACACTCTTATCAGGAAGGCACATATCTACGCAAATCAAAATCCTATAAGCTCGAAGCTTTGTGAGAATGGCTCCTCGCTTTAAAATTGTATTAGAACTGCTCGCAAGAGGTTCCGATTCAACCTTCCGTCGGTAAATTAACATTCAACCTCTATCGTCGATTAAAAAACCATAAATTGACTCGACTTTTCACGCTGCGCTGCATTAACCGCATGCATGCGAGGAAGGCCACGACATTCATATCATCAAATCAAAACCTAGCTCGCGCTGTGAGAAATTTCATCGCTTAACACTTAGTAACATTTTTAGAAGTTTTTGTGTTCTTTCTCTACATTGATCCTCTCTTAGTAGTTTACTGATGTTTTCTTGTTTGTTTCTGAAGAAAATTGACTGGGGTGAATCATCAGGGTCTCATTGTGCAATGTTGAGAAAGTGAAAGTGAGGTGTGTAGACCATCGATTTTCCTGACAACCACAAGTCATATAGAGAAAAGAACAAAGGTGGTCTTCTTTTTCCTTTGTATTGAGCATTATGGAAACTAATGTTAACAAAGGAGAATTTTCTTGAGACATTTTTGGGATTTTTATAGGCCAAAGTCAGGCTATAAAAGAAACAATACCCCCCAAAAAAAAGAAATAAATAAATTTTATGAACGATCTACATTTGGCCACGCTAACCCTCAGATATGCACCTATTGATCAAAGGAAAGTGCCTTCTTAAGAGACTAAAAGAATTGACAAATATGGTAATCAAGAATCATACAAATATAGGTTCCATTGAGTAGAGGTCAGATGTTCTGAAAAAAAAAAAGCTTTACAGACATAGCAAAAGCAAACTACCATTCAATGTCAAATCTTAACTTTAAACAGCTGAGGATAGACAAGAACAATTCTTCAACTCTTCCTCCATGTTGAAGATTAAGACCTCATATGAATCATCCAATAGTGCAAGAAATAAAGAGAATGGTGTAGTGGTGAAAAGGCAAAAGCAGAAGGCAAGCAACATAATGCGATTTTTACTTTATAATAATCTTAAAAGAAGCTCCATTAATAGGCATGAAAATTTGGACATAGAGTTCATCGATGACCAACTCTTAAAAAATTTTATCGAGAAAATAGGCCTAATGTATCAAATCACTCTGTTTGAACCCCCCACTCCTAGCAAATCAAACAACAGGATAAGACAAGGGGTTCATATAAAATTGGCGAGCTAGTGAATGAAGCCATACTACCTACTTTTAAGAATTCTCAAGTAAATCGATCGTTTACGGGTCTTCAGAGAATAAACTAATACATGATTTTGGGTTCTTACTTGTAATCAAACAAAATTTGCACTGTAAGAGTTAGCATGGTGTGTGAAAGCATAATAAATAACGGAATATTATCTCAGCAACCATCATCTATTGGGAATTTGATGGCTTCTGCCTATCCTTTTCAGGTTTCGTTTGATGCATGATATTGGTTGCCACATCTATATAATCACATAAAGCTAGTAGCCAAGTACCATATCAATTGCAAGAGAGTGTGAAAGCATACGAATTTAAAGAATCTGTCTCACTGTTCCCTCTTTGTTTTTCCAATTTCAAGGAACATTATATGCTGAAGCTATAAACAAGAGACGTACCTTCTTAGGTAGCAGCAATACTTGTGTTCCACCGCTTGTTAAGTTGGAACTTGAGACCGAGAAATTTCAAAGATACTGAGATAGAAGCACCAAATATATCAAAATGGAGCTAGCATATATACTACTACTACTACTGTCATTCAAATGAGAAGCATAATTCCAGACACTGAAGCTCAAAACAACCTGCAGAATTATGCTGAGACCATATTCAAACAACAGCATTTAAGGAGAATTCGATTGAACTTAATATATAGAACAAGAATCCGCTTTATTACACTAGCCCTTTATGTTGACCACATCTGAATAATCTGGTTTAATTAAAAAAAAGGGGGGACCTGCAAGGAAAGATATATAGAGGCAGCACTTTCCTTTCATATGTAGCTTAAGATTGCTCTGCCTCATGGTCCTGCAACCACAATAACTACTTTTGTTTCCTCAGAATCAATACGAACAATAGGTGGGGTTGAACCTGATGCCTTCTGACTGCATGAAATTTAAGTGCCTCGGCCTTGTGATCCTAAGGTTTGCTCTCTATTACCAAGAAAAACTATGTAATTTGTGGGGGTCCACTAGCCTAGTTCTTCACTATTGCAGTAAGTAAATGATTTAATAGAACTTAGTCTTTTTTTTTTTCTTTATTTGGCAGGGGAGGAAATGAAGGTTCATGAGTTTTTGTGATTCACTTAGACAAGCAGAGATTGAGAACTTGCCCCTCAAAACCAAGTTAGTGTAAAATTTGAGGAGCTTAGGAAAGTTGGCTAAAGGACTTAGTATGATAAGAACTGTGAATACTTAAAAGGATGCCTGAATTCACCCATATACAATTTCAAGAAGCTCAGAATGTCTTGGGGAAAAGAAAGAAAAGGAAAACACCTGAATTTTCCCCTAATTAAAAACTAATGTCCTAATGACTAATGGTACAAGAAGCACCCTTATTGCTTTCTGTATGTATGTGGTCCCCACGAGTGTCCATAAATAAGGAGCCTCATGGAGAGAGCTGGAAATCGTGTGGAACTTTTGAGGAGAGTGTGATTTCAATACTGTCCTTGGAAGGGGGCTTGTAGGTTTGTGTGTTTGTTCTCTTGGAGATCTAGAGACTTCCCCTAACCTCATAGTGTCGACATGGGGTGCCAGGATGAGCTTTTGGTAGAAAAGGTGTGTGAGATGTATGAGAAGCTCTCGAGGCTTGAGAGCCTGAAACCATCCAAAGATGTCAACATGCTGTTCACACAACTTGTTCTCACGTGCATGCCACCGAGCCCCATTGATGTAACTAAGCTGTGCAAAAGGGTGCAAGAAATGCGATCTAAGCTCATTAGGCTGTGTGGGGAAGCTGAAGGGCTCTTGGAGGCTCATTTCTCCACCATCTTAGGATCATATGAGAACCCCCTTGACCATCTCAATGTTTTTCCCTACTATTCAAACTACCTTAAGCTCAGCCTCCTTGAGTTCACCCTCCTTAGTCAAAATTGCACCCATGTCCCTAGCAAAATCGCGTTTGTGGGGTCAGGGCCCCTGCCCCTCACCTCCATCGTCCTGGCCTCGTATCACCTCTCTACAACCTCCTTCCACAACTGGCGACATTGACCCAGCCAATTCAATGGCGACTCGCTTAGTTTCATCTGATCCTGGACTTATCCAAGCGTATGCTTTTCCATACCAATGATATAATGAATGTGACAAATGAGTTGAAAGAGTATGATGTCGTTTATTTGGCAGCTTTGGTTGGTATGGACAAGGAAGAAAAGATCCAGGTGATAGCTCACTTGGCTATGTACATGGCTCCAGGAGCGCTTTTGATGCTGAGGAGTGCTCATGGTGCTCGGGCTTTCTATCCGGTCATTGATCCTGTGATCTTCAAGGATTTGAGGTTCTTTCCATCTTCCATCCAACAGATGAGTCATAAATTCAGTTGTTGTTGCCCGTAAATTTCCAATGCATGTACGTCACTTGATCAACAGTTTGGCTTCATATTACTCCCTAGCAAATGTTCAGAGATCCAAGTCTTCAATCCCCTTGAGGAATTGACGATCGAGGAGCAACTCTCATGAATCCCTTCCATCATCTCCATCTATGATCCCCAACATAGAAACTGGACCCTTTAATTTGTTTGTTGCTATTTTTATGCATCATGTCTAACCTGATCTACTTGAATCATGTTTCTGCTTTTGTACCTGCACTTAATTTTCACCAATAAATGGCCTATTTCAAAGTGTTCTTCACATTTTTCCTCTAGTTTTTCTCTGTATTATGAAGCCATGAACCATCATAACATGTACATATCAATCTATCTAGTATCTACTACGCATGCAATCATACCAAACTTCAACCGTTTCCTAATCGTTCATGTTCTTGTTATCCATCACCATACTTCTCTTCACATGATCAGGCTTCCAGGCTTCTACAGATCAGCCTCATCGGCTTAACAAACAAACTTACTATAAATGGAACTATTGCCTTGCACGGGCTATCGTTTGGACTGGTCAGCAGTAAAACAAATAAAGCCAATCTATCTCTTTCTAACTGTATAACAGCTTATGGGTGACAAATCTCTCCAAGTAGGTTACTTTAGCTTATGCAATGTTTTCTATATTCTTTTCCTCCCATCCTTTTTCCTTCTTATGCCATGCTGTAATATGGTCAAGACTCTATCTTTGGAATATCAGGAGAGTTGAGAAAGTTAGCTTGATACATAAGCCTGATTCTTGCTGCATAATTATCCAAGTATTCATCTTTTGTTGGTCGCTACAATGTGGGAGGATAACCCAAAAAAACAACTGAGGTAGGCCTCTTTGTTTGGTTCTGGTTCTGCCTTTTGTCTGTCACAAATAATTGCAATTTGGATATCATGCAGTAATTGTTGATCCATGTTTGCCTAATGATCATCCTAGAAAACAGTAATTCCATAGATGGTATTAATTTGTATTAAATTCAGATCATTTGGTTGGGATTGCAACTGATCATTAATACAAGCATTGATCAGTTTAAGAACACAATCAAATACTTAAGATCAAACACAAATTTTTTAGCCAACATTTGTTGAACTCAGCCATTTGCTAAGACCACAGGATGAAATATATGACCCGCCTTCACTGTTTGTTACCCATGGCTTCTGCTACTTAAGAGGTTGCTTTTGATATTGAAGAATTTTTAGATGGTCAGTCTACACGTCTTGGTAAAATGATTGCAATGAAAGCAGATCTTAGGTGTTATGCATTTTAGAGAGCTGATTTGATTTTTGCCAGGCTGTAATATCTTCAAATTCTAAAGAGAACCTCAAAGAATCATTTGGGGGTCTTATGGATCAAGAAGCTCCGATTTTTAACCCTTGCCCTATTAAATGATCCTAAAGACACTTGTGTTTCTTCTTTATGCAAGGTTTTATTTTCTCCTTTTCCCCTTTCCTAATAAGTGAAACTGGGAGTGAGTTCTCTTCGACAAGCAGACAAGATTGGGAGCTTTTCGAGTCATGGACACCAGGACACTGTTGATCATCATCTTGACAAATTTGATTTGCCACAATACTTGCTCCAACTGTCTGACTCATTTCTGTTATTTTCTCATTGATGTTTTTGTTTTCAACAAGGATTTCTTTGTGAATGAAAGTAGTATAATAGTGGAAGATCTGGTCTGCAAACAAGTAAGAGGCTCCTTTTCTATGGAAACAAACAGTGACATATTTTTCTAGCAATCCCATTTTCTTGGTTCATTGGCTGAAGCATTTTCTCCATATGGATTACTAAATCCAATTACGTACAGGAGTCAACTAGAAAGTACTTTAAGCAGTTCAGACAAACCGGTCATTCAAAAACAGAAGCATAAGCATTAAAAAAAATGAATGCCAAAACAAAAGAAACAAACACACAGATATTAACACAGCCTACATCTGAATTCCAATTTGAAAAATGCAAAATCCGAGTGTGTTCATACTCTGAAAAACTAACTCGCTAGCTTCTTGCAGTGAAAGAACTAGTTCCTCTACCATACTAGAATCAAAGCGATAAGGTCCTTATGAGTTTTATATATGTGATCGTTTTGGCAACTTTATCACAATTCTTCCACTCTTGAATGGTACTCTGAATTCGATCAAAGGCTGATTCCATTTAATTCAATTCAATTCAAGTCAGAATTAGGGGCTCTTCCATACTTTAGCTACTAGTAGTAGGTAGTAGTAGTCTTAGTGATGCATTTGAACCGACCCAACCAAGAAATTTGTAATGACTCATAGCTAAAGTTACGATTTGGCAGATGGGTTTATAACCATTTGAGTTCCTCTTCTTAATAGCTAGCTTTTAAGGGTAAGTTCTACCTAAATAGTTGTAACATCGGGTATCGAGCCGCTCGCTCCTTGGGGACGACCCAACCCCCGACGTCGGTTTCGGGGGGTCAAAGGACGGATCAGAATGACCCATCATGAGTCCCACACCGCCAGTTACGGCTCAAAGATATAGAAAGGATAACCATTTTGACTAACTTCTTTATCGCAAACTTTTGGGCCACGAGCTCTATCCAAATTGGCCAGATGAGCCAGACCCGACCTTGCTTTTTTAATATATCCGACCCAAAGGCCCATGGTAAGTGCCTTCTCCCCATCGCATGAACCTTCTACTCGAATATTTTCAAGTATATAAACACACAGTGCTTATCTCCCTATTAACTGCATTTCTTATAATTTCGAATTAATAGTGAAGTTTTCTCCTTCGTCTATGGTTTTTTTCCTGCAAGGGTTTCCACATAAATCTTATATTTTTCTTTTATTTCGTGATGATTATTGTTTCATTGACTGGTAATAGGTTGTAACAAAAATTTGCTAAATATACATATCTTACTCATTCCCAAAGACTTTTCAACCAGAAAGAATGATACCCAGGAGGGGTAAAAGCCTCAAGAAAACCTCGGAGCACAGTTTCATACTATACAAGCAACTCCAACCCCATCACAACTCTTCCATTGACAAAGCAAATGAGAGATGTTTATCAATTTTGATGTCTTTTTCATTCAAAGTATTATGATCAATGACACAATAATAAAATACGAAAACAAAGAAAAAAAAAATTAGATTTACATGAAAACCTCATAGGAAAAAACCACGGATAGAGAATAAAGCTTCATTGTAAATTTGAGAAAAAAAATTACAAAGTACAACAAAATAAATAATAAATTCTAATATATTGATATGACAAAAATATCCGAACAAAAGGTTTGCCACGGAACAAAAACCCACACCCCTGGGATCAATTATGAGCCACTAGGTCGAGCCCCACCAACCCATCGACTACTACCAGAACATATTTTTATTTTTTTCCTCAACCTTTTCTTTCACAAAATCGTATTCCACACGCCTTCTTCCCTTTCAAACTATATAAAGGAAAATCATAACCATTTCACAACATATGCACTTCTAAACTTTATCATGAAACCATTAGTTGATTATTCATCAACTACAAATATGCAAAAGATCGCTTTATAACTCGGATGTCCAGCATCCATTTGTGCAAATCTCACTAATTCCTAGGTCTTGAAGTTAATAATCCGACAAACCCTAATGATCATCGGCTAAACCACACGCTATGCATCAACTAAGCCACAAAGATGGAGGCATTTAACAAAAAGTAATTGAATTGGAAATGAATGGTTTTCAAATAAAAATAATCGAAACAGGAATCTCAAGTTAGAGACAAATTGTAGCATTTTACAGGTCATGGCGGCGAGCCGGCGGAACAAATTTGTGGTCGTTAATGAGTAGAGATATGCTGACGGAACTTGGTTTTCGTGGGCGCAATGTTTGAAAATCGGGTCGTATCGACGACGCGCAAACCGCCTGATTCAACGCAAAAATCAAGGTGACGAACCGACGGGTCAAAACGGATGAACTGCCGATTTCAAGAACCGGTATGCTCTCGCTTCAACAATTTTTACAATGAACGACGCCGCTTTCACAGTACAAGACTTATAAATAAAAAAAATCCAATCAAATACTACAAGTCCGTGGATTCGAATATAGGAGGGGGAAATTATAAGGAAATCACTCTACCACTGTATTGGTATTGTGATTATTTTATATATTAACAAAATTATATATATTACTACAAATTATGGTTATATTTATATAAATAAGTTTAATCCATTTTTAATATAAGCTACATTTAAACATTATACATATTTTCAAAATATATTTTAAAATACCTCATTTATATAAAAAGTAATAAATAAATATCTTAAAATTATTAATTATATATTTTAAATTTTAAATAAAATATAAATAATATATTTATTACGCCACTCTGCTCATCAATGACCATCACGGCCCACAAATAACCGCGAATGATAATTTTTCTCGATTCACCATCGATCCCATTTAAAATAACATAGGTGGCGTGTTCTATCATTTCATTATTTCACCATTTTTTTTTTATATTTTATTTTATTTACTAATTTCCTTTTTAAACCACATTAGGAGATTTTTTTTTTTCCCATAATTTTTATTATACGTTGAACGTATTCCCTTTAATGTAGATTAATTTTTTTAACATATCTTCTTGATATAAAAATTATGAAAATTTGATTTTGTGAACTTGTAAAAAGTGTTTTATTCGAAAACATATTTAGTGCAAATTATTTTTTAATGTGTCGTTTATATAATTTTTTTAACAGCTAAACTCCTTAAATTGTAATGTCTCACTTATTTGAAAAATATAAAAGATATCTTTATATACGACAAAGTATTGCAAATTGGATCAAGGTGAGATAATTAATTTCTCTTTTAACTTAATTATTGGTCTGAATTTTATATTCACATAAATACTTTATTTTTGTGATGTGGCATAAAAAATAGGGGTCCACTAAACAGCTCATGGATAAAAAAATTTGAAGTTGGAAGTATGTTTTTAAATTTAAAAGTTAATAAGTTCATACTCTCTCTAATTTTATATAAAATTAGTTCAATTAGATTTCTTTTCATTTTATCGAGGAAAATAGAAATTATAAATTATAATTCACGAATTTGGCGTTGTTGACGCATTTTAATAAAGTTTTAGGTTTGTTTAAGTAATTGAGAATGGCTTAAAATGAGCAAAAATCAGATGGAAAGATTTATAAAAGAGTACTGCTCTTTTTTTTTTTTTTTTTAAAAAGCTTAAAATTAGTCACTGACCATTTAATTTAACTGAGTTTTGAAAAAAAAAAAATATGCAAACAGAAATCTGAAATATGGTACGTTTGATTAATTGTTGTTGAAAACTGTTTTTTTCTCTCAAAACAAGAAAAACAGTTTTTTTAATGCCCATCATAAAAAATACTAAATTCGGATAATAAAAATAATTTTTAAAAAATACCAAAATCATGTTCTTCAAAAAAATGTTCTTAGAAACAGTTTTCAAAAATAAGAATCCAACATACTCTAATAATTTGGCAAACAATTTAATATGCCGAATTTAGGAGCTAAAATCAGAATCGATAAAGCAAATTTAATTAGCTATACTTCCTAGTAATAATTGCAAAAATGAGACCAAAAAATTAAATTTGATTTTAAAGAAAACACAAAAAATTTCCTGAGCTACAACAGTTATTTAAAAAAAAATTATGTTGCTATACGGTATCATTGATATAAAAAGTCACCATAATTTTATAAAGATAATGAATTAAGAAAGTAGATAATGAAAGATGTATTTAACTTTTATACTTTTTAAGTTTTATCTTAAAAACTTTATATTTTTAGAAAGGGTGTTTAACATCATTTTCCTAAAAAAATTACTAATATAAGTTAAAAAATAAAAATAATATTCAAACTAATACGAAAATAATGAATTCGATTGGTTTGATTAAATTGAGACATTTGAATATTTTGAAATTTTTTAAATTAGACCGTAAATAAATCCTAAAAAATTTTGTGTTAATAAAAAAGCATTAATTTGTACATTATTCTCCATTCTACCTATTTTAATATATATTTTTAAATAACTTAAATATTACAAAACTCACAAATTTCACAAACTTATAATCTTGTGAGAATCTTGAGACAATTAATTTTGTAAAATATCAATATCAGTCTATCGCTATCTCCCTTAAATTTAATGAACCTCAACAAGCTTTAAGCAAAATGGTGGACCCTACCACTCTACATCAATACGTCACTGATGCTGACTCTTTTCCTAACTTCAATTATCATCTTATATTATATTGTGCGATTAACTTAAAATAATAATAATTAGAGTTTATTTTTCCTAAAAACACTCCAATTATTTTTTTTAAAGTTAACCATTTTAATACAATATAAGTGAATTCAAAAGTGACTCAACACCCATGTCCCAGATAACTCCACTATTATTAGCAAGGAAAATTATATTTTTGTAATTTTAGAGTCAAACAAAATACACGCCTGAATTCTTCCCAAAATAATATAATTTTTTTAAATACCAGTTCACATTTTGAAAATGTTCAAAATTATAGTGTATCCTAGTTGATGACTATAATTTTATTTTTTAATTTTTAAATTAAATCAGAGCTTGATGATTGCGATTTTAATTTTTTAAAATTAAAATCATAATTATTGACTACAATTTTAGAATTAATTTGAATATTATTATAAAAACATATGATATTGGTAGCTTTAAAAAAAATTATTATTTTGAGACAAATCTCCATTAAAACCCTATATGATATGAATCCATTGTTTTTTTTTCTAATAATTAGGACTTTTCTTAACCAAACTTCACACCTCAACTAATTATATGGATCTTGAAATTAATAATAAAATAAACTTTTAATAACCCTAAAAAAATTCGAATTAGTGATTATTGGGAATGAAGTCAAAGTCGGACCAATTAAATACGGCTAAGAATTTATATTATATATTTTATGTATTAAATAATTGATAATAAAGATATAAAAATAATATTTTAATACTAATTGATTGGACAACCGCTCATAGACAACCTAAAAAAATATTACTAATTAATCCACGTCCAAATAAAAAATACAACCAGAGGACTGCCACACAACTTGAAAAAATTGATTTTTATTATTATTATTTTACATTGGTTCACTTTACAATAAATACTAACTTTATTCACAAATGTCCCCACTTTAGATCCCTAAATTGCTCCCTATGCCTGTTTTAGTTCTAATCACGTCAACAAGCTCAGCTCTCTTTAATCACTTCAACTAGACTTTATTAGCTAATAAAATTGATTTGATGGTTATAAATGATGAAATTTTCTCCATAAATATCTGTTAAGATCTTATAACTTTTAAAATAGCTTAAAGTTGTTAGTTATTTTTCATATGCCCTATTAATTCTAATTTCATTTTTTCTTCCTTTTTTCGCATTGGATTACAAGCACATAAGATAAATTGTTTGGAGATGCCATACAAAATTATTTTATTATGTTAAATTGTCAAAATCTATCCAAATAGTGGTGAAGAAATTTTTATTATAAAATATGAAAAACAAAAATAAAAATACATGCAATTCAAATCATCTAGAAACTCATGAATAGTAAATTTATTTATTCATAAATAAAAATAATTGTAGTGTCTATGATGTGTTTATTTAATTCAAGTCATTAAATCATAAGCTGTTGTTTAAAGTTTATAATCAAATTCTTATTTTAAGTACTAATGTTACTAGATAAAACTAATATAAAATTTATTCAAAATCATCAAATTCACTTATTTATTCTCATAATTTATAACTATAAAAAAAAACTTAAAAAAAAAAAACAATGAAGGTGCATAGTGAAATAACAAAAATAGTTGTTTAAGTAATGAAGATTAAATGAAGATTAAAAAGTAATTGGTTCTTACTCAACACTTAAGTTATACCATTATGATGTCAATAAAATACAACCCAAAGTGCTTAAAAGCTCGTATAGACATAGGAAGGGAAAGGATTCATATTGAATATCAGTTAACAAATTTATGATGAACAAAAATGCTAAACGTTGTAATCTAACGGAATAGATATATTAAAAAAAAGTGGATACCATTAGGATTTTTTTAATCAAAACATATTTCATATACTTCACAATTCAAATTAAAATTTTGCTATTAAGTTGGTTTATAAACACTCATAATAATGTATAAACTCATCGACTTGATTTGAGTAGGCCAAATACTAATTTAATAAATTCAAATGCTAATTTAGCATTTAAAAGTTCTCCCAATTATGGTTTTGACAGAAACTACGTGGGAGATGGTAATGGAATTGGGTAAAGGTTAGTACTGATCATGACACAAAGGGCTAACTTAGTTGGTTTAAAGCCTTAGGGTTTACCTACTAGTTACTGGTATGAGTCATCGGAGGTTCACCCGATTCATAATTTCACAGCCCTATAGATTGGGCCAAGATGCCTTGAAGCTGACCTGCACATCCATACATTAAAAATATATATATATGGTCGTACACAAAGGAACATGTGCATTAAAAGGTACAACCTACCTGAGGAGGTGTATGGCCCCCAGAATGGCACAAATAACAGAATGCCATTATATACAGTGCCCTTGTACAAAGCACAAAGTTTCAGATATATTCAGTTATAACCAAAGCTTGTCATCAAAATGTCAGCAGAGTCATTAGGAAAACTGCGCAAGTTGTCTACTCCATTCCAAGTACATATAACAAATAAGAGGGAAGTACCTTGATTAGCCGGAAAATGTTGCTTTAAAATCTATAAAACTTCTTTGATCTTCAGCATGTTCTGGGCTGTTATGAATTATCTTTGATCAGCTTTCACTACTTCTTCACTGTTACATTGTTCTAGAATTATAAAAGATCAGAAGCAAAACCATATCAGATTGAGTCAAAATTCAGATCCTCAAATGTCCAAAGGAGTGTGTACAGAAAAAACAAAGGTGAAAAGGACAGAATACTTGGGTCCTAGAAATGGTATAAGACAGAAGAACAATGACTATACAAACAAACCGATAACGTTATCGGTCTCAAGATATGAATTTTATTAGAATAAATCATCCTGAAAGCACAAGCAAATCTGATTCAATGTTCATGGTAAAAGCTACAGAGTGGGTAATGAAAATCAAGCACATGCACCAGCACAGGTGGATCAGTTTTTTTTCTGGCCAAGAATTTGAAGATTGAGACACTATATATAATAGAAGCAAATGAAAAGGGGTAAATTTTATATGAGCAAGTTCATAAACAAAGAGACATCTAAAATGAAAAGAAAAGAAAGGACAAATATGGGGCACTCCAACAAACACAAGGTAAGGTTGAGTCCAAACCAAGTTATATATATATATATATATGGTATATATATATATATATATATATATATATATATATATATATATATCATATTGCTTCCAGACCCACCCCTGGTGTCTAAGAACACAGACCCTCCTCCCATGTTGCCACTGACACCGTCAATAAGAGCAAATCTCATGTCTTCTGATGGTTTCCAATGCCGCTTCCTCTGGTTTATGAACCAATTGTTAATCTGCTTCTGGTCTAGTCCAGTAACCTCTGATAGCTTCATTTTTTCATCTTCCTGTATCATCATCATCGATCCAATTTAGATAGGTGTCCAGAAATGAAAGTAAAAAGCACCCCAGCTATAGCATTTGAATAAAACGCCAAAATATTCTTTGTTGAGATTTGGAATCTCAAACAGGTGGCATCAGTTCATTAAATTCTTCAAATATTTCCAGGCCAAACATGGTACTGTGATTAAAATCCATGGGAGGTTCTAGCTTGAGTTCAAGATCAGAATCTTACTTTAGGCATCAGAGATATGCCTAAGACAGTTTTCTAGCATGCTCATATATACTCTTCTAGTTGACTGCCAGCTTTCAACATCCCTTACAAATTGTTAAGAGGAAAGTAATTTAATTTCATTAGTGAATAATAAGGAATACACATATTTATACAATAATAGGAAAGGATGAGAAAGGGAAATTATCTTTGGAATTGGTTCTATGTAGGTTATATTAATGGGAATTGAGATTGAAAGAGACTATCTATCCAAGAAGTTAAACTGAAACATAATTTCACTGACTCCTTACTAGGTGCTACTTAAAACTAATACCAAACTGTCAAAAAAAAAAAAAAAACTGGGACAAAGCTTTTAAACAAACCACTGCTACATACATTATTATGTTTAGCTGCTGAGAAACTGAAGGTCCATTGTTTTCTTCTTTTCATTAAAGATCATTCACACAAGAATAAATCTTCAGTATTTTAGACAACATTGTCTTTAAGTGAAGGTTTTGGGACTTCGTTCACATGAGACTCCAATTCAATGTCAGGAGTTTATTCAGTATTCCAACCGTCTTATTTGAGGTCTTTCAAGTCAACTATTTTGCATTTGGATATCCGGGATTTTAGTCTCTTGTCCCACTATGTCAAGGTCCTAGGGACACCTTTACTTGAAGCCTTGAAGGAGGTTATGTACCAAACTTGTATGCTTTGGCATCATGTGTATGTGGGGCCCCCTCGGTTTCTATGCCCCACCATGTTAAGGCTCAGAACACCTTTATACTTGTGCATGTGGCCCTACTCAAGGTGACACATACAAATAAGGTTTTGTTTATTTTTATACCCTTTCATATTTTTTATCCTCTTGGTGTTTCACTTGCATATGAAACATATCCAAAAACCTTTTAACTTTATGTACAATAACACTTGACCCAAGAACTTCTTAAGAGAAAAAAAAAAAGGATAAAAGAAGTGATATCATATATTAATTACCGTGGGATATGGCCATCTATAGTGAGTGTTCCACCACTCCAGCAATGTTGTTCCCATTTCCTTTGGTAGCTTCTTTCTCTGTTTCTTCAAGAATTTTTCAAACTGCTTAGGTAGCCACTATACTTGCGCATGAGCATTTCTTTAAGCTCCTGGTCACCCGGCTACACCCAAAGATTCTTGACTTTCTTGATGTTTCTGCCTCCCCACAGCCTGCAACTCCTCCTCTGAAGTCCCAGGTGCTTCATCTGAAAAGATAAAGAATATATAGGCTTCAGAAAAAGTCTATTGAATTGCATGAACCTCTCAAGTTTTGCATCCATATAAAGAATACGAAAATCATATATAGTTCATTTCATAGGCTAAAAAAAACATTAGTTACTCTAATTTAATAGCTGCTCAAATGAAAACAACTAATCTCATAAAAGAAAACAAGGATGAGATTGACTGAAAAACAAACATCACCACTGCTATCATCATCATTAAAGTTTTATACCACAAAACCATTGACGCAACCTACAGACCTTCCTTGCCGTCATGCAACCAGACCCAAAACAATTCAGACAGACTAATTTATTCCTGGTATTGGACCTTTTTCCCCAACGCATCACACTTCAGAACACATGAAAACTTTTGCTTTCTTCAAAAATGATTATAAATCAGTTCAGAGGAGGGACAGTGTAAAAGGTCAGAGTAAACTTGAAAGGTTAGAAGCACACATTTATTTGTCAAGCCTAATTGCAAGTAGTCAACATTGGATCCACACAAGAGAAATTATGAGCATGTTACAAATTACATCCAAATTGATGAGAAGCTTTTCTTCAAAAGAAAATATTTGCCCTAAAGGTGGTGGAACTCACTTCCATGGCAGCAATGGACACATTGAACCCTGACAATTGGGAAATTCTGACATGACCTTGGGTAGGCTTGCATAGAGGCAATATGCAACCTGATCCAATTGGGACCCATACATGTACATAGTAATATACATATGTTACCATTTTATATATGATTGATATATATGACTATTCATATAGAGAGATAACATCGGAAAAAGAAAAAATATCTGAAGTTGGCATGGAATTTCATAACATCCACTCTGCTATGACATGACTTTTAAGGATATTTCTTAGGAACTGGGACTATAATAGTGAATAGACATAGAAGGTACAGAGAAATAATAAAAGAAATACTGAGAAATCGACTCTTTTCAAATTAAAACCAAAAAAATTTACTATTTATTTAAAAATTTATACTAAAAACCAGAGTTACTTTTCAGCATGCATTTACCTCAGAATGATTTCATGTTCTTCTTGTAGAACATTTTCACAGTGTATCCATTAATGCATTACTTAAATCACGATTAGTGCATGTTTAGTTAATTGACAATAGAATTCAAGTACTAATTGAGCAAAACATACAAGTTGAAAAGAATTCGTTACTTCAGCTTATCCAAGAAATGTTATGAACCTAAGCTAATCTCCACTGGACCCACCAAACCAAGTTGCAGTGTTAATCATTCCAATTTTAATTGTTGTTTGTGTATTCAAACACACACAAGAGATGTCGCACACAAAGCCCTTTGAGTGCCCACAATACATCTTGATTAATTGATTTGTTCAAATAATAAAATATCTCCTTCGAAGTAAATATTGCAGCAGAACTACCTCAAAATAAAACAAATGTAGCACCGAAATTGCCTCAGTTTCATCTTTTAGCTTCTTTGTTTGCAGTACATCATGCAAACTCATACCGAAATATTTGTAAGAGATGCTATTAGCAGCAGTGTCAGCTGCTAATAATAGTTTTGGTATGAGAGAATGAAAAGTAGTGAAGGCTATTGTTCAATCAATTTCAAGATACTAGAAAAAAACTATTGGGAGCCGATGGACAAAAAATTTCTTATGGGATGATATCACCAACCAGTTTCATGCTCTATAATGAGAAACCATAAATATTTGCCAAGTTGTTAACTTTTAAGCAAACATGGTTAATTAACACAGTACCCCTAAGGTTCTATTTGTTGTTGAGTGGAAACAAAATCTCAAAACTACCGTATATTTACAGTTTCCCAAAGAAATGTTTACTTCTCCAGATAATGTTGATCATTTCGGCAAGTATCAAAACTCCATCATAATGATGCACAGATACCAATGACCTGTTTTGCTCTTATACCAGTTGCATAAGTTTCGTCTTCTGGCAGCTGCTTCATACAATACAGATAATACAAAAGGATTCCGTGCATGCTATTAACCAAAGAACACAAGGAGCATTTATTTCACATAAAGCTGTATCCAGATCATGTAAGCAAAAATCAGTTTTATGTGAAGCACATACTTGGAATAAAAATATGAGAGAAACATGAAGAGGCTTAGTAAACCCAAGATTAGATTCTGTAGATCTTGAGCTATTATCCATCTCCATGTTACATTGGTATCAACAGTCTATAAACATAAATCATGTGATGAAAAAAAAGTCGGTCAAAATCTGCAGTCATGAAATGATGGAAACAAAGGCTTGCCTCACTGAGGAAGGACTAGGATGTTGAGAACTAGATGGTCAAACAAATCTTGTGGGATTGGGCATGGTAACCAAATCTGAGCTAGGACTTCCAGAATGAAGAAGGTCAACCTTAGCTTGTAACCAAGTGTCATAAGCGAACAAACTTAGGGTGCTATTCATTTACAGTGATACACTATGCCTGAATCCATAAGGAAGAAATAACAGTCACAAGTATTGTGGTTTGTCCAGGAAATATCAAGAGCAAACTGATATAACTATTGCCCTGCACCAGTCTAAAATGCATGAAGAAAAGTGTAAAAACTCACTTTGGCTACTCAAAAGAAAAGGGATATCCTTATTTAAGAATGAGAGGATGAGACTGTCTCCACAGCATTCTAGAGCATTTGATCTGATTTTTTTATTAGATGAAACTCGTACTCTTTCCTCAGCATGACATCTGCGTGACAATGGGAATGAACAAAGAAGATTTCTGACACAAGAAAAGGGAAATCTATGTTTGAAGAAAGGAATGCATTTATAACACCTAATTAATATAAAGCTGCTTTATTTATTTGTTAAATCAATAAAGGAAATGGAAAGGACCATAGTAAAGCATAAACTGAAAAAGAAAACCTCCAAAGTTTTGAATCAAATTATTTTAAATGGTAGTTTACTGAAAAACAACTCCCCAACTTCACACCAGGAGACATTGGAACTTGCAACCACAAGCCAAGAAACCTGCATGGCTGTCTGTAACAAAGAAAGATGCGTGGAGCTTGCAGAGGTCATTTGACTGGCTGAACTTTCATGGTACTCATATGATAACCTTGATTAAAAACCCACCATTTTAAACAAAATACCATCAGTAAAAGCATTATAAGGAACATATTTAGATAAATCATGGTAACATGAGGGTAGCTCAATTGATCTAAGGTCTTAGGGCTTAACCCAAAGGTCATCGATTCGAGTCCTCTTAGGGCTTATAAGATTAGTCAAGGTTTACCAACTTCAAGGCCTATAGGATTAGTCGAGGTGCAAACAAGGTTAGAATGGCTAAAACTAATCCATAGTAGACTGCATGCTTTAAAAAAATTTACCCCATCAAACATTTAACTAAAAAATGATGAAAATGCATGATAACACCTTAATGGAAATTGACGTAAATTAATGGAAAATGGAAATTTCGAAATGGGGACAAACCCATGTTGGTCCGGTCATAACAGTAGAATATGTCCCAACAAAACCCAAAAAATAAATAAATAAATAAAATCGTTGAAATTTTCATGTTCATCAGCTCATATGGCAGTCATGATGAACATTGGAAACATAATTGCACAAGGATAATGCTTTGAAGCACACCCATATACCCACCATGAAACACCTGAAAATCAGACTCCTAACAATACATTATAGCCATTTCCTTGTATCTTCAAGATATATCTATGTCTAGGGTTTCATACTGTATGCTACAGTTTCTCCGTGCAGTGATTCTTCAACGGCGCAAAATTCGAAACGTCGATTGTACGGAGAAACCACGTTGTTCATCATCTTTAGTTTAAATTAAAAATATATATATAAATTCACCAATATAAAGATCTCCTGCCTCTCTATTCAGTGCAGGACGCGGCCCACGATTTTAGAGGTGAGCAGCGTTTCAACGAAAACACTGTTTCTCTAACGTGCGCACAGTAACAGAAAGCTTAAGGTTGTTAAACTCCACCCAATCACCCACCGGGAAGCGCAGGGAAGCGCAGGTTTAGCAAAATCATGATAAAATGCGCATACCGGAATAGTAGCTTCCCGAAGTCCCTGCCGGCAACGCTCCCTTGCATAGATTACTGAGCTGCGACTCTATGTCGCTCAAAAACGACGTCGCTTCATCGAAGGGTTTCGAGAGCTCCTCCTTGTATCTATGAAGAACCTCACAGTACGATTCCTTCCAGAAACACCAAACGAGAATAAAGAAAAAAAATCAAAAATCAAAATCAGCAAAACAAAAAAAGATTAATGGCCCTCTCGTAGTTCACTTTCGTCAATTTTTTCTATTTTTTTTGAGAATTATTGGGATTTTAAAATTTAATTCTGGCGTGAATACCATGAACTCGTCGAGTTCTGGATCGGCACCGATTTCTCCGCTGCGACTGTTCATCGGTTGACTTTCTCGGCCGATTCCTTCCAGCAGCGACGCCATTTCTGGCGGCGCTCCCACCTGCCAAAAGATGAACAGAAAAAAATAAATAAATTCAAAAAGCAGCGAAGAAACTAAGGAGATGATAAGAAAAGAAAAAACAGCCAAAAAAAAGCCATGAAAGTGACCAGAGAGAGAAGCATGGAGGCGACCTTTCGGCACTCAATGTAGGCGGAGACTAAACTAGGGTACCGAGGATGGCGGACGATCTGAGACTGATCAGGATCCGTAAAACACCGGCATCGTGGTTTCCACCGAATCCCTGAACCGGTATTATCGTTACTGTTATATCCACCTCGATCTGCGCTAAAATCGATGGTCGCGGCGGCAGCAGCAGCGTTGGCACCGGAGATGGAGATGCCTTCGTGGTGGAGTCTATACAAATCATCCATATCAAAATAACAAGTAATACAGTAGAATCAAAGTTTGAAACAAGAAAGTGACTGGAGAGATAGCGCGCGCGGGGTTCCGAAAACACCTGGAACTCAGATGATGAAAGAGACCACTCTCTCTCTAGTCTCTTCACACTGCAGTCCAGTCCAGTCCAGTCCAGTCTAGGCAAAGGCAGTTGATAGGGAAGACTGGAGGAGAGAGAGAGAGAGAGAAAGAAATGGAGGAAAACAGCCGGACGTTCAGTTGGCCCGCTGGGCTCTAAGCTCCCTATCTCTCTCCCTCCCTCCCGTATTTATAGTCTGACACATAGTCTAGGTGTGTGGTTCATATAGTATAATTAATTAATTATTTATTTATTTAGTGAGGGAAATGACATTCCTTTTGGCCACGTTTTCGATACTGATTGGGTGATACGGTGGGTGAGAGAACTGACTTACACTGGCTACTTGAGTGAAACCGAAAAGAAATTAATGGGAGAGAATTGGGAATTGAGAATTCCCAGAAGTGAGAAGTAGCAGTCGAAGAACTCAGAACTCAAAAGGGGAACAGACTATAAGTCGAAGTTGCACTGTTCATGACCGGTTCGGTCGATTTCTGATTTCTTCTTCAGTAACTGTTTCTGGTTTTACAGTACACGCTACCACTGCTACCCTCACACTATGTTCCAACTCATTTTTTACTATGAGGTTTGGAACTTTCAAAACCAAGTGGGGGACTACTGCTACACAATCATTTTTATATTCCTTTTCATTATTATTTCTAATTATTTCATTATTATTATTAAATATTTTAATTACGATATAATATATTATTCTTACTAAAACTCGAACCCGAATCCCTTTCTTTTTTATGTTTTTCATTTTTGAAAAATTAAAAGCTCTACAACATAAGTTATAGATAATGTTAATATGTTTTTTATTATTCGTCTCGTCGTTATGTCCTGTCTTTTTTTAAATATTTAATGTTTTACTCACAAAAGCTAGGTACCATGAGTTTCTTATTATTAAATTTTAGCTCCTTCCAAAAATATGAAAGAAAATAATAAATAAAATGATTTTCTTATATTTGATTTGATTTTATCGTATAAAATATAAATTAAATTTAAATATAATCCAAATTTTATGTATTACATATTTTAACAAATTTTAATAAATTTTAATAAACAGATATAGACTAATAAAATATAATTGATTTATTAAGTTTAAATTTTTTCTCTGTATTTTTGTTCCTGTCATTTTTCATCTCTATTATCTTTTCTTAATACTTTTATAGTTCCAAATAAAGCCTAAAGAAATACATGGTAAGTAAGTTGTTTCAACAATGCTTCCCAGTTTCTGTTTGGCTTCCAAAATTTTTATGGTAAAATTTTCAAAAATAATAATTTTATAGACAATTTTCAGAGTTTAATTTTAAAATAAAATTTGTTTTAAAATATTTTATGATATTTCATTTATGACAAAGAAAAGCTTTTTGATGTATTTTAAAGTCCATCCTTGTATGGATAAAAATAAATATTTCTATTTGTTTATATTCAGATTTTATTATTTTATTTCAATAATTCTTTGAAGGTCTTCGGTTTCCTATTAATAAATTGACTTAGGTATTTAAGTTCAACAAGTTAATTATTTGACATTGACATTTTTCCAAAACTAATAATAATAATAATAATAATAATATCGTTGGAGTTAGTCTTTTCACTTTTCATAGCATCTTTTGTTATCATATCAAATTTGGAATAATAATATTTTCTGAGATTATTGTTATTTATGTTTTTCAAAAATAGTAAAAATTATTTGAAAACATAGAAAATATATTAAAAACAAAACATCTATCTTTAAAAAACTAATATTAATCCCATTGACACAAATATTACAAATATCCAAAGGTGATAATGGTATAAAAATAAACAAGTCATTGGGTGGGGTTAACCAATGATAAATGGCTCATGTTCTATACTATCGATAACTTTAAAATCTCGTTAAATTAGTTAAAATGCTTATAAATTGACCCGAATATCTATGATTATGAAAAATAAATAAATTATCTTTTAATTAAAAGATTTGTAGAAAACGCCCTCATTGAATATAATTTATGTTTTCTATTTTAAAAATGAAAATTAGTGTTAAGTTTTATAACATATGCCGTTTAAAAATTGAAGATATAAAGAAAAATTATATATTTGGCTAACATCACTTTACATATTATATTGTAGTTTTATGTTATTGGCATGAATTCGATTATGGTTCTCCTATATGTTTATTATACCCTTTTACCACTTAATTAAGGTCTCAAAATTTAGGACTCCAAATTTATAATTTATAATTTTCATACATAAAAAGTAAATTAAAATTTTGTTATTTAAAAATTTGATATCTTGAGAACATAAATAAGACGCCAATTTTATTTCACTAGTCAACAAGTGTTCATAGATTCCAACTCATATCACTTGGAGTTTTGTGGCTTACCATATAATTTTTTAAATATTAAAAAAAAAAAGTAATCATGATTAGCATAAATAATATGCTTATTATAGTTAAAAGTAATGTGATTATTCAATTAAGATATGATTAAGTTTGTTGACAAAATCTCCCAATTTCGCATCCACACATAAAATTCAATCCTAAGATTTTGAAAATCCCTAAGAGTGTTTAGCAAAATGAAAATATAAAATTCCTTTCGATCGATTAAATCAATCATTTTACTTTGATTTTCTATAACAATAAAAATTTTGTTAATAAGATCTAACCCGTGATTAAAAGGTTAAAAGGGCATTAGAAAAATACCAAATTCAGGTTTTCATGAGAACAAAATATTACAACTTTAGAATGCAAAGTAAATAAATAGATGTAAAAAAAAACAAGAATAAAAATATTTGATTTAATTTTTGTTAATCAAAGTAAAATCAAATTTGTTTTTTTTTATTTAATTTAATTAAAGTAAATCAATCATTTAATTTAATTTGATTTAATTTAATCAAAGTAAAATCAATCATTTTACTTTGATTTTCTATAACAATAAAAATTTTGTTAATAAGATATAACCCATTATTATGCGTTGCGCGGCATTAGAAAAAGACCAAATTCAAAGTTTTCATTTGTAACAAAATATTACAACTAAAACAGAAAGAAATAAATAGATGTAAAAAAAAACAGGAATAAAAATATTTGATTTAATTTTTGTATGAGATATTTATAATTTAATTTTGTATTAAATGTTGATAATTTAAAATAAAAATTAATTATTTTCATAATAAGAACAAATAGGTGCCCATCACCATTCAATAATTTTGCAACCCTCTCAAAAAGGCATCGTGGTGGGGCCTTAGACCCCATCCCCCATAATAAAGATAATGTTTATATATATATAAAAGTTGGTGAGGATTAATTATTTTTCTCCTTTTGCCAGCAATATCTAGAAAAAGCTACATACAATAATTAAACATTGAGTTTTGACTAATAGCTTTGATCATACCTTACATAAACATTGGATTTAAGGTTCCTTCACATCAATCACCCAAAAGGGAACAAACAATTAATATTTTTATTACTAATATTCTATTTTAAAATTATAGAAAAAAAAAAACAAGATGGATTATAGTAATTTCTCATTAATTTTTATGATTGATGATTGGGAATTTTATATAGTTCTCATAAACCAAATTAAATCATAATTTTTATAAAAACTTCAAATCATAAGATCATAAGACAAATCGATTTTCACATCACCATAATTGAGAGAAGACATAACTTGATCCATAATCACTTTTTTCTTGAAGAAAATTGGTCTATAAGAATTAAAGATTAACAAAATTGATTTCACTTTATTGACACCATTAGGCCCCGTTTAGTTTACGAAAATTTGTAACTCTATCCAAAATTCAGAATATGAAAATTTCAATGTATTATAATCTTTAGTTTTCATTTTCAAAATACGCTGCATTTCTGAATTTGGTTGAAAATAAGAATAAGAAAATCCGCTTTGTAAAAACAATTTTTGCAAATGAAGCACGAAAAACAACTAAAATGCCAGTTAAACTAATGATATCATAATCTGCTTTTCGTGGAGTTCACTTATAAGAAAATCGCTAAGACGCAAATATAAGAAAATAAATAAAAATGGAAGAACAACCTACGTTGCTTGGTCCCACCGATCAACCTGGTTTTCACTTTAATCGAAACACAAAATAAATATGATACGCTCTTTATTCATATAAAATGTTTAAAAATAGTTAATTCATTTTCTTGTTTTCAAATTTTGTTTTTGTCTGATTATCGTAACTAAACGTGTTTTCTCTTGCTTTCGAAAGTCAACAGAGAAAACATAAAGTGCCCAAATTTTTAGTAGAGAATTTGTGCTTTATTCAAACTTTTCTGGAAACAAGGAAAACGTTACATTTAGAATAAGACAAACAAAATTAAAAAAAAGAATTAATTCACTATTTTCAACATTTTATATACGAATCGAAACAAGGTAAAATCAAGCTCTCGTTTCGAATTAAATTCAACCAAATTAACCAAATAGGTTGAAAATGAAAAACGTATTTTCAACCAAATTCAAGTACGAAACGTATTTTTGAAAAACAAAACTAAAGATTATAATTACACTAAAATTTTCATATTCTCGAATTTTCATAGAACAAAACTTTAACCAAACTTTGGTCAAAATTCCTTCTACTCATTAAACATCATTTAAAACGACTTCTTTTTGATGAGAAAAGAAATTTCACATAATATTTTTTATATATATAGAGAACTAATTTTTAATTAAACTCCTTATTCTCACTTCCCGAGCTGAAAATGTTATATTTCATATGGGACATTAAAAAATAAATACACTAATATCATTATCATTATTGAATTCGAATGTGATATTATTTTTTAAAATGAACATAACTTTTATATCGAGTTTAACCATCGTTTAGATGACATATTTAAAGATATCATTGTTTGCAACATTATTTATGTTTTTAATACCATAAATCACATATTTTTTCCAATATTAAAAGTATATTATGCCTTTTAAAGTACTCTACATCACCATCATTCGAATTATCTATTTCTGAGTTTAAGAATCACGTTGTTTTATACCAACATTATTTCTATTTTTATATCTTTAAGTCCCATTATTTTATGTATTTAAGTTAGAATCGAGGAAGATGCTTAATATAATATCAAAAAATATGATTTTTAATTAAAGGGAGATCTCAATTAAATATAAATTTTACAATACTAGAATAAAAATAAATTAAAGATCTAAAAATACATCAAGGACATGACATCCATCATAAAAAGACAATACATGTAATCATCTTTGGAGATCTTTGTTGGATTGCCCACCAAAAAAATGACAAAATAAATGATAAAGTAGTTGTTCCCAAAAAAAGAGAAATATTAAATTGGTAAGTTTCACATCATACACATCTAAATTATACTTATTATTATCTGTAAAGTGCAAAAGTTCATTGCAAATCTTTGACTCTAGCAAAATTAAATGGTCATCTAATTTTATTTATTTTTAATGATATGCTTTTCATGATTAAAACATTGGAATTATATCTCATAATCCATGTTACTCAAAGGAGGAACAATGGGTATATTAAGTTGGAAGTTTGTTTCATAAAATGAGCATTCCTTTTGAATGGAACGATATCAAATTAAAGATGGTGATTCTATGATGCTATCTTTTATTATTTTCTTAATTTTTCATGATTATAAGAAATAATTTTTTCTATTTTTTTTAAAGAAGAATAATTTTATTCATTCAAATTAGTAATACATTTAATAGAAACAAATAATCAAATTGGTTACAAACTCTAGATGATGATATAACATTCAGGTTGATAGCACAATGAATCTGATAATTCTATGATGATTATAATTTATATGACTCAAGTTCTATATGATATTGACGACCGTGATTTGATTTGATGTATTCGTCTGATCGAATATGTTTTGTCGTTCGAATCACTTACGCACAAGAAAGTATCGCAACGATGAAAACCAAACCGTTATATTAAGATGATTCAAACCACAAATAATACAAAACGACGACAAAAACACATTGCATAAGGTAACGACAAAAACAAGAAAAAATAAATTAAAAATCTTGATTTTTTTGGAAAAACAATTTTATTAAGAAAGAAAAATGGTGAAAGAGACGCAGGTGTTTCATGTTAAGAATGATCGAAAAATTACCTCTTATTCCTAAAATGAGCTAGAAAGAATAAGATAAATAAAAGGAGTGGCGGCAAATGATTTTTTTTTTTCTCTCTTTTAGTTGTTAAGAATCAAATAATTTTTTCTATTTAGTGATTGGGATTGATGTTAAATATTATACGATTTGAGAAACATTAGAAGATATTCAAATAGGCATATGACATTATAAATTTATAATAGGGTAGCATTTGGTCAAACTAACACAATAATTGGTTTATACATGAATTAAAATCAAACCCACCTTTTAATAATAGAAATTTGAACCAAACCAAGTTTTTTTTTTTTTTTTTTTTTGAAGAGAAAAATAATTTTATTTATTCAAACTAATAATATATTAATAAAAACCTAGAATCGTAATCGCTAAAACCATAAATAACCGAAACAACATCCAAGCTTAATAATATAAATTGAATAAAGCCTAAAAGTTCTATATATTTAAAAGAATGGTTCTCACATATTCGATATTAACTATTGATTAGAATAACAATGACTAATTCTACACTATATTGATTTGATTTATTGTCGTTGATTAAATATATTTTGTTCGTATGAATCTTCTTCACACAAATAAACACCGCACCATGATGCCAACAAACAAACGTCATGCCGAGACAACACAATTACACATCGCACAAAGTCGATGACAACCACATGCCACATTAAGACGACAACTAAGCTGCGAAAAAAAAAAAAAAAAAAAAAAACCAGACGATGGTTTAATAACCACTTATCGGCAAACGATGAAAGCGAGTAAGATTTTGTGTGAAGAATGAAAAAAAAAATCATTCATCTTTCCTTGAGGAAAATTAGTTAATAAATAAAAAGTTGGTAGAAAAGGAGGATAGGGTTTTCAAAAGTTATTTTTAATATAAAATTGGCTTTGTCTAATTTACATATTTGGTTCGATGTAAATTGATATAAGACTTTAAGACTCAATTTAAAACTCGAAAGTAATAAATAAATAAAATACGGAGGAAAAATAAATATATGGAATAAAAAAAAAGGTTTAAACTAAATAAATTAATTATATATGTTTTATTCAAACTAATTTTATTTGTTTATTTATATTATAAAACTAATAAATTTAAAAATGCGAAAATTCTGGCGAATTTTGATTATATTTTATTTTCTTTTATATTTTCTACTATGAAACTAAACATGATAAAATAATTTTTCTTGTATTTTTTTCTTTTTCCTAGTATTTTTCGGATTTCAAACATAACCTAAGTCCAATTTATTTATAAAAATAATTAAATAGCTTGAGTATGAAGGGGAAAATATATTTAAATTTTGACTTAAAATAGAATGATTACATTGAAAAATTAATCCAACCACAAATATTAAAATATATTTCTAACAATTGTATTTATTGGACTAAAATTCAAAAGATTATAAAAATAATTTTATATAAGAAACTTATATTCTCTTGGAATAGAACCCCACAAATTTTCAAAGCGAGAATCATAGTGCTCAAAGATTTGGTGTGGTGGTTATCGATGATTAGTTTTTCAAACAAAATATGAATATAAATCCTAAAATTCATACAAAATAACAATAATAATAATAATAATAATAATAATAATAATAATAAACATGAAAAATAAATTAAAAGAAAGGTGTTTTATAATGATAGAAATGCATGCTAGCTAGCACTAAAGCTATGTGAGGATGCTTTTCCTCCCAACTTTCCCCCCAACTTTTAGGATATTATTATATTTTCATGGAGTCAATGTACATAAAAGATGCTTTGGCGTTACCAACAAAGATACCGATGTAGTAATTGGGTCCCTTCTTGGCTTTGGTTATTGTTTTTGCCATAAGCAGGCCACATTAAAATCGGTTACTGCGTAATAAACTGCTTGTGTCTAAACTAGCTTAAGATATTTGATTAATTTCAAAAATCTACACTACCGACATAATTATTTTAAAATCTCGCTTTATAAAAGAAAGGTGGAAGACTTCGCTTTTTTTCATCGATAAAAATCAAATCACACATTTTTTTTATTTTCGTGACAAAAATAACCAAAAATAACTTTTATATTTGCTATTAAATTTAACCAAATATAAAATCTAAACTTTCTTTCTAATGATCTCACCATTCTCCGCAAACTCCCTCAATTCCTACTATTATTCCTCTGGTCAATTTTCATCTCTAATATTTAATGGACGGCCAAGAAAGCTTTGATTGTCGTCGATTCCTTTTACTCAAGAAGTTTTTCTTATAAATATTTAACTATTGTTGTTTTTTTTATATTATTTTTGTTGCTTTTTATGAACGACACCAATTGGAGACTATGAATTAACTAAATATAGGAAAATTTTAAAGATGCATTTTTATCATCAAGATTTACAAATTAACCTAATGAAAAATCTGGATTTTCATGTTAAATTTTCAATCGAAAGTCAGTAGCAGAAAAATAAATTATTTGGGGCTTATTAACAGTATGATTTACAAATTATTTGTTTTTGTTATAATTGCAAATATTGAATGTTAAATTAACAATTTTTATGTTTTTAATTATTTCATATTGAATATTATAATGAATTTTTTTGTCATCACTATTATTTTTTTATTATCATTATTGTATTAACATCATTAGTTCAAAATTATTAACATTAACATCAAAAAGAAAATTACATGTCAATAAATTATCAATTCTTGCAATTCTTTTTATATTTGAATCATACTTTACTGTCAGCTTACCAAACATGTAAAAACATCAATTCTACATCGTAGTAACTTTAACCAAACGTGTCTCACTGTTTGTAAAAAGCAGTTTTATAATTACAATTTGTTAAACGCACATTTCTAAATCGCATTTTTTTTCATCGCAACCCCAAACAAAACCAAAAATTGAGTTTTATGAAAAACAAGAAAAACACGAAGAGCATGTAGAGTTTTTTTTTTTTTTTTCTTTCTGAAAAATATGAAGAATATAGAAAACATTGAATCTGGATAATAAGGACAGTTTTTAGATAATATCAAAATGATGTTTTTTGTGTTTTTAAAAACTATTTTAAAAAACATGAACCAATGTACATGCCCATATTTTCTACAATTATATGCTCTTTTTTTTTTTTTTTCTCTTTGTAATTTTCTTAGTTTATCTCATCTGTTTTTTCAAGCTCATATAAAGCTATGCAAGATGTAATTATTTTCTTTAACCAAATCATGTAAAAATATCAATTCTACATCACAGTAACTTTAATTAAATCGTGTCTCACTGTTTGTAAAAAACAGTTTTATAACTACAGTTTGTTAAACTCGCTTTTCTAAATCGCATTTTTTTTCCATCACAACCTCAAACAAAGCCAAAAATTGAGTTTTATGAAAAACAAGAAAAACACGAAGAGCATGTAGAGTTTTTTTTTTCTTTCTCGGTAACATGAAGAATATAAAACATTGAATCTGGATAATAAGGACTGTTTTTAGATAATATCAAAATGATGTTTTTTGTGTTTTTAAAAACTATTTTAAAAAACATGAACCAATGTACATGCCCATATTTTCTACAATTATATGCTCTTTTTTTTTTTTTTTTTTTCTCTTTGTAATTTTCTTAGTTTATCTCATCTGTTTTTTCAAGCTCATATAAAGCTATGCAAGATGTAATTATTTTCTTTAACCAAATCACATGTAAATATCAATTCTACATCACAAAGAACTTTAATTGGGGGTCCGTGTCTCACCTGCTTGTAAAAATGCTTTATAACTGGCGCTTGTTAAATGCGCTTTCTAAATCGCATTTTTTTTCCATCACAACCTCAAACAAAGCCAAAAATTGAGTTTTATGAAAAACAAGAAAAACACGAAGAGCATGTAGAGTTTTTTTTTTTTTTCTTCAAAAATACGTACACATAAAACATCGAATCTCGGAGCACAAGGACAGCTTTTAGATAAATATCAAAATAATGTTTTTTGTGTTTTTAAAAACTATTTTAAAAAACATGAACCAAAGTACAGGCCCATATTTTCTACAATTATATGCTCTTTTTTTTTTTTTTTCTCTTTGTAATTTTCTTAGTGTATCTCATCTGTTTTTTCAAGCTCATATAAAGTTATGCAAGATGTAATTATTTTCTTTCTTCTTTAGATTAACAAAAACATAGAAAAATATTATGATAATACTCATTAACAAACAATTCAAAATAGAAATAACTTTTAAGTGTTGAAATTTTTTAAAATTTGGGTAATTAGATATTTAAAAATACTTTACTTTTGACATCATAGTGAAATCCTATTTGAATTTCATGAAAACTTTTTTTCAGAAATTGATCTTTTATATATATATTATCAAAAGAAGTTTATATGAAAAATTATTGTGACTCAATGTTAGTCAATTTGAATAACAATGAACTATCTAAAACTAGAAATAATTCAATCAAGTACCTAATGATTTTTTTCAATATTTATAAAAAACACTTTTAATCATATTGTGTCGTGTATATAATTTTTTTTCTCGTTTTCTGTATCTTAATCTCATTTATTTATATTTTGATATATTAATTATATTAATGTGTACTATTGTTTAATGGTATAAATCTTATCATATACATATCTCTAGCTCTTAGGAAAGTGTGTCAAATATATATATATATATATATATATATATATATATATATATATATATATATATATATATATATATTTATAACTTCAAGAAGTCCTATTACAAAAGAAATTGGACGCGACGATGTAGATGACCACAAAGCAAAAATTAGAACACGTAGACTTTCATGGAAATCCAAAATCTCCTTAAATCATATTTGTCTTTTTCATTGGTGCATTGAGATTTATTCGTATCTATCATCTTGTCGAACTAAATTGAGTTTTCTCTTTAAATTATATTTGTCTTTTTCATTGGTGCAGTGAGATTTATACATATCTATCGTTTTGTCGAACTAAATTGAGTTTTCTCTTTAAATTATATTTGTCTTTTTCATTGGTGCATTGAGATTTATATTCATTTATCATTTTGTTGAACTAAGTTGAGTTTTTTCTTTAAATCATATTCGCCTCATTGAGATTTATATGTGTTTATCGTTTTGCCAAATTAAATTGAGTTTTCTCCTTAAATCATATTTGTCTTTTCATTCATTGGTGCACTAAGATTTACATGTGTTTACCGTTTTGTGGAACTAAATTGAGTTTTCTTTATCACTGAAGCTAAGAAATGATAAGAAATGACATATTTAGATTATCTGGACTTGTACCTCTCTTAAAGACCCTAACGCCCTTTATATAGACTTCCCGAAACGTTTTGGCTTCTCATGCTCTTAGAATTCAACACAAGGGTGTAATCTCATTTCGATACATGAGGAGGGATGGAAGAGTGGTCTAGTTAGTAGATGTTTTGAATTAATCAATAAGTGGAGTCATTTAGTTTTTTATTTATTATCGTGTTGAGGCATGTAGTGGTAGTTATTCTCATTATCTATAAAAACTTTACCAACGTGAGAATAGGGGGAAAAGAAATAAACGATACTTTTTCAAAGGTTTTATCTAGCTTCAATTAGATAATTACATTTCAAAGGTCTTATCTAGCCTAAAGTAAATAATTTTATATGTTTTACCTAAGTCTGAAATAGATAAACCTATCACATTCACATTATTACATTCTAATTTACCAATACAAATTTCTTATTCAATACATAGGGAAGGGGAAGGGTTCGAGTCATTATATTAAAAGTGATTAACTTTAAAAAAAAAAAAACTTCAAGACCTTAATATTTTCCTAAATAATAATTAAAACATATATAAATATAGTAAAAAGATTTCTTACATGATACTCTAATCTATGTCCTGTTTGGTTAAAGTGTTACTTTAAGAGAAGATATTATTATTAGTTGGATAAAAAAATGCCAAAGTAAACAACTTTAGTAACCCACTTCTTTTATAACCTTACCACAAATAGCTCTAGTAGTGCCCAATTCAACAAAAGATCCTCCATATTTTTGAATGACAAAAGCAACTTTTACTAGTGGGGAGCAGTAACTATTTTTGTTGGATTCTAGTCACTAGGTTTTTTTTAACCCTATAAACCCCAAAGTACAATTTTTTTACTTTTTTTTTTCCCAACCCATTACACAAACAAACAAACAAACCAGTTTTGGACATGTAAGAGCTGGGAATCATAAATCATTTCTCTAAAGTGTGGAGACATGAAGGTGGATAAATGAGGGTGGAGTTGAGACAATTCCTCAATAAGACACCAACATTGACCACCAATTATGGAGGAAAAGCCAAGGAAAGGAAAACTATGGTAAGACAATACCAATTTCAAAGTATTTTCAAAAATGAGCCAAAATTATTTATTCTTAGCTCAATCCATCGTATGATCAAATATTTGATAAAAAAACCTAAATATTTGATAAAAAGGATTACAGGTGTGTGAGTTTTATTTTGTTCCGAAAACACTAATAAATTATAGGTACAAGTCATATAATCATTGGGTATAACCAAGATGTAATCTTGGTACAGTTAATGTAAATCTTAGGTATTAAATAAGGCTCACGTAGGGGACTCAGAATCGGAGCCGAGTCAAGCTGACGCTGGGTTCAGAAGTTCGTCTAACTCGCATCGAAGTTAAACAGCTGAGCTCGGAACATCATTTTGAAGCTTGTAAAGAACGAAGCCGAGCCCCAGCACCAACCGCCATTACCAGAACGCGCCAGTGAATAGCTCGCGAGCAGTTCTCGCAACTAAGCCTCGTGGAACCAAGCTCTTGAATCGTGAAATATGGAGAAGAACTTGATGCACAACAAAATTTTCTACAAATGAACATGATTGAATATTTTAACTCTGGAATTTAATCAAGTTAATTGAACTTTTATTGTCTTATCATTTTAATTTTAGTTGTATGTTGGCTATTTGCATGGATACTTTCTTTTAAATAAGGTTGTAATCGGTGCTGCTACTCAAGAAGTTGCTCATGCCTCGACTGCTAGGCTCGCCAACTCGTTTATTAAGTTAAACGAAATAATTCCCAACCACCCCCTCAAACTTAACTCCTCAACTCAGAACAAAATTCTCGAACCTACTATTTTAAACGTGAAATGAGCCTTTAACACTCTGGCTCCGACTTGGCTTGGTTACACCCCTACGCTCACGTACCTTGATTCAACCATTTTTATCAAATATTTGAACTTCTTCATTAATTATTTGATTATATGATGGATTAGACTTGAAATAAGTTATCTTAACCCTCATTTTTCAAATACTTCAATCGATAGCCCTTAGCATAGTTTTCCCAAAAAGCCAATGCCTAATGAGGTGTGTTTTTTTTTTTTTAAATTAAGACAAAAAAATGAAAAATTATATGACTAGTCATTGCAAAATGAATAGTGGTGATAACATATAAGAAGAAAAACTCTTTAAATCTTTCTTGTTGAATGAGAATTGGAGGATGTGTGTAAACTTTGGCACCTAACAAAGAATACCAACACTTCCCATGTGCCCACTTGTATCTTTTCTTTTTATTTTTCTCTCTCTCATTTGTTAAATTTGTTTTATTTTTTTTAAGGACTTGAAGGATTTGGAGAGTAATTTGAGGTATGCATGAGAATGTTTTCAAAAAACAGTTTATGAAAAATAAATAATTTATTTTTTTAGGAACTAATTTTATAAAAATAGTTTTTCTCTAAATTGTTTTCTACTTCAATTATTGGTCCAAAAAAATCTTAAAGAGAAGGGTTAAAGCGTCTCAAAACTATTATAAAAATTTAAATAGTTTTGTACCAAATATTTATAAAAAAAAAAAAAGATTTAAGAAATAACTAATTTAACGATGTTGTGGCATATGACTCGTATTGAAAATAAAAGTGTAGGCAAATGTCGAAGAATAAAAGTATTTTATAAATTAGTCATATATAATGTTATTATAAATACCCTCGTATATAACCTATTTATAGTTTATGAAACTTTCAACCACCGAAATATCTGTGATCTTTCTTGAAATTTTATCGTTATTACTGTATGAATCACAACAATAGAGTCGTCAAATAAGTCAAAATGTTTGTTTACAATAACTTTAGTTAAACTTTTAAGTCAAAACTTAGTGTCGATTTGGCTATGTTTTTAAAAATCGTTCTTGAAAACAGTTTTTGAAAATTTAGGAAAAACGATTTTGATATTCTCTCAAAACTATATTTGCTATTTGAATTTAGTGTTTTTTTTATGTTTTTCAAGAAAAAAAAAAAAACTGAAAATCAGACGTGATTTTCCTATTTCCCTTATTTTTGAAAACATAAAATACTTTTCAAAAACATAAACTAAACGTACCCTTAGATTTCAAAAGATAAAATTTTCATTAGACTATGAAATCTCTTTCTTAATAATTCAAACAAAGACAAAAATCTCATGTTTTATTTGAGTCCACTTCTTGATTTCTGTTTTCAAAAATAGAAACTTCTAAAAAAGTAATCTTTTACCCAAAAGCTACGAATTATATCTTTAAAAATTATAGTAAATTTTGAGATATAACTTTTAAACACCCATTTCTAAAAACCCATTACATTTTTCAAATAGTAGAATTAACGTTGTAAAAATTTCATTAAATATAAAAATATAACTTCTAAAAAAAAAAACATTTTTATATACATATATTCTCGTACAAGAAGAATGTGTACTCGTATTTTTCACATGTGTTTTTTTTATCCAAACTCGTATTTTTCACATGGTAAAGGTGAGGTATATTAAAAAACACAACAAAAAGTACCTTAATTATTTTGTTGTAATAATGTAAATATATGTTGCTACTCTATTTCTATGATTGGCAACTGACAAGTCATTTTTCCCACCCTTATCATAAAATAAAGATTTTTCTAGAAATTTTCATTAAAATGGTCTTGGTCTTTGGGGCCCTTTACTTTAGCCAAAAGTGGAAATTAAAGCTTTGGTCATAATTTCAAAGAAACTATTTTTGTATTTAGAAAGTTTTATGGTACTTATTGGATAAGTTGTCTTCCCACAAATAAGTTTCTTATTTCCTTTAAGATCCAACATCTATTTATTTATTAATTTTATTTTAAAAATTAGATTCCCTAACATTGGATTCCAAGCAAACAGTAAGAAAGTATAGTAAAATAATATACATAATTAAAATCAATAAAATATTTATACATTTTTCAAATTATTTTAGAATTTTCTGTATATTATTATTTTAATAACCAAAGGAAAAGTCCTAATAGCTAAATTATTATTTTATTTTCACAATTTTATTTATTTATTTCATTTTTGGAATTTAATACACTATAAACAAAATAAAAGATTTATGTATCCATCTACCATTGTGCTAGGGCTCTCATTTCACAAAAGAGGAAGATGGAAGAGAGAGAGAAGAGAGAGGAGAGAGATGAACATTAATATCACTAAATCAACTAAAAGTGTACAGTTCAAAGAATTTATTGTTATCATCAACTCTATTTTGAAGAGCTTCTACAACTCTAGAATTATATTTGGATCTTAAATTCCATGCCAAAATAAAAAAAAAAAACTTGGGTTTAGCTATAAAAAGCCCGTTATCATATAAAAGCGAGTTTTATATTGTTAGATTGTGATTTTATTTCTTGGGATCTATGTTTTTTCAGATAAAATTTTAATTTACACATATCTCAAAAAATAAAATCACTATCTAATAATATAAAACTCGTTTTCATATGAGAACGAGCTTTTTATAACTTAACCCAAAAAACTTTTAAACTTTGTTTGGTTCCCAAGAAATATTAAAGAAAGATAAAAAAATAGTTTTTTTTTATATTTAGTTTCACCATGAAAAATATAAAATATAATTAAATGTAATATTAGTTTTTACATCTATTCATTTTGCATATTATATTGTAATATTCTCTGCTCATAAGGATTCGTACCAAAACCTCTTCGTTTCCTACCATATCAACTTTTATCACTGGAGCCGTTCTCTACGTACTTCAAAAATGTTTAAATATTTATATATTTAAAATATTTAATCTTTATATCAAAATTTTCTTTATTTTAATCATAGCATTGTTTTAATATACAATTTACAACCCATTATTTAAAAGCTAACCCATATACAACATTGAAACATGGAAAAAATAAAGAAAAGTAATAAAGATGAGATTTAAATTTAACAGACTATTTTATATTTTTCTTTAATTTTATTTCATTTATTCATTTTTATTCTTTTACATCAACTAAATAGTTTTTTTTTTTTTTTTTATAAATACAAAATTTTGTCCCAGAACTTGAACATGTTCCATTCATCTTCCTATGCCCAATCCTAGCCTTTAATCATTGAGATAGGTCTTATTAACAACTAAATAATTTTTTTAATTACATTAAATCATATTATTTTTTGAAAGCTAAGCACAACCATTTTTATTAAGACTCGAACTCAGGACAACTCCTTTTTTTTATGCTTTTACTTTTTGAAACGTTGAATATTCTACTACATGCATGATGTGCACATTAAATCGTATTTAATTTTGTTTCATAAAAACAAGAAAACCATTATAAATACCAAAATTTCCTTTCGCCACGTAACTATTTTCTCAATAACCAAACAGGAGACATTGGAAAACACTGGAAAAGAGGTTAAGGGTGTGTGAATGATTAATTGGGAAAAGGCAGAGTTGTGGGGTCGGACTGAGCACCTTTGAGGACTTATCCAAATATTTCGGAAAGTGTTAATAGTCGGTCAGTCCCACCAACACTTGGAGTTTTTGATAAGGTGCATTCGCCCACCACTCCACTCCTTCTACTGCTCCTACTACTTTTGTTTGTCTCTTCCACCAAACAGCAAAACCCTAATAACTACTGCTCTGCACTGTAAATAATTTGGGATACTGAAAAATCCAAGTCATATCAAAACTGAATCAATTTGATTGATTTTACTTATTGATTCGACTTCTTCGAGTATGCACAATTATTATCATTATTTTGATATCCGGGCAATTTCGATTAATTCCTTGTTTCCAAAGTTAATGACTAGATTTTGCCATCTCAAGCCACCTGAGCTACCTTCACATTAGTATACATTATTAAATTCAACTTAATCAAACCATACACAGCCCTTATTACAACAAACCTCACATTCCCCAACTCCAAAACCCTAGCACCACCATCATTCCCTGATACAATCCATAAAGAAAATTTGATAAGCTAATACAGAACCCAAATTTTTAGAAACAGGAAGAAGAGGTTGAAGATGGGGGTATTTGGTGGACAGAATTGAGAACTTGTAGTGGATCGAATACTTTGGATTCTCTTGGTTGCGGCTAAACTTCTGGGCTGAACTGTTCCAAACAAGGGACAAGATTTAGTGAAACAAATTTGGCCCACCCTTCCAGCTTTGATCAAGATCCATCCCCCCCAAGGCTTGATTCAAGTGGTTGAAGCTAGAATGAGAAGCCTACCAACCCACATCAGTCATCACCCAAACACCACTCAATAGTTGCCCTCCCGACAAAGACAAGCGGAAGCATTGAGTGAGGCCTGTGTAGGAGGACACCAATGTAGGCATGACAAAAATGAGCATATTGTTGCCGAGGGAGGCAACAAGCTCTCGCTCAAGGGGTAGTCAGCGAGCCGAGACGAGGAGCTTGCGGGGGGCAAGTAGATGCAATCGCATGCCATTCCATGGGCGATGTCGGTGGGAAGGCTCGGCCAAGAAGCCCCCCAAGGCAACATTGTCCGCAACTCACCACAACATGCTCGTGCTTGGAGAATCCAGGCGAGGGACGGGCCAAGGCACCATATAGCCTTGCACCATGGCGTGGCATAGCCTACCACGAGGTCAAGGCACCATGTCATGGCATGACCTAACATGTGCCTGAGGCACCATGTCTTCTTGGCCAAACACGAGGTCGAGACACCATGTCGTGGCGTGAGTCCTGACCTGGCACAGGATGGGACAAAGGCACCATGTTGTGGCCTAGTCTGATAAGACTATATCCATCAGCTGTAGTACTTCCAATGATACAGGATGGAGGATGGTAATGGGATTGCAACCATGTGTAGGGTTGGTTTCAAACTTGTCTAACTTATGATTCCCCACAGCACACAATAAGGCACTCCTAAATTTATGCCTTGTTGCATTTTAACTGATCGTGTGCAAAATTAGTTACCTTCGTAAAATCACTTTTCTAACCGGTGAGTCAGTGACTGCTCGCTGGAATACTGGCACGTATGGAGGATGGTAATAATAGGATGAGCTGAAAGGTAATATGCGGGGGATTGCAGCCTTGTTTAATAGAAAGACCGGGCAAACCCTAATCAGGAATTGGCTAAGATGCAACACTAGCATGAAAATCCTATGTAGCGTTCCAATTAATCATTAGACGAAAACACAACTGAACAAGGGTTTACATGAAAATAATGACTTCAGTCATATAAGAAGTTTCAGAATCAGAAAAAACTTATTTCCCAATAGACAGTAATTAACCAAGTATATGCTCATTTGCATCTTGGAATGGATGTTGAGGAACACAAGCAAGCTCACGAATTACCAAATGAGAAAGCATTGACAGGATCAAACTGCTACTCCTCCACAACAACACTAATCTGACCTTTCTCCAGCATATCGTAAAACGTCCTGGTCTTTTTCTGCTCATTCCAGTGATGCATCTTCCAGAAGCCACCAGCTATCAAGCCAAGTGTGATTCCAATGCAGATCTCCTTCACAACACTTGGACCTTTCAAGGTGGCATGAGCAATCTTATGACCGGCCATTTTGCTTATCTAGTTATAAACCAATTCCTGCATTCAGAAGGGAATGTTAATACTTGTTAAAGCAGGACAATAGTTCTTCTATTCCACTAAATCCTTTGATGAAGATCATTGCTATCCATATCAACTATGAGTCCAATCACATTATCTACAAAAAACTGTAAAACCGAAATAATAAGCCCGAGTATGTTGGCACTTCTTGATGAGTGCATGTTGCACATAGGTACTCCCAAGGTTTCTGGTATGCATCATTGTAAATCATTGACTAGAATGTCCCAAAAAGTAAATCCCCTTTTTTTCTCAATAAACTTTCCAAGAAAGTTGCACAATAATGAGGCTTATAAAGTCTTTTTTTTAAACTCAAATATACAATCTAAACCAAGGATGGAAATATCGGTTTCGATGGATATATCGGTACTTAGATTTTACGGATATATCGGTGGATATTTTTACATGAATATTGATATATCGGAAATTAATAAAAATACTTTGAAATTCATGGAAATACATTTTAACAGTGTAAAAATGACATTAATAATCAAATATATACATTGAAATTACATTACAATAAGCTTTTAAAATCAAAATGAAAATCGATGTGGCTCCATTGCAAAATTTGATCGAGGGATCCCATCTTGATAAAGACAATACTCATACTAAGACATAGTGTTCCGATAATATTGATTATAGGATCAAACATGTCATGCATTAATGTCTTGACTTGTATCCACAACTTCTCGATGGATAGAAAATTCGAGGTTCATCAACATGCTCGTTTCAAATATTAACCAACATTTATTAATATATTATTACTAAATTAACTAATTTAAAATATGAAAGTATCATATAAACTATCACAAAGAAAAAAAATTGGAGTGAAATGAAGATTGGATATGGGTAGAGAGAATTTGTAATCAAATTGAATGATTTTAAAGGTATGTATAGATTTTTTTTTTGTCAAAAGAGCCGTTGGATGGTCAAAAAATCTTTGTAATTTAATTATAGCTGTTGGATTTAATTTTTATGCAAATCTGATCGTTAGATCTTCTTTAAACTATTGGGATTAATCCATAACCATTGGATCAAGTTAAGAGTTCAAATCTGACCGTTTGGATATATATCCGATATATCCTCGATATATCCCAATATATATCCGATATTTTACCGAAAAATTAAACTAACACGCGGCCTATATATCAGATATTTTTTACCCTGATCTTAACAATAAATAAGATACAGTATCGTCTAAAAAATCGGCATAGTGGTTTAAATCATGAGAATTTAATGACATATTTAAAGTGGATAGGCTTAAAATGTCCAGGGATAAAAGAAAGCTTTTTGTTTTTTATTCAAACAAATTTGGGATTGAGTGGTTCTAAAATTCCCCTAGTTCGATTTCATCTTATTACCTTTCCATTCTAAACATACAACTTGTTCATCAAGCAGCTTGAATCCATCAAATACAAAATAAAAAAAAAGGTGGAGGGGGGGACTGAAAGGCATACTACCCATCCACAGTTTCAGGTTAATGAACATATGAATGAAAGAGTATGAGGAATCACTGGAAGAAATAGGGCTATTTCATTTAAAGCTACTACGTTTAATAGAGAACAACCCAATCAAATTGGAAAAGATTTCTCCAAGAATCAAAAAACTCAAGTGATAACATGAACATAAAATATTTACAAAGCTTTTAAGGGCGAAAAGATAAAATGAGGCGTTAGTATGCTTGTGAAGCAGGCAAAAGCCTTTTGGCTAATTGAATATTTACAAATAATGAATAACTGCATATCTATCCACACTCACACATTTCCTCCAGCATAAATGCATATTCTATAGCAGTGTTTAAGGATATTTAATTCCTATTCAAAACAGGACATATATCCAACACACACACACTTCCCCCAACCAAAATGCATATTCTATTGCAGTGTTTGAGGAAATTTAAT
Source organism: Tetrastigma voinierianum (assembly GCA_016808115.1). Lineage (NCBI taxonomy): Eukaryota > Viridiplantae > Streptophyta > Magnoliopsida > Vitales > Vitaceae > Tetrastigma > Tetrastigma voinierianum. The sequence goes on from JAEQBH010003711.1 coordinate 63,707, forward strand.
CCCTATTGAAAACTGCATATCTATACCCAAAGTATTTGACATGAAATAGGGATTCTAAATTCAAGGGAAAGTATTTGATATGAACCAGGGATTAGAAATTCAAGGGAAGTATTTGATATGAAACACACGCATACACACAGAGTATTTGATATGAAAAGAAAATATGGAGGAAAAGTGGAGAAAATATTAAAAAAAATACAAAAAAAAAAAAATAAAAATCTCAAAATCCATAATTTTAAATTATTTTTATATGTTTCTTCAAACTCACTTCACCTATTTTCCTTCGTTATATAAAGATCAAATGATTTTAAAATGTAAAAATTTCTAACTAATTTTATTATATTTCTTTTTCTTCCTTATTTTTCATCCTTTTAGACATTTTTTCCTTTATTTAGTTCTCAAACAAACATAACCTAAGGATATTATCAAATTTGAATTCCCAAAGTTCCAACAAAATTATTCAAACCGCGCCCCGGCCTCCCATCGAAATTTTTTTTTATAAAGTTGAAGAGCTGTTTGGGAGGGGCTTTCCCAAAAACACTCAACGAAATCAGTCGAACACGATCAAAATCCCTCCCTACGCAGCCACTCCGACCGGGAAAAAAAATTTTAATCTGACTTTCAATGGTTATTTGAAAGGCCTTTTATTTTTTGTGAATTTTCTCATTCTGGCATATAAGAGTGACTCCTATCAACATACCACAATCAAAAACAAGGAATTAATGCGAAACAACAACAGATTTCTCATAAACGATCCAAAATTTTACCAAAAAATATAAAAAATCAAGAATGATATTCTCAATATCAACCATAAAAACGACATCACAATAGCTAGAACTAACAGACCAGGAACCTAGATCTATCAGATCTACAACTAAGTAAATAAACAAAAACTAAAAAAATTAAAAAACAAATACAGAGAAAGAAAAAGAGGGAGAACCTGAAAATGGCGAGCGAATCGAACTGCGAGACGTCAATCCCTTAGGTTACCTTTTGTCGTTTGTTTGAGTTCCCGCCGCGATTGGGCTGGCATTTTCTTTTGGGCCCTGTTATGGGCCTAGGCCTGTTAACATTTCATTCAAGATATATATATAATCATTTACGAACCAAAATGAACCAAATTTTTGTTAGTAATATTAATTGGATTGCAATTCAAATATCTAACATATCTTCAATAAATTGTCAGAATCGTTAATGAATATAATGCATTAAATTTTATTTAATTTAGTATAATATCAATTTTTATTTACAAATTTGTGATATTAATTACATTAATATTTAGTTTTCAAAATTATTTTAAGAAATATTAAACTCAATAATGAATACAATTGATTAAGCCTTGTTTAGTTTCATTCGATTCTCCTCTTAGGCTTGGGTTAGTGGTTAAAGGGTTAGGCGAGACATACGAAAAAATCAAATTTAAGTTTTTATGAGAACAAAATATTAGAAATATAATACAAAGTGATTAGATGTCATATTTAAATTCCATATTAATTTCCAAATTCAACTTCATTTCTTTGTTCCCTTATTCATCAAATTGAATTTACATTCCATTCCATCTGAATTTAATTTAAAAATAAGTCTTTTAACTTCAAAGGTAAATTGATACACAAGCCTAACTCGGTTGGTTAGAGTGCTAACCTTAAAAAGGTTGGACATGGGGAAGGGAAAATAAGCCTTTTAACTTAAAAGGTCATTAACTGTCCATAAGCCTAACTTAGTTGGTTAGAGTGTCAACCTTAAAAAGACTGGACATAGGAAGAGGAAAAGAAACCTTTTAACTTGAAAGGTAACTATCCACAAGCTTAACTCTATTGGTTAGAACATCAACCTTGAGAAGCCTTTTAACTTGAAAGGTAATCGTCCACAAGCCTAGCTCAATTGAGTAGAATGTTAACCTTAAGAAGGTTGGACATTATGAGGTGAAAAAAAGCCTTTTAACTTGAAAGGTAATTCCACAAGCCTAACTCAGTTAGAGCATCAACCTTAAGAAGGCTATACATGGGGAGGGGATGGGTTTGAGTCTCAATTGAGACAGTTTTACGACATTATATTAAAAGTGATTATCTTTAAAAAAAACTTAGTTGATCTCCTCAATAATCACTAGTTCGAGTCCCATTATATTACAACTGGTAAATGGGCCAACTCAACTCATTTCAGACTAGTTTTCAACCAACCTAATCCAACCCATTTGGGTTATGAGGTCAAAACCTTAAAAAATATTTTTAAAAATTAATTTTACAAATTCATCATTCTTCAAATAAAAATAAATAATATACAAATATATAATAATAATTAATATATAAAATGATTGAGTCTAAACAATATAATAATAATAAACAAACTTAAAAAAATAAATAATGCTAGAACACTGTTATAACTAAAGTACCAAAATAACTAGCTAAATAGTACCAAAACAATAAAATAACAACTTAATAACATATCCGGAAAAAACAACTCCAAAGTATCAAATGCATTCTTAAATGTTTCTAATTTTCATTTCCATCGTTATCCTATTCAATAATAACATGTGATTCCACATTAAAAAGATGTACATCCTAGAAGGTGGTTGAGTTATTATCATATATTAATTAATTTATAATGTTAACAATATTAATTTCATTTATGTTTGTATTAAAAAAAATATTTTTTTCAAAAATACATCTCAACAATATGATAATGAAACATCCTATATGTTTGAAAATCCATCTTAGTAAAAGATATAATCATATTAGAAAAAAAATTAATGTATAATTTTTGTTAATTATTTAAATAATAATAATATTTTGTTATTAACACTAGTTTAAGTAATAAAATTATTTAAAATATACCAATAATTTAGTTATTAAATTTAATTTAATTTATAAACTAGTACAACTTCATTTTTATAAAAAAAAACACATATGATTAAATAAAATTTAAAGGATAAATAAAAAATGAAATTATAAATATTTAAAATAGGGATTAATGAGGATAAATAAAATATATTCAATATTAAAGTCAGAATTTATTTAATTCAAATTCATTCCGATTTCTTTTCATACAAGCATATAAGTTATATTAAAATGATACATTTAAATCAAAATAAAATAATTAAAACAAATGTGTTTTTAATATATTAATCATATTATAATAATAATTATTTTTAAACCCCCTATGCTTAAAAAAAGATAGTAAAAATATCAAATTTTATAAATAAATCCTTGAAAATCTCAATTATTAAACTAATTATTTAAAAAAATTAAATAAAAATTTCAGGCTAATGAAACTCACTCGAGCCAAACTCATATGGGCTAGAGTCAAATTTACCCGATTTCATTAAACTAATTATTTAAAAAAATTAAATAAAAATTTCAGGCTAATCAAACTGACTCGAGCCAAACTCATATAAGCCATAGGCCAAAATGGATAGAGTCAAATTTACCCGATTTTATTCAAACATAAAATTTTACAATCAAACCTTCTAAAAATTCGAGCTAAAATGGACTGACCCATTTATCTCAACCCATGTTACCAACTCTACATTATACTCCCTAAAGTCATGAGGTCAAGTTCTCTCCCCTTATGAAGATGATAGATTTACCTTACTCCCAATATTCACCAGTTTTAAGTTCTCTTAAGACTGCAAGACCATTTACACCATTTACTTTTAAGATCCCATGAAAATAATCACTGCTTTGGGTATGTATGGAAAAAAAGTTTATGTTGGATTCCCAGAAAATGGTAGGAGCCATTTTGAAAAGGAGCATCATGCCAACGAACAATCAAGAAGAAAGGAAGAAAAATCCACAGCCAAAGAGAAACGCATAGAATGATTCATCTTAGTAGTTCTGAGTGTAAAAAAATATATATATTGGACCTAAGAACCCTAATCAGTACCCATCATCACTTTACACAGAGTTAAGACACAACAAGGTAGAGATGGAATCCTTCTCCTTCTCCTTCTCCTTCTTCTCTTCTTTAACAGCCAGCTGCTCGGAGAAAATTGTCGAATGGACTTGCAGGAGGCAGCCTCATAGCTAGCCATGGATCCAGCGATAACTTCCCACCAGGAACAGACCCGCCATCACTCCTGATCTGCATAAAAAAAGAGTTGTGTTTTGAGCAGGATATACATAAGGGGAAAGAATACTGAGGGAAATGGATTTTGAAGTTCTTACATTTGTGATTCCTGAACACCCATCTGCTGGAAATGGTTTGTCCGGTCCAATGGAGTAGCCGTTTTCGTGGGTCAACCAACTAGAGAGCTTCCTCCTGGTGCCGCTGCCAAGAGCTTCGCATTGGCTAGCCATGGCGCTATATGGGAGGGGTGAAGTCGAGACAGACGTTCCAGCCACTTGACCAGCTACCTCGAGGGCCTGAGGACATGTCAGGTTTGCAAACATTAGGAAGATTTTGAATTTCTCAATCCCAACTCAGATAACTCTTCAAATCCCATATCAATGGGGGGATCCCTTCTTGTCCACAAAAAAAAACCTTCTATGATCGAGAAAGACCGCTTCCAAATAAAAGTGAAAAGATTCATAACAGCCCTGTACAAATATGCTCATTTTCGTAACAGAGAAAGAGAGCTTACTGATTCAAGCAGCTGCCCAATGCTAATTACGTGCGGAAGAGAAGGGGATGCAGGCATTTTCGGAATGAAGAGGGTGAGATCAGCAACTGATGATTCGCTAATCAGGTCTTCTCAATTAATGAAGAATTCGGTGGAAAATCCTGCAACAAAAATGACAATCATAATCATGAATCTCATTTCAACTATTATCATGATTCTTCTTTCCTTACTATCAATTGAATCCAGTAGAATGGAGGGTGGTTAGAGCAACAGCATGCCAAAAAACGAGCTTTACGAGAAACACCTCGAACTTGTTACATTTTCAAAAAAAATAGGGAATGATGGCAAGAGAGTATACCCCATCAAAAGAGAGCGATTCCTTGGGAAAGGAAACTGTTTGAATGTGTTCTAAGCCGAGTAGTGATTGTGGAACAAACAATAATGCATCATCAGGAGTGAATGTTTCAGAGAGTTGCTGGGCCAATTCATCTGCATCCAACTTAGGAAACAGAAAAATATGAATTTAGATCCGAAAAATATTATGTATAGGTAGTAATGAAGGTGACAAATTGGTTACCTCGGTAATGCTGGATAGACTCTGAATTAAGATGTCCATTACGGCCTTGTCAGACTCGTAGATTTTGTTTCGTAACTCCAAAAGTGAAGACATTGCAACTTGATTATCGGAGACGGATCCATAATCTCTCACATTTGCTTGAGGATTTACGCATACTTGAAGGTCATCAGTAATTGCCAAGAAGGGATCAACCTGGATGTCCAAAATATATTCAAAATGGATGTCAATAGCAAAATCAGGCGTTTTGGCTGGCAACATACAGAGCAAAACTCACATCATATGGCACTAAGGTCTTCATCAAATCGTTAAGGTCAGGAACGTGATAAATCTTTGCCGCAAACATCAACATCCCGGTTGACAGCACAAGGATCGATCTCTGGCATGCTGGAGACAACAATGTCCCCTGCAAAATTAGTAGAAATGTCGGAATTGTTCATTCTCAATGTTATCCAGAAGGCTGTTAAAAGAAATTCAATAGCCCATACCATTGTTATGCTCCAAGGATACGTTTTTCAGAGATAGGGGAAGCTGGAAAAATCGGACCACAAGGTTGTCATTGGGGCTCTGCAACATTAAAAAGTTCGAGAGATTTCATGAGTAATGACAACAGCATGGCAATAGATACATCCACAAAAAGTTTAAAAGAACAAAAAACTAAGAAAGAAAAAAAAAAGGACCGTATGGATTTTAAACAAAAGTAATGCAGAAAAATAGTTAACACCCTGTGAGATTCAACTGCTGCACTGGATCTTACATCGCATGTCAAGGTAGAAATCTATCATCGAGAGCTTTAACAGAATGAGAGAAAACAGAGGAAGGAAAAATGCATTACCAACAAGCGTGAAGAAATAAGTGTTAAGCTGAAAGAATGAGCTATTGCTTCGATATTTGAAGGCAAATTATCTGGAAGGTTGGCTTGAATCCAAAAAGCAGACAGCAACTGAGCTATTTGGTCCTCGCTAAACTTCATAATACATGGTTCCTGCACCAATCAATGAACTTTATGCTTGTTCCGGTTTAATGTAGTGAAACTGATTGTAATTACACAAATGCATGAACATGCACATCACTCATCAAAGAAGTAATGAAGGTTACTTACAGACTCAGTCAAGCAGGTTGATCCAGTTGTTCGGTCGATAATGGAACTTAATTTGTAGAAGTTAGGGGAACTCTTGCGGGCCCACCCATGTTTCGAGTCTTCTTCGGCAATTTCTTTTTCCTTAAGATCATCTTGAATATTATTTCCATGTTCTATTTTGGTGCCGTTCTTCTCTTTACGGAGCTTCTCAAGTCGAGCTGTAATCGAAGCAAATGCAGATGTAGTATCGGAATGCCATCTTCTTTGTTCATAAAGGTAGCCAGATCGCAAAGAAGCAACTGTTTGTCTGGGATGGTTAGAACTTGGAATGAGAAGAATAGAAAATATTTGGTGTGCACCAAGACGTGCCTCAACATCTGTATGCAACATTACTTTCAAAAGTTGGACAAGAAGTGATTCTGGAAACACCTGCATTAAAATGTTTTAGAGAAACAAAAGGTTATTGGGTCGGATTTTAAGGAATGTTCAAGCACATGCAGGTAATATCTAGTGATATCATAACAAAAGATTTGTGGAGATACCCAGGAAATAAGAGAACAGCAGAATAATAATCCAAAAACTCGATTTGAAAGATATCATAAGAATGTCAAACTCATCTTACCTGCTGTGTGCGTGAAGAGACTGCTGTTAGGGAAATCATATAAGCCAGGGTCAATAAAGATCCGATTGTTGCTCGGGCAACAACCCCACCAGATGGAAAACTTTCCAAAGTTATTGCCATCATATCAAATAATGGTTGTGGATCACCGATCTAACATAAACCATCACAGAAATCACGTAGGTTACAAACCCCATTAAAAGCAGAAATTTCAAGTAACACAAATGTAAGTTTATCTTGGAATTGTTTTCCCTTGAAGTATTCTTGGAAGAATCACCTATTAAGCATATCTCCAAAAAGTATTACAAGTGATTTTTCAACCTTTTAAAAATAGTCTTCTAATTTTTATCTAGCATCTGATTTCTTCAAAAAAAAAAAGTCTATAAATGCTTTTTAAAAACAATGGTAAAAAGACTCTAACTTACCCCTCTGGCAATTTCTAGCAGGCAATCTTCAATTGAGTTTTGGAGTGAGATATTCAAGTCTGATTCATGCTGTCCAGCTGATTCAACAGTAGCCTGTAGACTTTTTCTCAAATGCCTGCACAGATCACTGACAAAGCCAATTTCCGCCAGTATGGCTCCCGATCTGACTTGATGAACCAAAGCAGTGGCAACTTGGATGACATAAGATTTGGCTTGGGGATCATGAGCAACATTTTTGTGGTCTAGATGTCGTATGACAGCAGCTAAAATCATTCTCTGGTTTCCTGGAAACAGAAGCAGCATTAGCAAAAGTATCTTAGATTTACGAGCCTTCTAATCTTCCAGAGCTTCAAAACTACATCTGGAAATTGTAACCAGAAGGGAATTACTCAAAGCTTGTTTGAGGTATGAGAATCCATCGTGGAAGCTATAAAGCATTGGGTTGAAAATATTTGACCCAAATGCATCTAGATGCAGGGAAAAAGAAAACACATACAGCAAGCTTTAAGACAAAAATAGCATACATCAGACAAAATTAAACCATTATATCAAATTTAGATTCATTTTATTTGTTCCAGTTTACTGTCACTCCTTCGCCTTTCTATAATTCTACATTCAAACATCAGAAAATTCTCAACAGCATGCCATTTACCTCCATTTTTTTGTCAAACAAGAGTGCTCAAATTCGAATACAATATATGTGTTAAAAAGTATTTTGGCATACCCTAGTTAAAACAAATAAAATTTCAGCCATCATATAAATAATAAATGACAACTATATCAATGATTTTTTCTAATGGTAAAAGATATTATGAATAAACTGCCTGAGTGGAAAGAGACTATTACCCATACTCTCCACAAAGTAGACCATATCAGAGAGAACCGTCAAGGCCAAGCCTTGCCGAGGAACCCAGTGCCTCCCAGTGTCAAAGTAGACAAACATTGGATCCAATACCCGAGGCGCATTGTTGTACTTTCTTTAGCCAATTCAACCATTCTTTGAATACAAATTTGGGCCCATACTTTTGGTGTCTCAATCTCTTCTCTGCAGTGAGGAAACCATTTCATCACAGTGGCAGGTAACAGAGTCTGAAATATGATAAAGAAAACACCATTCTTTTTATTTGGGTTTTTTAGCTAGTTACTACCTTGTTAAAAGTGCAGGATCTTTCTTTTCAGTTCGTGGCCTGATCACCAGGCAGCTAGGGCCAATTTCACTGGGACCACCTCTCCCTTCACATCTAACTACTTCATCCACCCAGTTATGATGTGGCTCACCTCCTTCATCGTCTTCTCCATTATCTGTATCTCGCTCATAGTTATCTAAAGTGACGACCACAATCTGCAATTTGGATTCAAAGTTACAAAAACTTTTTCCTCACATCTCAAGAATTTCCTGCTAGCCATTTAATAGTGCTGCAAGCCAACTACATCTTAATGAAATGAAAAGTCTAGCCCCCCACAGAAATCCATAGAATCCATACTGACCATTGTTTAGAGAAGCAAATAGATAAGCCATCAAAAGAAAATTAGATACAGAGGGGGAAAAAAAAAAGCTTCCTTCTATTTTCCACTTTTAGTTCACAAACATGTAACAATAATTTCATATTAGAGTGAATCTGACATAGGTCCATTCACTTTCTATAGGACTTAAGAGAGTAAAAAATAAATAAATAAGTTGATGAGCTAATTCATTTCTAGAAAAAAAATATTTCGAATAAGGCTACCCAGAATTTCAATAAATGATTTGTTTCAATTTTTTTCAACTGATTACGTCATTTCCCTATTCTAATCTGACATGAGTTAGAATTCCACGTTGACTCCATGTTTGAACCACTAAATATTTCCCAACATTTTTAACATGTCAATAAGAAGCTGAGAGTGATATAAAAGGGTAAAAGGACTAACTTCATCAAAATCGGAGAAAATGTGTGAAAACTCTGCCATGAACCACACCTGCAAGGCAGAAACTTTCAAATAAACCAGGATGCATTTCAAAAAATAAAGAATTCAACACATACTAAAATGCAAAGTAACAAAAAGGACTTCCAAAGATACAGTAGCACAAAATATTCTACAAGATTAAATATGTTGGCTAAAAACATTGAGAAACCTATAGAAGGTAGGCAAACTACCATGGCTGAAAGGCACTGCAAGCTTGATGCCTTCAAGGTACTTGTTTGCTGATCATCCCCAGCCTCACGAGCCAGCATGCATACTTTACGAACAAAATTTTCAATGTTATGCGTATAAGTGCTGTCTGCCTGTTCATAAATCAGTTCAAACCAATAGTCAATAACAGAATTTATGCCAGTTCTAAGTGGAAGTAATGAAGTTTACAATTAAGAGCAATATATACAAAGGTAACACTCCACAGGAGAAAAATTATAAAGCTATATATATATATATGTTAAGGTTTAGTCTCCTAATCCATTTAGGATTCTTTTCCTTCTCTTTAGTCTCCTAATTAGACTCTAACTTTGTTTCATTTTTTGCCCTAACACTAGAGTATAAATATGTATGTTTCCTCCTTTGTAAATTAATGAGAATCAGAATTTGACTTTTCTCTCAACAATATAAATATATATATATAGACGGAGGCCTTCATGATATTACAAACACATTTACACAGCTAAGAGTGATCCACTACATATTAATTCATTAAAGGATCAAAAGCTTTTCTCTTAGCCAATATGAGATATCACAATTGAGTTAATGGAATATAAGTAACATCCCTCTATAAACATGCAAAAAAAAACACTAGAGCATCTATTATGTTTGGGAAGAACAGGGGATAACCTGTCTTTTGTAGCAAAGACAGGATTGCATAAACCAAACGAAACTTTGCTTCTCTAAATGTATTCCAAGAGCATCTCCCAATAGCTTAGCAAAAAAGCACAGTATCTAAAGTTATACTTGCTCAGTAGTTCTTTATTTTAGCTTGTGTTAGTGAGTATGAGCTCAATATACATCTAAATCTTTACATTCTAAATCTATTCTACTTATTCTTTCTTCCTTAATAATTATATCATATACTTTCTTTTCATTCATCTATCACTCCATACATTCATAAATTTTATTTGAAAAATATAAATATTTAATTAAAAATAAATATAAATAGTTTAATTAATAATTTATAGTTGAAATTTTTTTTATTACAAACATTAATTAATTTTAAAAATTTGTACTTCTTATAAAAATAACACTTGTCAAATATAGGGTTGTGGTCAAATGTGCTGGGACAACAAAAATGACCTAATGCCCTCGATAGATTTTGCCGATTTCCTCAAACACATCGGGTTGTGAAAGCCGCACTTTGAGTGATTTAACATGCCACGCTGACTTCATCACACGTTATAAAAGTTACACGGTTCTCGACACTGGCATATCACGGGCCGACGGTCAATCATTATCGCTTGAGTGCTATATCAGCCCCCGATGATGATAAAAAGTCATCGGTCGATTTGGTCACATCACATGCCGGTGCCGTGAGTCGGAGGTGCTCAGCCTTACAGCAATATCGCATCGACTGCTAAAATCACGAAACACAGCTTTATGCATTTCTCGGCAAACGATAAAGACTTAAAAACACCCATAATTGATGAGGATGTCCCTTGTATCTTTACACATCGCGGTATTCACCATTACGTTGCGGGTCGAGTAATCGTTAAACGCTCTTGAGAATGATCTACCTTCTTCAAATGAAGAATGTTGTTCACGCAGTTCGCCGCGAATATCGAGTTTGAAAAGACAAATCACAGCAGACGGCTCGACACAACAAGAGCAATACTGATATCGCGATCGGAAAGTTAAAACATTTCTCGGCCAAGAATGATTACTGGGCCGAGAGAATTCAGTTTGTTTACCTAAACATTATTTCAGGCGCCATTTAAGTGCCGCCTTTGTTTCTTCAAATTTTGATACGCCTGCAACAAAGACAATGATTATTTCGCGGCGAAGAATAAATGTCGCTACCACAAAGAGGGGTTTATCCTGAACAAAAATGATCTGCTATGCTGAGATATCAGAGTGCCCGCGGACCATCGATGAGCGATGCGGGGAATTGAGAGAAGCACAACCATCAGCGTGTCAAACGACTCTCGCTTAGGTAGGAGAATGGCTCTAACACGGCAGGATCCAATGCGCCGACATTTTCTAAAGTCAAGCATGTAAAGCCAGAATCAACGTGGCTTTCTTGGAATGTCGCGCTTGGACCGTATGCATTGGGAGTGGGAAAACTGGGCCCAAATAAAGATATCACGAATGTATATTAAAGTCATGTTCATCGGTCGGAGATTATTGTGCCGGCGTCGCTTTCCTGTTTACTCGCGGATATGGCATGCTTTTTTGGCTTTGCTCGATCTAACAATGATATTACGGTGGCCGACGCTTCCAATCGCTTTGCTAACTTTGCTGTGGTGATGTGGCTCTTCGCAAATTATACAACAATGGGCAATCATTACAATACGATACCATTCAGACAAGATATATTCAGGGCCGGCAATACTGTTCAATCACTCACATCCAGGCAGTTGCTCATTTATTTCCTTTGCAAACAAAATGAGAGTTATTTAAAGGAGCGGTAGAACTAGCATTCAGTGCTGCTGCTTTTGCTATCGCTTCGAGGATCGGCCGACATGGCAGTCATGAGACTCGGAAGTATCATGAAAGCTGCAGATTATTACACAACATGATACCTGAGGATTTAATGTTGATTACACGAACTTATTGCAATGTGCCTTCCTGCCACGATTGGGCGACTCAGAATCCAATAACCCAGACTGAAGCATCACGAGGCTCAACGTCATGAAGTATATTCATAGTCATCATCGCTGAGTTTTATTGCAACAAGTTCATTGTCATCAACCCGCTCATCCTCAATTATCATGTCAGGTAATATATCACACGCCTTTCTCATGATAAAACCTAAGTCTTCATGATGCCATAATCGAGCTTCATTCGAACGATAGCAAAAACGAAATACACCCCAAATGCTCGTCTACATCCTTTCATAACTCCTATGTTTGTTCGCAAAGAATTCATGAGCAACTTCGAGATGCGGTAAATCGACGGGAATAATCGCTGCCATTTCGATATATACCGCTTCCGTAAGATAGCATCCCATACGTACCGGTTGTCCATTATGGTATAATTTACAGAAGGGCCACATCCTTTTCGCAAGTTAGCAAATCAGACGGAGGGGCGCGAGTACATTAATATCATCATAGATCCGGCACGCCAAAAGCGACGCCATATCCACAAGTCGTAGGAGGTGACAAATTTTCGAGCACAATAGTCGACTTCCAAGTGGGATACGGCCAAGATACATTCCGGCGGATATGTCAGCCGGACGCTTTTCCACTCCCAACGATACAAATCTAAATTGCCCAACATTCCAAGAAAGTCACATTGATTAGCTTCCGTAATACCAGAGATGTCACCGCGCCGATCTAAGATATTCAGCCCAAAATTCTACCACCCTCGGGCAAACCGCTGACACACTCGATGGTCAGGCTCTCTCCACCCTAACATGCTCATTGATTGAGTTCAAGAGACATACCGTATGCAAAGATACTAAGTGCAAATTCGTCATTTTTGTTCAATGATAAACCCATCAAGTATATAACATTTATTCTTTCGCACGAATAATCATTACGCCGTTGGAGCTGCATGTGAAATCTCGAAGAAACAGCGCCGACTCTAAACGAAAAATGTCTAATAAATAATGTTTCATTGCATTGATTCTCAACGAAGTAAATCCATTTAGCGTACCCCGAATGGCCGCGAACTTGGTCACACATCTATTGCTCAATGATTTATCTCCGCAGCCCGCATCTTTGTGAGTTTTGTCTTTCAAACTCGATAACTGCGACAAACCACGTGTTTCTTTATTCTTCATATGAAGAAGATGAATCATTCAAAAGACGTTTGAAAAAGTTACTCATTTTTTGCTTGTGAGTAATTGAATACCCTTGATGTGTGTAAAATTCTAAGGGACATCCTTCTCAATTTATAGATGTTTTTAAGTCTTTATCGTTTACCGAAATGCATAAAAAGTCGTGTTTCGTGATTTGACAAGTCAATACAGTATTATATATAAGACTAGCTTTATCAGCTTTTTACAACCCCGATGTGATGTGACAAATCAATCAATAACCTGTCAAATCATCCAGAACCCGATGTAGCTTTTTATGTTTACGTGATTTGACAAATCGGCCTAGTGATATGTCAAATAATCCAACCCGATGTAACTTCTTTATAACCCCAATGTGACGTGGAGAGTTCCATCTGCCATATGTTAAATCACTCAAGATTTATCAGCTTTTTACAACCCTAGTGTGATTTGGAGTAAATCAAATAAAATCTTTATCAACTACACTGACGTATTTTTCTATTAATCCCAAATACATTTATTTTTTAACCCTATATTTGATAAATTATTTATTTTATAAGAAGTACAAATTTTTTTAAAATTAATTAATATTTGTAATAAAAAAAAATTTCAACTACTAAAATTATTAATTAAATATTTATATTTATTTATATTTATATTTTTAAATAAAATTTATAGTGTATGAAATGATATAGATGAATGAAATGTATATGATATAATTATTAAGGAAGAGAAAGGGTAAAATTAGAATAGATTTAGGATAGCTAAAGTTTTAGATGCTCCCTGTTGGAGCTCACACCTTTTTAGCTTTAAGCTAAATCTCGTGGAGCTTTTGGAGCAAAAATATACTTAGATGTCGGGCCTTTTTTGGTTAATCACTGAGATGCTCTTAATCTATCATATTGTTGAGGCCAAATGGAAATTTCCATTGTTCAATCCAATATTATTGAGGCTACTTGACAACAATATTTGCCCTCCAAATATTGCCGCCAATCGGCTCACACTCCACAAGGATCGTTTCACTGTTGGAGACGGGTTTTTTTGTTTGAGCATTTATTTTTTTGCTTTTGCTCCACCTGGAGATGCTCTAACCCTGCAATCAAGCTACTAAGGCTTTTCCGGAAAAGCCACCTGTTTGCATATTTTGCATCATAATCCAAATATTATGTATTGGAGGATCACATTTCACCTGACAATAAATGAACCTAGTCAAGGTCTGGCATCCGAGGATCCTCATAGCGTCTTTCTTTGGCTTATCGAGGAGTTCACTGACCACATTCAAGAGACTGACAGCAAAATATGCCCTGCAAAACACAGGAAAGTAAAGACATAATTGACTAATGCACTAAATGTGAACTATGTTCCCACTGTTCTTTAATTTTATACAAAAAGAATTTAGTGCTAATCTCGTGCTCAAATTAAAACGAAAAGAAAAAATCCCACAGAATTTTCTTCCAAAAATAAAAACATGGATGGTAATTCCAGTTCCACTGGAAATCACAAGAAGGATAGGACTAGTCTAAAGGGATTCATTGCTTAACCAAAATTCATTACTGGAACACTAACATGAAAGAAAATTCAGGAAAAAAAAAGAAAGATACACAGCGAAACTAGCTCTTACATTTGGTCCTTGCAAATGCAAAGCAACTTATTATAAGCCTCTGTAACGATAGCAATGAACTTGATATGCTCGCATCGCAGTTCTTTGTAGCACCTTTCTTCAAGATATTTTGCTATCTATGGAAAAGAGATTGTCCCAACAGAAACTCAGCTGTGCATGCACTATTTTTCCAGGTTTAAACCCAATATTTAGGATTCAAGTTCTGATTTAAACCTGATTATAATTGTTAAACGGAGATATAAATGAGATCATAAGACAAGCACTACCTTTGGGATTCGGAAAGGATTCCTAGCTGCATATTCACATAACTTAACAATTTTCCGTTCATTTGGGGGGCCATCCTGCATTTAAACTTCATTATTCTAGGTACTGCTAAGAACAGGAGAAACACTGATTAAACCAATAAGGCTATGATTCAACAAAATTAGAAGCTGCACCACAAGGAAACAAGATGTCATGTAGCACGCGGTAACAATTGGTTATGAAGTGAAACTGTACACCACTCATGCAGCTTTACGCAACTTGAGTCGGTCAGTGCAAGGCTCAAAACAGAGGATCATAATTCAAATACCAACTTCTAACAGTTTCTTTGAAAATAATCCATAGCTCCACACACTACTTTGTAAGTTGTCACAGGTACAAAATATTAGTTTCAAACTTGTTTTCTGTTCAACCAAACAGAAATAAAGGTTGATTAAAATACATATAATGTTTAAAATCCAGATAGCTACTAATCCTCCAATCTGTGCTACAGATAGCTATGCCAAGGGATTTTTGCCATTTGTTAAAGACCACAGCATGGTATAATAAGTTAGAGAGACCAACTTCTTCTATTATATGATCCAGTGAGCCCTCTCTCACTCATTATTAACATTTTTGTAATAAACAAATAGGTTTACTCAAAGAGACATTCCTCCCTGAAACCCAAATAGAAAAATAAACATCACATCTAACAGTACATGAGCAAATACTAGATAATAATTGATGAACTCTGTAAACTCACAATGGATTTGGGGAAGATCTCAGAAAGCAGTTTCTTGTATCGCTTGACTGGTTGTCTAGATCTTGACCTCAATGCAGGGCAGCACACACACATGCTCCCACATGCTGGGAAGATCCTTCTAGAAATGAAACCCATTTCCTGAAAATGCTCAAAGCAAAGGAAAAGGGCATTGAAACACCATTATAATCTTTACACCAAAATGTCCAAAGAAAAACCAGTTAGGTAGGGCCACATATGGATTACACTGTACCGAGAAAAATGCACCCAAATTTTGGGGAAAAAAAAAAACCTAGAGACCAAAAGGAAGTATATAGAGAGAAAAATGTCCACCATAGAAGAAACAAAAACACACCTTGAAAAGCTTAACCCCGATTTCCTGAATTAAATTCCAGACAGAACAGACAACAACTAGAACCTCATTTCTGCAAATACCTAGAACCTAGAACCTAAAATGAGACATAGAGTGAGAGATCACCAACCCAGAATAAAACAAAACCCCCCAAGTGCTGGAAACAAACAAAACATACATGATAACGCTAAGAAATTACACCAAGAGTTTAAAAGAGAAAAACCACCAACACCCAGAAACCGAAATGAAACATACATTCAAAAATCACCGACCCAGAACCAAAAACCAGAAACCCGAATGCAGAGCCATTGGAAAATTAACAGATAAACATGAACAAGACAAACCCAGAACACCCATTAAAGGGAACAAACATGAATCAACCCTACCTTTCCCTGAGGAGACAGATCTGAGGGAGCAAACACTCCCAAACGGTCACCTCCCTGTTACAGAGGTGAAAAACTTTGCAC
Organism: Tetrastigma voinierianum; assembly: GCA_016808115.1. Lineage (NCBI taxonomy): Eukaryota > Viridiplantae > Streptophyta > Magnoliopsida > Vitales > Vitaceae > Tetrastigma > Tetrastigma voinierianum. The sequence continues at coordinate 80,294 of JAEQBH010003711.1, forward strand.
AGCAAGTTTGAAGAGTGAGCGGAAAACGAGAGAAAATCATAGATATAAAAAACAATAAAGAAAGAAGAAGATATAAGCGCGTGGTTTGAGACAAACTAAAGGAGACATGGAGAGAGAAGTATGAGGAACTGTATCACGTGATTGTAGCCAGTCTTTCCTGAGAAAAGTGGCCAGCTTTGTGTCAGAACTTGGAAGAATAAATGTATTATTAAAAATTTCAAACTCTTTTTGTGTTTAAAGAAAAAGAAAATAATTCATTGCTATATTCTAGGGGGGAAATTGATTTGAAACTATTTGCTACGCTTTGAACTGATGAAATAGATAAGAAAATTATGACCAGTAGTTAATATGTAAATTTTCCAGGATTAGTCAAAAATACATGGAATATTCGTAATTATTAATGATTTCCTTCTTAAAAAGAAAAAAAATAATACATTACTATTCTTTTTTTTTTATTCACATTACATATGTTACGTGATTTTTATAAAAATTTGATAATAAATATCTGATACTCTTTTATATTTATATATCACCTTTTATCGTAAATATATACATTTTTTTTCTTAAAAGATTGGTTCCATTTATATAAAATTAATGTAATAAACTTTTGTTTAAATGACTTTATGATGTGCATACATACTTGGTATGACAACTATATTTATGTGTTGTCATTAGATGCATTGGCTTATATATTTATAAATGAATGTTCTGTTTGGTGGCTGAGAAAATCTCATTACTATGATCATGGAAAGGAAAAGGAAAACATATATTATTTTGACTCTCAAGCAAAAAATATTTCCCAAAATATTATTCCTTGCTTCAAAATAATATTTCATGGTTCTTTTAGGTACGTGATATTAAAATATATATATATATATATATATAATCGAGGAAAATTAGCTCCGAGTTTTAATTTTTAGTTTTTTTCTCTCAGGAAACTATGCAAAATTTTTAAAAATTACCTTAATTAATTAATTGAGGAACGATTATATAAAATCTTGAGTATTAATTGATTTAACTCTTCTAAGTCCAATAATCATAAATATGTTGACAAATAAGGCAGGCATATATAATCGGTTTTATCGTTTTAATCGTATATTAGAGTTATTATATTCATATTTTTCATGTCTTTCGTGACCATCAATTGTTTTTACTGATTTTAATTTTATCTTTTACATCGGAGGTTTTTTTTTTTTTTTAAGAGATGTTTTTAGCGGATTTATGTACACATGAAATATATTTTAACTTATACGATATTTAGGTTAATATTTATTCAAACCGAGAGGGATCATAAATATATTAAAACTCTATTATATAAAACAACTATATTTTTAGGAATTCAACTCAAAACCAAAATTTATATTTTATCGGATAATAATTATTGATTTAAAAATGAATGGTTATGTCATATAACATAAATTCTCCACGTGTATCACAAGCATTTATTTTTAAAGTAGACATGAAATCAACTTCATGGGTGTTGTCCCCACATGGGTGTTCAACTATTGGCTTATGCACACCTCGACCAATCTAACGAGAACACTAAGTTAATAATGACGTAAATCTCTAGTGACTTTTAAATTATGGGGTTTATCTTAAAAAATAAAATAAAATATCAAATATCAAAAATAAGAAATCGGTGTTTTAATATATGTGTTTCAAAAAATAATTATTTTTTAATTAAATATCCAATATTTTGATAAATACTATCATATCATAGATAATATATATAATACACTATGATAATATCTATAATATATTATGATAATATTTAATCAAAAAATAATTTTTTTTTGAACATATATTGAAACATCTATTTTCTATTATTTATCGATGATGTTTCATTATTTATGTATCAATGTATTAATGCATACTTTTCCCAATAATAATTACAAATAAATAAAACTTATATTATAATCGTGTCATGGTATCTATAATATATTATGATAGTATTTAATAAAAAAACAATTATTTTTTTTAAACATATAATGAATCATCTATTTCCTATTATTCATCAATGATGTTTCATTATTTATATAACAATGTATTAATACATACTTTTCCCAATAATAATTACAAATAAATAAAACTTATATTGAAATCATATAAGACATGGCTATTATTGAATTCCCAATACAATTTCAATAACATCATTATAACGATAATGATAATAATAATAATCATTTATGAGATATAACTTACATGTCAAGTAACTCTTTCAACTTAAATTTAATTATTGATTGACCTCCTCTTCCCATTTATATATATATATATATATATATATATATATATATATATATATATATATATATATATATATATATATATATATATATATATATATATATAAACTTGAATGTGAATATAAATCATAGTAATCCAGTTATTAATTGATTTGACAATTTGTTGGTTAGACAAAAAAAGAAAAAAGAAAAAGACATTTGTCAATCAATGAACCATGATGAGTAAGTTGCTTTGCCTTCTTATCAAAGTTTTACATTGAAATACTTTATTTAAAAAATATATATATAAAATTAATTTGGAATTCAAATTGATATAAAAAATAATACATTTGAGAGCAAATGCCGTTATCATAAATAATGGTATTTGATAAAAATTATAATTATAATTATTCATGACAACGGTATTTACCACATTCTAATCATACGTGGTCCAAACGCATTATTTTAGACATTAATTTGAATTAAAAACTAATTTTATAAATATATTTTTTCAAATAAACTATTTAAGTCTAAAAATCTTTTTATCAAATAGATTTATAACATTTTCTTTAATAGTAAAATAAGTATAAGAAACAAAAGTGTCACTTTTACAGTTTTACTAGAACTTGCTATAGGGGCTTTGATGTATTTTTTATAAATATAAAAAATAATCATAAAATTATAATAATATGGATTTCAAATAGAATTGGTGTTTTAAAAAGATAATTTTAATATAAAAATATAAAAATAAAAAACATAAAAGTTGTATTTCTACAATGATCAATGAATAAATTAACATCCCAACAAGTAACAAAACCATAAAAAAAGAGGTTTTGTTTTTTAATTCAAACAATGTCATAATTACTTTTGTCGTATAATTCAATTTATTTTTGAAATAAGAGGCTTCAACTAATACCACAATTTATATTATCAATTTTTTTCCTACCAAATATTTATAGTAATTATAAGAATAATGTTAAAAAAATTTTGAAAAAATAAATAAATAAAAATTAGCTTCTCTCATGGTCGTTAAGTGGAAATTATAAATACCTGAAAAAGCATAATATTAACCACATGGTAGCACGGTTTGTTATTCGGTTTGTTCCTTAATAACCATTAATTAAAGTCATGTTAGAACTATTGAATGTTTACCCGAATCTCGATTTTAAAGTTCATGAGATTATTCGAGATGCGCACAAACTAATCCGGACACTATTAAAAAATAAAAAAATAAAAAAACAATAGAGGGAAAAGAGAGACAGCCAACTACTATACATGTTGTTAACCCACCGAAAGTCGCGATCGTAATACTGGGCCATCCTCCGCTGCACCCGCACCCCAAAAGACAAAAAATTAAGCTCCACCTGAGCGCACGTGCGCCAAAACGCAACCCGCCGCCAGCGATATCTTTAACTTCGGGAGAATGCAGTGCTGCAAAATAGCTGCTTGGTGGCTATCACACCCTCAACCGCTATATTTCATCTCATATTCGATGTGTTTTCACTATATTTTAATAAGAAACATCGACCATTAAATTCGACACCCCATTTCGACACCTACCATCGCCCAAACACTATTCAGCCGCAAAACACTATTCAAACGCCAAGAAAACACTATTCGTACGCTTAAACGCCATTTTTAACAACTCCCATTGAAATTGCTCTATCTATAAATGATGAGGGGCGGTCATGGCTTTCAATTCTATGGACCCCCACTTTGATTCTTCCATGAGAAAAGAAAAGGCAAAAAAAAAAGAAAAAGAAAAAGAAAAAAAAGGGGGACAGGAGAGAAGTGAGGCATAATCATAGTAGACTTTTCTATAACTTTTATTGGATGTCCCATTATGGGAATGATGGCTTCCCTTCCTAAGGAAAAGGGAAAAAGGATCATGGCTATTTATGCTATTTTTTTATTTTATTTTTATAACTAGAAATAGTGAAATACATCTCATTTTGGAAAAAAAAATAGATGGTTTATGTAATAATCTTTTTCTAAACATGGGTTATTATGCTTGGTTGATAAAATAATTTAAGAAAACATTTGAAAAAGGTAGACGACAAATCGGTTCCATTTGCTTCTCTATAAACAAGATAGCTTCAAAATATCAGCTATTAATAATAAAATAGAACTAGGGATATTAATGGGACTACAAAACCTTACCTTTATTTTATCTCTAACTTTTTCTCTACTAAGATCTTTTCTTTTAAAAAACGAGGGTTGATTTTTTTATCATTTTCGACTTAAAATCATCATTCTATACCTCTTTTCACAACTCTCTTTCTTAATAAAATGGTTATCCCACAAGATTTATGTTTTTATTTGTTTTTTGTGTTTTAGTTATCGTATTGGTACGACATGGGGTTGTCGTCGTCTTGATATGATGTTTGTTTGTCATCGTCGTAATATATCGTTTATTTGTGTGAGAACGATTCAAATAAGTAAAATATATTCAACCAACGACAAAAAATCAAATCAATAATCGTCAATATATTACATGAATGAAATTATAGGTATTCTAGTTATAATAGTAATATCAAATATGTATGCTCAACTATTAAATATATAGACTTTAAGCTGATTTATCGTGCTATTAGCCAAGATGATGTTTCATCCTCCATGGTTTTTAGGGATTTTGATTATATGTTTTATCGATATATTACTAATTCGAATCAATAAAAAAAATTTTCTCTTCAAAAAAAGAACTAAAGATATTAATCTTTTAAGTGTAACAATTTATAACTATTTTTTAGTCACATTCCGTCTCTAAATTAAAAAAAAAACCCTTATTTTAGACAACTAAACAGACTGACCTATTACTATTAGAATTTCCATTAAGCTCGTGTTGCCACAGCTTACTTTCTTAATATCCCTAAGTCAACTTTCCGTCTCACCCATTTTCCATTATAATTTTTTAAAACTGTTTTTTGTTTGGAAAAAAGAACATATTTTAATCTTTTGTTTTTTTGGTTTTAAAAAATATAAAAATATATATTAAATTCATAGATTAATCACTAGCATGTTTGGTTACTGGTTTTTATTCTAAAAATCAAGGAAAATAAGGACACTGGCCCTTAATCTAGACTGCTTAAATACTAAACTTTGTTTGGGACCCGGAAAGTGCTACATAAAGGAAAAAATATTAAAGAAAATGATTTTTTCATGATTTCTCATGGAAAATATAAAAGAAAATCAAAATTTTACATATTTTAAAATTTTTTTAGTCTTTATATATATAGTAAAGAAAAACAAATAAATAAGTTTTAATGAAATATATAGAATTAATTTATTAAATTTAAACATATTTTTTATTTTTCTTCAATTCCTTAATATTTTCTGGGTTTCCAAACGAGCCTAAAGATTTATGCTTCAGTGGAGGAGAATACCAGAAGTGAGCTAGATACAACTAATTCGTGTCTCCTCCAGAAGAGTACATATAATAATAATAATAATAATAATAATAATGGCATTATAGGTCAAGAATCAAGATCAAAGAGGACGAAAAAACACACTACCTAATTGGCTGACCTTTACAGACCAGACCAGCTGTTGCGAAAATCCTCAATCCTCTCCTCACCCACCGGATCCAGAAAAGGATAAAAAAAAGAAAAGGATAGAAGGTAAAATGATGAGGCAGTTGAATTTCAAGAGCATGGTCCTAACAGTTCAGGGCACAAAAGGTTGAACATGACTTACTTCCATCAATTTCTACAATCCAATCCTTCATTGTTGACAAAAAATTAGTGTATGTTTGATTCATGTTTTTTAAAACTGTTTTCTGTTCTTTAAAAGTAAAAAAAACAAAGAAAACAAGAAAAACATGTTCGATTTATTTGTTTTTTGTTAACACTAAATTCAGATAACACTAAATTAAAATAACAATAACAGTTTTCATTTCAAAGAACACTAAGGGTTTGTTCGGTTGCTGTTTTTTGAAAACTATTCTTAAGACCGGTTTTTGAAAACATAAAGAACACCATTTTGGTGTTTTTTAAAAACTCTTATTGTTATTTGAATTTAGTGTTTTTTTGTGTTTCTTGTGTTTTAAGAACAAAAAGAACCGGAAACCAAAAATGTTTTCCCTATTTTTCTTATTAAAAGAAACAGCTTATCAACACCGAAACAAACTAATCTCTAAAAATTGGCCAAAACGGTTTTCAAGCACGCTTTTAAAAACATGAACCAAATAAATACTTAGATTCTCTCAAGTCAACATTGTCTTGACAGGGCAGTCAAAATTGTATCAGAAAATGTCAAAATTGACGACTCCTCTTATTTCCCTGTGAACCCCCCCACAGACATTATATGCCCAACCAACATCACCTAAAGCTCCGAACTTTCCCAAAAAAAATAAAAAAATAAAAAATAAATCTTAAAAAACTGTAGTTTGAAAAATAATTCTACATGTAATGTAATTTTTCCACATCACTGCCCACTATTATTAAAATCGAATTAAAATTATGAAAACGCCTCTTCGCATTTTCAGCCAGAAATTAAAATTTTAAAATACGGCGTATCTCTTCAGCATATTTTCACAGAAATCAAAATTTTCAAATTACGAAAAACGTCAGTTCAAAAGACACTTTCAACAAAATAACGTAGCGTATTTCAAAAGCATATTTTCAATGTGAAATTAAAAATTTCAAACTACAAGAGCGTATCTTCAAAGACACTTTACCAGAATTTAAAATTTTCAAAATTATGAAAATGTCTTTTCAAAAGACACTTTCAAAGAGACACTTTCCAGGTGGTACAAACTACATTAGATTTAGGAATATTTTAAAACCTATTATATTTGAAGGATTTTTTATTGTTTTAAAACTGGGGTTGGGTCTAAAAACCACCCTAAAGCTGGGGTTGGGTCTCTCCTATCCACCAAACTCAGACCTAACAAAGACATAAAAACACCAGAAGAAGGAATACCCATCCAAATATATAATCCAAGATCTCATTTGATGTACCCATCCATTAATACCATCTTCTTTCCAGGCTTGTTTTTGTTGGATCTCCACAATGACTTAGATCTGCTAAAGGAACCAAATCAAAGCAACAGAACTCTCTACTAATAATAACTCAATAAATAATTTCAGATAAAGCCCACCCCCCCCCCACCAAGCCGTCTTAATAACCCATATTTTTAAGTTACCCAATTTACAACTCTAAAAGGAAAGTTTGTAAGAGAAAAAATACTTGATAATTCGAGGCATCTTGCTCAAGATGTATATCCATCACTGTTTGAAGCAGTACCTCGGACGCAGTTTGCCAAGAGTATCTGCATACCCAGATGGTGTTGCCTTTTCAGTGAACACTTCATCCCATATCTTGAGTATATCTGTTGGGAAGAATCCAAATAATTAGGCATATTATATGAGATCCAAAGCAAGATCTAGACGATGATACATATATTTTTGCATGTGTAGATGAAAGACATACCGGCTTTATCTGTAGATGAAAGACACATGATGATCATGTCAAATCTTGGAATTTTGGTTAAGTTGTCTAAAAATTTAATGGCTAGGTCCATTTCCGTGCTGCACAAGATACAAACAGAAACAGCATTGAGCATCTATCGAGTTCAGATGCAAGACCCAAATATCCAACAAGAAAAGAAGCAGAGATTTTCTCTTCTTACGTGAAAAAGGTGGCAATGCACTTTATAATGTCGATTAGTATAGGAGCGGACAAGGCGTTTTTGAATATCTGCGGTAATGCATTTGGTGGTATAGCCTAATAAATCATAGAAGAAGAAAGAATGAGTCCCCAAACGTGAAATGCTTATGAGAAATTTACTAACAATCTAAACGCTGGTTTTCTGGTGAGCATCCAGGAAAAAAGATGTTATGGTTAGATTTGCCTTCTACAGTGTTTATGCTGGTCAATCAAATTGAGAGACCAGACCAATGGGTGCATCGACCATTTATTGATTGAGATGTCATTCATACATACTCAAAGATCAAATTACCATATTAGAACATCTAACACATGATTCACTTTACAAATACCACAAGGAGATTTGCAAACCTTCAAATAGCGAGCCTGTATGGCACGATCGCCCAAAAACCCCTGCCAAGAAACCTCAAATTGATATGCTGAATTTGGTGCTGTGATGTTTTTTGCAGCTTCAGCCATAGCACGAGAAGCTGCTCGAGAAGCTAGCTCTTGTAATGATGACTTCATCTCTTGCTTGCCCGTTTTGCGATTACTCTATGAAAGATTGACCAAGAGAAAACGTTGTCAGGAAAAAATTAACTGAGTAAAAAAAAGGGAGATAAGGAGAAATCAACACCAACTTTGGAAGTGCAAATTTGATGATGTCAAAGCATAAGTTGAAGATGGTTTGACAAAGATAAAACTTCCCAAAAGCCAGAATGGTAAACTCTCTGACTTATGCCAAGAAAATAGAGAAGGCAGTGCATAAAGAATGAACAGAAAATTGCAACATACAAGCTGTTTTCCTTTCAATTCTCTCTCAAGTGCAAAGAAGTAAAAATTCTTTTAAAGAAATAAAATGAATTGCAAGAGGCCCCTCTAAACAAACATCCTCCCCTCAAACAACCACCAAAATCGAAATAGAAAACAAAAAGAAAGAAGAAGAAAAAGGAACAATTCTAGATAAATTCTCCAGATCAGCAAGGTTTCCCACACCAGTAGGAAATTCTAGATAAACCAATCAACCAAGAGGGCTATTTCAACATACGGAGCTAAATTTTGGCTGGATTTAAATGGCATATCAAAGAAAGATGTATGGTAACTCCATGATGGGATTGGAGAAAAGTGTTTTAGCATCTTTGGTTGTCTGCTGGAATACTCTATCACAAATCTATTTACTTATTTATTTTTCAACTTTTTGTGCCTGTTTGTTCCAAAATCGGAGGTGGAAAGGAAAAGCTTTAGGTTGCACTCCTATAGACCATTTATAAAAATGGAAGCAACAACCAACACATATCTTTAAGCAAGGATCACATGATCTTACCATAACACCAGAATTCTGAACAGCATCTTCGAGATAACTGTTCTCTTTACTTCTGTTTTCAGTTCTTACTTTCCATTTCCTTGATGGATGTGGATGTGTTTGACAGGGCCTGGTCATCTGTGCCCGCTGAGCAGAATTTAATTTCAGGAAAATACGATCCTACAATGGATAGTCTACTTTGCCAACAGACCATCCATTTATTCCCTCAATTCAAGTGGAAAAAAGCCAGAACCAGGTAACTCCAATTGGAAAGATTTTATGACAAAAAAAAACAATTTTCCTTATCTACATGTTAATTCTTTTCTTCCCCTGCCTGCAGAACCCCAGTCCTGCTTCCTCCCCTAGTCTTTTTATGTTTTTTTGTAAAATCTAGTTAATTCATCCCAACCCTGGAAAAAAAAAATTTTTACTTGAGTTATGGGCTTAACTCCTTAGTCCTTACCATTCTATTCCCGGCCTTTAGGTATGCAATGTTGTAGCAACTGATTAATCATAACATATGATGGGGACAAGAACTACACACTAAACATAGGGACATAAGCTCATGCATGCTTTTCCTTATCTGCTTAGTTCTTCATCACATTTTAGGCAGCTTGATTTGCCATGATAGAAAGCCATTCAATTAAACATGAGACTTGATTGAAGCACTTTTTTTTCCTCTTCTTTTTTGAGGGAGTGAGAAAAGACAATAAAAATAAGAGGGGGAATAACTCCACTTTTGGATACCATGAAATGATCTTGAATTGCAGCCACTCCTGCCCCCTGAGAACTACTAGAGGTGGAACGTACTCCCTGAGTGTCTCCATTCACTTCTACGACTGACTTTCCCACTTTCGGCTCTCCATGTAGAGAGCTTTTCATTGCTCCAGATGCCTTCTGAAGAATCTCCTGCAAAAAAGTAAGTCCTTGTGAACTTCCAAACAAATGAAATCATGTAAGAAAGACTCCAAATCCAATACAGAGTACCCTTCAATGATCCTATGATAACGTAGGAGGGAAAAACAAAAACAAAACCAGGCAGTCCTACTTGATTTAATAAAAGCCACAACCACCAATAAAGAGGCGCAGGAACAAAGACTAGCTTCCTATCTCCCACTTGCCTCTTCACTAGCTTCTCTAGATTATCATAATCCAACCACATTTAATCTACCTTCGTATTCAATTGATGAGCCACATCTTAAATCAGTCATAGCACAGTATTCATTCGATAAGATTGCCATGAGTGCTATGTGACGAGAACTTCTATTTTAGCATTAGCGGCCATGCTAGACAAAACAAAACATATGTGCAGTTAAATAGCTTCAGTTTACTGTGTTCATGTATCTAAGTTGAGCACCATTATCCTTTACTATATCCATGTTCTCGTTGCAATTTTTTATAAGAAATCTCTAATCACTTTTAGCTTCGTCTTACTTTCTCATCCCTAATATTATTTTAAAAGTTTACTTACCAACAAACTCCATTAGAACTCTCCAATAAGGGTCCTACACTTACATCCACATGTTGGATAAAGTTTGAGAGTCCAGGTATCATACTTATATCAATGAAAGCCAACTTAAAGAGTATCCATGAGCATGGATTCTCTCTCAAGGTATTACAGCAAATAAAATGAAATATAAATAACCAGGAGGACCCATTGATGTGGATCATCAAATTTTTAAGATAAGTCATTGGCATGTATTTGTGGATGTATCAAATGAATTGCTCGCCCATCAGTGAGACTATAGAAATATGCAGATTCTTCAAAATCATTGATGAAGGCTCCATTCATTTTGTTTTATTTTATTTTTTTGTTAGGTAAATTGCATCACCTGGTAGGCTTCATGAATTACAGAAGTAGATTAACAAACTCCATCCCATCACTTGGAACAATAAATTGTCTTCTAATAGAAGAATAGAGTTAAAGATGTATCACAACCCGCACAACTAAATTCAAACTAATAGCTCTTGTGGTCTAACTATGTCCCTCACCGCTGACATAACCACTTGCTAATCTTTACATTTTATGGTGATTTATTAGCGACAGGTGAATGTTTTTTCCTGAATCAATAACCCTACTTTTAAGGAGACTGGAAAGACATATTCCAGACCAATTTATGTGATTGTAGTTGCATGAGATGGAATTGAATATCGCCAATACATAGGAAGCAGAGGACATTTCAACGAGACTAACTAAAAAGACAGCTACTAATATCTTGCTATCGATAAAAGTAGTCAATATGGGAGTGGAGACTCAAATGAGGTCCCAAAAATACAAATACTATTTCATCAGTTTATGAGCCCGGCAAAGATTAGTCTAGATCACTTAAGAAGGTCCTACTTCTAGGAGAGAAAAAGAGAGGAAGAGAGCCTTACCAACAGTCCTAACACATATGGAGGAGGAAAAAGAGCTTTTTCAATGGATTGATTCAAGTATCTAATCAAAATTTTCGATTAAGAATTCACTATTTTTGAAAAGAGTCTCAATGTTTCAGGACATGCACATGATCTTATAACAATAACACCTACATGCACATTAATAATCCTGCAAGGGGCTTACAAATAGGTGTAATGTCAAAAACTAAAAGTAATAACATGGATAGCAGATGATAAAAGTTTCACCTTCTCATACAAAGACTTGGCCTCAGCATATTGTTTCTTGAGTTCCTGGTTCTGAGGTTCCAACCACAGGGCAAACTCAGCATCTGCAGTTAGCTATATTTTTTATCATCAGACAAATCAACATTACCAAAATGATCAGAAAGAAACCATATCTTTAACCACTCCAAAATAATAAGATAAATTTCATAGTGTAATATACCCTCAGTGGCTTCTTTAAATTTCCCAAGTTCCTTTCTGGCTGTTGCTCGGCGTGAGTATGCCTTTATGTAGCGATCATCTAAATTTAAGGCCTCCATACAGTCATCTTCAGCTTCTTGGAATCTAATTGACAAGAAAAAGGGAAAAAATAAAAGCATCAATGTTTTAGGTTCCATATGGATAAATAGCAAGCATTACATTTTTGGCTGTTAAAGCTGTTGAGAATCAACGAATATTCCCTAGATATTCTTTGGTTCATCTCCTACCTTTTTATACATTATCCTCCTTCATTTTACACTTTATTTTGTTTCCTTTTTGTTCCATTATTTTGTATATATATAGGCGTCTCTATACTGCGTAACTCACTCAATCAATAAAGAAAAACTTTCTTTTCTTCTCTCATTTCACATGGTATCAGAGCCATGAAAGGTTCGGGCTAGGTTTTTGTCGTGTCTTCAATTCCGAAAACATATCTAGTGGCTGGATCTCTTTCCGACCACTCCACCTTCATTGTAGAAAGCATTGGAACTCTTTGCCGTTGTCAGAACACCTCGTCGCTGTCGAAAAATTTTCCGACGATTGTCTCAACTTCGGTCAACGACCACACCATCAGGATCGCTGGGACCTGATCTATCCTCCGAGAGTAACTCCGTCATCAGAAGGTCAGCGACGCGCCGCCACACGCGTCATTTCTCTCCAGCAGCATCTCCCACGCGGTCGGCGGCATCTCCCATGCGCTGGCCCACTTCCGACGATGACGCTCCACTAGCATCTTCGCCGGCTACCGATCCCTCTCCCTGTCACCTTGCTTCTCAACTTTGGTGCCGGAAAATGCCATTTGTTCCTATTTTTCTCTTTGATGACTGTTTTTAATGCTTTTCTGTTGCCTGAAGCTTCTCCCTTTTGTATTTTCCAACACTCTACCACACATTCAAGCCCTTGGGAGTTGTTTGTTACTTCTGGAAGTACTGGTTTGCAGATTCGGTCAATTTTCTACTGATTTCTCGTGACTATGGCTGTCAAAGGGAGCTCATCCACATCTCCGGGAGTTATTCTTACGCCCAACGAGTATAAGGAGTACCTCCACCTCACTCAGACAGCCAAATTTGCATCCATTTCGTCTGTTGCCCAGACTGATAATGCCTTTGCTTGCCTTTCACATTCATCTAGACTCTGGATTCTTGATTCTAGAGCCTTTAATCATATTTCTAGTAATAAGGATCTTTTTTCTTCCCTTTCTATTACATCACTTTACACATGATTACTTTAGCTAACGGATCTCAAACCATGGCTAAAGGTATTGGTTCGTCATGTCCTCTTCCTTCTAAATCCCTTCCTTCTATCCTTTATGTTCCTGATTCTCCTTTTAATATGATTTTTATCAGTAAGTTGACTTGTGACTTTAATTGTTTGATTACCTTTTTTTATAATTCTGTCACATTGCAGGACCAAAGTAAGGGGAGGATGATTGGCGTAGAACATGAGTTTCAGGGCCTCTTTCATCTCAGCTCGCCTTCATCTTCCACTACTTGTACTTCCATGGATACTCCTCTCCTTATTCCTAGTCGCCTTGGTCATCCGAATATTTCCAAGTTTCGAGTAATAGTTCTTCGTTTTTCTAGTTTGTCTTCAATTGAGTGTGAGTCATGTCAGCTTTGGAAAAATACTCGTGTCCTATTCCCCAAGTGCTTGGATCAATGGACAAAGTTTCCTTTCGAGCTTGTCCACACTGATGTTTGGGGTCCTTCAAGGACTGAGTCTACCTTGGGGTTCTGGTACTTTGTTACTTTTATAGATGGTTATTCTCATTGTACTTGGCTATTTTTAATGAAAACTTGAGCTGAGTTATTCTCTATTTTCCAGAAGTTCCATGCTAAAGTTCGAACTCAACTTAATACTTCAATTTGTATCCTACGAAGTAATAATGCCAAAGAATATCTTTCTGAATCATTCTCCTTTTTTTTGTCATCACATGAGATTTCCTTTCATCGCCCTCTCATACATGTACCCTCAACAGAATGAGTGGTTTTAGCGCAAGAACCGTCATTTGGTTGAAACCGCTTACACTCTTCTACTCCATCATGAGGTTCCTCAACGTTTTTGGGGGGATGCTACCTTAGCCGCTTGTTATTTGATCAATTGTATGCTTTCATCCGTCTTACATGATAAAATCCCTTATTCCATTCTTTTTCCAAACCAACCTCTCTTCTGCCTTCCCCCTCGTGTCTTTGGTTGTGTTTGTTTTGTCCATATTTTTACTCTTGGACAAGACAAGCTTTCAGCCAAAGTCATGAAGTGTGCCTTCCTTAGTTATTCCCGGCTTTAACGAAGTTATCGTTGCTACTCTCCTGATACACATCGATACTTTGTCTTTGTTGATGTCACATTTTTTTAGAACTCTTCTATGTTCCCTATCAACCACCTCCCATTCTTGGCGCCATATTCTACTCCCTTTCTTATCCCGTCTTATACCTCACCTCGTATCTTCGACCGCCTCCACCAACCATTATAAAGCTTATACCGTCTACCAGACGACACCGGCCTCCGGGTCGACTCATCTCCTATGACACCCTCCTCCACGACACCGGTCTTGCCGTCTCTCGCTGATCTTCCCATTGCCATTCGAAAAGCGCACTGCCCTCTCGTGAACCCCTATCCCATTTATAATTTCCGCACTTATCATCGCTTATCTTCTTCATACTCCGCCTTGTTTCCACCTTATCTTTGTTTCGTCTAATAAACCATGCATTTGTGCTCTATCCCATCCAGACGTAAACACGCGCATGCTCGAGAAATGACTGCTTACATTCTCCTAGCGGCACTCGACCGGTTACTTTACCTACTAGCAAAACACTTGTCGATGTCGCTTCGGATGTATACAAATAAGATTGGCCCCAATGGTCATGGATCGCCTTAAGGCTCGCGAATAGCAGCGGCACACCTGGTCAGTGTCCACTACCACGATACCTTTCCTCGCCGCCAAGATCGCTTCCCGTCTGGGCCTTCTCCCCATCTTATGGCTACTATGTAATCTCGCTCAGATCAATTGACATAAAAATGCCTTCTTACATGGCGACCTGGCAGAGGGGGTCTGGATGGAGCAACCACCTAGGTTTGTTGCTTAGGGGGAGTTTGGATTGGTATGTCACACTACTTCGCTTTCAATATGGCTCCGAAGTAGTCCCCTGAGCTTGGTTTGACCTACGAGTTCGTGGTTCAGAGTTTGGTATGACTCGTATACATATCACTCCTGCTTATCATTATACGAGCTCAGTATAAAGGTATCGGCCTGGATTGTTTACGCACGATATCATATCACGAGCAATGATCAGGATGATATTTAGAGGCTGAAACAACATCTCTTCAACCACTTTCATATTAAGGACTAAATCCCAAGATTTTCCGGCGGACAAGATAACTCAATCTAAATTAAGCAGCAGCAAGAAGGTGGGACGCGGCAGTGGATGGATGTCGAGACCGCCCGTGGGAAGGCGTCAGTCCCTGGGCAGCCGCTTTGATCTGAAATGGAAGACAAAACCGAACTCTTATCCCGCGGCAAAGGTGATGGAGGTCCGGTTTAGAGATGCCCGGAGGCTTAACTGGGCGCCAAGCACCTTTAAACAAAGACCTTTCCTATCGGTGCTGAATTCGCTGCAGGCGCAAAGGGTTCGGTGAGTCGGAAGAAGAAAGCCTTCAAAGGAGGCGCTTTACACTGAAATGGTGGAGCCCCACCTAAAGTATAAGACGCAAAGATTTAGTGTAAGAGGCGTGATTGCAGGGTAGGGTCCACTCATCTACGGACGCTTGAAATCCTAAGAAAATTAGGGGTGATGCGTGCAGGTTTCAGGGTCGTGACAAGAACACCCGGGAGATGAAAACGGAGGTGAAGGGCCGTAATGTCGATAAAGATGGTCAAGTCCGTGCCAAGCGCCGTCAACATCCTGTATGACCAAGATCTTTCGAATCGGCAGATCCGGGTGGGTGTCTCCTCGGGTATCCGTGTTTACCCCGTAAGTTCAAGTGAATAGTTTAAAAATCCAAAGGAAGAAGAAGAAGGAGTGGCACACGCGGTCAAGCGAGTGGGATTCTCTCAAAGAAAATGCAAGAATGATGAAGGTCGAGGTGCGTGTCTCGTAAGACAAAATCGTGGGAAAAGGCCGGGTTCTGGTCGAGGTCGATGGTTATGTCTTCGTCGATAGCTCAATGGCAGAGGTGGGGCCTACGGTAAGGGTGTGTGGAACACCCGCATGTGTCCCGTGCTTCGGGAGAGGGCTCACTCACAGCCGGGCCCTAGGTGGGTCTAATGTTCGGCTTGCTTCCTTCCGGGCCGGCGCGGACTCGATTCTTTCCTCGCCAAGGGATACAACATAGAGCCCAACCGCTATAAAGGTCGGAAGGCCGAAGTTGGGGGTTGCGCTGCAGCAGATACCCACAAGAGCTCTCCGGCGGCCGCTGTGATGAATGGGCCGACAATGGGGCCGAGTCAGTTGGTCTGCAGCCGCCCGCCAAACCGCTAAGGGACGAAAGCAAGGCAAAAAGTGGATACTGGGCCGAAAAAGGCTTTAAAGTGGGTCTTGGCCCGTCCCTCGGGGCTGTACTTCCGGCTCAAGAGAAGAGTGGAGGATGGAAGGGAGGGGGAAGTAGTTCGGGCGCGGAGGGGCTCTTCGACTCCCCGGCATCCGGGCCTGGATTATGGCGAGGGGGTCTCTACCGCATGCCAAAGAAGGTCAGCCCGGCCTGGGAACTTCCGCTTTGAGAGTCAGCCGGGAAAAAGGGTCGAAGCCTGGTGCTCGCCGAGCCCCGCTTACGGGAGGCCTCGCCAAGGAAACGAGACGAGATTTCTGATGGTAGTTCTTCGCTTTCTGCAGCGAGGCTGCTGGCCTCGATGCGTCCCGGTGGTTGATCCCAAAGCGTCCGAATACACGCAAAGGATCCAGTTTGATACTTTGTCCTCTGGGCTGATTGTTCTTCCTCCCTCTTTTTCTCGTTGGGCTCTACTCTTCTCTCCGGGGTTCTTCCGTCGGGACCTCTCTCAGCATGAACTCAGGGATATGGAACCGTCGAGGGGTGGTGCTCACTGAAGAGTGGTGGCGATACCAATCGTCAACGGAAGACCCGCTGAACCGCAACATGTCCGCCCTTGAGCGAGTCACTATCGTACCTGGGCCAGAGTGCACGGTTATAATTAACTGGAAGATAGCCGCTTTGTTCAAATTTAGTGAATATCTGGGGGGTCACAATGGCGAAGGGTTTTGAAGAGGACTCAAGTCGGGATGCAAAACGAGCGCCATATGCAGGTTGATAAGATGGCGTACGCAAATGTAGACAAGATGTGGTAGGGAGCTCAGAAGTTGGAATGCACTATAAACCATGCAAAGGAAAAAGAGCCAGATAGAGGTGGAAGAGACAGAGGGAATTTCTTGTTAAAGTTGAAATGAAGCTAAAACTGTTATCGTGGAATGTTAGAGGAGCGAACAATCCAAACAAGAGGAATGTTATTAGAAACTTTATTAGGTCTTCGTAGGTGGATTCGTGTGCTTGCAAGAAACTAATATCCAAGGGTTGTCTTTCTACCAAGGTCTCGTAGTCTCGCGGTAGATCGGGCCGAAAGGGAGGGTCGTGGAGGCAAGAGGGAAACTACAGGGGAATCCTAGTGTTTTGGGATACAAGAAAATTGGAACTGGTGGAGACCGAAATAAAGTATTTTTCCTCAGAATCAGATGTTTAAAAATGTGGAGGATGGTTTTCTGTGGGCCTTCACAGGGGTCTATGGTCCAGTGAAGAGAAGCAAAAGGGAATTGTTTTGGGAAGAACTGGGGGCCTCAAAACAGGAGGGGCCCCGCATCGGGTGGTGACTTCAATGTGGTTCTTTCCCCCAATGACAGAAACTCGGTTGGTGGGCTTTCGCACCCTATGAGGCGCTTTAATGAAGTTCTAATGAGTCTGGCTTAGAGATCTCCCTCCGCAAGGGAGGCCCTTTACCTGGGAGGGGTGGCAACAAGACCAACAGTATGTCCCTACTGGATGTATTTTAGTGTCAACTGATTTGGAAAGCGCTTTAGCAATGTGGATTCAAAGAACTCTCCCGAGATTCGTTGTCCGAATTAACGCCTCGTGATGTTAGATGCTGATGGGATTAAATCGTGGCCTCATTCCTTCCTGGGCTTGAGAATATGTGGTTGAAGTTCGAAGGATTTAAGGATCTTCTTAGAGGCTGGTGGCAAAGCCTTCAATTTTCCGGATCCTTCAGTTTCGTTCTGGCTTCGAAATTAAAGGCCCTTAAAGGTATTTTGAAGGTTTGGAATAAAGAAGCTGCGTAGGAGTTAAAAAGTGAGGCTTTAAGCAAGATCTCGGGACGGCGGAAAAGCGATAAGTGAGCTGTCCTCGCGTAGCTGCAGGGAGCAGGGAGAAGGCTAGAGAGAACTATAAGGAGTGGGTTGATCTGGAAGAGGTCTCGTGGAGACAAAAATCCAGAGAAATTTGGCTGAAAGAAGGAGACAGAAACACGAGGTTCTTTCATAGAATGGCCAATTCGCATAGGAGGAGGAATTCTATCTCTAGCATCGACCAATGGCGTAAACTCGTCAGCGAAATGGTGCTAAGAAGGCTTCGTTAAATTTCGTAGTCTCCTCTCAAATTCTAATCAATCGGGCGCTTGCCTTTCCTGCATCTCAATGTCAATTTGATCGGGCGAAGACCATCAGGTTAAGTTAAGAAATGTTCATCGAGGAAGAAATACTAGCAAAGAATCAAGTTAATGACGATAAAGCCCCAGGTCCAGATGGTTTTCCATTAGCTTTCTGGTCTTTTAGTTGAGATTTCGTGAAAGAGGAGGTTATGGACTTCTTGTGAATTCCTTCTAGAATGACTGGCCTATGAAAAGTTTGAATGCTACTAAGCCTGGTTCCCAAGGCGCGGAAGAACTGGCTGAGGATCCGAAAAGACCTAAGACCCATCGCTAGCTGGTAGCCTTTATAAATTTTTATTGAAAGTGTCACAAATGTAATTAAAAGGGAAACATGAAGTTCACATTTCCCAAGATCGACGCGTCAGAAGGGAGACGCATTCTCGACAGGTTAATAGCGAATGAGGCTGTGGACTCTATTCTAAGAGGGAAAGAGAAAGGGATACTTTGTAAGTTAGATATTGAAAAGGCTTATGACCACATAAGGTGGGACTTTTTGTTGCAAATGCTTGAGAGAATGGGGTTTGGTTCTAAATGGATTAGATGGATTAACTGGTGCATCACCACAGCTTCGTTTTCAATCTTGATTAATGGTTCTCCTTCTGGGTTCTTTCAGAGTTCCAGAGGCCCCGAGACAAGTGATTCTATCGCCTCTTATTTGTTTGTTATCTGATGGAAGCCCTGCAGTTGTTTGCTGGAAGAGAGCTAAGTGGAAAGCAAATTTAGCTTACGGGTGTGCTCGGGGGTAGAGGATGGTGGGGAGATTATTGGGTATCTTATCTTTATACGCCGATGATACTATCATTTTCGCGATGCCACGTGCACACCGATGTATTTCCAGATGGACCATAATGTGGTTTCAAGCCTTCTCAGTTTAAAATTAACCTGACAAGACTCGAGATTATCCCCCAGTAGTGGCACAACGCGAGGCGTTAGCGGCCGAGCTTCGGTCTGTGGGGTCAGTTCCCTCCCACTAAAAAGATTGGTCTTTCCTCGTGCTCCTCGCTGTGGCTTTGGGAGTATGGGATTCTAATAAGAAAGATTTAGAAATAGATTGTCCCTCCGAAAGACAATATATCTCAAAGGCTGAGACTTACCCTCATTCGTATTTCTATCTAGCCTCCCATTTACTTCCTCTCCTCGTTTAGAAATGTCAAAGATTGTCTGGTCTAGCCGAGAAGATCTCAGAGAGCACTTTCTATGTGGTGGTGGCAATTTGGGTATGCAGTGTAAACCCCACCCTCCGGCGTCAACTGGAATACTGTTTGCCAAGAGAAAAGTAGAGGGGGGGTTAGGGGTGAGAGGTCTCTCCATGATGAATCAAGCATCAGCTTGTAGGGGCTTTGTTTGGTGGTCATAATGAGAGGGACTCTAAGGAGACTGGTGGATCGCACTAAGTTCGTGGAGGGGTCAGGGCTAACACTAGACATCAGTGAGCACACAGACTGGCTTATAAAGACATCGAAAAGAATGGCTCACCTTTCTTTCCTAAAACACCATTTCCTGGGAAACGGGTAGAGGTCGGGCTTTTGGAAGGACCCTTGCGCAATGAAATCAGAAACAGGTAACGACCCACTTTGTTCAACTCGCGCTCACAAAGATGCTAGTGGTGGTAGATGTTCGGGATTCTCAAGGGAGTGAGGGGTCGCGTCCCCGCCTTGCACCTTTAATGATCGTGAGACGCCAAGCAGTGGAAAGGTTCCCCACTTCCCGGTCAACAAAAAAATTACTTACAAGAGGATCGACCATTATCAAGGAGTCTAGACTATTGGTTTTCGCTTAGTCTTATGTATCGTAGCCGAGGTATTCTCTTCCCTACAGATTTCGAGATCCATCCGGAACCCAAATCGCTCCCCCAAATCGATTTTTTGCTCGGGAAGCTTCCTCGTAAGGTGCTTACTTGAACCAAATTTAAAGAGGAAGTGTATCATCCCCAAGAACAAAAAAGCGTTTATGGGAAGAGAATGAGGAAACAATAGACCACTGGCTTTTATCCATCGCTCGAGAGCCAAGATGTTATGTGATCTTCTTCGCCATTACTCGATTTTAACCCGTGTTCCCGCACGACCCATCAATCTTCCTGCTCGGGCAAAGTGCTAGTGTTCGAAAAACGGAAGAGAGTTTTGTATGGCGGCTCTTCTTTGTATATTCGATCACTGCATTGTTAATACTGTTGGTTTTCGAATGAGGTAGTCCCTCCCAAGCCACAAGATGAAATCATTTTTTTGCTTTTCCCTTGTGGTCGTGGCTAAATTGTATGTTATTAACTAAATTAAGTATAGGTTCGACTGACGGGGTATAGGTGAGAGGGAGTTGGTTTTTCAGACCCTTCAGAAATTTCCTTGAGCACCTCAGGCTCTTTAATCTATATACTGCTTTTTACCGATAAAAAAAAATAATAATAATTTCGGTGCGATTATCAATAAGAGAAAGTATGTCTTGGATTAGGATAGACAAGTATGCTAGATTGCAAACCTGTAGATACTCATATGGATCCAAATGTCAAGCTTGTACTAGGACGGGGGGAGCCTCTACGTGATCCAGGGAGATATCGACGACTTGTGGGAAAACTAAACTATCTCACCATCACCCCACGTACATTTCCTTTTCTATGAGTGTCATAGCGCCCTGCACCACCATGTAATAGACAATCGAGACGATGTGATCTCGTATCCTCCGTTATATTAAGGGAACACTAAAGCCAAGGTGTTATATGAAAAATCGTAGGTGACACCCAGATCGTTCGATATCATGGCAAGTGACGCAGACTGGTGCAGTTCACTACAGACACGCTCCACTTCCTGTGTAAGATTGTATTTATCGTGGAAACCTAGTACCTTGAAGATAAAGAAATGTAATGTTGTAGGCGCATCAAACGTCGGCGTATCATCAAGCTATGACTTTGGCGACATGTGAGCTCATATGACTAAGACATATTCTTTAAGAGCTAAGATTTGGGAAGGATGAACAAATGAAACTAATATGTGATAATCAAGCTGCTCTCCACATCACATCCGACCCGGTCTTTCATGAGAGGACCAAGCATACTGAAGTGGATTGTTACTTCATCAGAGAAAAGATCGCACCAAGATGCATGACTACTAGTTTTGTCAACTCGAGTGACCAACTAGCAGACGTGTTCACCAAATCTCTCGTATGGGTCCCACTAAGACATTCAGAATGTGCTCTTGGCCAAGATTGACCCATATACTCCAAATAAGGGAGTAGTTGAGAATCAAAGAATATTCCCTAGATATTCTTTGGTTTATCTCTTACCTTTTTTGTACATTATCCTCCTTCCTTTTACACTTTATTTTATTTCCTTTTTGTTCCATTATTTTGTATATATATAGGTGTCTCTATACTATGTAACTCACTCATTCAATAAAGAAAAGCTTTCTTTTCTTCTCTCATTTCACAAAAGCAATGCATATAAACACTAACACAAACACCGTGAACAAACACCGTGAAGGTTTATGATAATCAAGAAATGAGCACATATAAAGTTTCATGAGTGTAAGAAAAATTTGACTTGGGCAAATATTGCATGCCCATGCATGTTTCTTAAGTATGAAAATGTGTGCTTTATCAAACTTGCCTCTTGATTTTGAGATAGGCCATTGCCCTATTTGCATAAGCCACTGCTGTTGGTGCTAGGGCAATGCTTCTCGAGTAGCAGTCAATTGCATCCTTAAATTTCTTCTGCTTAAAATACTCATTACCCTGAAAAGTGCGATTGCCTGCAGACTTAGGATCCAGCTTGACCTAACTGAGGTGCAGCTAGAATCACAAATAAAACATGTTTTATAAGAAAAATCATACCAGTTCTTTCTCAGAAGCAGCATCAGGCAAGCTATCTTCTGTCATGAAACTACTTGATATACGGCTGATGGCATCATGATTTCTAGAGTACTCATGTTGCCTTGTCTCAGTTTTTGATTGGCCTTGTCTCAAACTAACTCCAGGACCACCCGAAAGTTTACTAGAGTTCTTCACATTTCCTCTTGTTGTAGAGACATCCTGTAATCAGATATCACTTACTATAAGATATTGACGTCCCAAAACATTGACACATGTGCGATAACAGTCCACTGGATACGTGAAGGACATGTATTTACAAACAAAGAGCATCCTAATTATGGGTTAGAGCTAGTGTCAATCTAAAGCCTTTTCAGCCGCCAGTGGAAGAAAGATTCTATCCTTTCCCTTTCCATACTTTCTGCTTTCGCTTTGAGTTAAAGACTCTCTAAGATGCAATACTTAATGGGGAAACAAAAAATCCTTACGGTTTGCAAGTGTGACTGCTTAAACAAATGAGAAGCTGATGAACAAACTTAGGAGAAAGCAGGAAAACTAATTAATCTTCAAGAGTCATCTTCAAAATCAACTAAATGTTCTGCACACCCACTTCTGGTTAACAAATGTTAGTCTTGCGAAAAATACTACATGATTACAGGTTAAACAGAACCAAAGTCACCTTTTCCTCAGGCTGCGTTTTCATTTTCTTGTCTTTCTCCTTAAGAGAAAGTTCCCAATCTTGCAAGTCATTAAAAAATCCTTGGAAATCCTGAAGGTTAGAACAATACCGAAATTCAGATAATCAAGAAATAAGGAAGTCAGAATTTTCATAGATCATTTCATCCCATGTTTATTATTAATGTAAACTGCAGGTGCTGTGAAGTTTCACAGAAAAAGGAAAAGCATTTACAGAAAATTGTTGAAAATATACTTAAAAACTTTCCATTTTCATACAACTCCAGTATTCTCTTATCCTTTATCCGTTAGAAAATATTACTGAAAATTAAAGTCGTTTTTATTCAAGTCACTTTTTCGCCTTAACTTTAAACTCCAAACAGCATTAAACTTAAATTTAGCAGATAAAAATGGTTTCACTTTCTTATATTTTCATTTCCCCGCTTTTCTCAACAGCCAAACGATCCTCCAAGGCAAAATAAACCACACAAACACACTACAAATGCTCGAGATATAGAACCACACAAATATATCCACAAATTTGTTCCAAATTTCCAAAATTACTGTGAAATCTCGAAAATTTCGAGTGGAAACGAACACCAAAAACCCTAAACCGGCGATTCAATCCAAAAAGTTAGCCCCTGGACCGTTTAAGATGTGAAGTCTAATAATAACGAAGAGAAGAGGAAGGTACTAAAGCTTGATCACGGGCATGCTTGCTCGGAACCCTACTCGCCATTGACGCACTACGACAGTACCGGCGACGACGACCTTTCTACAATCGACGGTAACGATGGCTGTGGCTTAATCGCTTCTGTAGTTCTTTGACAAAATATAATAGTAATTGAGCAGGAGAAAGTATAAATGTCAGAGGCCCAATATTGACCTAATAGGCCCAAGTCCAAACCAAGGCCCAATTTTTTAATTCTGATTTTTTTATTTATTTAAATGATTAAAATTCTCCTTTAAAATTTTGAATAATAAAATTTATTCTGTCTCGAATTTAAACTCTGGTATATTTGAATGAGATATGAGGTAAAACATTGTGAAAGCCCTTTTATTATTATAATAAATATTAGTTGATATTTAATATATTTAGAGTCTCTATGAAAGTTATTTTAGAAAAAAAAAAAAAAAAACTTTGATGTAAAGTTCAAAACACATTTTAAAATTTATATCCTAAAATATTATAAAAGCATATGTTGTAATCAATTTTACACAACATACATAGTAATAAGGCTATTTGATTATTGTTTTCAAAAGGGGTGTGTTTGTTTTTTGTTTTTGAAAATTGATATTAATAACAAATTTTGAAAACACATAAAACACAATTTTGATGTTCTATGAAAACTGTTCTTGATATTTGAATTTAGTATTTTCTATATTTTTTATGTTTTTTAAAAAAAAAACATTAAATTACTATAAAATATTTTATATGTGTTGAAAGATAAAGAAGAGAGGAAAGAGATAATAGTGATAATTTAAGAAGAAAAATTGTATTTTCATTTTTCCAGAAACCCATATATATAGAGTTACAGTCATTAATACCATTACTATTCACGAGAATGTGCGGTCATTCATGCTATCAATTAATCATTTATAATACTCTCCTTTGAATGACCATCACTTTGGATTGCAGACGCTCATTAAAACCTTGCCAATAAAACCTAAATGGACAAAATCCTGACTTGGGCTTTAAAAAGAAAGACAAAGATTCAACATATTTATTCATACTCCCGTATTAGTGGATGACTATATTGTCTTCAACTTTCAATTTGAAGATCTTAAGTCATGCGATGCCAACTCGCTGCATAAGTTTCTCGAATCGCTGTATGCGTAACTTTAAAGTAAATAAATCTGCTAGATTATCATTGGATCTTATTTGTTGCATATCAATTTCATAATCTTTTTTAAGTTCATGAGTGTAGAAGAATGATGAGTATATAAAATACTCATTACAAACCTAATCTTTTCGTAGTTTTAGTAATGTTTTTATGTCAAATAAGTGCCCTAATGCTCTAAATGTTCATATTTATGATTAGGTCATCCATTTGGCGGGGTGGTGCAAATTTGGAGCGAAGACACAACGAAAAATTGAAAAATCAGCAACCAAAGCACATCATTTCACACCTTTGGGTTTTTCAGATAATGAGGAAATCAAATGGCTTTTTAAACTACCTAACTACATTCTAGATTTCGCCAAGCTTTAACAAGACCAAGATCACTAAATTCGGGACTGGATAAGGGAGATACGCACTGGAAGTCAGAGCAAAACAAAGTGAAGCGACCGGCAGAGCACAAAGAACCACAACCGTCATCTATTCTAGTGCATTTTAAATTTATAAAATGACATCTGACAAATATGAGCCCTATTTTGGTCTATTTCAAGGCCCATCCAAGGGGATTTGAGTGAGGCCATAAACCCGGACCTCGAGACATAATATGAGACTTTCGAGAAGAGAAGAGAAGGAGAAAAGGCAATTGGAGTGCAAGGCTTGAGGAGGATGTTTCACAGATCTCATCCCGTTTTTTCTTACTCTACCCTTTCATGACTATGAATTCTAATTTGTATTTTCTTCATCTCATAAATGTTATAAACTTCTATTAGGGTTTATGATGTAACTTTTGACTACACATCATGGATGAACTTTAATCTTTCAATTATATAGCGTAATTCTTGCAATTGTTGGTTACCTTATTTCTAATTTGATTACATGTTGATATTTGGCCATTATTTACATGTATTAAGCTAGTGCTTTGAGGTAGAAAGACGAGAAACACTAGGGAATTGAATAAGGTATCATACAATCAATCATAGGATAGAGATAAAATGGTTTTGTATGTGGTAAATAAGGACTGTAGGTTAGATCATCTCGGCAGTTACTGGGTTAGGAGGCGTAGATGTACAAACTCGCTCTCGAGATAGGTGCTCAATGCCCGAGAGAGGTTGTGACATAGAAAGACCAATCTTACCATCAACATTCACATAAATTATACCGAATATCTTCTTATCAATTCACCATGGAATGTAGTCGCAAATCATAAACCCTGGGTTAAGCCACCCTAAGAGAGAAACCGTCGTTAGTCATTTCCTAATTTAGTTCCCACTCTTAGTTTGATTTAGAGTAAAGGACACATTAACCATAGCCTAGATAATATTAGGTAACCTAAGCTTCCGCATTCGCATTCAAACTCCTTGTGGGATGACCTTGACTCAACCCTATACCGCCATTCCTCGCAACGCGCACACTCACGCGAATCCAGATTAATTCTCTAGTTTAACCTTATAGGCGCTTAGTGCCCAAGCCAAGTTTTTACGCCGTTGCTCGGGAGTTGAAACAAAGGTCAAAATATTGGACAATAGTTTGCTTAAATATTGCTTTAGGCAAATTTTACTTTTATTTTTTATTTTTATTATTTTATTTATTTATATTTTTAATACATTTTATCTAATAAAGAATTATATTGGTGGATTTTGTAGTGTTTCAGGGAGTTTCGGTCACTTGTATGCGTAGTGCGTAGGGAATCGGTGCCCTTTGACTCGGAACAACGAACAATCAACAGACAGATAAAGAAAGAAGATCGTTAGTCGCGCATAACCGCACCTGCGAATATGGCCGAGAATCTACAACATAATCCGACTTGAGGGAGGAGAATGAATCGCTGTGTGGAAATCGAGGAAACAATATCGCCACGCCGCTGGTTCAACCCGATGACCCGTATATGCTATCGAGTGAATTTCCGTGACACTCATACCATACAAATCTCGTGATAATGCCAGACTCGATTCAAGCAAATAATTTTGAACTCAAGGTCGCGGACACTACAACTACTCAGTTTCACGGGTTACCAAGTGAAGATCCCAACACCTCACTTCTGACAAGCCTAGAAGCATGACAACGTGGAAATATAACGTGGGTAAATGTAAGAGCTGCGCCGACTGCACTATTTCCATTATCCTTAAGCAACAGAGCCAAGCAGTGGCTAACTTCTGAACCACCTGACTCCATCATAAGTTAGGTGGATTTGGTCCAAAATTTTTTGACAAAGTATTATCCCCCGCTAAGATCAAGTATTAAATGAGAATAATAGAGATCAACAAATGCCTAAAAGGATAGCCAAAGCTTAACCAAACTCGACATATACAAGGAATTGTTGAGGAAGTGTCCCCATCATGGGTTGACCAGGTGGATGCAGATCTGCAATTTTTATGACCTAAATGCCCATACAAGACAGATGATTGATACCTCAGCTGGAGGTATTTTCTTGAAGAGGACGACACAACAGGCTTTCAACTTGTTGGATGGGATAGCGACGAACAGTTATTAATGGTCGCAAGAAAGAATGGTAAAAGGAAACGGAAACAATGGAGTAAACACTGATGTGTTTTCTAATTTAGTGTTACAGTTTCATTGCTCACTGGGCGCTTACATAATCGCAGTTCTCATGCCATCCGTACTAGTTCTATGTGAAATTTCCAGAAGGATCGCACCGTACAATGGAATGCCATCAAAGACAAATGACATTGAACAAGCCTAAGATATAGCTAGGTACAATCAGCAGTAGCAGAATCCATATGTAGGCAACAATTTTCAAGGTCAGGGATGGAGAAATAATCAGACTTTCCTTGGAAGAATACTCAAAACTCAGGGCAACCAATGCAAAGCAATATTCAACTAAAAGAGAAGAAGGTAGACCTAGAGGAAGCCTTAGTTTATATGATGACGTTTCATACTGCTTTCATGAATGAGATGAAGGCCAATTTCCAAAACCAAGCTCAGCAGCTGCAAAACCAATCAACCCAATTACAGAATCAAGGAGCCCAACTCAGAAACCTAGAAGTACAGATGGGACAGATGGCCACAATGTTATTTGAAAGACCTCAAGGGTCATTACCAAGCACTTCCGAGGTAAATCCTAGGGGAGAGGGAAAGGAACACTGCAAGGCAATTATTCTCGAGAAGTAAGGAAGTAAATCACTGCATCCCACCAAAGGATAGTAACATAACTAAAAACAAATAAACCAGTCAAGAAAAGGTCAACACAAAGCATAAAGATGGGGAGCTGCCCCAACCAAACAGTTCGACTAGGAAACGGTCAGAGGTAGAGAAGGTGGATAAACCAGTCTCATAGGATCCGACTCCATTCATCCCATACCTGCAGAGATTGAGGAAGAGCAAGCTTGACAAGCAGTTCATAAAATTTATGGAGGTGTTTAAGAAACTGCAGATTAACATCCCCTTCTCGCAGATGCGCTGGAGCAAATGCCAACCTATGTTGCTTATGAAGGACATTTTATCAAGAAACGAAGGTTGGAGGATGCGAGTGACTATTGCCCCGACGTAGGAATGCAAAGGCTATAATACGTAAGAAGCTACCCCAGAAATTAAAGGATCCCGGGAGTTTCACCATTCCATGCACCATAGGTAATGCGCTTGAGAGAGTACTGCGTGATCTTGAGCTAGCATTAACTTCTTAATGCCTCTTCCATAGTCTTAAGATTAGGGCTCGGGAAGCTAAACCAACACCGTCACTCTTCAACCAGCGCACTGACCACCGAAGCATCCGAGAGGAATTACATTGAAGACAGGTAATTAGCGAAGGTTGACAAGTTCATCTTCCCTGCAGACTTCATTGTCTTGGACATGGAGGAAGATAAGGAGATACCTATCATCCTGGGTAGGCCATTTTTAGCCACTGGAAGAGCTTTAATTGACGTGCAGAAAGGAGAGCTAAGGTTGAGAGTACAGGATGAGGAAGTTAGATTCAGTGTGTTCCGAGCGATAAGACACCCAGCAGAGAGTGACTCTTGCTATCGTATTGAGAACATTGAGGCTATAGTGTCTAACCATGAGGATACCAATGATCCCTTGGAGACTAGCCTCCTACAGGTTGATCCTTTAGAACTAGACGATGAAGCAAAAGCGTATGTTCAATGGATGAATTCCTTTGAAGAGAACCGCAGGAAATATTATGAGCCTCTTGGAGAAAGTATGAACAAGTCAATACCATCTATCGAGAAGGCACCACAGCTTGAACAGAAACAGCTACCCGAGCATTTGCGGTATGCTTATTTGGGGAACTCTTCTACATTACCAGTCATTATCTCAACATCACTAAATGAAGCCCAAGAGGAAAAGTTGTTGAGGGTATTAAGGGATCATAAAGCTGCGATTGGATGGTCACTAGCCGACTTGAAAGGAATTCGACCTGCTATGTGCATGCATCATATCTTGTTAGAATTAAGCATAAACCGTCGGCAGCACGTAGAAGACTGAATCCCACAATGAAAGAAGTTGTAAGAAAAGAAGTTCTGAAGTGGTTGGATGCAGGGGTAATCTACCCTATTTTCGACAACCCATGGGTAAGCCCGGTGCAAGTAATTCCAAAGAAGGGTGGTATGACTGTTATAAGAACTGAAAATGATGTTTTGCTTCCTTCAAGAACAATGATCGGATGGAGATCTCGCATTGATCGTATGCTAAATAAGCGCCAAATCTCGTGGCGACCATTTCCCCTTCCTTTCTTGACCGTACGATAGATTAGCTGAACATGATTATTATTGTTTCTTAGATGGATACTTAGGCTACAATCAGATAGCCATCGCACCCGAGGATCAAGATAAGACAACCTTCACCTGTCCCTATGGAACATTTGCATTTCGCAGGATTCCTTTCGGGCTATGTAATGCCCTAGGTACTTTTCAACGATGTATGATGGCAATATTCTCAGATATGGTGGAGAGGACAATTGAGGTATTCATGGATGATTTTAATAGTTGTGGGATTATCATTTGATGATTGCCTTGAAAACTTGAGAGCTGTGCTAAGGAGATGTGAAGAAACCAACCTAGTGCTCAATCGAGAAGTGTCACTACGGTACGCATGATTACCTCTGGCCACAAGATTTCAAGAAGGGGTATTGAAGTGGTTATAGCGAAGGTAGAGTGATTGGAGAAGTTGCCACCCACCTACTCGTGGAAGGGAATTCGGGTTTTCTAGACATGCGGGATTCTATAGCGGTTCAAGAAAAAACTTCTTAAAATAGCTGCTTCACTATCTAACCTTCTTATGCAGGGAGTAGTGTTCACTTTTGATGAGCAGTGCAAACAAGCCTTTATGACTCCGAAAGGGAAATTGATTTCAGCACCAATAGTAGTCACACCAGATTGGGCATTGCCCTTTGAGCTGATGTGTGATGCGAGTGACTTCGTAGTGGGAGCCGTATTAGGTTGAAGAAAGACAAGGTCTTCCGAGCCATCTATTATGCTAGTAGGACCTTAAATGAGGCACAATTAAACTATGCCACAACCGAGAAAGAACTCTTGGCTATTGTCTTAGCATTCGACAAATTTAGACCATACTTAATAGGCAACAAGGTAATAGTGCATACTGATCACTCAACCATCAAATATCTCATGGATAAGAAAGACGCTAAGCCAAGGCTAATTAGATGGGTTTTAATGCTTCAAGAGTTTGACCTTGAGATTAAAGACAAAAAAGGGAACAGAGAATTTGGTTGCAGATCATCTATCCGTGACTCAAGTGGTCTATTAATGAAGTACGATTAATGACAACTTCCTGCACGAAAGCAACTATTAGCTATGTCGAGGTAAGTCCCGTGCCTTGGTTTGGTCGGGACTATGCTCAACTATTTGGTAGGCTAAAGATTCCCCTAGAATTTACATACCAACGTAAGAAATTCTTCTCTCGATTGGAGAGGCATTACTTATCGGGAAGAACCAACTCTCTATGTATTAATCGTGGCATACCAAGTAATGCTAAGATGTGTGCCTAAGAAGAGACGGGTAGCTTAGCTCACCGTCATTCTCTAGAGTGTGGAGGGCACTGGGGAAATAGACAAACTCTATGGCAGTTGTCTCTCCACCGCTTTTATTGCCAACCCTATTTAGAGATGCCCATGTTTAGCGACACTCGTGATGTGTGTCAAAGAATGGGTAGTATATCTAGGGAGAGATGAAGCACCTTGAAAGGTATTCTGAAGTTGGAACTCGTTTGATGCATGGGGGGATTGATTTTTACGGGCTCATTCCCATCTTTCCTACAATAATAAGTACATTTTACTAGCAAAGTGGATTATGTGATCCATGGTGGAAGCAATCGGCACTCAAACAAATGATGCTAAGGTGGTGCTTAAGTTCCTCAAAAAGAATATCTTCATCAGATTCGGAACGCCCCGAGCCTTAATAAGTGATGAGGGTAGCCATTTTTGTAATAAGTGGGTTGAAAAACTGTTGTTGAAGTATGGCGTCCGGCACCGAATTGCCCTAGCCTATCATCCCCAAACCAATGGGATGGCAGAGGTATCCAACAGAGAGATTAAGGCAATCATTGAGAAGACAATGAATTCTTCTCGAAAATATTGGGCAACAAATTGATAATGCTTTTATGGGCATAATTCTGTAATACACGCTTTTAAGACCATTAGCATGTCCCCCTATAGTTAGTTGCAAAGCCCGCTACCTTCCAATGGAGCTTGAGCATAAGGCCTATCGGGCTTAATTACGCCTTAAATACATGGAAATGAAAGCAAATTCGAGAAAAAAGGTTACTTCAATTAAGTGAACTAGATGAATTCTGAAATGTAGCTTATGAGAACTTGGATTTATAAGGCAAAAACTAAGGCATGGCATGATAAGCACATAGTAAGGGAAGCACTTTTACACTGCCAATGTGTTTTGTTGTTTAATCTAAGGCTTAGGCTATTCCCGAAAGCTAGTCACGATGGTCCGACCTACCATTGTAACTCAAGTGTTCCCAGCATGGTACCATTAAAATCACACACCCGGACAAGGGCACATTTAAGCAAAATGCAGTGGTGAAACCACGCATTTCGCTGGAATTCAAGAGCGAGAATGTCTTTATCGTATTAGATGAAGCAAACTCAAAAGGAAGATCAGCCTTGTGAGCAAGGGTAGAGCTCATGGAGATGCAAGAAAGTCGAGCTGTCGACGTTAAACAAAGCGCTTCTTGGGAGGCAACCCAAGCATAGGGAGTTTTATTATTATTATTATTATTTTATTTATTTTTTATTTTTATTATTTCCTATTAATTTCTTAATTTCTTAAATTAATTTCATTTTCATTGTTTGTCTATGTTATGATTAAATTCCTCGGGTTTTGCTTTCATTTTTACAAAGTCATGTAATCGATGAAGATTTCTGCACTAACTAATTCATCTCATGTGTTTGTAGCTACCAAAGTATGGAAATCTAAAGTTCTTGAACGTTACACCAGGTAGCCACACAATAGCATACAAATTTATGCAACTGTGTGAGATAACAAAACCAAGAACTAGATTTTTGAAGCCTCGGGCACGCAACTGCGTGAATCCTACGCCGCTGCGTATCATCCGCACGCAACTGCATGAGAAAGCCACGCAATAGCGTGGTCTGAGTTGAAGAACCGCTCCTCGGGCACGCCATTGCGTATGCAGCCCACGCACCGTAATTTTTAGCTGCGCTTTTTGTGTTTCAATTTCATGGGACTCTCACCCGCACGTAGCAGCGCCAAAAGGCACGCACTAGCGTGGCCCGCAGCCGAGCGTACTACGTAAAATCCACGCCACAACGTGAGTACCCACGCACTAACGTGATCCAGCGAACTCGATAAACCAAAGTAACAAATTTTTTTTCTCTCACATTTAATTGCTTATATCGGATGCAGTAGCTAATTCCAGAGTTTCCTTCCACATTCAACTCATCATACACCTAACCAAAATTATTTGTACCCAAAAATCTGCACACTCATCTTCCAATTATCTATGCCCCTCTCACCACAATACACCATTCTTTGATCAATTTTCACTCTTAACATCACCCCAAATGCCAAACCCACCATTCTAAACATACCCTCACCAAGCTTGAAGTGCCTCCACCAGCCATTGTTTCCAAACTTCTATGGAAGAAAAGGGGGACGAAAGTTGCAAGGCATTTGGGTAAGAGCTCCAAGTTATCGAGTATCAGTTGATTATGCACTGAGAATTGATGGGTTGTATTTTGGGCGAACATAACTCAACTTAGTGGTGTATTTTAACAAGCTCAACACCAAGTGACCACTAAGTGTTTGATGAAATGCATCAATGAGTTGAGGCTCATTTAGAAAGCTTGTTTGTTTGGGGATTGAAGTACTCCAACTTGAGGCTTAATTGAGAAGTGATCTTGCATCAGATTATGGCACCTAAGAAAAAGCAAAAGTCCTCTAGTATTTGTGGTCATTCTACATTGTCCCCATCAAAAGAAATTGAAGACAAGTTTGTCACACTTCAATGTGCTACGAATTTTCATGCTGCTATGAAAACCAACAACTTTCATCTTGGAAAGAGGATTCCAAAGACCTCCTTCAGAATTGGCACAAGTAATTCAAAGTAGGGTGGGGACACCTTGTTAAGCCACACCAACCAGCCATGGCCACAATAGTAAGGGAATTCTACGTGAACCTTCCCTTGTTAATGTGGGATAGAAGGGTCTTGTAAGAGGTAAATGGGTCTCGTTTCGAAGAGACGCCATTAACACTTTCTATGGACTACAAGATGTGGATAACTCAGCCTTCGATGTTCTCCAAAGAAGTCCAGATTATGATTCTATTATATCCTTCCTCACTTATGGTAAGGGGACTTGGAAAACCAATGCCTCCAATCAAGTAGTAAAGTTCCCAAATTTATGTCGACATGGATGTGGCAAAACTATGACATATTTTATAGCACATAACCTCCACTCTAGTAATATCGAGGTAACAAAAGCTAAAAAGCTATTTTCTTATACGCCATAGTGAAGAACATTTACTTTGATGTTGGAAAAATGATAGAAAAAGACATTTTGAGTAACATCAGTGCACGATGCACAAAAACCTTTGGGCACCTGGGGCCATTGACATCGGGTGACTGCGGTTCCATCACAAGGTAATGGTGGGATCCAATGAAGAGAGGATACAACCCATGCTCCCATTAAGTGAGACGACATTGAGGGGAAAGAGACAAACAACAACGCCCGAAGCCATGACTCGACATGCAGAGTTCCGCGAGAGACTAACTAACCCTTCATTCCTGAATACGCGATACAGTAGGGCCTCTGAAGGCACCTACTAGTGATGTGCAAAGGAACAACTCCAATAACATTCTCCAGGAGTACAAGCAAACAGCTGAAATTCTGACCACCTTTGGTTACACAAATGCCTATTTCAATGGCTACATTACTCAAACATAGGCAAGATATCATTTCTGCCGAACATGAGGGCCTCAACGCCTCTATTGAGAGTCAAGAAACACACCAGTCGCGTCGCCACCGGATGTTTCTACAGGGGTGTACCAGCCTCAAGTCCCGCCCCCATGACAGGATCCCCCTCCCCCCTCACCATGATTACCGCCAGGAGTCTCTATTAAATTCATGCGCTATTTTTATATTTTCCAATATAAATCATTTCGATTAATCGATGTCCTAAGTTCGGGGGTATGGTCATATCCTAGTTAGTGCTTAATTGTTTGTTTATCATGCATGTTACGAAGTTAGTCGTGTTAGTTGCTAGGTTGTTATTCATGTGATTTTCTTTCTTTCTTTATTTGTTTTGTGCTTCATATGAGTGAGTTTGATGCGTTTTGGTCGGCTAGTCAAGGTCATTTTGAACACAAACATTTAAAAAAAGGGCAATGGAAAGTGGATGGGAACTCATTTTTTCAATGATCCTGGAATTGTATGCTGACGCCTGTATGGGGTGACTAGCTTTAGCTCACCTCCCAGGCTTCAAGAAACTATTTCATGGAATCTATCACACACACACTATTGGTCTCCTTTGTATACCTTGGCTCAAAAACCCTTGTATTGAATTCAACTAGCTTTGGAAGATTCTAACCACCTAGGTGATGGGACACCTTTGCAAAAGAGGATTGCCATTGAGCCCCAAATCACTTTCAATTATAAAAAAAAAAAAAAAGAAGAGAAAAACAAAAAACAAAAGAAAAGAAAAATGTCAAAAAAGTTGCTTGTAAATAGAATAAGTGAGGTCATTCAATCGGCCCGGGCAAAGTCCGAGGGGCCTTTCTAAGCCTAATGCCCCAGCCAACCGCTGTGAGTCAGCTTGACTTCATTGCTCGCATGGACACGTAAGATGAATTCTTCCCACAAATTTAGCCTTGAGCTCGTTGAGTGTTTGGGGTGAAGTTTGAAGGAATTGAATGCCCTAAGGTCTCTAACTAACCGGTGGAGTCACCACGGATCCCCGCTACAGAGCAATCATCTAAAACTTCTTGGCAATCGGGTTTTCTCGCTTTTAGGTACTTAAGTAATCTTTAGATGCTTTAGGGTCTAAATGAAAAGCGGTATGCTCCTATCCTTATCTGCTAGCTTTTTCCGAACAGTGAGTTGAACTTAGGATTGATAAGGCTAAGACCTTGCTATACACTCCTCGAGGATCATGTCACAATTCCGTACTTAGACTCCTTTGGGAAAAGCTTCATTGAGAAATTCTTGGGCTGACTTTCTTTGCTCACCACGCTTTCAAGGCTTGGCCATATTCTTTAGAAAATTTAAAATTTAAGGACCCTAAATTTTGGTTGAAAGTGCTCATATTGATAAATTGCGTTCATAGCTTAATTTTCCATTTAGCATCTTGTTATCACACTTCTATCTCATTGTTAGTTAGTTCATGTCATTTTCAATTTTGCTTTGTTTAGAGTCGCTCTTGCTCGGGACAAACAAGAATTTAAGCTCGCAGCGCTGATGAGTATATAAAATACCTATTACAAACCCATCTTTTCATAGTTTTAGTAATGTTTTTATATGTCAACAAGTGCCCTAATGCTCTAAATGTTCATATTTATGATTAGGTCATCCATTTGATGGGTGGCGCGAATTTGGAGCTTAAGACAATAATCGAAAAAATTGGAAAATCAAAGAACCAAAGCACAAAGCAGCCTGACCTTTCAGTTTTCTGTATTAATGAGGAAATCAAATGGCTTTAAACTACCCAGAACTATATTCTAGATTTCACAAGTTTTCTAACAAGACCAAGATCACTCAATTCGGAATCTGGATGAGGGAGATACGCACTCGGGAAGTCGGAGCAAAAACAAGGAAGCGACTGCAGAGCATAGCAACCAACCAGTTCTATTCTAGTGCATTTTAAATTTATAAAATGACATCTGATGGAGCTTTTCTTGGTATGTATGGATTCTTGACTTCAAGATCTTTCCGTAGAGTCCAAAAATGTGCAATTCGGAGTTCGGGTGAGAGAGTTATGACGTCAAAAGACATGAAGATAAAGCAAATTGCGCTTCGCTATGCTGTGGATCCTACGCCCTACGTGCCCGAGGAGGATTTTCAGGCTTTCCCACGCAACTCGCGTGGATTTCACGCACTGCTGGGCGCGCACGAATATGAGCCCTATTTTGGTTTATTTCAAGGCCCATCCAAGGGGATTTGAGTGGGGGCTATAAATGGGACCTCGGGAGACATAATAAGGAGACTTTTGGAGAAGAGAAGAGAAGGAGAAAAGGCAATTGGAGTGCAAGGCTTGAGGAGATTGGTTTCACGGCATCTCATCCCGTTTTTCTTACTCTACCCTCATGACTATGAATTCTAATTTGTATTTTCTTCATCTCATAATGTTATAAACTTCTAAGCTAGGGTTTATGATGTAACTTTTGACTACACATCATGGATGAACTTTTAATCTTTCAATTATATAGCGTAATTTTGCAATTAGTCGTTACCTTATTTCTAATTTGATTACATGTTGATATTTTGGCCATTATTTACATGTATTAAGCTAGGGCTTTGAGGCTCAGCCACGAGAAACTCTAGGGAATCGAATAAGGTATCATACAATCAATCATGATAGAGATATCATGGTTCAGTGGTAAATAAGGATCAGAAGCTTAGATCATCTCGTAGCTGCATAGAGAGATGCGAAATGAAACCCGCCCGAGATAGGTGCTCAACGCTCAAGAGAGGTTGATGCATAGAAATGACCACCTTACCATCAACGATCACATAAATTATAGATGAATATCTCTTATCAATTCACCATGGAATGTAGTCAGGTAAAATCATAAACCCTAGTGCTTCACCCTAAGAGAAAACCGCTGCTAGTCATTTTCCACTTAGCCAATTTCTTAGTTTGATTTAGAGTAGTGACACATTAACCATAGTCTAGATAATATTAGGGTAACCTAAGTCAGTATTTGGCATTCAAACTCCTTATGGGACGACCTTGACTCACCCCTATACCGCTCATTCCTCGCACGTATACTGCGCGAACCCGGATTAATTCTAAGCTTAACCTTATAGCATTTAGCGCTCTCATGTTAACTTCTTTGCGAAATGTGCTTAGTTCGATCACCTTTAATATATCCTCATTTGATTTGCGTAATACATGTAGCATTGTCTTCATATAATACTGTTGGATTATTCTTAATAGAAGATAATCCACATGATTCTCTGATGTGTTGTATCATTGATATCAACCAAACACATTCTCTACTAGCTTCATGCATTGCAAGTATTTCTGAATGATTAGAGGAAGTGGGCACCATCATTTGTTTAACTGATCTCCAGGATATTACAACATTTCCATAAGTAAATATATCTTGTTTGTGATCAAGCTTTGTGAGGGTCCGAAAGATATCTTGCATCTGCATAGCCAAGTAATTGTGGTTCCATTGCTTTGGAATAAAATAATCTCATGTCATTTGTCCCACGAAGATATCTCAATATATGTTTGATTCAATTCCAGTGCCTTTTAGTTGGAGCTAAGCTGTATCTTGCTAATAAATTAACTGAGAAAGTAATGTCTGGTCGAGTATAATTTACAAGATACATTAGTGCACCAATTGCACTAAGATATGGTACTTCAAGACCAAGTAACTCTTCATTTTCTTCCTTAGGCCGGAATGGATTTTTAGTTACTTCAAGTGACCTAACAACCATGGGGGAACTAAGGGGGTGTGACTTATCCATATAAAGCGCTAAGACTTTTTGTATATGATGATCATGAATCAATACACCATTCAAACAATATCCAATCTCGTTGTGCCGAGACAATATCTTGTTTCTTCCTAATATCTTTCATCCTTTAAATCTCTTTTTAAATAGTTGGTTGTTTGATGAGCTCTTCGTGAAATCAATCAAATTTAAATCATCTACATATACTGCTACTATTGCCAATCCATTTTCTATTTTCTTGATGAAAACACATGGACAAATTGAATTATTCACATATCCTTTTTTGAGTAAATACTGGCTTAAATGATTACACTACCACTACTAAAAATCACCGAATTACCGACCAATTTTTTGGTCGGTAAACAGTATTTTTTGGTTGGTAAACCCATTACCGACCATTTACCGACCAAATTATTTAATAAGAATTTTCCCGGCCGGTAATTTTTTCACCGACAAATCAATTGGCCTGCAAATTACCACCATTTTACCGAATCAAAGAATTTGGTCAGGCCGAAACCTTCAAATGGTCGGTAATTACCGACCAAATCATATGAATTAAACCGACCAAATTTTAATATCATCGGCCTAGTAAATGGTCTCAAATGGTCAGAATTACGACCATTGAGACCATTTTACTGCACCAATGATATTAAAAAATTTTGGTCGGTTTTTTGTCGCAATTTGGTCGGTAAATTAATTTTTAAATATTTTTTTTTGCCATTTTGAGTTTGATATATTGCTTTTAAATATATATATATATATATATTAAGATTATGAAACAAAAGAAAAGTACAATAGTGCATTCAGAATATATAAAGAGAGTAAAAAATATTTTAAAACAAGCAAACTAATATATATACCGTGATACATATAGTAAATAAGTCAAGAGTAAAATAAAACACGAATTCCCAATCCAAAGATAAGACATAAAAAGTGTAATACACTCAATCATCCAACCTAGTGTCATCATCGCGGATGTCGAGATGTATCCGGTCCTGCATTGAGATGTCTGGGCAATCGGGTAGAGCCGGCTTACGGGCCGCTAAGCCCGATGCGGTTGTCGCAGGCCGGAGAAGGTTGTGCATCAGAAATGGAGCATTACGCCAATAATCCGAGGTATCATCGCGAAGTTGAACTGGGTACCACCTTCCCGACACTTCTTGTAAATACCAAACGCAGACGCAACTCATCCCTATCATCCTCATACATCATGCGCCGCTAGGTATCGCCAACCGACATCAGACGCATTTCGTGATCGCCCCGAAAGTCCTCCGTCGTCGAGAACAAATTCGAAAATGGTCCTGAAGATGGAGCTCATAATTTGGTCGTCTATGCCAGTAGAATGATGATGTCGACGAACCGACGCCATGACGGCATCTTTCTCCGCCATCAACGCCTCATACCAAATCGATTCGCATCAACTCGCGGGAGTCGGCGAATGAGAACTCACCCGCTGCGTGACCATCACATGAACCTCAAGTAGACTGAATACGCTGAGTCGCAAGCGAATAACAACATTTCTCATATCTCGCCTATCAAACATAAAATAAGTATTTTAATTTATCTTCAAAAAAACAAAGAGAGAAGTATAAAACCAACCTGATCATTTTTTTACATGTTTCCGGGTCCGCTTGACAACCCACAACTCGGGCGACATAGCGATGCCCGGCAACCCGACACCACTTCATTGAGTCCCTTCTCCAAGACTCGGATTTAACGTAAAACGGCGTAGTCTCCTTAGACGGAGCTCCTACCTCAAAATACAACATGTCCCATTAAGTAACCTCGTCCCAACATTTCCTACACCAACCACACTGGGTCCACATACAAGCAAATGAGTAAAAATGGCCACTTTAGCCCATACATCACTACTCACAAAAAATATATCCAATCAAATATATATATTACATGGTTCAAGTTGTTAATAAATCGTAATAATTCAAACATATATTAAACCCGCGATGCAACAACCGGAATACGCTTGAGTCGCAAAGAATTTAACATTTCTCATATATCTTGTCTAATAAACATGTAAAATAAGTATTTTAATTGATCTTCAAAAAATAAAGAGAGAAGTATAAACCAAATCTTGGATTATATTTTTACATGTTTGTCGGGATCTAAATAAGGTTTTCTTCTTAAGAGGATCTTTTAAGAAATATCTTTATTATATTTTTATATGGTTTATATTTCTTTTTTTTTTTTTTTTGTTTTCCTTCAATTCCATATTTGTGGTGTAAATATATTTTTGCCAAAATTTGTATTGACTCTTCTTAATGGGTTTGTCTTGTATGATTCCCATAATGCCCTCAGACTTTCTCCTAAAAAGGTTTCTAAATAAATATTTCATGGGCTGTGGTCTCAAGCTCGTGGGGTATTTTTTCCAGACGTATACTACTATTGGATATTTCCTTACATCTATTACACTATTCCATAATTGTGGATCGTGAGATGTTATATTTAGTATTTGGCCTAAGGCCTCGACCTTGAACTTATGTGGTTTCTATCAAGTGGGTCTTTCTTTAGTTTGTAATCTATAGGATTCGCTATATGATTGGTTTGGCCTGGTCTATTTTCTAATGTGCTTGTGGTCTGTAATTTTCCTCCTCTATTGTGTCTTACTTCCATAGGTCAGTTTCTAGTAAAATGGTGTAGGAGAGGTTGTCGTGACACCCCGTTTCCTCTGGTCTCGTTGACAACCCGTCAATCCTCACGTAATATTTCGTATGCTCTGCAACCCGACACCACTTCATTGATTCCTTTCTCAAAGCATCATGGATTTAAATTTAAAATCGTGCAAAGTATTCTTCTTTGTACTGGGAGCCTTACTTAAAATACAACATGTCCCAATAACATGGCAACCCGTCCTACGATTTCACAATCGACCACACCGGTCCACATATATGATAAAATGAGTAAAATAAGTATTTTAATTCTATCTTCAAAAAAAAAAAAAAAAGAGATAAGTACTCATTTTAATGAAACTTCTTACATTTGCCGTGACGTAGATCTCCGATCAACAAAGTCCGACTACATCATGACCCTTCGTGTGCAGTATCCGAATAAGCGAGGAGCACCGGGCTTCTTACCCTCCTTGGCGTGTCTTTAATTACAAACAATACATACGCTAATTCAATTGAAAAAATCCTTCGAGAAATGAAAATAGGCATAATTGAACACAATCTACAAAGTAATAAACATAAGAAGCATAAATTAGAAATAATACTAATGCTCGGCTCGTGCTCACGCATAGAGCGAGATCCA
The DNA here is from genome assembly GCA_016808115.1 of Tetrastigma voinierianum. Classification (NCBI taxonomy): domain Eukaryota; kingdom Viridiplantae; phylum Streptophyta; class Magnoliopsida; order Vitales; family Vitaceae; genus Tetrastigma; species Tetrastigma voinierianum. The sequence goes on from JAEQBH010003711.1 coordinate 121,662, forward strand.
CAAGTGTGTAGACATGCCACTACCCTCCCTCCGCTGCCCGAGCGACGATTGCCGCCCCGTTTCACCTCTCCTATAATCGATCTTCTCCCATCTTCCGCCACTCTTGGAAAAACATGATCGGACACTCAACGGTTTCTCTTCTTCTCAACCATTTATCTTTGACCTCGTGACACGGTGTCTTTATACCGACCGGCAAGATGTCGAACACCCTTCACCGCCTGGATCGTGGTCCACCTATAAACTTTCCGCAATTATAATTAAACATATTTCATCATGAACAAAAGAATAAATAAAAGATGTAAAACAGCAAGTAGTAATATATACCTTAAATTCTCTCCAAATCATCAACTCCGGTCTCTAATCCACGTTGACTTCCACTAAGTGTCCATGAGGTTTAAAGGACTCTAAAATTGTCCTCGAACCCTGTAAATCGAACTGCATCGGCCTCTAACTGGCCTAACTCCAAAATTCTCATAGCAAGTAAGAAATAAATTAAGAAACGGATAAATCATTAGTTAAGTTTCATATCTTACTTGATATCAATTGTCTGATCAAACTCGAGCAATGGGGTGAGAGTCCGTCCGTAGGGGAAGCTCCAGGAAGCACTCCAACATCTCCATCATCTCCTCCTCTCCCTCCCACGCCTCTTGATCATTCATCACAACTTCGTGATCTGGGCGATGTGGATCGCCTACGTATGCCGCCGCCGGGGCGTACATTCACAACCTCCTTTGTCCGGCCAGGTCTCATCCACCCTCGACCTCTACCAAGATCGGGCACACCGAGGGCCTCGCCGCCTTACCAAATAACCTGGTAATGACCGCAACGCAGGCTGCCTCTACTTCATCCACGTGCCATAATCTGTTAAAAATAATGAAACAAACATTGATTAGTAAGCATCAAGTAAATACATAAGGCAATGAAAATAAACAACATGATTAACGATTGAAATAACTAAAACTCACCATCTACTCATTCTCATCATAATCATCTAAATCAGTTCGCTCTTCTTCTTCGATGTAGTAACATCATTTTCAAACTCCTCTTCATCATCACTCTGCTTCTTCCTCATGATCAATTAAACGTTCATCAACATCTACATCCCCACTTGTATCCATCTCAGAAGATGCAACTAAAAGGACGTCTTCGTCCCCCACCACAGCTTCGATTATAACATCATTGTCATCATTTTGAAATGCTGGTTCTATGACATCAGTACTTGGTGATGCGGGGATGTCAATTTGAGCCCTAGCTTTGATCTTGCACACAGCTTTCCAATCCTTTCTAGGACCGGTCCGACCCGAATATTCACAATAATAAACCTGTGATGCTTGTACTGCTAAGACAAAAGGTTCATACTTGTTGAATCGTTTTTTATCGTGCACATCGACAAGTTTATATCGAGGATGGGCAACTATACCGACATGTGGTGTTGGGTCGAACCATTCACATTTGAATAACACAGTTCTTTTAACCGGGAGGGCTTCAAATTCTAACTCGATCACTCGACGTAGTCCCGTAATAGTCGATTCAGCCATTGTATACCTGATCCTTTAATGCATACCCCCGTATTGTCTGTTGCCCGGTAACTCCCATACGATTAAGTGTGAAATTTAAAACCATTCACACAGTAACCGTTGTAAGTTCTAACCTCTCTGGGGGACCCGTGCTAGTTCGAAGATAATGATTGGAAATTTTATTTGCACTATGAACCTCAGAATCGAAATCGTTGTATTGTTGAGATTACAATTATAAATTTGTATCGTAACATTACAATTGTTTTTTGCGGATTTTCATGTTTAGTAAACATACGTATTTTTCAAACCATGATGGAAATTTTTGCTCGTCATGGTATCGACAAATTTCATTATTCAAGTTTGAAACTGCTTACGTTTTTTCAGAATCGAATACACTAAAATAGAAATGAAATTAGAGAAAATGGATACATTGAGAGGAAATAGTAAATTAACATGCTAAATAGGATCTCATTTGACTTTTAGCAACTACTTACTCTATGAATGGCTGGAACCTCCGACAATTCATTAGGACATATAGATGAGTCATAGTATATTCACATTGTCTCCGCTAGATACCGTTTCTTGACCGATTGCTTTACCCGAGGCTTGAAAATCTCCCAAACATATCATCCACAATGTCAAGATAACCTCATTCCTTTTTCCTTAAGTGGAAGAGTTGGATCTCCTTCTCTTTGAAATGTAATGAGCACTTTGCGCCTCATCCATAATATACCCAATTGATATAGAACCCTCTACCTGAGCCTTATTCATGGTTTTATGCTTTATTTTCCTCAAGTATCTACAAGAAGATTATTGAATATTACAAGTCATGTATGTGTATATATATATATATATATATATATATATATATATATATAGGATATATATATATATATATATATATATATATATATATATATATATATATAGGAAAAGAATTGGTTGAGTGAATTAATATTACCTTCTCGAGGATACATCCAACGATAATGACCTGACCAAAGAATCCTAGTCGTAGTCAAGTGCAACTGGAAGATGTTCCATCGGTCAAAAACTTGGAGGGAAGATCTTCTCAAGATTGCATAAGATACCAGAATTTGTTCATCCGCATTCCCAACTCCTCATCAACCAAAGAAGAAGAAGTCGCTGTTTGAAGAATAAAGAAATCTCGCTATCGGCTCCCATATTCTATTCATAGAATTCTCGAAGAGCAATTGGTGGAATAACCTTGCATGAATACATGACAATCATGACTCTTCATGCCAAACATCTTAAGTTTGTTCGCATCCACACATCTCCCTGCATTAGAAGCATAACCATCCGGAAATCTCGCTTTACCCACTCAACACATCCTTCTCTCGTGATTTGTTTAAACAAATGGCATCGTATTTACCGGTGACAAGATTTTTTGCGGTGCAAATTGAGGACTAACGACAATATTTATTCAACTCCATCTCTTGACTTGTACGTGTCCTTAGTTTTCCGGAATGTTAAACACTGTATTGAAAATATTGTCAAAACACATTCTTCTCGATATGCATAACATCAAGATTGTGCCCGAGCAAAAGTGTTCACGCCAATAGGCAAATCCCAGAAAATACTTTCTTATTCCACCCACAAGTCTTAGATATACCGCATTCACAACCTCAACATCAACATTCATCACCTTCCTCAACCCTCCGTTATTCAAACTCGCGTAATTTCATCCCCGATCTAACCCCCGAATTGTTTAGTAACCTTTCTATTCTAATGAAGTCTTTGTGTTACGTCGACATTTGATGATTCATGGGCAAAACTTCCAATGGTTGTTTAACCACGATCGATTCCCGCTCTAATTAATCTAAAAGCATCGTAGTTCATACAATGCGACATGCCAACATACCTGCCAGTATCTAGCACCCGTACATCATAGAATACGCTGAAAGTCATTTATGGTGTCCACATGAGGGCAGCGCGCATCCGAAAAAATTTCGCCGGCTCGGGAAATATCATAAGCTCAACCCCAACACCCACACTTTTCAACCCGCTATCAATGGCCGTAAGAAAACATTTATCTTCCCTTTGGATTCAGAGGGCCCCGACACTAACACACTAAAAACATAAATTCCTCCTTCATACATAAGTCTCCTGGAGGCAAGTTATACAAATACCACCATAAAGCCACAAAGAATATCAAGGTCCAGATTGACCAAACTAGCCGAAAACCACGCTAGGGTCAAACCCAAATTTAACATTTCTGAATCAACTTCGCGATGAAAAATCGGGAAACACCCATCAAAATGTATCCAAGCAGGGGCATCGTAAGGTGACACATCTTACCGCCCTCCATATGATGCCTGAATGCCACCTCATTTCATTAGCTGCCAAGGGTCGATGCATGCAATCTCTCAACCTAGGTGTGTTATCGGAAAATAGTGCATCTTCTTATACGGCACCTTCAACTCCGTGATATACAATCTATTTCCAGAACTCTAACCTTTGCTTGTACCCGAGCATGCCCACATTTTTACAACTGTTAAGGTCACTGTCAATACCCCCAAGATATCATACAATGTTCACACAAAGAATGAATGACCTGTACGGGTAATCCCAACCCTCTAACTAATTTCTTCGTGTCAGAAATCCAATGGCATCGGGATGATCTGCGGGCAACAGTTTGAATGAAATTAGACATATCATCAAACCATGCTCGCTAACACCAGGGTTCGCACTCTTTATTTCTAACATCCCTACTACCAGATAGTCGAGTATGCTTAGAATTTCCTCATACGTGTTTGTCTCCAAAGCCAAATCATGTCATAGAAATTTCGCTCTCTAAGATTGGTTCTCATCCCGAGCTGAATTCAGTATTCCATAAAGATCGCCAAACCATTCTATGGTATGTAGTGTGATTCATATTATCCGAGACCATCTGATCAGGTTCACTTACTGACATCTGTACTGAACTTGAACACCTCTGGTGGACTTGCTTCTCACCATGGTATATCCAAACATAGTAATCCGGCACAAAACCATTTCTATACAAATGCACCTTCACAGTCTCAACATTCAAAAACTTCTTATTCTGACATTTAACTAAAGTGCAAGGACACCTTATAGTTGTGCCACCATTCACACACTCGATGTCTCGTGAGCGAACGCAATAAATTCATCAACTTTATCCCCATTCATTAGAGAACATTCCATTCACTCATTCGACCCTCGTACATCCATTCATCACGATCGCCTTTCCATAACTAGTCACAAAAATCACTAGTGGGGCAAACGTGATCGCCCTCAATATTTTTATGTTCATTAACCATTTATCAGGGTTCCGACAAAGTTATTTTTACGCGTGATATGCAACCTACTACACATCCACCTCCACCTCCACCCGTCCAATGGGGCTTCTTTTCTTAAATAGTTTTGTCCTAATCCATTTACAAAAGTTACGTTAAAAAAAGAGATCACGATTGCATGTTCATTATGTATGTATTTAAGAGGCCTCCCACAGGTTCTCCAAGTACACTAAATAAGATATATAAATATTAATGCACATTATGTTTGATTTAGCAAAACTGCATTACTATTTATATATCCTAATGTGCACCTGAGAACAACCCAGAGCAGAGGGGCAATCAAAATGACACATAATATATAATTTAAATTAAATCATGATCATTTAATTAACGCCCTTTTCAGAACTCGTCTGATCGGACAATCCAAAGGTATTCAAACTTCGTAATACATCGACTCCGGATGTATTCTACTTAATTAACTATAGGCGAATCAAAAACGACAACTTTAATCGCTTACGATGATGCATTTTCAAATCGTTATGAGAATGCAACGATTTCTATAATTAAAAATTTTAGTTTATATATGTTAAACGATTTCTTTCAATTTAGTCCTATCACATGTTCTTATATATCCATATCATTCATAATTCATACTATATCATGTAACTAACTCATATATTCCTATGCAATTTCATTCAAGTGATTAGTACACTTGGTACTCTAATCTAAATTTCGTAAATATATGGGTACCCAATGCCATTAAATAGAATATGGTCAGATTCTAAACTCAATGGGCTTTCCATGTAGCCCCAAGAACACCTATACAGTCCTAACGAAGCGAGTTAAAGTGGTTGCAACCTCGAAGAAATATGTAACTTGCAAGCTAAAGAGTGAAGAAGAAGAAGAACAACAACCGCTTTTCGTCATTTTCGAATCTAATATGAGTTCAACTCTAATCATTACATGGGTGGATTCGCACCAAAGGGCTTTCTATGTAGTCTAAGAACACCTATAACAGAAGTCCTAACGGCGAGCTATGCAAGTTGCAATCCCCGGTTAAATGAACAACTTCAGAAGCAAAGAGTGTGCAGTGAGCAACAACCACCGCTTTTTGTCATTTTAGAATCTAATATGAGTTCAACTCTGATCAAGATATAGTGTGGGTGGATTCTAGACTCAAAGGGCTTTCCATAGAGTTCAAGAACACCAAAATCCAAGTTCCTAATGAAGGAGTTATGTGACAGCTAATCATGAAGAAAATCAAGACACCGCAAGAATCCAACAAATAGTGGCCACTCGATTTTTCTTCATTTTCGGATAGGATATGACCTCAATTTTTATCAAGCTATATATGTGGGTGGATTCTAGACCCAAAGGGCTTTCCATAGAGTCTAAGAACACCCAAATCCAAGTTCTAATGAAGGAGTTATGATAAGTCAAACTCATGAAGAAAAGACATTGCAAAGAATTGGGTGCAGCTAGTGGCCACCGATTTTCTCTCATTTTCAGCAATAGGATATGAGCTCAATTTTTATCAAGCTATATATGTGGTGGATCTTTAGACTCAAAGGGCTTTCTATGTAGGCCCAAGAACACCTATAACAGAGTCCTAACGAAGGAGTTATGTTGCAATCCTCGAAAGAAAATGAGCAACTTGGCAAAGAAGAGCAAAGAAGTTAGTGAGGCGAAGAGACAAACCAAACTAGCTCAAATAAAAATAATAAAACCAAAACTAGCTCAAGTGAACCCAAGATGGAGGAAAGAAAGCGTATTAAACTCCATTATCTGATAATCATAATCAACTCTCTGCTCTAAATTATCGATTCACTATAGTTGTATGCTGAATTTATTTTTAATTTTTTAGTGTTAAGTATAGAAAAACCCCTCTCCTTCTAACTGACACACCCTTAAGTACTTTATTTCAATCTCTACCTAGCGTAAAGGCAAAGAACAGTCCATAAGGAGGTGAATGGGCCAAAACTTATCACTTCGACCACCATTGCAAGCAAAAAGGAAGTTAACTTTATGTGTGTCACCATAACCTTTTCTATTTGTATCCATGCATGAATCTCAACCCATGTTCTCAACCATAGTTTATTAGAATAAATTAAACTCGAAATTATTCCTCATAAGCCCTAAAATAGACGGTTTGCAAGAGGTAGTTCTGCGATCAATTAGCTACCTTTTTCAACTTACAATCACTGGGTGGTTACCTATTCATGTTGATAGAAAGTAGCATGAATAGATTTGAGAAGCACAAATCATGTCAAGATATAAAACCAACCACAAACAAGTCCATCCCCTGTTTTTAGTCAGCATCAAAAGTGTGACAGCTGTTTTTCCAGGAAACCAAACAAGATACCTAGTAGGATAACATAAATTTTCAGGGGGATGTGAAACCAAATAAACTAACCTGGACTGCTGAGGTATATGCTGATAAATCTATGGCATTCCTCCCGGTCTATTCAAAATCCAAAACAAGAAAAAAGCAATCAAATTACTCCCAAACATGCCTTATTATCTAATCAACAATAAAAGGTAGGATGAAGGCAAAAATGAAGTCAACTGAATTTTTTTTAGTCTAAAAATTGTGTGTTTGGAGAGTTAAATATTCAGAAGCAAATGCAAAACAATTAACATGTGAGACCAAGAACTTCAAGTCAAAATCGAAATAATATGATTTAGAAACCATTACCATTATTAGAATACATGTAATTTTTTCTTGGTTTATTATTGTTGCAACTTTTAAATGAGTAAGCTACCACAATAATAATCAGGTATTGAAATGTCTTTTGCGATGGGGGAAATAATCATTTAAACTTGACTAACTTATTCTTGTTTGATAAGTTGGAGGAAAAATCAAGGTAGATATTCAATATCAATCTATCGATACTAGTACTTTCTTAGTGTGAAAGATGTTAATGAATCTAGCCTCAATGAAATTAAAAACCTGTGAAATCATTGTCGAAGAATTTGGTTAGACTGGCGATCAAATTGATTAAATGAAGGATGCAAATGCATCTTAAGAAAATACAAGACCAAATCAAGAAAATAAGGTTTCTGCTACCATTAAAATACAAGTATCTAATTTACCTGGGTTAAAACTCCGTTTAATTAAAATTACAAAGAAGAACTCCGGAACTTTCTCCCAAATACCCACGGAAGCAAGTCATATCATACACTCACCATTTGTAAGAAAAACCAACTTAAATGGATCCTTGAAGAATATATATTCATCAGTGAAACAAAGATTAGCTGTTTCGATCTTTGTCTCTCCCCTATAAACACAAGTTTTCATGGTAAACACCAAAGTGTCATCAAATAACTATAAGGTATTAAAAAACAGACAAAGAAATGAACTTTCTCAACTTTTCCATGGAAATGAGTGGACGTAAGTCCTCAATCGGGTGACCTTCACAAGAAGAAGAGGACTAAGCCCATCAACTTCTTGAAACCAAATAAAATTTAAGATCTATAAGAGCGTGAAAGCAAACAAAAAACCACAGTCAAGGGCTATTATAAGTGTGACAAAAATGAAGAGAACAGAGAAACAGGGGGAAAAATCTTTGAATAAACATACCAAAAGAAACTTCTTCAAATCTTTGTTAAAAATCTTCACACATAGAGCAAAACCACGGTCGAAGCAAATTGTATAACTAGATCCTCCGAGCGAAACCCCAATTGGGCGATCCTCAAAGCCGAAAACCCGGTGTGCCAAACCTTCAATCAAATAAGCCGCAAGTTTGGAGGGTTGGCCCGAGGTGTTCCGCCGCCGGAAAATTTCAGGTAGAAGAAAAATGTGAAGGAAAATAGAAAAGAAAAAAAAGGGGGAAAACCCGCAGGGCTACCTGAGCTTTGAGGTTAGCGCAGGTGTTGCCGTCACGGCGTTGTGCCGACGCAGTTGGAGTAGCGAAGAGAAAGAAAGATGAGAACGGTGATTTGCTTTCAGATCGTATCGAGGGTGATTTTTTAACCTGGTAATTACCGACCATTTACCGACCAAAAATTTGGTCGGTAATTACCAGGTTAAAAATTTTTTGGGTCGCCTATTTACCGACCATTTTTCATGGTAATTTATTTTGGTCGCATTTGTCGGTAATTTTTACGCGACTCGCTGACTTGCAGACTCAATTTCACCTCAAAATTATTTGGTCGGTGAATATGGCCTGCCTTTTGGCCTGGAATTTGGTCGAAAATTTTCTTTTTTGACCAAACCCTTTAGTCTCTTAAATGGTCGTGATTTGGTCGGCAATTACCTACCAATTTTTAGGTCGGTAATTTGGTCTAACTGGTTATTTTAGTAGTGTACATCTCGACCGCATCGTTTTAATCCATATAAAGATCTTTGCAACTCGATTGGAATACATGCTTCGCGGGGTTTTGAATTCACGCTTTCGTGCAATGTGAATCCTTCCGTGGATTTTCATATATACATTAGCATCTAGGAGATCCATATAAATATGTTGTGACTACATCCATCGATGCATATCCAATCCTTCGAGACTCTAAACTTATCAAATATCGGAATGTGATCGCCCATTACGGAGAATATGTCTCTCATATATCAATTCCTGTGTCTTTGTGGGCAGAAACCTCGTCGCAAGGCGTGCTTTTATATCGCACTATTTCATTATTCCTCTCATTTCTCGCTTCGTACAAAAACCCATCGATATTTAACAGGTTGTATATTTGTAGGTGTTTGAACTACTAGTCCAAATACCTCTCGTTTAGCCAGTGATCTTAATTATGTTTTGATTGCTTCTTTCCATTTTAACCAAGTCGACATTCGTTCACATTTTGCGGCTCTTGATCTTCATCATTTCTTATGATGCCCATAGCCACTTGGAAAGAAAAAGCATTATTTATATGGGTAGTATTTCGATCTCATATTCTTCCCTCATGTATATAATTGATGTAGACCATTGTTATGTACCAAGACATCATTAAGAGATAACTCTTGACTGGTACTCCGCTAGGCTACTTGTTCATCGATCATTAATGTCAAAGTATATTCTCTTCTCGTGGAGTAATGATATAACACTTTTCCTTTTCTAGGTAAATTGGCGCTCTTTGGAGCCATTAGGTCTTCCACGCTTTAATCGTGGGCTTAGTTCACTATTATGCCGCTTGTAATTTTCCTATTGGGATTTCAATCCTCGATATTTGCAACCTGGATATGTGATTTTGTAACTTTGTTGAATCAATAAAGCATCGTGCAATTGATTCTGCAAGCACTAGGAATGAATTATTTTCTGAACTTCTAGTTCAGATTGTTTTGTTCGGGGATCAAGGTGAGATAAAGATGACTCATTCCATGTAATTTCTCGCCATTCTTCTAGAATTGGCTTATCTCCCCCTAATGGAGGGAAAAGATTTTCATCAAAGTGATAATTTGCAAATCGAGTAGTAAAAACTTCCCCTGTAAGAAGCTCGATATAATTTATAATAGATGCAGATTGAAAGCCAACATAAATACCAAGATTCGCGGCTGAGGACCCAATCAACTTAGGTCGATGTGTGGGGGCAATTGAACATAAACAAAGGTAAGCAAAAACTCGCAAATACGAAATATTAGGGTTAATAACCTTTAGCAAGTCAGAATTCATAAATCGCATTGGTTTGTGGTGACGAAGGTGAATTAAATTTGTGGCATGTATAATAGCATGTCCCCATGCCGATAAAGGCAATTTGGTTTTCAAAAGTAATGGTCTAGCAATCAATTGCAGACGGTTGATAAAAGATCCAGCCAACCCATTATGAGAATGAATATGAGCAATCGGATGTTGAACATCTATACCAATAGACATACAATAATCAAGGAATGTTTAAGATGAAAATTCACCAGCATTATCAAGACGAATTGTCTTGATAGGGTGATCAGGGAATTGTGCTTTGAGTCGAATTATTTGAGCCAATAATCTAGCAAAGACAACATTTCTACTAGAAAGAAAGCATACATGAGACCATCGAGGACGACCACCAAAACCATAAAATAACGAAAAGGTCCACTAGGTGGGTGAATAGGCTCACAAATATCCCCTTGAATACGTTCTAGAAAAGCGAGGGATTCAAATGTAACCTTTGTGAAAGATGGTCTATTAATTAATTTGCCTTTGGAACAAGCAGCACAAGTATAATCATTAGTTACTAAAATTTGTTTGCTTGTTAATGGATGCCCATTAGAATTTTGAACTATACGGCGCATCATGGAAATTCAGGGATGCCCAAGTCGTTCATGCCAAGTAAAATGCATTGAGTCATTGAGCTTCTCGGTTCATGACGTAAAGATAAGATTCAATAAATCTAATAGTTGTCTGATATAACCCACAAGATAAAAAAGGCAATTGTTCCAAGATACATTTTTGCCCAGAAATAATAGAAGTATGAGTAAATACCCATTTGCATCATGATTCATAGTTTTAATATGATATCCATTTCGGCAAATATCTTTGAAACTGAGTAAATTTCTATTAGATTTATTAGAATAAAGGGCATCTTCAATTTTCAATTTAGTGCATTTTGGTAGAATAATGGTGGCTTTGCCGGAGCCTTTAATCAGGTTAACAGGACTTGAGATAGTATGAACATGAGCTAATGTGAAGTTTGAAAAATATTTCTTATCATGCAAGATCGTGTGGGTTGTGGCACAGTCAGCAAGACATGCATCACCAACGGATAACATATAATTGATCAATTGTGAGGAGGGATCCATATATTTTCAAAATAAAAAACGAAATTTAAATAGAAAATCAAAGTTCGCATTATAGATAACTGTATGGAAAAGAAAATAACATAAAAAAGTAATAGGATAATCATATGTCTCAATCATAGCACACATTGCCATCCCCAATCAAATGGTCAATTTTTCCACTGGATCTTCAGTACCTAGAAACATCAAAACGCTTCAAAGCCAGACGCACCATCATCATCAAAGAAATGATCAATGTGTGGATCCATAATGTCTTTCCGTCAATAAAATTTGTTTCAATTTGCTTGTCTTTTCCTTTTCTGGTGCTTGATAAAGGTCAACTAAACGCTGGTCGCATTACGTGCAATGGTGACCAAATGCTTTTCATTCCACAATCAGAATATCTGGGCCATAAACATTTTTGCTATATGGCTCATGGTTCCAGATAATTTTTCTGAATGATTCAACTTCTGATTGTTGGAGGTATTATTCTTGTTTTGAGACTTATTATAATTAACTCGATTCCAAGAATTATAGCGTCCACGACCATGGCCTTGGCCTTGTCCATAATATCCATGCCCACGCCCACGCCCACGTCTATTAACTTGAATCAGAAGCAGATCGCTTCAGCGAATGGTATAGGATCCAAGAGGTGCGAGATTTGGTTTTTCGCGAATAATTCATTATTTTGCTCACCTACAAGGAGATACGCAATTAACTCTGTATTTATTTAGTAAAACAACGCTCTCTCGTATTGCTACCGAAGTAGGAGCAACATTAGAGGCGTTGAAAAGTGGTGTGTATGTTTTCTTAAGTATGTCTTTTATCTGTAGTCTTCTCCACATAATTTCAACTAAGAACCACTTTGAACAAGGCTGAGTTATAGTCACTAACCGACTCTGAAACTTGTAGTCATAAATGATGCCAATCATAATCCGCCTCTAAAGAATTACGGTTTTTTGACGACTATATCGGCTCTTTCAAACTCGCCTAGAGGATCAATGGATCCTCGACCGTTAGATATTCACTTTGGGCGCCTTCATCAATATGATGACTATGAATATTAAGTGCCCCAACAATGATCCCACAAAGGATGCGGTATTTCTCCTTCGATCAGGTGGTTTCCAAGATTCATAAGATCAAAGCCTGATTTCAAAGATCTAAGATCCAAGATAAATAATTCTTGCCCGAAATATCAAGGGCCGCAAATGTTTTTTTTCTCCTTCAAGATTCAGGCTTGAACATTCCAGACGTAGGCTTCAGGCTTGATTTTAGAAAAGAAAATAATTTTTCTTCATCTTCAAGCATCAAACTTGAATATTTCAAACGTAGGCTTCGGGCTAGTTTTTACAACAGCTTCATGTTCAGTTTTTAACTCTCGAATTGATCGCCCGAAATTTTTTTTTTAAAAATTCAAACTATGAAATCAAACGCATCTTTCTTTGCTTTACGATTTCAATATCGTCTCGAAGTCCGAGTTCTTTCGTGATTTGAGCTGGACTTTGTGACGGTTCTCGAACTCTCAAAGGCTGGAGCACGCCACTGAAAGATAAAGCAGTATGCTTAATAGATAATTTAAGAAAAAATTATATTTTCATTCTTCCGTAAACCCATATATATATGCATGTACTATTAATACCGTAATAATTATTCAATTCCAGAACGCATAATATTCACAGTTATCAATGAATCATTTATAACAATATGATTTTTTTTTTATTGTTTTCACTTTTAAAAATTTATTATAAAAAATAGGGAAAATTAGTATTAAAATCCTGAACTTCCATGACGTTTACATTTAAATCCTAAACAAAAAACTTGTTTTTTAAATATAGCAACTATCATAAATTTTGTTTTTATATCCCAACTTTCATTATAATTATAGTTCTATCATCAAAACGACGTCATTTAGTCGTGCCACATTGAATAGGGTAGAGATTCAAAGTCTTGTTGTCTTGTTGAGATATAAAAATAAAATTCATGAAAATTACTATATTTAAAAGGGAAATTAGCAAAAAAAAACCCTAAACTTGGATCTTTTATCGCAAACGGAGTCTCAACAACCCAAATAATCTAGCCTCCATTTATAATAAAAAATAAAAATTCAGGGTTTTTTTTATGTTATTTTCAAATTTCAAGCTTAATATGAAAAAAAACTTTGAAAAGTTCATGGTTTTTATGTTATTTTCCCTATTTAAAAAAAAAAAAAAAACTTTTTTTCAAGATTTAAATGCAAAAGTCATAAAAGATAATAATTTTAATACTAATTTTCCCTTATCTAAAAATATATTGAACCATTAAAAATGAAAACACTTCTGTTTAACAAAACATAAAGATTAGTCATGCAACATTAGAAGACTGATTTTAAGACACATCCAATCATTTTCCTTGCAAAGTATAGTCCTTTTATTAGGGGACAAAAATTTAGAACAAGGTTTGCCAAAATTTACAAACTAAGATTCAGAAAGGCAGAAGAATATGCTCTCTATACAAAACTGGCCAAAAGCAAGACAGCCATGATCCTTGGATTACAGTTAAAACCATATATTTGAGAGAGGTACTGAACTTGGAAGACGTCAAGTGAATCAAAAAACCTTGTAGAGGTCTGCTCAATGCTGAGAGATAATTACAAATTTCGAATCATCGATTCTCTGGTTGGTACTACCCATTACCCAAGACAGACGACAGAAACCATATGGAGGGAGGCCTTGCCGGTGGTTTCTTCAACAGGCGGAGAGAGGCGGTGCCTTCGTCTTCCCATGGAGTGCTCTGTAGCAATGGAGGCTACACAGAGGAAGCTTCGACTTGGAGTCTCGGTACTTGTACGGGTTCTTGCACGATGGACCGGCACATTTTTCACGGGGAGGAGGGTAGCTGGAAATCCACAAAAAATGATCACAGGACAGGTATCATCATCATCAACCAAATACAACCCCATCCATATATGCAGGAAAAGTAAAAGGCAATCTCAGTGTGTTATTATTCTATGATTGGAAGGGAAGTAGGAGTGCAGCTTGAAACCAACCCAACTCTTAAACAGTAGTATTCTAGTATTATGTTCTAGTATTCTAGTACTATGTTCTTAATTTGAGTATGGAACCTCCCGGGTCCCATCCCTACCCCTTTACCACTTGAGCTAGACCTCAAGGGCACTCTTAAAAAAAAACAGCCACTTAAGCAATCATTTTTTTATACTCATGTTGAATTTTGGATAAAAAATTTTCAACCCGAACTCAATTTGAACAAAAAAGAAAAAGAATTTAGTTTAAAAACCATTGTGGGTAGTTTCAAACTAATATGCAGCCTTAACCAACTTAACCAATCAGAATGTAATCTAAACAACACAAGCTTAAACAAAATGAGCCAAAGATCAACCTCCAACAATAACTTCAACATAAAAGCAAGACCAGCTTCTTTAAGAATCAGTTTCAACAAAATTGGAAGGGGCAATCCACTAGTAGCAACTAGAAAGTGAAGGTTTGAAGTTTCGGTTTCAATCTAAAATATAACTTTCAAATTGCAAAATGCGGATTTATACCTGCTCGCCTTGGTTTCGAATATACTTGGAAGACCCATCTCATTAGGGAATATGACGGTAGTGCCTGTAGGACCCATGACCCATCTGACTGTGTTTGCTGAAATTGTCAAAGCATTGGCAGCCCTCTCCTGCATTGCAGTATATGAAGTGCTGGCATGAAAAGATTTGTCTAAGAGAAAAAGAAATAAAGAAGCTCTTTGAACACGAAGTTAATACCTGTGCCCTTTCCTCTTGCCGTTTCTTGATCTTTTCTTCTCGCTTCTTCCTATTGGAATCTTGGCCCAGTATCTTTCTAATAGCCTCGGCCTATAATAATCAATTATCTTTCAACATCTATGCTATCACAAACCAATCGAATTAAGTATGATATATTTTTTTTTAAGAAAAAAAACAAACCTCCGATTCCCTAGCTGCCTTCTCAACTTGCATTCTGCGTCTCTGAGCAGCTTCGGCTTTCTTCAGTTGCTGCTCCACATCAGTGAGTTTCTCCTTTTGCCCTGTCAGCAACGATACACTATTTGATAAGTATCTCTAAAAATAACTAAAAGTGGACACTATATAAGCAAGAAAAGCTCACTTCTAGGAGGGGCAGGAGGCAACCCATTTGGGAACTCGATCAAATTTATGCCAATACTGGCAGAGACATCTTTTCCAGTTTGAAGGGCTCGTTGCCGTGTTGTGACTGCCATTTCCCTCCTGGAATCCCCTGATGAATCTGCAAACTCATTCCTTGATTTCTTCTTCTCAGTTTTAGGCTCAACATCAGAAAATGCCTCTTCCTCTTCCATATAGTCCATGTCTTTATATTCTCTCCCTGACCTGGATTTTTTACTCTCTTTGCCTGATTTCAATGAGCCATGATCTCCACACCAGTCATTAAATTAAATAGCTCATTCCTTCATTGGTTTCTATGATTTCTCCGCGTTTCCCCAAGCCTCCATCCCTCCCATCTTCACAGTACCTGCAAACTACAATTAAAGTGCTGAACTTTGATACTGAGTTTTTCAGTGATTGAACCTCTTCATCATTATCTCATCATCTTCCACATCTGAATAGTTTCTTTGAATCCCATTGTCTTACCAACAGTTCAATATTTATCTAAGGTTCAATCTCAAAGAACTCCTCACCACTTAACCACTTTGAAATCCTTCTCCATAAATCTCAGCCATTTCCTTTAGATACTAGGGAACATCACTCATCTGAATCATCCTGTAAGAAATAATATGTGTATACAAATAAATAAAACTGTAATTAATTAATAAAATAGAGATATACATAAAACATCTAATAAAGAATCAAAGATAAAGAAAATTATATTAATCATCAAATAAAAGAATCTAATCAAAATCATCCTGAGTTACTAACATTTGATTTGAAACTATTCCTAATCAACTTATTTGTTATATTTGATGACCACATCCCACATAAAGCGTTCTAGTAAAAGAGCAATTTTATGTTTGAATTTGGTGGTTTAGCTATGATAAGATTTTAAGAACCCAGCCCACCACATGAGCCATTGAACCATAACAAATGCAAAGAGAATTTGATAGTATCTTAGTTAGTCTCCAACTTGACTGCTGAGAGCATCCAAAGAGCAAGACTGGTAGAAGTGGATGATCCACCACAAAGGCCAAACGCCTGATGTATCTGGTATGAATTAAAATGGCTCATCCACCCAACCTGTAGTTTCACTTTTCAGTTCACTCCTCAGCCTAATCTAATTACAATCTGCTCTGCCCTTGAACCTCACTCATTAGCATTGATCATTCCACTGTGGGCCTCTAATCTCCACTAGCTGGGGTGGTTGAACTCTTCGCCAAAATCTTTGGAACTCCATCTCACTGTTCTGTTCAGTGCCTGAAAAGCCACCACTGATGAGTTACTAGATTCCTCCGAATCCTCCATCTTCGTTCATGAACATTTTCAATGTTCAGCATATTAATGATAAGATTCTGAACCACTGATTCGAGCTCTTGTTTCGAAGATATTTCACAAACCAGCCTCTACCACTTGATATTTCTCTGTCTATATGATCAGATGAGGTAAGATGATCATGATGAAACATCTCTGTAACTAGAAAATTCATCGAGATTCATTCTAGACTGAAGATGACATCCCTTCCTTCTCTGCAGCAATGTTAACACCACTCTGAATCCCAATCCTCCAAGATCTATGCTGCAGCAAAAATGTCATTGATCCCCAAGAGAAGCAGCAAAGACAACTGCGAAGAATATCGAGAATAAGTGTAATATGGAGCAAAGAGTAAGAGAATGAAACATCAATCTGTACTTACCTGATTAATAGATAATCAAAACCTATATATACTCCATATTTCAAAAGTAATAAAACTGAAGTGCATGAGGCCTGAATTTGTAATTAGCTAAATATTCCAAAGAAACAATTTCCTGATCTACATCATGTCAATGGAAGTATAATTATATGAAATATGTAGATGAATAATATATGAAACAGATATATTATTATAATTTTGAAAGGAGAGGGTACAAATAAACAAAAACAAAATTATAAGCACAATGCTCTGAAAAACAAAGTGTATCCAATAACAAAACCCAAGGGAGGCATAAATAATTGGCAGAAAACCTGATGAAACAAACCTTTCTAGAAAATCAAAACAATCCAAACATGAAACTATGACCATGATTTAATCTCTTCCATGAGTGGATTACACTGATAGATGTAATGAAAAAAAGATGAACTGAAGGACATTTTAAAGCTTTAAGCCTTTATGATTTAGAAATAAGAGTATGATTTGAATAGAAAACTAGTAAGACTAGAAAGACCTCTAAGAATATTTATTATTTAATTTTTCTTTTCCAACTGAATAAGTCAAAGTAAATTTAATCATCAAAACAAACAAAAATTATTCATATGTTAATAAAATCACCCAAAACAATAATCCAAAAGAAAAAGAACACATCATGCACAGGAAAAACAGATAGAAAAGGCCAATTTGGGTGAGCAACTAATTCATAGAAAAAATTAAACTATGAATAGGCTCATTTGAGACTCATTCAGATAGAATCAATTGAACCAGATAATGGAAGAAACTAAAAGAACACTCAGAAAATGCACAATAAAAACGAAAAACATCAAACTGAAAAACTTAAGATAATCAAAAGTAACACTAAAACACTGAAATACCTTTCAATCTGACTTAAAACCCCCAAACCCAAGAGAGAGGTTATTCTATATAATTCAAATATTTCTAAGCTTATGGTGCAAGAAGATCCAAATTGATATGCTATATGTTGGGGAGTTTTCAGAGAACCAATAGGTTAGTTAGTCGAATAGTTATATGGGAGAGAAAGAGAGAGAGGAGCTGAATTTTCACTCATCGTTCCAATCTAACATTAAGTTTGCAGTGGTTTTAGAGTTGTCACCACCACACCCACATCATAACAGGGCACTCCTGCAAGCACCACTGCTCTTTCTCTCCCAGACTTTCCTCTGTGATTTCTCTCTTTCCTCCCAAAGATCCCTGGGTCCTTCCTTTCTTCAAGCTTATGGTATGAGTAGTCATCATGCAACCCTTGTCTGGGATGTTATCTTCTTCCACTGTTATTATAGTCTTTTTCTTTTTCTGTGTCTTTTCCTAAAAGATTCTGCTGAACTAAAAAAGATTGTTTGGTCAACAGAAACATTGTAAGAAATCAAACTTAGAATATAGTATATATATATGGAAGGAAAAAAGGATAATATTATTTGATTTAAAGCTGAATTTAGGATTTTTTTCAAAATAAAGAATGATTTTTTTTACAGTAACATCTTTCAGAATATAGATATTATATTTTAAATACCCCTCTTAATTATGTGGAACTCTGAATAATTTATCATTTATAGATTTAACAGAGTCATCACTGTGTGATATATCTTCTTACCAATTCTCTGCAATCATTGTTATTATAATTAATATCGTTAAATAACAAAAATTAAATTAAAAAGTTAATGTTTGTTGGGATGAACAAACAGCCTGAACATGACAATTTACATGAATGAAACTTGTTTTAAATAATATTTGATTATCACCCAGATTAAACAAAACACTATTTGCACAGATCTTTGAATTAAGTTAATAAATTAAAAAACTTTAATTTAACAAAATGAAAAACTATTATTATCTCATAAGAATATTAATATTCTCAATCAAATTTTTAAATAAAATTATCTGATGAAGAATTTTTGAATAAAATAATAACGATCATAAAATTTTACATTTTATACTTGAACAATAATAAAAGATAACCATCATGCCAAATTTCATGTTATTAGCCATGAGAACGTTAACAGACAAGATATATGTGAGTGTCCTGGCTCAGTCCCGCGAGCCAATAAGGAATATTATTACAAAAGGTTAATATCAAAATAAGAATCAGATCCATGAACTATTTAGTTTAATTAAATATTATTTTTATTGATTTTTCAAGATGTTAATCAATAATAATGGTATAAACGACAAAAAATAAATTCTGGTATTTTGAACAAGAGTTTGAAAACCACATAGTTGCAGTTTTCAACATATTATCTTAATTCAATAAAATAAAATATGTAACTGAACCGTGGAGCAATGCCGCTAATATAAGATCCCGATTGATAATAATGCCATCATCGCGGTGTTTCGGGACGTTAGGAAACCTGTCCCAAGAATTCATGAATACCTAAAATTAGTTTTGAGCTACAGTCTTCAAGAATAACATATATATGAGATGAAGATATATATATATATATAATATAATGAACTTTTAAAAAATATAGAAAATAAATAATACTTTATTTAACAAACAATATATAAGAGTAATTATTCATAAGGAACCCAAGAGTAACAGAAAAATATTTATTAGGTTTTATAAAAAACATTGTGTTCTCTGATGTCTTTTCTCCCCAATCAGGTCCAGCGAAAACTAAACTATTGCAAACCAGTTTGAAGCAAGACTTCAAGCAGAGAACTTTATTATTAATCAAGACTTTAACAAACTAGAAGCCGAAAAGAAGTTCAAAAGACTTATCAGTTAATTACATTAATAAACTGAAGTAATCATTATTTTTTCTGATCTTGAATTTGCCACGAATATCAAGAGTATTCGGTTTCGTTTCAATCTTTTTGTACGCGAATTAATTTCTCACGCCGCCACCTATTGAAAGTCCCGTTACTGTCAAGAATCATTTTCCAGAAAAACCCGCACGTAAGATCACTGATATTTATTTGGTTTTGTATAAAAATGATTTAGCAATGGATTTGATATTATAGAAACAAGTTCTTATTTCGGTTTGAGCGGAAATCGTTTGAACGTATTTTGTGCGTGAAATCGAATGAGAATGCTTTGATGGTTTTTAAATATTACCATTTTCGCGAAACCTTGAATTCAGCAACTGGCTGTATTTCTTATTTAAATTTAAAAGTTTAACTATCATTGAAGGATCTTTTCGCGCAATTTTTGCAGTCTGCACTGAGCTGATAATCAGCCGTGACATTAACGCCAGAGATTTCAAGAGTTTGAAGTATGGTAGAAAATGGCATTGTTTATCATCAATATTAAACACATACGGGTGATACCTTTAGTAGCTGTCAGAATAGAAAAAAGAAACTATTCTCAGCAAAAAACCATAACAGCAAGATAACACTTAACATTTTAGATTATTTTCTACAATAAATCACTTACAATGAAGACCTTAATTTTAACTCCTTAACTTTTATTTTTTGAACTTTGAATTTAGCGCATTTAAGACTGCTTATTTTTAAAGTTCATCTCCGCTCCAGTGAATAGCTTTAATGATAATATTGCCCATTTTAGAAATTCCTTTGAGAGACACATCAACAATTTTGTTTTTCAATAGAATGTAAGGTACAAACAGAATCTTCTTCCGTTCTTTTTTTGATAAATGTTGTCAACCTAGCAGCACTTCTGTCATGCAAGACAGGACAAAAGGTTATAGTCGCTGGTTATTTATATTCATACTGCTGGTTTTCAATGAATCTGGTGGATCCAGTAATTTCACAAAGATTCATAACCTGCCAACTCCGCTTGTACTGCTAGATATGAACCATGACTGTATCCCAAACATAACTAAGCTTCTCCCAACAAAGCAAGATCCCGGCAAGGGCCTCCCATCCATACACCCTGGCCTGAATCATCCATAACCCTGAACCAAATGCCTTATCTTTAAATAAGAGATCTTTTCTGATCCCTTGAGAAATTTTCTTAACTATTCTATAACATCAAATAAAGATACAGCCCAGAGAAAGACAAATTGACTTGTCCTGATACTCAAGAATGCAGATTGGGCTGTAAGGGAGACAGATCAACCTCAGTACCAGCCTAAACCCCGCTTCTCTATCTGCAACCCTCCACCTAGCTGGCTGGTAATTTCAGAACAAACTGGGATCCAACAATGTCGTTTCAAAACCCAGCCAGAATCTGTTTAATAAATTCAGTAAGACATCTTATAGGTCAATATTCATTTCCTGAACGCTGTGTTCCAGTACAAAGGCAGACATTTATGGTCTCCAACACGAATCTCAAAGTCCTGAGCCAACAACCTTAATCTCTAACTCATGGTCAACGATCACAATAATGCAATACTAATCCACAACATGTCAATAATGTCAATTTTTGTCTTCATTAGAATTGTTAAAACATCGATGATCAGCTTTGGACTTAAGGTCCGCTGACTTTTTATTGTTTTCCAAACCACCAACAACTGGAATAATCAAGTTGTTCCATAGGATTTTTCATCCTTACAACTCAATGCCATAATATTTTCCAAACCCGTGAAAGAACCATAAAACCTCATTTTTAGAACTTCGTCAAAAAAGCATTTTTACGCATCAGTTGATGAAGAGCCATTTAAGCTAACTCCATAAGAGAAAGACCTAATTTGAGCAATTTGTTCAGCAATGGTAACTCCAACCCCAACACAAAGAACTTTATGTGTCAAGCAATGTCTTCGTATCTCTAATATCAATTGAACTTGTAATAACAAACAATCACTATATCTTAAGAATCTTTTCCAGGGTATCCATAACCAAACTAAGTTTATTTTTCAAGATATCCATCTCTTTCTTAAAACTATTGTCCTCTGAATATAGAGTGACTGGAATGCTCCTAACATTTCGCACAACCCATTATGACGGAGAAAAATAAAGGTCTTTTTGGTGCTTTTCAAACAATTTATAGTAGGATGGAAAGTTATAATGTGGTAAAGTGTTTAAGGCGGTGCCTCAACCAGCCTTCATACAACTGGCTCACATTACCACAATCAACAAACAGAATCTCTGAATATGGTTACAACTGATCTGACTCAGCCCGATGGAGTTCAAGACACTCCTCCAGAAGAGCTTCTGATTTTCTGCAGCCTGATGAAAAATTTTTCTGAACAAACACAGTCCACCACAGGAGTGCTTCTTCCCAGTCGAATTCTAACCCCCAATGATAAAACTGTCTGTGTTCTCCTGGGATCTTTTCTCATCAACAAATTTAGTCCAAATAATATATACATCACAGAAAACTATGAATAGGTAGAGTCACGCCAAACTGATCTTCATTTAAGCCTTCCCAAAGAGAGGGTTTTACTAAAAATGAATTGAACAACAAAAAATTGAATGATCCATTGTGATATAACTGGGGTAATCTGGACTGTTCACTTTATCCTTATTTAAATAATAATTGTTAAAAAACACAATATTTTTCGCCCCAGTCTGAACTTATTTCCTGGTTATCAAAGATGAATCATAAGATCAGACATCAAAAACTTTATAAAATATGTGGTTTAACTGAATCCTCATAAAATTTAAAGTCTAGATGGATATCAATATAGAGTCTAACATACTGACTCAGATGATTTCATTAATTTAATAACATGGCTGAACAAGCCCTCATCTCAAAGATGATTTGAAAGTATTACATGAGAAAACATGAGGACCTGAACACTTCAACAAAATGCTCTGTTTTTTACTGCAACATCGTTTGTCAAAAGTAACCCCAGTAAGGTATGTGATGATGTCTTTTCTTTCTCAAAAAATTTCCAAAACGTAATAAATAGTCATTTAAAATTACACAAGTTTTTGAGTAAACACTGATTTTAATCAACAACAACAAAGCATAAAACTTGCACTAGGCAATACTCATTTGAATTTTCATTAAAAAATTTATTAAAATTTATATGATCATCAATGAATTGTCACAAACCATCTTTTCCAGCCTGGAAGTATGGATTTGTAAGGTCCTCATTCTGCCACAGCTTATGGATCATGTGTAAGGGTGATTTGAATAGCAAGAATCTTTATGTCAAAGACACTAAGACTTAGACAAAAGAGAAGGATTCACAGTGTAGTAAATGTGTACAATAAACTCTCAAACAAACCATGAAAAACATATGTTTCAAATGAAAAACTAGACATTCAAACTATGAAGGCTGTAAAAGCACTATTTTTATGTCGAAAAAGAATCTAAAACGCCAACAAAACTGAATTGGTTAATTCCCAAAAAGCTCCTCTAACGTACAATGAGTCATCCACCCATAACGCTGAACTATTTCCCAATTCAGTCCAAACCCATGAATGACAAAAAAGACACATAAAGAATTAGAATCTTTAGAAAGTTAATGATAGATAAAATGCAGTGCAAGCTGAGATGCATGGAAAACTGATTTGAAGTGCACTTTTCGAGAAACTGAGCTCTTCCTGGAACCCACACTACTAATGATGGCTCACTGAGGTGCAAGACTGAAGGCTGCAAAACTGCCATCTTAAATTCAGTTTTCTTTCATCTATATCCACTAGATATTGAGAAAGCTTGACTCAGGCATTGAACTGGAGCCATAGAATTTAATTTCAACAACAATTGTTCTTTCCCAGTACAATATCTCTTCATTCCTTCCATGAACTGAAAGTTCAACAGTAGAGGTCATCCCTTCCATAAACATCTTCTCTCCCCACCTTCACTCAAAACTAAATAATTAGCTATAATTCCAGGTAACATGATCTAGAATCATTCCCCATCCACTATAAAGGTCCATTCTGATATCATCAGTCCAGAACAGTCTAGATCCCGCCATAACCTCATGGGGCTGAGTCACTTGAAGATTGTGTTTTCTCCCACCCCATTTCCTGAATCTTGTATCTGAGTTCATAAACTGAGACGAATAACAAAATTAGAATATATGATTTATATTGAATGCAAAAGCTCTTTGACAAGGGAGTAAATAGGGTATAATGCAGCCACATCTTTCATAACATTCCACTAAACAATTTTTATCCTGTTAAATAATTAGTAATCAGTTTTTTTCAGCACTTAGTTTTCAACATAAACTAATCTCCCAATGATCTCGATGCAACGATAGCCTGGCACCCAGCTGGAGAAATTGCCAAATACAGTCTGAATTGCAGATCCTGAACCCATGGAACAAAAACCCATAATCATAACTGAGGCCATGTTAACTGCTTGTAAATAGAGTCAGAAGATCAAAGAGAAAGGTCAATAAAAAACTGAAGTTGTAAAAAGTGTAGATAAAAGATGACTAGAGAGTCAATTGCTCTGATACAGATCTGATAAGAGTGGAAAAGTATTGTTTAATATTTAATACAAACATAGAGATCCATATAGTCAGACATAAAGTCAAAAGAACTTTATCTCCTTACAGAAAAACTACAACTGTTTATATACTCCAATTGAGTTAATTTTTAGTGGGATATTTTCTTAGTAATAAATCCAATAAGAATCATAACTGAATTATCCCATGAACTTATTCGAACCTTTGAATTTTATAAAGATTTCAATATGATCAGATTTACAATTTGTAAAGAATATGTTTATGTGGAATGTTGGGTTTTGGAAGTTAATTGGATAATAAAATTAATTTTTATATTAATTCAAAGTTGGATTTGGGAGATTTTAAATATTGTTATATTCTGAACAACTTTATTTGAGATTCGTAATTGAGATTTGGAGATTAAGAATTTTTTTTTTTTTTTGTCAGCATGAAATTTTGAATTTGGAGAATTGATGAACTTATAAGTTACGCGTTTACTTTGAACAAGTGTTTGGTAATTGGACAAAATCCAATTACAAGAAAGGAATGTTTGTGTTGTTCTGCATTTGAGCCTTCTGGCTTAAGGTATATATTATTGGTTGATTTATCCACTTAATATTTCTTTTAATAACCAAGTCAGTTTGCATACGTCTTAATTAATCTCACGGGCCCTAAAGTTAAATGTGGCTAGAGCACAGGGATCCGTTGACCTTTCGTCAACTGTAGAATTACGTGGATTTCGAGAGTAACTTGGAAATATCATTTGTGTGTCCCATTTATTAGGATCTATATTTTCCTGTCGGGAGTAGTGCTCACTTTGTTCGGGACTCTGCCCGATATAGCACTTGTATAACGGTATATCGTGACGTGTCGAGGTTTCAACGAGTAGTAATGACCACCACATTGAGTCCGTTTGTCTATATCCCTAATATACAACTATATCACAATAGTCCATAAGAGTTTATTACAATACTCTTATACAGAACATATTGATACATATGTCAAAACAACGACCAAAGCCACAATCTGGCTTTCTTCACAATTGAGGCTTCTATTGGTAGCGGTATCGATGCACCGTCACGTACCTAAAATGTGGTCTTGATAGGGTGAGTAATCACGTAGAAAATAATTCTATAAAAATTGCTAAAACAGTCTTGCTTGTCTGTCTCCGTTCGCGCATTAATTAAAGCATCTGGCGATTCACTCTTCAGATACACATGCCATGGATGAGAATGTGACTCATACTTTTAATCTGCATGTCAGAGGTATCATTTAACTCACTCACACATGCATATGCCAAGTGTGAAAACCATCGTTTATGTTCCATCAATGACCATTTTTCCAAAACAAAAGCTTTTGTTTTATAAATCAAAATCCATTGGACAAAGCTTGATATTCATTTTGACACCAAGTCAGTGTGTTTTTTTTTGTGGGTAGCGAATTTAGAGTCTCACCACGGAGCTTCATGCCTTAGGCAGCTTTTTTGTGAATTTTCGTGGCCCCAGATATCTTATGTTTAACCAAGAATATTGGGTTTCACCCAGAGAGTATTTATCAGCTAACTGTATCACGTAGTAATATTTTCGTTTATTTTCTTTTATGCGATCGTGAGACTCATTTGGACATTGTCTCCATTTCACAGAGCCTACGTGAACACGAAACACAATGTCGATCTCTAGTACTCAAGACATCTTATCGAACGCTAAACTGTGCTCGATCTCTACCATACACTCCACACCCATGTCATGCGATGTCCCGATGCATGTATATGCAATTTAAATGCCATTGCATGTGTCCTCTTACATGCACAATGAATGCCACCTGCAACAGTTCAAAAACATACTTCATGCCAAGGATCATCGATAATCATATTTATTACATATAATTATTCCCATTTAATTTCCATATGTCTAAGACATATATCTCAATATGCTTCACAATACAATAAACATGTCATTCACTTTTCATGCATCTCAAGCATATATCAACACCAAGTATTAATCATACGAGCAAGGATAACTTGTTACCCTTTTATCAATTGTGGCATAAACAATGCCCGCAAAACAATCCACACATCGATTTTTGACAAGAGCAGGACACCTGAAATTGTGAGCACCAAATGCCAAAACAGACCATAGGATAGTTCTGAACTCGGTTAAGAAAACTAACCCCCTAACAGTCCCAAAATCTGGACACAAACCATTAAACAACCTAAGTTGTAACAGTCCAGGAAAATAGACCATAACTTGAGCTATAGAGGTTTGATTTGGGTGATTCAAAAGCCTAACATCAATTTCTCAGATAGAGCTACAATTTCCTTGAAGGATACTAGTCCAAATTCTCACTTTTCCCAACCAGTCAGTCCCAAAAATCGAATGGGTTTGGCCATGAAGCGTGTGATCTGGGGAAAGCGGATCATAACTTGGAGTTATAGATGTCCAATTTGGGTGATTCAAAAGCTGCCTCCAAGTTCACAACTTCAGCTACAATTGTCATGAAGGGCTAGTCCAAATTCCTCTTTCTGTCGAAAATTAGTACTAAACTGGACGTTATAGAATTGAAAACATGACATTATTCCATAGTGGAATTATTTTTTGCCAAACGGCCTTAGGACAAAAAGAGGTAACGACCCTTAAGATTAAAACTTCGACAAATAGCCTACAGAATGGAAGGAAATAAATCCAAAGTAGGAAGAATCTACCACTCTTGGGCATAGAAGAAACTCTAAAGTTAAAGTGGACACTTCTAAACCGAACCTTTAATTTCTCGAACTCTTAAGCCGAATCTTTAGTGAAATCTTGTGTTTTTTAGTAACACGAAAGCAACCGCCGTGAGTAGATGGCGAACTTTCGTTGCGTTTCGACGAATTCCTATTTCTGAACTCCGTAGATCGAAGAGAGAAGTTTGAAATTTTTTTTTCTCTCTCACGGACTAGAAATATGGTGTTTTCTACCCAAAAAATGATTTTTTTTTTTAACCCTTTTGTCTAACTCACTTTAGTTAGACATGTGGCCCATGTTAACGCCCAGTAATGACCGCGGCCGATCCGGCCGTTTCTTGCCGAAGCGATTATTTTTATTAGGTTGATTCGATTTATTTTAAATGGCTTGGCAGGATTATTTCTAGCTGAGATTATCATAAAAATCTAGGTAAAGGAGTAAACAAGCGTCGGTTATCCGAAAATCTTGAAAAAAAAATTCATTTGTGCCGTTTGACTAAAGTACTCTAAGTAACTAGATTTCGCGAGACGAATCCAACAGTGAAGTCCGTTTCATCATTCAAGATCTATAAAATTTCAAGACTTCCCTGAACAATTTCGGCAATTTTACTGTTTTTGCCATTTTTCAGAAAAATAAAAATTTTCCCTGATTTTACAGTTAATGATTGGGTAAACCTTTACTTGCATTGAGAGAGGACTCGAACTAATGACTGATCATTGGGAAAACCCTAAAGCATTACACCGATTGATATATCAACTTAATAAGTTAAAAATCATGTGATAACTTAATTTAAGTTATTAATTAACTTAAAAACAAAGCACTATGATGTAAAAGTCAAAGGAAGTTAAAAAAAAGTTATTAGTTAAATTAAGTATATTTAATAAACTAAATTAATTTTACTGTTTATTTTTTATTATAAATATCAAGATTATTTGTTAAATTTTCTATAAATTATTATAATAAAATAATAATTGAATTGGTAACTTCAACACAAGTCATTACATATAAGTATAAAGTCTTAAGAGGCACCTTTTGCTTTGAGAACGATAATATTAATTATATTTTCTTTAATTATCTTTGGAAATATTTTTATTAGTTTTGGAATAAAGATTAAGAATTAAAAATAATTATAATTTTATTTTAAAGTTTATTTAAATAGGTTAAAAATGACGGGTAAATTAGGTTTTACGTCGTCAAGAGGAAAGAAATTAAAATATCAGGGCCTAAAAAGTTGCAGAATGGACAAAGGTGTATTTTGGGGAAAATAATTCTCTTAACTGGTACGCAGGTCGATGGACAATTTGCCCCATTGAGAGTGGAGTGCCGCCCTCTCTGCACCGTAGTTTTGCTTTTTAAAAAAAATTTAATCTTCTACTTCATATTTTTTCCCTTTTCAAATCTACAAAATAAAAAATCAAAATTTATTTTTAAATACAAATCAATTATTCATTATTCATAATTTTTTATTAATTATTTTAAATTATAAATTTAATAAATGGAAATGAAAATTTATTTTTTAAATATAAATAAATTATTCTTCATTTTTAATTGTAAATTAAAATTTTATTTTAATTTCATGTATAGTTTTTTTTACATCATTTCATGTATAGTTAATTCATTAAAATAAATTAGATTTTAACTAAAGTATTTAATATTTTTAATTAAAAATAAAAGAATAGTAGCGTTTTGTTGAAAATTTCAATTATTTATTTATATGAACTAAAAATATATTTTTTAACATTTTAAAGTTTTCTTAATTTTATTTTTTTGTCAAGTTTTCTTAATTTGGTTTTTTTGAATACTTATTAATTTTGTCCAAAAATATGGATGAATATAATTCTTAAAATAGAGAAGATTATCCTTTATGGTTTAAAATAACAATGTTATATTTACGTAAATAACGTCATTTTTGCATTATCAGATATACTAAAAATAATATATTTATACATTATTTTAACCTACAAATAATGTTATCAGGTATACTAATGTAGATAATAATATTATTTTAACAACATTTTTATGTAAAAAAACGTTTTTTTAATAATAATGTTAGAAATTAAAAATATAGTTGACAATAATAACATTTTTTTTGTTGTAAGAAAATATGTGAATGACACTCAATTAACAAAAGAAATGTTAACCACCTTTGTAAAGGAAAATAGTGAGATTACATATAGATTTGGATTATCTCAAACACTTATAAATAGTTTCTCTTTTTTGTATTTTAGTGAGATCAAAGTAAAGAGAATAAAACTTAATTATCTCGTTCTTTTTGCATATTTTTTTCTTTGAATTACAACACGTTATAAGCAGGAATTGCTTTGCTCTAAAGGTAATTCTACGATCTCAAGACTATTTAAATTTTAAGTTTTTATATTAGTTTTGATTTTATTATATATTATCAAAACTTGGAAGAAAATTATTTAATTTTGGTTATAAGTCAAAATCTTTATTATTTTTATCAATTTATCATATACTTGATTGTTATTATTTTGTCATATACCAAAAGTTTGTCCATAATGTTAAATCTCACAAAATTCGAGTTCATGACATTTGATATTTGGAGAAGGAATCGTTTATCTTGAATCCTTGATGCTTATACTATTGAAATTTTGATGAAAAGTCATCAGTATAACCCAATTGAGTTTGAATTGATTCCATGAAGTAAATGCAATATCATCCCAAATTCATAGGCATGGATGAAAATCGATCATGGTCGCAATCATGAAAAAAATTTAATGATGCCAGATTGATAATCTCTCAAATCCTTGGGAAAGGAAAAGTCTCACCACTAGAATTAGATTATTATTGATGTAAAGTGGAAAGTGTATATAAGATAAACCTTCCAAGAATCATGAGAATATTTAGTCATTTACCAAACATCAATAAAAAAAAAATGAAAGCAACAAAAATAAACTTTACTGATGCTGATGGGTTTGCCTTAACATTTTATGATTTCTTTGGAAGTCTTAGTGAAAAGACTGACTCTTCAATAAAAGGTGAAAACACTAATATTTAATTATATATATTGTCTATTTATTATACCAATGCATATATAAATTTTGCTATTTTACCAATTATATTGCTATTTGTATTATATTATGCTTTTATTTTAGTTGTATCTAAAATCCTTGTGAATGAAGTTTGACACTAACAAGTGCTAGTGTAAATACCATCAAAGTACTTCAAATTTAACTTAAAGTTCCGGGAGAGCAAATATAAAGTCTATTAAGTCATATGTTATTATAACTAAAAGTTTAACAACCCAAATATTTTGATTCTTTGGAATGACATGCTAGGTCAATTTGGGTCTTCAATGATACGTCGAATCATAAAATACTCACACGGATATCCCTTAAAGAACTAGAAGATTTTCTTGCCCAATGAATGCTCATGTGTTTATGTTCCCACCATTAAGGGAAGAAAAGTTGATTCTAGAAGAATGCCAATAAATTACATGGAATGCACTTATAATATCTCATCTTGATCCTCATAAAAACTAATGTGAGCTAGAAGTTCAAACAATCATTCATTCGCAAAAACTTGCGAAACTGATTACCAAATGCATTCATTAATAAAGAAAGTGATGAAGTACACATTTGGATTTTTAAATACTATTGCATGAATTGATGTCCTTGTAGGATAGTAAATGAATCTATGACATCTTTGGCGTGAGACCCGATGATTCAGACATAGTGCTGAAAGGGATAAGCCAAATCTTAACTCTTGAAGAAGAACAAATGAACAAAGATACTATACGTACCTGATAAGCAGAGATCTGTGAGACACATAATAAGCGAGAAGCCTGGGTAGATAATAGTAAATAAAAGCGGCTGTGAGAGGCATTATAATAAACAAAATTTCTTAGAGGCACATAGATGAACAACATGCCCTTGTAGAGGTACATAATAAACAAAAAGGTCATTGTAGAGACACATAATAAATAAAAAGCCTTAGTAGAGGCACATGATGAACAACAAGCCCTTGTAGAGGTACACAAAAGGCTCCTATAGAGGCATATAATAAACAAAAGGTTCTTGTAGAGGCACATGATGAGCATCAAGCCCCTATATAGATATATAATAAACAAGAAATCCCTGAAGACGTATTAAATGCACAAAAAGCCCTTGAAGAGGCATAAATACCTGAAAATAATGAGATCCCAATAAGTTATGTGCATAAATGTGAAAAATGAGGTTGAAATAATATTGTTTCTTTTTAATATTTTCTAAGTGGTCTTAGACATCATACAAAATGGTGAAGATCTTGAACCACAAAATGTAGAAGAATGCCAAAAAAGAAATTATTGGCCAAAATGGAAAAATGGCTATGCATGTAGAATTATAATTATTTATAAAACAAGATGTTTTGGACCTATAGTCCAAATGCCTAAAAGTATAAAGCTTGTTGGGTACAAATGGACATTTGTATGAAAGCGCCCTAACAGTCTTTGAAGGACTGGATGTGAGTCTCATAGATGCTGTCAAAACATATTTATATGATCCATAGATGATGATATATGCATGAAAATCCTTGAATGATTTAAATTGCTCGAAGCAAATAGTACAAAACCTCGTTGCATACACTCAATCGAGTTGCAATGATCTTCATGGGGACTGAAGCAATCCATATGTGGTGCAATTGCCTTAGTCCATATTTATTAAAGAAAAGGGTGTGTGAACAACCCTATATACTTGTGGATTTTTATTAAGAAATCACAAACCGAATTTCAAATTATTGTTATATATGTTGATGATTTAAACCTTGTTGGAACTTCCGAAGAGTCATAAAAACTACAAAATATTTGAAGAAGGAATTTGAAATGAAAGTTTTTGGAAAAACAAAATTTTGTCTTGGTCCACAGATCGAGCATTTTCCAACTAGAGCGTCGATTCATAAATCAACATATATTAAAAAAACCCTAAAACGATTTAGTATGGACAGAACATATCATTAAGCTTTCCAATGGTTGTCCAATCACTTGAAGTGAAAAATGACCAATTTCGTCATTGCAAAAAGGGTAAAAATTTACTTAGTCCTTAAGTATTATATCTTAGTGCTATCAATGATTTTATGTATTTTTCTATTTGTACCATCCAAATATTGTTTTTCTTGTCAGTTAATTATTAGCCAAGTACACTTCCGCTCAAACTTGATGACATTGGAATGACATCAAACATGCATTGTATTATCTCTGAGGAACTCTCTTTTACTCAATGATTCAAAACCACAATTACTCAGATACGGAGATGCGAACTATCTGTCAAATCCACAAAAAACCATATCACAAACTAGCAAATACACTCAACTGATAATACAATAGATTTGTTCATAAAATCATTGTCAACCTTAACATTTAAGAAGTTAATATACAATATTAGAATGTGGCAACTAAAGGACATTGACATGAGGGGAAGCATAATGGATGTTAGTGTACTGTACTCTTTTTTCTTTCGTCAAGGTTTTGTCTTATTAGGTTTTACTGAAAAGGTTTTTAATGAAACAGTCATAACAAATTTCCTTAAGTTTCATAAGCGTCATTAGAGTGTTATAAGGAAATGTGTGAATGATACTCAATCTACAAAGGGAATATTGACCACCTTTGTAAAGTAAAATATACTAGTTGTCTTAAACGGTAAGATTACATGCAAATTTGGATTCCCCAAAACGCTTAGAAATAGTCTTCTTTTATTTGTATTTTAATGAGATCAAAGTAAAGAGAATAAAACTTAATTCTCTAATTCTCTTTACAGATTTATTTCTGTAAATTTCTCTTCATATTTTCTTAGATTTACAATATTTTTTAACTAAAAATAACAATATTATTAGCTAAAAGTAACACTATAGATGCATGATGTTCCAGTGGACTTATTATTAATATAAGTATTTTAACTTCTTTATTAAAAATATCATACTAATAATAATCAAACAAGATTTAGTTTTTTTATTTTTTATTTTTTATTTTTCTTTTTAAATATCAATTTGTTATAACTTATAAGAGGGATTGTAAATTTATATTAAATAGCAATGCAAGAACTCTAAATTTCATTTTATCTTCAAATATTATATTTGAAAATAAAATCCTAAAAAATTAGTTTTATGTAAAAATAATAGTGTTCTCTATTTAAAAAATTATATATATTAATCCATAATTTTTAATGAAATTTAGAAAACTATCCATCATGCCTAGCTTATATGATAGAATGCTTAATATTTCTAAAGGTAAGGATAGAGCGAAGAAGGGGTCTTACTACATTATGTATAAAGTGTTTAGCTTTCAAATAAAATAAAATTAAAAAAACTCTATATATATATTTTTTATTCAGTAGAGGGGGGAGACCCCAGGAAACAAACAGCCTAAAAGTTACAACAGGTTACTCCTGGGCCATTGCATCCCCATTTTGTCCTACTACGGCTTCTCTATAACTTTCTTAAGAGGATTTTGCCACCGTCTGAATGAGCCTCTTGTGCTGTGAGTTCCTCGCTTCGCCATTTCGTCTGCTGCCCTATTAGCCTCTCTGAAGATCAGTTCCAACTTCGTCCTCCAACTTCTGTTGAGCAGGTGTTTGCACTCTTCAATCAAGATGCTAAATCTAATGTTTCCATTGTCCTTGTTGGTCACCCAATCATACACTTGCTTAGAGTCTATTTCTATGAACAGCGCCTGCATCCCCTCTCCCAAGCTGTCCGAAGGCCAAAGATTAGTGCCCATATCTCTATTTCAGCTGCCATGGATGCATCCTGTGTGAAGGAGAACCCCCTAGCCAGTTCCCCTTGCTGTCTCGGAAAACTCCTCCTCCCCCTGCTATCTCCTTTCCAATTGACCATCGGTGTTAAGCTTTGACCAGTCTCTTTGTGGGGGAAGCCAACCTACCCATGTAACTTCGTTATCATTTGGTTTTCTCTGGATGGTGTTTTGGGTGCTCAACACTGCATTAACGTCCCTGATATATCTTCTGGCCATTTGTAGTTTACTGTTCATGTATCTCTCCTTTTTGGAAAAAACCAACTCATTTCTCCACCTCCAAATCCACCATAGGTACATTGAGAAGTTTTCCTTCCAGCACACCTCCTCACCTATAATTATCCCTTTCTCTAGGTTCCATGTGAGACACCTTGGAAAGTTCAGATTCGGCGGTTCAGCAATTGAGAGGCTTGACATGATGTGGTTCCATATGTCCCTCACCTTGCGGCATTGGCGGAAGAGGTGGTCGAGATCCTCTACCTGATCATCTGGGCAGCAATGGCAGTACGGTGTGAGAGATAGGCCCCTACGATATCTCTCCTGGCTAGTCATTAGCCTGCCATGATAAAGTAGCTACATGAAAAATCTAACTCTTTGAGGGACTTGGTGCTTCCAGATTAGTGCCCAGTGGTTAGGAATTATTGATGGCTCTCCCGTGGCTGCATCGTATGCTGATTTCACTATAAATCTACTATTTGAGGTGAGCCACCAATAGGCTCCATCCTCCGCTGAATCATCGTCTCCAATGACAGTAATGGCTAATCTTTGTAAGGTTTGGTTGGGGAGAAAGGGTTCTAGACTGTCCCATTGCCACCCTTCTTCCTTGGTCCAGTAGTTATTCACTGTGAGGTAAGAGGTTGGAAGAGACACTTCTTGTAAGGCTTCTTGCAACATGGGTTTTTCTCCCAACCAGACATCCCTCCAGAACAAAGTGGTCTCACCATTATACACCTTCCTTTAGAACCCCGGTTTGAGAATCGAAACCGCTTCCGAGATACCTCTCCAGGCATTTGAGCTGTTCCGGTTTTTCACTAGCTTAGATGGGCTGACCTCTCCTTGGATATATACTTACTCTGCATGACCTTTACCCATAATGACTCCCTTCCATTAGCATCCTCCAACCGAGTTTCGCCAGAAGAGCTAAGTTCATGATATGGGCTCTTTTAATCCCTAGACCCCCTTGCTCCTTGTTATTGGTCACTGTCTTCCAATTAATTAGATGGTTTTTTTTTTTGAGCCATTGAAACCTCCCCAGATAAAACTCTGCACTATGTT
Source organism: Tetrastigma voinierianum (assembly GCA_016808115.1). Lineage (NCBI taxonomy): Eukaryota > Viridiplantae > Streptophyta > Magnoliopsida > Vitales > Vitaceae > Tetrastigma > Tetrastigma voinierianum. The sequence continues at coordinate 156,966 of JAEQBH010003711.1, forward strand.
GTCGACTTCCTCGCAGACTCCTTTAGGGATGAGAGTTGTTTGCATTGTGTATATTGGGATTGCTGAAATAACCGACTAGGCGAGGGTTTTCCTACCTACTATAGATTAATATTTCGTCCTCCAGCTTCCTAACTTGCTTTGCATTCGGTCGAGCATTTGTTGGAAGAGAGTAGTGCTGACTCGCCCGTGGATCGATTGGGTTCCCAAATAGAGCCCCATGTTGGTCGTGGTTGGGATGCCTGCAATATGGGAGATTTTTTTGGCCTCTTCCTTTTCTACTTTCTTTGAGAAACACATGGAGTATTTTTGAAAGCTTACCTTTTGCCCAGACATGCTGCAGAAATTCCTCAGACATTCCATATCAGTCTCAATTTGGTCAACTGAGGCTTCCGCGAAAAGAATTAGGTCATCTCCAAAGAAAAGGTGGGAAAGGTAGGGTCTGTTACGCGAGATCTGTATGGGCTTCCAACTTCCCATACTGACTGCTTCATGGATGAGATGTCCATACATATGACAAATAAAATAAGGGGATATGGCATCCCCTTGTCTGATTCCTCTTGATGGCTTAAACTAGTCCGATCGTTGCCCATTCCAAGCAATTGCAAGCCTCGTCGTTTCACACACTGCATGATATTGTTTTCCCTGTTTTTGGGGAATCTCAGTCTGATCAGGGTATCTCTAATGAACTGCCATGACAATCGGTCATAGGTTTTTCCAGATCGATTTTGATTATCATAAAACATGTGCCCCGGTATTTATTTGTAGGACTTCTTAGTGATAGGGGAAAACCGGCCAACACAATAACAAACTAAATATGACAAAAGAGTGGCGCAATTAAATTCCGCTCTTGCAAGCATGAGAGGGCCAGATAAAAATATAGCGCAAGCAATCGATAATGTGTGAGAAACCTTGATTTGTTTAATGTGGAAATACCTTAAAGTAAGGAGTAAAAAGCGCGAGTCGTCAGACCAAAGAAGAAATAGATCGCATTGTAAGGTTTTTCATTAAGTGGGCTTCATTAATTGGAATTAAAGCTGAATTAAGATTGGTCTAATTAAGTGAGGTTATTGGGAACTGGCAATAAATCGTATGGGCTGGGTGGTGTGTGGGATTTGAGTTCGGCCCGGCCGTTATGAGAGGGCCGGGTGAGGTGGAGCTGATGAAGCTTCGAGTCCTCGAGTACTAGACCATTTTCTATCACATACGTTATTTCTCTCATACGGTTTTTACCACGAGAAAAGTGATCGGCGATCTCGTAAAGCCGAGTTTCAAAGGGTCGTTTGGAGAAGATCTTGAGATCTTGAGATCGGTTCTGCTTTGCGACTCTTCATCAGGTTCATCAACAAAGAAAGAGACACATGGATTCGAAGGTATGTAATTTACCGATGTTTAAATTCGTATGATGTTTGTGTTCTTCCATGGTGATCTAGGTTGTTAGGAAATTGTGATCCTACGCTTGGTATCGAGCCAACCATGGATTAGAACTCAAAACATTCTATTTGGAGAAATTTTTCGGGGTTTTATGAAAATTCCGGGACATTCGCCCAATTTCTGATTTTTTCATATACATCCAAAATTAAATATTTACATATTTGGACTTAACACGACGATCACAACGTGGTGGCATCGCCGCCGGAACCGCGCACGCGCTTCACGCGCCGCCACGCGCTAATTACCGCCGCAAGAAGACGACGGGCGCTGCGGCAAGACACGCCAGATCGGCTAACGGTCGCCGACGTTATTGATGACGCCAAGATGACCTGGGCCAAGAATCGGCTCGGTCAAACCGGATCTACCCGATCCGTTTGTTGACCCGGTTCAGTTAGTGGCGCCGGACGCGGGTCGCCGACGCGGGTCGGGCCACGGCTCGATGATCGCCGCTTTGACCCAACCCGTGACCCGACCCGGATATCGACCGACCAGTCAATTGGCCAAACCTGACCGAGCCACCGACCCGACCCGATCAACGGTCAAACCCGACCCGGTCAACGGTCAAACCCGACCCGGTCAACGGTCAACCGGGTCAACGGTCAAACCCGACCCGGTCAACACAGCCCAGACCCTGAAGCACGCGCTGCCACGCGCTTCCACACGCGCCGAACCTTCTGGTGGCGCGTGAGGGCGCGTGGGAGGGAATTTTGGGGCAATTTTGATACCTACAGATTCGTATCGAAATTCTCTACAATTTGGTATATTGACTTAGCATATTTGAAGCTTTTACAGATATGCAAAGGTATAGAACCCTATGTATGCCTAGTTATTAGGGTATTTTCACGTATTCTTGGTATTTCTCTATGGTTTCGTAAATACATAAGGTAACTAACATGAATACCACTGCATAAGGGCTGTGTAAGTTCTAAATTAATTGACTATTAATGAATTGAACAAATATAATTGGCATTACATATATCGAATGTGACATAAAGTTTATATCCTTGGTATGAGTGATTTCGCATTCAATCGGCCGCGGACTCGCCAAAGTGGCACACTTGATTGATTTGAGAAATACGCCTCATATCAAGGGGATGTCTCATGTTTATTACGTGGTCATACTCCCAAAGGAGGTGATCATGTGTTAGTTCATGGAGGGATACATGATGGCATGCAATGAGAAATGACTGATCTTAGTGGGTTCATACACCCAAAGGTGGTGATTTCAATGTAAGGATTAGGAATATGTTCTCACGTCGCTATCATGTGGAGAATGCATAACCACATGTCATATTCTCTTCGCCCAAAGGTGATTACAGGATGATGTATGTAATTCTTCAGACGAAGATTCACGATGATTGTGATCATTATTTTTATTTTTCACTAATTTTTCATGAAATAATTCCATTTCAATGTAGACCTTACCTGGACAATTTTGGGCAAATGGAAAGAGGACTTTCTGTTTGGAATGGAGCTGGCAGATGTTCACATGGCGCTTACAATGGATAAGCCGGCAGATATCACATCCTCTAGTAATCGTCGAGAAAACCGACTTTGCTACCTCGGGAGAGAGCAATAGGATTCGCCGCTGGACAAATGAAGAAATCCATACAAGAACACTTGAAAAGTGGTTTACCGCTAGGACCAGATCGCTAAGGAAATGATGGCAAATATAGGCTAGAAATCGAGTTTCGTCCACGCCGAGGTTGGAACACTTCTCCAAAAGCTCTTCCAACATGAAGTATGATGGTACAATTGGGTTAGAGATTGCCCTCGGGATGGTAAATTCCAAAGGCGAAGCCTGTAAGCCTTAATGTTACCATTCCCGATGCTTGCATTTGTGGCATCAAGCCCTCGAACACCTTCCACCGATTCGGATTATAAAAGACAAACTACAATTCCTAAGACGAAACACGGTCAGTAAATGACTTGATAGCAAGGGTGGTGGCAGAAGAAGAGAAACTTAAGAAGGATAAAGCATATGTGGCCTTATATACTGTTTAGTTCCCATAAGAGAAAAAGAATAAGAAGTTCAGTGCTCAACTCAAAAGGTGCTCAAGAAACTACCGGTCAATCTGACAATATAGGTCCAAAGAAGACATTCTTGAAAAAGGATGGTGATCGCTGCTTCTTTTGTAAGAAGAAAGGTCACATGAAGAAGGACTGTACAAAATTTAAAGCTTGGATGTCCAAGGCGGCTTACAAGTGCACGATTCTTTAATACTTACTACGAATCCAACCTATCTCAAGACCATCCAGTTTCTTGGTGGCTTGATAGTGGAGCAACTAATCATGTTGCATTTACCATACAGGGATTCATATAAACCTGAGGAAGCCAAACAAGGATGAATCAAAGCTCACTGTGGGGAAATAACGAAGCAATAAGTCATGTTCGTGGAGATGTAATCTAGTTTTAGATTCTCGTTTTAAATTGATGTTGAAAGACACATTTTATGTACCTTCCTTAGAAGGAATTTAGTTTCGCAGATCATGTTTGGATTCATATGATTATTCTTTTGAAATTAAGAGCAATATTATTTCAATATTTCTTAATTCAAATAAGGTTGGGTACTGTCATATGTCCAACGGATCATATAGATTAAGTTTATCTCCCGATGACATATACGTGGCTTATACAGCTGAAAAGGTTGTTTCAAAAAGACCACTACCTAAGGATGAGTCTTATGCATTATGGCATAAACGACTTGGCCATATCTCTAAGGATAGAGTAGAAAGGCTAATAAAGACTAATATCCTACCTGCTCTTAAAAATGACTTAGAGATATGCAGATCGTCGAGGGGTAAAATGACCAAGATAAGAAAGAAATCGCAAATCGTAGTTCTAATTTTGGCTGGAAGTCATTCACACCGGATATAAGGGACCTTATGTGGCAACCTTGTAGAAATTTTTATTTCATCACATTTATTGATGACTATTCTCGATATGGTTATTTGTACTTCGATTAAAGAAAAGTCCGAGTCTCGACAAGTTCAAGATTTTTCAGACCGGTCGAAAACAATTGGAAAAGTCATAGTTGTTGTTAGATCTGACCGAGGTGGAGAGTATTATGGCAAACATGGCGATGCCGATGTACCTTAAAGCAGCTATCGCCAAATACTTAGAGGACTCGATAGTGGCACGCTTTACTATGCCCGAGTCCTCGAAAGCAAAATGGTATAAATGTAAAGGCGCAATCGCACTTTATGGAAATGGTAAGGAGTATGATTAGGTAGGACAAATTACCCGGTTTTCTATGGGGTGGAAGCTTTTGAAAACAATTTGTACATTTTGAATCGTGGTACCTACGAAAGCCGCTCCATTGACCTTTGAAGTTATGGACTCAAGTAAAGCCTAGCTTAAACCATCTTAAGGTTTGGGGATGTCCCGCAAGTAAAGAGTATAATCCAACATTAAGTACACCTAGAACCACTAGGTGTTATTTTGTATCTACCCTGAATATCTAAAGGATATCTGGCTCTATAATCCCAATGGAGGCACAAGAATCAGGGAATCACGTACGTACCTAAGCTTTGAGTTTCGATGTGGCCGAAGAAAGTAGTCAAGCCAATGTGACTATTGAGGATGATAGTACCTATGAGTAATGTGGTATCTCGTATCTCCTCCCATACAACAAATAATCTGCAAACTCCCACATACCATATTGAACCCGTGAGACTAGGATCCCGCTGATGAGACAAATTCTCCACGAAGTTCATCAAGGCTCGCGCCGCTGCACGCGGGCTATTACTACTCCGGCAGCGAGATCCACAGTGGAGAGACGATCAGCTATACCAATCGGACTATTTTAGTCTATATAGGAGAGCAAGACTACGATATCGCTTCTGGATCGATCCAATAACTTATGAGGAAGTCGCTGGGTCTCTCGCCGAACTGCGGGTTAGATGCAATGAGAGATGAAATCTGACCCATGGTATACGGAGTTCGGGGAACTTATCGACTCACCCGAGGGTCATAGACCCATTTGGTCGTAAATGGGTGTATAAGACTAAAAGGACCATAAAGGAAAAAGATTGAGAAGTTTAAAGCCGTGACTGTAGCCAGCTGCTCTCACTCAGAAAGAAGGAGCAGGCTATGAAGCAACTTTTCTCCAGCCTCTTCTAAAGATTCTTTCAGATTTATCATGGCATTAGTTGCTCATTTTGATATGGAGTTACACCCGTATGGATGTTAAAACCTGCATTTCTCAATGGAGACCTTAATGAAGAAGTTCATATGATGCAACCCGGTTTTGCGGGCAATGATTCAGTAAACTTGTATGTAGACCGAAAAAGTCTATTTATGGTCTCAAGCAAGCTTCTGCACAATGGTACTCGGGGTTTCATAGTGTTGTTGCTTCATATGGTTTTGTTGAAACAAAGTAGATCAATGTATATACTGCAAGGTCAGTGGGAGGAAATTCATTTTCCTAATACTCTATGTGGATGATATTCTTGCTTGCAAGCAGTGACCTTGGTCTACTGCATGAGACAAAGCGGATGTTGTCAAACAACTTTGATATGAAGGACCTTGGTGAGGCGTCTTTTGTCCTAGGCATTGAGATTCATAGGGATCGTTCTTGCAGACTATTGGGTTTATCTCGCAGGGCATATGTTGATCGTGTTTTAGAAAGATCTCAACATGCACTGGCGTAAGCCGTGAATTGCTCCTGCCTCTGTAAAGGTGATAAGTCGAGTCTATCACAATGTCCTCATCTCGCATATAGAAACCCAAATGAAGAATATACCTTATGCTAGTGCACTTGGGGAGTATTATGTATGCTCAAGTATGCACTAGGCCCGATATTGCCTTTGCAACGGTGACTCTAGGCGTGATATCACCAAAACCCAGACATGACTACCGGGTCGGCCGCCAAGAAGGTTAGTGAGGTACTTAAAGAGACAAAAGACTATATGTTGATTTACAAACATGTCTCGTGGACCTACGCCTTAGTCGGGTATTCATTCGACTCACGGGTCGTCAGATGAAAAGAAGTCAACAACCGGTTATATCTTGCCAGCGTGAGGCAGATCATGGAAAAGTGAGAAACGTAAATTAATTGCATCCTCTACCATGCAAGCGAGTTTCAGCATGCTTTTCAAGAACTACCAAGCAATTCTGCTCAAACCCAATTAAGGAGTTAACTCGTGTTTGATTTTGTGGATAGCCCATACGCTGTATTAGACAAGAACTCGCAGCGTTGTTTATTAACAACAACAGAGGTCTCAAGGGGTTCAAACACATGGAGGTCAAATACCCGACCATACGAAAAGCTCAAAACGGTGACGCTGCAGAAGGAAATTGCCATATCAACTGATGATATGATTGCATCCGCTAACTAAAGGCCTTCGCCTTGTGTGTATTTGAACGATACAAGTCATTAACATGGGCTTAGGAGTATCATGATACTGTGAATTAGTGGGAGCTATTAAGTTTTAAGTTGCTCTAATAAAGTTGCTGAATTCACTTCATTACATTTTGTATTACTGAATATGTAATTAGTCCCTTTTACATTCAATACAGAATGTAGGTTTATCGAAGCTGAGCATATAACCGTTGAAAATATCATGCATTGTGTAAACCTTGAATAAAGGCATGGGCACTCGCAGATAAATTTCACAAGATATTTTTGCTACACATTAAGTAAAGTTACCTATCACAGAATATATATATACAGTTCGTTGGAACCATAATGGATATTCTTCGTGACACACTAGGCTCAGTATTAATTTAAGGAGAAGAGAATATGGACTAACAAAATGGATGTTCACATATATCACTCATTATGAGGTATCATTCATTTAAACACACCACCATATCAACCATATCAAAGAAAGCTGGAAAGACTGCGACCATGGAAGGTCAAGGTGAGTACAGTAATTACCGCGCCATGATTTGTTCGAGACTTTATGGGATCGGATTGACTATTAAGAATAAATCTCTAGACCAATATAGCAGGGCAAGCATTATCGCTTGTTTCACTAATATCGCCAAGTGGGAGAATGTGCGTTTTCATTGGCGCTTCATTAATTGGAATTAAACCGACTAAGATTGGTCTAATTAAGGAGGTTATCGGGCTTTTAATAAACCATATGTTTCGCCATAGCTGGCTGAGTTCGGCCCGGCCCGTTATGAGAGGCCCGGCTCGAATCATTTAAGGAAGCTCAAGTCCCTCCAAACCCTGGGGCAGATACATTTTCTATCACATACGCGTATTTCTCTCATACGGCTTTTCTCGAGAAAAGTGATCGGTAACTTACAAAGCCGCTTCAAAGGGTCGCTTTGGGAGAAGATCTTGAGATCTTGAGATCGGCTCCTCTTGCGCTCTTCATCAGCTCATCAACAAAGAAAGAGACACATGGATTCCAAAGGTATGTAATTTACAGTGTTTTTCTCCATTAAATGATGTTTGTGTTCTTCCATGGTGATCTAGGTTGTTAGAAATTCGTATCCTACACCACTATGATAAATAGAGGTACAAGAGAGTTTTCAATAAGTGCACCAAAAACGTGCTATAGCCAGCAATCCAGAATTAAACACCAATGCTTCCAATGCAAAATAAGAAAAGAAAAGACCCCAAAGCGTAACATAACCGCGGCTAATTTATCTCCCTGCTCAGATATCGTATCGACGATCCAACCGTACAAAATGAAGCATCACATTTTCTGAACCTTCTGTCTAAAAATCAGCCTGATCTAACGGTGAACGAATCTGCAGTTGTAATCTGAAAACCAATCCTTGGTGGAAGTGCGAAAATCACAAAGCTTTTCTTTTCCTCCTCTCTCTTTTGCTGCTATATTTCTCACAAAATGAGCACTCTCTTGTGCCCTAATCTGACCCCTCTCCACTTAAATAAATGAGACAAGTGGGCCCTCACAATGTTGGGCTTTTACTCCACATAGGAAGGGAGCCCAAAACCCAACACTTAGTAAATTAGCACGTTGTCGATGATCTGGCGTCTCGGGACGAAGCTGCACTGGTTTGGGGATATGACACTTGCCATAATGTCTTTTAGCTTGTTCGTCATTGTTTTTGTGATTACTTTGTAGGCAACATTACAGAGATTGATTGGCCTGAGTTGTGTTAGGGCTTCCGGATGCTGGACTTTCAGGATTAGGGCTAGGATCGTGTCATTGGCTCCTTGGAGGAGCATGCCTGTTTTGAGGAAATCTTGAACAAAATTGCAAAGGGTGTCGCCCACTATGTCCCACATGCGTTGATATAGAACCCTGCATGGAATCCGTCAACTCTTAGGCAAGTGAAAGGAGCCGCTTCGAACAGAGCTTTTTTAACCTCCTCCTTCGAGACTGGTTTAGTTAGCATGTTTATTTGATTTTCTGAGAGAAATTGTTGGCCTTCCTGGTTTGGTATCTCCCTGTGAGAGATCTCCTCTTTGAAAAGATCTTTAAAGAAGTCCTCAACCATTTTATCCAGAAGCGTTGGATTGGATACCCTATTTCCTTCAATATCTTTCAGGGCCTCAATACTGTTTCTATTTCTCCTTATGAGTGTCGAGGCATGGTAGTATTTGGTGTTCCTGTCTCCCAATGCAATCCATTTCTCCTGGGACCTTTGGAACCACAAAAGTTCCTCTTGGTCAAGAACCTTATTATCTAATTCTTGCCCATTTTTTTTTTCCAATTTCAAAATACCGTCAGTTCTGTGGGTGGCCATTTGTCTCTGTACTCCGGCTAGTCATTTTCCATAATCTCCTCTTCCTGGTGAAAATATCGCCAAACTGTTCTTTGTTCCATAGAGTTTGGGCTTCCCTGGTCCGGTCTAGGTTTTTTGCCAAGCTCAAATCGTTATTCCAATGAGTGAGGATGGTATTTTGGAGTCCTTCGTTGGTTAACCAAGCTGCCTGAAATTTGAAATTTGTGTTAGTGGGTGAACGTCATGCAACTTGGAGGTTAGCTAGAAGTGGTGAGTGGTATGAGTTTAGCTTAGGTAGGTGGCTTATTGACGCTGAATCAAATAAGAATCTCCACTCCATGTTGCATAAGGCTTTGTCCAGTCTCCCACCTTTGAAGGTGTCCGCAGTGCTCCCTCTCGTCCAAGTTAGGCGGGGACCTGAAAACCCCAGGTCAAGCAGGTTAGGGTCCGATATCCACTCCACAAAGCCTGCACATCTCCTTTTATCAAGCTTTCCATGGTTGGAGACTTCTTCCGCTGCTGAGACTGAGTTGAAATCTCCCATGATTAGCCATGGCCCCTCGATCTCCATAACTTCACTGTTTACATCCTGCCACAGATACTTCCTCAGAGGCAACTGAGAGAAGACAATTTTGTTCCCCTCCTTTTCCAACCTGCATGTGGATGAATTGTGGATGGGTTTTTAAAACCTCCACTTGGGTATCATCATTCCAGAGGATCCATATGCCCCCACTAAGACCAACCGCTTCCAGAATCCACTCTGACCCATTGATCAAACCCCAGCTTGTTGCAGATGTTATATGCCTGGATGCTACTGATTTTCGTTTCCATTAAGCCTAGAATCTTTGGTTTATGGAGACGAATGAGTTCTTTGATCGTGCGAACAAAACCTCTCGAAGTTGAGCCGTTACAATTCCAAGTTAAGATCTTCATAAGACTTGGTTGCAAGCTAAAATGGCTGGAGGAGTTGGGCTAGTTGTCAATTCCTTCCCACCCCTTCCTCACATCACGTTGGGGTTATCTGTTGCTACTTGCTCATAGTTCGTCTCTAAGTTGATTACTTCCGTTGCTGTTCCTCTTTCCTCCCGTGACATCTCTTCCTCCGGTTGTTGCGTACCATGCGAAGTCGGAGGGTCTTGATGGTGTTCCGTTTGCATGAAGAGGCTGCCCAGTTCACTGACTTGGTTTGGTTGTGCGTCTCGAGCGTGTATGATTTTATCTCTTCTTATTTCGGCTGTTTTTGTATTCCCTCTCACGACCCAATGTTCTCTTTCGGCTCCTGCTTGGTTTACTCCCCTTGCATGTCTCATGGTCAGCCTGTTATCTTCCGTTGTCCCCCCTGTGTTTTTTCATGAAGGTTACCTCTGTTCTCGCCTCCCTTGAAGGTAGTTTGACTGATTCTTGTTCTCGGTGGGATTTAGCTTGCGCCTGCACATTTGGTCTTTTCCCTTCCCTTTGCTACAACTTATGGTTTGATCAGCCGTTCCTTGTATATCTTGCTTGCCAAACTCGGCGTCATTAACTCCCTCGTTCTCTTCATGCCAGTCCTCTTCATCATCCTCCATGAACAGGCTGCTAAACGGTGTGTAGAAAAAAAAGCCAGGAACAAAAAACCAAAGTCAAATAGTGAACAGCAACTAACAATATTAAATAAACAAGCCTAACACATACAATTTAATAATTAAACTAAATATTGTATAAAATTTGTTAAACAGTAACAATTTGACAAGTTAGTTTTGATAGCAGTAAATCATATATTGTGGATGCATATAATAAATAATTAAACAAATGCAATTGAACACAATATAAAATAATGGAAAATAAATTGGAAAGATCTAGCCTTTGAAGATCTGTGAGACACATTGAAACTTTGTCCTAAAGCGATTGAGCCTCCTTACGTGAAGGTATTAACGAAGTACTGCAGCGGCTCCAAGATACAACCCAGATTCAAAAGCAAGAACTCCTCAGGGTTCACGTATACCGAAGAGTGGAGATGAATCAGACTCTAATCGAGTTGCCCAAAATTTAGTATAATCAAAATACTTTAATATGTTGAGAATAACAAACTTTTTGTAGACAAACAATATAAAATGGGATCAAAATGTTTATGTCAGACTCTCCTTGTACGAAGACCAAAAGAAACAATTTTTTTTTATTTTTCACATATCTTTAAACAGTCATTGACTTTGTCTTTATATATAAATTTTTAAACACGCGTAACAAAGCGCGCTTAAAACAAAACCCATTATGAACATGGGTCTGCTGCAATTGTTTGAAACATTTGAACCGATGCACACTTGAATAGTCATGTTTTATGCATTTAAACAATGTATAATAATTCAAATATTTTAAATAACTCTTGGGAAAAAATAAATAAATAAATGAAAGATGAAACCATTTTTGAAAAAGAAAAAACTTAATTTATTCCAACATGGTGAACAGTTCCTTTATTGGGGTTTAAGTATTTATTGTGTGTGTGTGTGGGGGTTTGTCTAAGTCTAATTATCCCTTTTTTCACTGGCTAATTTCCTACTTCTCCTTCCTTTTCGAGTGCTTTCCGTGTATGTTGGCTCCTTCTCCGTTCCCGTCCTCCATCTCCATCCTTGGTTCCGGATTCCTTCCCAGCTTTCTCTCGTTTTCTGATGGGCATTCCTAGACTTCCAATCCAACAACTGGCGCCGGCCCGACCAAGGTCCACGTCCCTGCCTCGGCCCGCCCAAGCCCGCTGACAACTGGCGGCCTGGCCGTACCGACCCTTTTTAAAGCCCACCTGGCCACCCCACCCGCTTTATCGGGCGAGCCGACGGCCAGATGACCCGGCCGGACGCCCAGTGATGATGGGCCGACCAGCCCAGAACGACGGCCGACGCCCAGAGCTAGCGGCCCGACCGGGCTCAGAGCGGCGAGTCCGGACGGCCCAAAGTGGCGCCCGCCGCCGCACTAGCGGCGGGCCTCCGGCGCCCCTCCCTTTCCTCCTCTCCCCTTCCCCCCCTCCAGCCGGGCCCCCCACTCCCCACCCTCCCTTTCCTCCCTCCCTCCTCCCTCCCTTCCCCCAACGGCTACTCCCCCATCCCCCTTCTTTTTTTTTTGTTAAAATCGGGATATATTCTAAAATAAAATATTATACAAATATGTAGAAAAAATTAACTAGAAGAGGGTTTTAATATTTTAAAATTTTGACAAAGCTGCCAATAATATGAAATATTTTTTTCTACAAATTGTAAAGTAATTTTAAAATAAAGAAAAGTCATTTTAAAATATTAATTTTGCCAATATATAAATATTTTAAAATAGTAATCAAATAATAGTATGTCTATATTTTTACAACAAAAATATTTTCTTATAAAAGTATATAAAACTATTATTTTTTGAAAGCTTATTATATTTATAATTAATTTGTTATTTACTTTCATTGAGACCCTCATTTCGTAATAGTAATGAAGTGTTTGCAACAAAATAAGGTAAAAGCAAGTGAGAGATATCCTAGGTTCGAGTGTTAGTATGAACGGTGTTTAAATGTCAAACATGGTGTTTATAAAATATTTTTTTAGTATAATATTTTATTAATAATTTTAATATGGATAGTGCATGCAAGATCTTCTTTCTAAATTCCATACATCATTACAAAAACTTAGTTCAAATATATGGAATTTTTTTATAGAATAGAAATAATTTTAGAAAATAATAAAAGAAATAAAGCAAATGTAAAATTGTTGTTAAACTTCTTAGCCGCGGATCAAATCGGCACAAGTCATTTAAAAGACACAAATTTAACAATATAAAACTAAAGATAACGTAGATATTGTAAATTATAGCGTAATTATAAGAAGAAGAATGCGAAAATTTAAACACATTTTCTTACGATGTAGCCGTTGTTTAAAAAACGATTTATTACATAATAAGAAATAACAACTTTTTAATACGATGGAAACTGATGATTATTCAAACCATTCAAATATTGATTAATCCTCAATTCAAAGGCTGGGTCCCGAAATATCGTTAAAAGAGATATTATGAAAAAAATTTCAAACGTAACTTAAAATTTAAAACAATATTTGGGTAAATTTGAAGGAAAAATTTGTTTAATATCTCGAGCACGGGACATCTTAATACAGCTTTTTAGAGACAGACATCGTAAGCCATTATATGATAATGAATTGACAAGTAAATGTTAATAATTTTATTTAAAACAATAAAATACCCACATAATGGTAAAAATATAAACTTTAATAAATGATGAAATTATAGATGAGAGATTCGCGATAAAAATATTTACAATAACAGTTTGATAACGCTTCAAATAACGACAGAAGAATACAAAGATTAAAAAGATTTTGGCAAATAAAAGATGATCATGCAAAATTATTTCACGCACGTTGTTGTGCACATATTTTAAATTTGATCAGAAAAGACGGATTAAAATGTTGATAGCAATTACACATTAGAAAAATTGTAAGACATTGCATATAATATTAATTGTTCCTGCTAAACATGAATTATTTTTTTATTGTTGCAAAATTGTAAATATGACAAGAAAATATAAGTTTAGACATACCAACCAGGATGGAATTCTACTTATAAGCTTCTACAAAATATTACAAAATATAAAAAGTAGTACACCATACCTAAAATGCAATTATCTAATAATAATATTGATGTGTATGTTGGATTTATTAATGATTATGATTGGCACACGTCGATCTTCACGCAGATCTTTTTGAAATTTTTGATACTTCAACAAATATTTTTTGTAAGGTGTATTATGATATTATCCCAACTTCACACGGGCCATTATCGCATTTATCACGTCGGTAGTTCTAACTACAACATACAGCAGAACTTAAAATATCAAGACATGAATGGATCCAAGATACCCCATCACCGTAAAAATAACGTGATTAAAATATTTTATCGGAACGATATCGCGATTTTTATTTTCTTGGCCATTAAAAGCGATAAACGATCGGGAATAAATACAGTGCGCTAACCTAATGCGGGATGCACTTATTTTCAGAATGACAGAACTTTTCATACATTTCTAAATCGTAATTATATTTGACACAAAATTTAAAATGATGTATTTTATTTTGAATTATTTTTAAGCTTACTTTTTATTAAACTTGAATACAATTTTTAAATAAAAACCCACATTGAGGAGTTGGCTAGGCGGGCTTTGCTGCCTATGACTCCGGCTTCCCAGCGGCCTAGTAGACGGGCCTCTCCAAGATTCCTCATTGAATTCACTTCAATTATTAGAAAAATTAATGGAATTAAAAATAGAGAGTTTTAATTTTGACCATATAAATAAAGAATTGAAATTTCAAACAAAATAAAATATTAAAACCGCAACCATTCATTTTATTTTTAATTAAAAGAATATATTTTTTAATTAAAATATAATTTATTTTTATGAATTAACTATACATGAAATTAAACTAAAATTTTAATTAAAAAAATGAATAATTTATTTATATTTAAAAATAAAATTTGATTTTTTATTTAGTAAATTTTAAATTTTAAAATAATTAATAAAAACTTAATATTAATTTTTATTTAGAAAATAAATTTTGTCTTTTATTTAGTAGATTTAAAAATATGAAGTTGGATATTAAATTGTTTTAAAAAAGCAGGAAGTAAAAAAGAAAAAAAAAAGGAAAGGAAAAGGGTAAAAATGAGTGAGGGAGAGAGGAGAGATTAGAGAGAGATCCGGAAGTGAGAGAAGATAGCAGTGGGGTAAATTCGTCCATAAATTTTGTCACATCCCATATCGGATAAAGGAGAAACTTTCTGACACTATATAAATACAGGTTTCTCTCAACCTAGCAGACGCGTTTTAAAATTGTGAGGGTCTCTTAGAATTGAAACGGACAATATCTATATAGTTGAGCTGATTTGCTACAAATTTGGTGGGTGCCCCAAACATGAATATAGTGTACAATAATAAGGTGAAGTCTAGTTATTTAAGCCATAATCAGCTGATTGGCTTTCTCTTCATGTTTGGCACTACATGGAGATGTCCTATAAGTGATACGTGATATGGAAGAGAAGGGCATTCCAGCAAATTCATGATATACATATAATCCATTGATGGACAGCTATGCCGCCATGAAAGCTTTTGAATACGGACTCAAAAGTGTTCAATATTGTTTAAATATTGAACACTTTATCCCTAGACATTATTATTATTATTATTATTATTATTATTATTGTTATAATAAAAGATAGAAGACAAATTTTGGGGTCTATAACAAATTTTTAAAAAATAAAAATAAATGGGTTGAAGTATTTATTTATTCGTTCATTTTTAATGTTCGAATATTATTTCTTAATTTCTTCTAAATATAACTAAACAACCTGTTATTAATCTCTATCCTGCACACATCGTCTACTGGACCAAAACAAACTCTACCCCGAAGGGGTGCTAAGAAGTCCCGACTCAAGTTTTGTGTTAACACAGATTATAAGATTTATTTTGTAAATCAAGAGCATTTATTAAGCCAAAACAATTGATTGGTCAATCAAAAACCCCAATTCAAACTTTTTTATTTAAATAATGAAGATATCAATTCATAAGATGTAGTAAAAATATACTTCAAGATATCCAAATCATAATTGGCCTGCTTCCTAATCTGCAAGAAATAAGATAAAAAGGCTGTGGTCAAGATATTATTTCATTCTCCCCAAAGCTAAAGGTTTCTACAACCTCAAAATTCTAGTGGCTCTATTTATTTTCAGTATATATATATATATATATATATATATATATATAT
Organism: Tetrastigma voinierianum; assembly: GCA_016808115.1. Classification (NCBI taxonomy): domain Eukaryota; kingdom Viridiplantae; phylum Streptophyta; class Magnoliopsida; order Vitales; family Vitaceae; genus Tetrastigma; species Tetrastigma voinierianum. Next base: position 172,818 of record JAEQBH010003711.1, read on the forward strand.
ATATATATATATATATATATAGCACAAAATGAATACTGGGCTTGGCCCAACGACCTTACCAAACAAATGCAGTAAGATGGGAACTACGAATCTCATAACTAGTTAATATTAAACCATTTTATAAATGACCCATAATTAACTTGCACAATTACACAATTATAATTGTAACATGATTATGCTTAGTCCATAATTAATAAATTAATCCAACATTCTCCCACTTTGATGACATAATCATAACTCAAATGATTTCATAATAGATTTACATGGTCATAACCAATCATATACAGTTAACACACCGAGAGGATGCATAAATCGTGCATAATCAGATGCTACAAATCAAAATCACAACTAAAATACTTTTTCAAGAGACTTACAAAGCCGTAACCAATTATATACAATTAATACACCGAGAGGAAGCATAAATTGTACATAATCAGACGCTGCTAATAAAAAAACATTACAATGACAAGAGTATTTATTCAATAGAAAGAAAAGCATAATAATATCATTCATTTGGTCAAAATAAAACAATATTACAAGATAATGACAAATGTCAAAATGTGCATGTAATTACAAAAAACAAAAACATGATCTTTATTTACAAAATACATAAAAAAAACAAAACTCCTACTAAAACAAAGAGTTTAGGCTCTTAACAATCCCATGCAGGTGACGTGTTCTTGAAACACATAAATAGGTAAGCATTTGGTTAGTGGGTTTGCCAACATGCTCGTCGTAGGCATGTGCTCAACTAAAATGAGACTTTGTAACTTTTTCTTTAACAAAATAGAATTTCACATCAATGTGCTTGGAGCGAGAAGTGCTCCTAGTGTTCTTAGAGAAATATATAGTTGCAGAATTATCACAAAACATTTCAACGATCTAGAAATGGAGTGAACGGCCCCCAAAGCTAAAATGAAGTTCCACAACTATATTGCGTGACAAGTAGCCTCATAACACATCATATACTCTACCTCCATAGTAGAAGAAGCTTTAAGTGTCTATTTGGCACTTTTCCATGAAACAACTCCTTTAGACATCATAAAGATATAACCAGAAGTGAACTTTTTATCATCTACATAGCCTGCATAATCTGAATCGCTAAAACGAACAACCTCAAACGTGTCGGTACAGCAATATGTCAACATGAGATCCTTGGTACCTTGAAGATATGTCAAAATGTTCTTCAAGGTAAATAGAACATAAGTGGAAATTAAGGAGAGCAAACCATCACTTTGGGAAATGAAACATAAGTGGAAATTGAGGCTATTGGCACTCTACGTTTAATTTTGGACACTGGGTTCATTATGGATTTAATAGATACAACTTATTTTCCTGTTTTTACAAGAAACTTAATTTAAGTTCCAAAACTTGATTCTTATGGATATGAATTAAAGTTTGGAAATCATGGTGTTTCCTTGTTCTATAATTCTTGTTTGGGTGGCTCTAGCACTTTGCGTGGTAATCTTTATTCTTTGAATTTAGATTACAAATACTCGGAATCTCTTTTATCCTATCATGTGCATGAATCTTCTAGAAAACGAAATCGAGTGAATGAAAATTCATCCATATTGTGGCATAAGAGATTAGGTCACATTTCAAGAGAAAAGATGGAACATCTTGTGAAATATGGAATTTTAGTTTCACTTTATTTTTTTGACTTTAACATTTGTGTTGAATGCATAGAGGGAAAATACACTAAGATTAAGAAAAATGGTGTCTTAAGGGCTAGAATTGTTAGAATGTATCCATAGTGACATTTGGGGACCGTATCCTACTCCAACGATCAATGGACACAAGTACTTCATTACTTTTATTAATGACATTTCAAGGTATTTTTATGTGTATCTTATTCATGAAAATTCTGAAGCACTAAATGTTTTCAAAATTTATAAGTGTAAGGTCCGATCAAGGTGGTGAATATTATGGTAGATTCATCGAATTATGCCAACATCCTAGTGCTTTTTCCTTATCTTTAAGTGAGCATGACATTGTTGCAAATTATAGAATGCCTAGAACACCAGAGCAAAATGGTGTAGCAGAGCGACGAAATTGTACTCTAATTAACATGGCGAGAAGCATGATGAGTAACTCAACATTGCCTGAATTCTTGTGGGGTGAAGCATTGAAAACTACTATTCACATTCTCAATCATGTTCCTATTAAGGTTGTACCTAAAACTCCTTATGAGTTGTGGGTAGGTAGGAAACCAACCTTAAATTATTTACATATATGGGGATGTCTATATGAAGTTAAAATTTTTAGTCCACAAATAAAGAAATTGGATTCTAAAACCATAAGTTGTTATTTCATTGGTTATCTTGAAAGATCAAGAGGTTTTAGATTCTATTGTCATGGCCAAAGCCCTAAAATTGTTGAATCTATAAATGCTGTGTTTTTGGAAAATGAAGCTTTCAGTGGGAGAATTGAGCCTAAAAATCCTTTTATGGAATAGCAACACCAATAAGGGAATATATTATGACTCAAGAGGCTACTCATGAGGGAAATGAAACAATCCCAACTATAGAAGTACCTTTACGAAGATCACAAATAGAAAAAAAGACATGCTATTTCAAGTGATTATGAAGTTTATCTTAATGAGAGTGATTATGATATTGGCTTGAAAATGATCATTTTTCCTATGAACAAGCCATCAAAGGTGAAAATTCCACTGCATGGCTTAATGCTATGAAAGAAGAGTTGAAATCAATGAAAGATAATAAGGTTTGAGATCTTGTAGAATTGCCCAAGAGAATTAGAATTGTTGGTTTCAAATCGATTTTTAAAACCAAAGATGATTCTAAGGGCAATATTGAAATATATAAGGCTGGGTTGGTGGCAAAATGATACACTAAAAAAGAAGGAATTGACTATAAGGAAACAATAAAGATTCCTTAAGAATAGTCATGGCTTTAGTAGCTCATTTTGACTTAGAGCTACATCAAATGAAGGTCAAAAGAGGTTTATATGGATCAACTTGAGGGTTTCCAAAATAAAGGCAAGGAACATATGGTATGTAAACTCAAGAAGTCCATATATGGTTTGAAGCGCACTTCTGATAAATGGTGGTATCTAGTTCTGAAATTTCATCACTTTTGGTTTCAAAGAGAATCTAGTGGATCAATGTATTTACCTTAAGATTAGTGGGAGCAAGATTTGTATTATAGTTTTGTATGTTGATGATATGTTGCTTGCTAGCAACGATATGGGAATGATTCATGAAACCAAACAATTAGGTATCTAAGAAATTTGATATAAAAGATCTTGGTGAAGCCTTTTATGTACTAGGCATTGAAATTCATAGAGATAGATCGTGTGGATTATTAGGATTATCCCAAAAGAGCTATATTGAAAATGTCACGCCCCGATTCCCAGTCAGACCCAAATAGCGGATCCAAACCGAGTTTGGGGCGCGAGACTATATACTGGGACTCTTTACCTGTTTTTTTTTTTTTTCAAAGCTGAACTTGTGCCTGTGGTATATAAACAATTTCTGTAATAACAAAAATAATTTACATATACAAAAGAACTACCATCGGAGTAGTGTCCATCAAAATCTATACACATATACCGAGTCCCATTTACTTATACAAAAACTGTACTTTTACATTTACAAATCAGAGCGCGGAACCTACATGTAGTGAACTCCCTACCAAGGCGCTGCCCCAAGAAGATGAAGCTTCTGGACGCCTTCTGTACCTACACGGATTAAAAAACTGCTAAGCTTTACGCTTAGTGGGAAACATATGTCTTATGCATTACACACATTTAAAGCATAAACAATATATCGAATTTTCATGATTTGTATAATGAACTTATACAATTACTTATGCTTATAATGCACTTATGCTTATTCGTATCTCCCATCTGGGAGTTACATGAGCTTATTACCCGCATTTACTCACAAAGCTTTATAATCACTTCTTATCTTCTACTTACCTCGTAACTTACACTTATGCATGCACTCTATTCTTATTCCGATCTCCCTGCAGGACACTTGTATGCTTATCTCCGTATGACACATTACTTATACTTATCTCCGTAGTACTGATACTTATATAGATTCCCGTATGCGATACTCGAGCTTATACATATTATACTTATACGGAGGTACTTATCCACATACCTGGCTACTTATTTGTTTATACTTGTTCCACTCTCCCGTAAGAGTTACAGAGCTTATACTACGGAGGTACTTATACACGTACTAGTACTTATATCTATCTCAGATCTCCCGTAGGAGTTCACAGAACTTATGCTTATACAGAGGTATACTTATTTAGATCTCCCAAAGGACATATATATCGGACTTATATTGATACTTGTCTCGGACTTATAATTATTCAGATCTCCCAAAGGACATCTACTTGAACTTATGTCAGACTGATACTTATCCATATCCCCTGTAGGGAGTTACGTGAGCTTAGACTTTTATTTCAAAGTACCCGTAGGTACCGGCAGAACTTATACTTGTACTGTGACTTATACTTAATTTTACGAGCATATCCTTGTTCCACGGATCTTATACTTGTATTACGGAGATTACTCTTGTATTTAAGATCTTATAATGCACATGTATCCTATACTTGTTCCTACCTTTAACTTATATTTGTGTTAGAGAGCTTATTCGTGTATTTCGGATCTTATACTTGTATTACGGAACTTATACTTGTTTTACAGAGCTTATTCGTGTATTTCGGATCTTATACTTGTATTACGAAACTTATACTTGTATTACGGAACTTATACTTGTCTTACGGAACTTATACTTGTGTTACAAAGCTTATTTATGTATTTCGGATCCTATACTTGTATTACCGAGCATATTCTTGTACTTCAGATCTTATACGGAGCTTATTCTTATACAAAAGTACTCGTAGGTACTACACAGATTCATTATACGGAGGTACCTGTAGGTACTATTGGACTTATACTTATATATTACAGAACTTATACTTATTTTACTGATATGGAAGTACCCGTAGGTACTACAGAGATTTTACTTATACAAAAGTACCCGTAGGTACTACAGAACAGATACAGAGGTACCCGTAGGTACTGGCTGCATCAGATACGCAGGTACCCGTGAGGTACATCTCGGGGTGATCTTTACCATTCTATTTATTTACTTTATTCTTTATTCGTAGTCTTATCATATAACCTGTTGATTGCTCTGTATCAAGAATACTAATGAGTAGACACAAAGACACAAGTACTAAGGCACAAGATAAAGATCGAGGTGCCGTGAGCACAGCAGAGTGCCGGGCATCAAGGAGTGCCGTCAGCACTAATCGTATATAATCATACTAATGTGCCGGCACTACCGAGTACCGGGTACTAATCAGAGAGTACCGAGGTACTAATGTGCCGGTTGCAGGAGTGTCGCCGCACTAATCAAAGAGTACCGGCGTACTATACGTACTCGCTTCACGTAATAAAGGTGCTATGTCATTCAATAACCGGTCTTAGGCAAATTCTATAATTATATGAGTTCAAGAATTTACTGCCTTATAATAGGCATTCTTAATACATTATGTGTTCATGTCATATTTCCTTCCATATTCAGGTTCATGTTTCATGCCTGTTCCATATGACATTTCATATACTTGTACGGTATGACCCCTATGTATTCACACCTCATTCATGTATTCTTGTTCCTTTATGAATCTACTTTACTTAGAAATTGGAATCATTCCAATTGCATCTTCCAAACTAAAGTTATGGCATTTTCATACCAAACTAGTCAATTTACCGATTTTACACTCGGGACAGTTTGAAATACCCATTTTCCAGTGTCTTGACTCCATATTTAACACTGGTTCTTTGTACTTCTTTAAAACTAAGGTGCTAAGGGTTCTCCTCCAACTGGAATCAAACAAATCGGAGCACCGGAACTCAAGTTATGTCCTAAACAACTGGGACTACTCTATGTTCAAAACAGAACCAGAAATTGCCTTGAACATAGCCCCACTTTGAGTGAATTTTTGGGCCATATAGAATCAGAATTTTAAGGTGCCTATTTCAGGATGTTTTATCGTCCTTGAAGTCTAGTTTAACCAGCAACTTGAATCACTCAAATAGGATAAGAAATGACCAAGTTACAATCAAAATAGACGAACACCGGGTCTCAAAACGTAACAATTGGTACCCCAGACAGTACCCAGACGTACCGCTGACATAACACTTATGGTACCCCTACTTTGAGTGAATTTTTGGGTCATCTAGATTCATAATTTGAAGGTACCTATTTCAGGATGTTTTATTATCCTCAAGCCTATTTTAACTAGCCACTTGAATCACTCAAATCGGATAAGAAATGAGTAAGTTATGACCAAAATACTAACACTGGTCCAAAATAGAGCATGGGTACCGGTACCGGTACCACCCTTCGAAAATTGTCCAGTAAGGTGGTTTTTCTCCAATTTTTCCACATGTTGCTACCCAAATCAACTCAATACTCTTTATACACATCAAAACCACTCCATACTAATCTTGTAACCTCTATTATACTCAATTCATCTTTCAAATACTTATCCTTCTTAAAACCTTTCATGAATTACTCCCAAAACAATTCTAATATGGTTCATAATCCATACATGAACCAAATATAAAGATTAATTAGGGTTTGTTCTAAACCCTAACTCAATTATTTGTATTAATCCATGAATCCAACCTCTTCAAAGGGAGGATTCCATGTTCTTCTTTGTACCATTTAGGTTTTAACAACCTTACTTTCATTAATTCTAGGGTTAGGATGAAATCCTAACAAAACCCTAGGTTTGGAAACCATAGAAGTCCCTACCATGGTCAAAATACACATAATCCGATACAAATTCATAAGTTCCATACAAAATCCATATGATCCATACCTTTCTTGGCTCCTTCCTCTTCTTCCTCTTCTCTTCTCTTCTTCTCTTGGCCTTCACGGTTTGTTCTCCCCCAAAATGAGACCAAATTTTGGTCTTAAATCAAATATTTCCCTTAGCCATGTTTGGCTCTCAAAACCCATTTTTTGGGTTAAGTTTCTACTTATTTCACTTTAGTCCTCCACTTTCCCTTATTTTTTAAATCAATTTATGTTGTATTTCGTAATTTAGCTCACACTCTTCTTCTTATGTCTTTCAGATCCTTTTGCCAAATTACTAAATTTGCCCTTGCATTCACAATTTCCAGGTTTCTCAATTTTCATGTTTCGCATTTAAATTACGAAAATTTCAATTTATGCCTACAAAATATCCTAAACATGTCGAAAACGACTAAGGTATATTTCGGGGCGTTACAAAAAAAGTTCTTAAAAGATTTAACATGCAGAATTGTTTTAGTATTGTTGCTCCTATTGTGAAAGGGGACATATTTTGTGAACTTCAATGTCCTAAAAGTGATCTTGAAAATAATCAAATGGAAAAAATTCCTTATGCTTCTACAGTAGAGAGTATCATGTATGCTGAAGTTTGCACACAACTAGATAACTTATGTAGTAGGCATGCTTGGTAGATATCAAAGTAATCCAGGTATTAAGCATTGGAAGGTAGTTAAAAAAATATTACGTTATTTGCAAGGGACTAAGGACTACATGTTGACATACAAAAGAACAAATAATCTAGATATTATTGGTTATTTTGATTCTGATTTTGCTAGTTGTAAGGACACTAGAAGGTCTACATCTGGTTATGTTTTCATGCTTTCTAATGGACCTATTTCTTGGAATAGCCATAAGCAATCACTAGTAGCTTCTTCTATAATGGAGACAAAATATATAGCCTATTATAAAACCATGTGTCATGCAATATGGTTGAGAAACTTTGTCTCAGGCTTGCATATTATTGATTCGATAATGAGACTGTTGAGAATATATTGTGATAACAATGCTGTAGGATACGATTTAATTAACCTAGATCACCATGTTAGAATACAAAACATAATTTTAATGGAGAGAATATGAATATTATGTACCTGATTTGGAATCCATGGAATGTCTGGAGCGCGGAATTGATGAAGACCCGCAAAGAAAACACCAAGATCTCAAGATCTTCTCCCGAACGGCCCCTTGATGACACCGGCTTAAATGAGAATGTGCCTCTCACTTCTGGTTAGAGAAAAATCTCGTAACTGCAGGAGAATGATAATACGTATCCTGTGTGGCTCGGGAGGGACTTGAGCCTTCTTTTTATATATCGAAGCTCGACCACCTGCCTCTTATATTACTTCGCCTGCCATACTCAAACCCACACACTGCCAAATTTCCATATGGTTTATTAAGAATCCTAATAATCTCAATTAATTAGACCTAATAAACTAGTTTAATAAATCCAATTAATAAAGCCCACTTTACTTAAAATCTAACATTCTCCCACTCGGGCGATATTATTAACTGAAACAAACCATGTGCGCACCTTTATATTGGTCTAGAGATTATTCTTAATAGTCAATCCGATCCCATAAAGTCTCGAACACTGAATCATGGTGGTAATTACATGTACTCACGCAAGTCCTTCCATGGTCACGAGTGCTTTCAACTTTACTGATATGGATTCAGTATGGTAGTGTGTTTAAATGGACAATACCTCATAATGAGTGATACTTCATGTGTTATCCATTTTGTTAGTCCAAATTTCTCTCCTTATGTCACAAAACTCCAAGGTGTCACCAGAGAATATCCATCACGCCCAACGGCTCCCGTATACGTTGCTTACCTTAATAGGTAACTTTACTTAAAAAACATGCCGTTAAGGCTAATGCCAAGACGCCCTATAGCCCCGTATTCAAGGTTTACACAATGCCTTGAGATTTTCAACAATTATATGTACTCAACTGATAAACCTACATTCACTACCTTATTGAATGTAAAAGAGTTGATACAAATTCAATTATTACCAAAATGTAATGAAATCGATTCATCCTTCATAAGAGCAGCCATAAAACTTAATAGCTCCCATTAATTTATTTATCCCATGATACTCCTAAGCCCATGTTAATGACATGTCGATCAAATACAGGGTGAAGGCCTTTTAGTTAGCGGATCTCGCAATCATATCATCTCGTTGATATGTGCTCCATCCGCAACGCCACCTGCTTGAACTTTTTCCTTTATAGCCATAAGTACTGACCTCCATGTGCTGTGACTCGAGACCTCTGCTGGTTGCTAATAAACAACACCATGCAGTTATTGTCACAATACAACCGTATAGGCCTATCCACAAAATCAAACACTAACTCCTTAATGAGGTTTCGAGCCAAATCGGGCCTCTCGAAAGAAGGCGAAAAAAGCATGCTACAAACTCCGCATGGCGAGGATGCAATCGATTTATGTTTCTCACTCTTCCATGATACTACACCTCCCGCTAACTTAAAGATATAACCGCTTGTTGACTTCTTTTTCATCCCGACAGCCAAGAAAGTTCGAATCTCGAATACCCAACTAGTCAGAGGTCCTCCGAACATGTTTGTAAATCAAGATATAGTCTAGTCTCCTTTAAGTACCTCATAACCTTCGCAAAGAACCCAATGATCGTGTCCTCGGATTCAATTCATATTCTTATCCGCTGGGTAAAGGCATTTGGCCTAGTGCATACTGGAAAGCATTACATAATACTCCCGCGCACTAAAGATAAGGTACATTCTTCATTTGGGCTTTCTCAAAATCTGAATGAGGACATTGTGACAGACCTCAACTTATCACCTTTACGTACGTGAGCAATCTCGGGCTTACATTGTCGCATGCTGAATCTTTTCTAAAATACGATCAACATATGCCCTCCGAGATAAACCCAATAGTCTCGCAAGAACGATTCCCGTGGAATCTCAATGCCCAAAGACAAAGACGCCACCAAGGTCCTTCATATCAAAGTTCTTTTTGACAACATCCGCTTTGTCTCATGCAAGAAACTGCTGTCAATGCCGTGTGTTGCGATATCATCCACATGTAGCATTAGGAAAACGAATTTCCTCCCACCGACCTCAAAGATATACATCGATCTACTTGCTCTCAACAAAACCATACGAAGCAACAACACTACGAAACTTTTGTAAGCATCTACTGCCTCTGCTCTGTAAGCTTCGCGGAGACCATAAATAGACTTCTTTTTTCTGGGGGTCTACATACAAGTTTATTCAATCATTTGCCACAAACCTTCGGGTTGTGTCATATAGATTCTTCATTAAGGTCTCCATTGAGAAAGACAGCTTTAACATCCATCCGTGTAACTCATATCAAATGAGCAACTAATGCCATGATCACTCTGAAAGAATCTTAAGAGACCGGGAGAAAAGGTTTCGTCCCATACTACTCCTTCTCTTTGGAAAGTGAAACCTTTGACCCGGGCCTCCGTTTTAAACTTCAATCTTTCCTTTATGGTCCTTTTAGTCTTATACACCCATTTGCACTAACGGGTCTACGACCTTCAGTAATTCAATGTTCCCAAACTCCATTATGCCTCATGGATTGAATTTCATCTCATCGTATCTAACCACAATTTCCGATTGAGGACAAGAAACAAATTCTTCCCCATAGTTATTGATCACCACAGAACCGATATTGTAGTCTTGTTTCCTATATAGACTAAATAGTCCGGTGGTATTTGGCCGATCGTCTCCCTTAGTGGATCTCCCATCGGAGTAGTAATTGCCACATCATGCACTGGTATCTCGATGGATTTGATTGGGGAGTCGGTTTCAACAACGCGATCCCTGGGCCTCAACAGTTCAATATGGTGTGTGGGAGTTTCCACAATTATCTCAGAGTGGGAGGAGATACGTGATACCACTTTACCCACCGCATATCATCCTCACTGGGCCGTGAGCAGCCTACTTCTTCGCCGTCAAACTCCAAAACTTAAATACCGCGATTCCAATACCCTGTAGCCTATCGATTATAGAACCGATATCCCTTCGAATGTTCCGTAAGATACAAAGTAACATCGAGTGGTTCTCGAGTCCAACTTACTTAATGTCGGGATTATATAACTTTACTGGGCAGACATCCCTAAACCTAAGATGGTTTAAGCGCTTACGCCTACCATAACTCAAAAGGAGTCAATGAACAGCCTTGTATTAATTCCATTCAAAATGGGCCAAAGTCAAGTTTTCAAAGCTTCACCCCATAGAAAACCGAAAATTTGTCCTACTAATTCATGTTCTTACCATTTCCATAAGAGGGCACGGATTGCGCTTTCTGGCTATACCATTTGCTCAGACTCCCGTGCATAGTAAACTCGTGCCACTATCCTGCAGTCCCTGCTATTTGGCGACGACCCTTGTCGTCTCAAAGACGCCATGTTTGCCATAATACTCCACCTCGGCCTGAGTTCATCAACCTTATGACTTTTCCCAATTGTTTCTCGACTTCAGTCCGAAAAATCTTGAACTTGTCAAGAGACTCGACTCTTTTAATCAAGTACAAATAACCATATCGAGAATAGTCATCAATAAATGTGATGAAATAAAAATTTCTACACAAGGTTGTCGTGATAAGGTCCACTTGAGCCAGGTGAATGACTTCCAACAAGCCGAACTACTGGACCGCGCTTTTCTTTCTTATCTTGGTCATTTTACCTCTTACAATGGGGTCATGAGATATATATCTAAGTTTCATTTTTAAGAGCAGTAGGATATTAGTCTTTATCACCCTTTCTACTCTATCCTTAGAGATATGGCCAAGTCGCTTATGCCATAATGCATAAGACTCTTCCCTGCGTAGCGCCTCAGAACAACATTTTCACCGCATAAAGTCGACGATATGTCATCGGGAGATAAACTTAATCTGTATAATCCGTTGGACATGACAAAGACCCAACCTTATTCACTGTAAGAAATAATAAATAACATTACTTTTAATTTCAAAAGAGTAATCATATGAATCCAAACATGATACGGAAACTAAATTCCGTCTAAAGGAAGGTACATAAAATGTGTCTTTCAACATCAATTTAAAACAAGAATCTAAAACTAAGATTACATCTCCCACGAACATGATGATCGCCTTCGTTTGTTTCCCACAAGCAGCTTTGATTCATCCTTGGCTTCCTCCCGTTTATGAATCCCTCGTATGGTAAATGCAACATGATTAGTCGCTCCACCATCGGTTACCAAGAACCGGACGGTGCTTTCCGATAAAGTTGGATTCACAAACAAGCGTTAAAGAATCATTACCGTAAGCCCAATGCCGACATCCAAGCTTTAAATTCGCACGCTCCTTCTTCATGTGACCTTTCTTCTTACAAGCAGCAATGATCACCATCCTTTTTCAAGAATGTCTTTTCGACCCATATTGTCGATTGACCAGAGGCTGGTGCACCTTTATGAGTTCGACTTTGAACTTCATTTTCCTTTTATGGGGACTAGCAAAAGATATAAGGCCACATGCTCTTTCTCCTTCTTCAGTTTCTCTTCTTCTGCCACCACCCTTGCTATTAAGTCAATAACTGACCAAGTCTCATCTTGGGAATTGTAGTTTGTCTTTATAATCCCAAAATCAGGTGGAAGGGTGTTTAGGGCTTGATGCACAATGCAAGATCCTCGAAATGCAACATCGAGAGCTGAGTTCGCCTTGTGCTCACCATCCTGTAGACATACCCTAACCCCACTGCATTCATCATACTTCATGTTGAAGAGCTTTTGACGAAGAGTTCCAACCTCGCATAGATGAAATCCCCGATTTCTAGCCTCTATGGCCGCTATCATTTCCTTAGCAAGATACTAATCAAAATCACTCTTTTCAAGTGTTCTTGTATGGATTTCTTCATCGTCAATAAGCAACTTATCGTCTCCTCTCCTGCAGCATAGTCCGCTTCTTCGCCTTCAAGATTGAGGTTGTGATATCTCACGGGCTTATCCATTGTTAGCCATGCAACATCCGCCAAATTTCCATTCCAAATAGAAGTCCTCTTTTCCATTAAATTCAATCCAAGAAGCGATCTCACCTCGAAATGGAATTGCTGCTCACGTAAAATTGGATCAAAATAAAACAAAACAATACAATCGCATCATGTGAATACTCATACAGAGAATTACATACATCATCACATAATCACCTTTGGCCGAAAAATATGACATGTAGTCAGACACTCTCCCACATGACGCCATTAACATCTGGTCCTTCGCGAAATCACCACCTGGGGTGTATGAACCACTCAAGGATCGGGCCGCACGCTTCCTACACATGCCATACATGTATCCTCCATGAACTAACACAGATCACTCTTCGGGGAGTATGATCACGACAAAACAAAGACATCCCACACACATGAGACTGATATTTCTCAAACTCCAATCAGCCAGGCCACTGGGCGGTCACAACCCAATTGAATCCTTGAAAATCACTCATACCAGGGATATAAACTTTATGTATCACATTATATATATATGTAATGCCAATTATACTGTTCAATTCATTCATAGACAATGAATTTAGACTCTACACAGTCCTTATGCAGTGATATACATGTTAGCTACCATATGGTTTCCGAAACCATAGAGAAATACATAAAAATACGAAAATATTCCTAATTTAAAGCGCATAGGGTTCTATATGCATTTTCATATCCGTAGTTTCAAACATGCAGCGAATATACTGGCCATTGTAGAGAATTTCAATACGAAGTTTGCGATATCAAGATTGCCTGTAATACCTCACGCGCTCACGCCACCGTAAGGCCGGCGCTGTGGCAAATACAGCACAAAGCCGCCGTTTGCTGAATCGGTCACAGAGATTCCGTCGGGCGTGACCGTTGACCGGGCTTCGGGCCGCGACCGGGTTCCGTTGTGAGACCGGGTCGGTCGAAGACCGGGTCGTAGATGACGCCATCATGACGCCATGATCCACGCCGGCCGTTCACGCCGGGCTCACCGAACCGTCCGCGCCGCAAACGACGCGGTTCCAGCTTAACCGGTCAACCGATTCGTCGCGTCGATAACAACCGGCGAATCTCGCCGGTCTACGCGCCGCGTTTAATGAATGGCGCGAAGAACTGATCCCATCATTGGTCAACTATCAGATCGTCATAATTCAAATATGCACTTCAGATTCAGATTCAGAGGCACTAAACTGACATCCGGCTTTCTTGAAGAACCCAAACAAACAAGAACTGATTCATGCCAATTCTAACTGATTTGTCGTCTATTTACTTCAATCCAGAGGATACATTGATTGAATCTGACTATCCACAAAGAATACAAGTCATATCTTGACGCGGAAAACAATACATGCATCCGATTAATCCGCTTTTGAACGCCTTCTCGAATGAATCGATGAAGACCTAAGGCTAAAGAAAAACGACCTCAAGATCTCAAGATCTTCTCCCGAACGCCCCTTGACGACACCGCTTAAATGAGTAATGCGTTTCTCACTGTTGGGAGAAAAATCTCTCGTAATTTGTACTTAACGTATAATACGTATCCTTAGGGTTCGGCGACGGAAATTCTCTTTATATATCAGTTCGACCACGGGCCCTTCCTAATACGTCGAGCCATACCAACCCACACACTTGCCAGCCCCATATGGTTTATTAAGAATCCTAATAATCTCAATTAATTAGACCGAATAAATCCAGTTAATAAATCTAATTAATAAAGCCCACTTTATGAAAATCTAACAAATGCTGCTGTGCAATTTTTCAAAAATAATAAAACTACAGGAGGATCAAAACACATCGATATTAAGTATTTGGTTGCAAGGAAGAGAGTTCAAAATAGAGTTGTCTCTATTGAAGACATTGAAAATACACTCATGTTGGTAAATCCTTTGACAAAAGCTCTTCCACCTAAGCCTTTTATGGATTATGTCGCAAACATGCATGTCTGGTGATTTCCTTACTTCGCCAGATCATCTTTATAATGTACAAAGATTTTACATGACATTAGAACAAATCAGCTAAAATCCTTATTTTGATGGTTTTGAAATTTTATCTTTATTTTTTGGGATATTATTTTTATTTCATATTATTGTTTTAGGAGTATTATTTTATTCCCTATTATTGTTTTGGAATATTATTTTATTTCCTATTATACCCATATTAAGTCTAGGGTATAAATAGACATTTTAGAGTTTGTTTTAGGGACTTTTATTACTTTTATCAATTTATCAGAAAAATCAAAGCTTTGAAGACCAAGTTTAGTTTCGTAATTGTCAAATTCATCATAAGAGATTTAACCCATTACTTGTAATTGGTCCCATTAAGTTTCGTGATGACAAATAATTGAGAAAAACTCAAAGTTGAAGAATAAACAAGAGAGCAATGTAAAAAATACATGTAAAACAAAAATATGTAAATTGCTAAATTCTTCGGCCTATCAATGACCCACAAAAGTGCTTACCAAATGTTGGGGAAATATAAAATACAAAAAGCACTTACACGTGCTCAAAAGCACCACTACCATCACAACCAACGCACATCTCTCTCATTTATGAAGAAAATCAAGCATGTCATAACACTTAATAAAATCTCTTTACCAAACTAAGTATTCTACCAAATAATCAAGTTATCGATAGGACAACTTCACTATCCGTATGGATCTTAATAAAATTGATATGCAAGACGAGATATTTATAGTTACAACATCGATTCAAAAAATATCCGACATGCTCAGACTTACAAAAGGCAAGTTCATAAGCATTCAATGTTATTTACAATATCATTCTATAAATGATCACAAATAGCACACACATAGATTGCTAAAGCAATATGTGAAAATACAAATGAAAATATTACAAAATTAGGCAAGAATTCAATTTTGATAAATCATACCATTATATTCCAGAGACAGGAACTTAAGTAAAGAAAGGATTCTAATAAGCAAATTTGTGCTGGTCTTGATAATGGAGGAAGGGAAAACGAGCATATAGTTTCCTTTATAAAAAAAACTCAATCTTTCCTCATTTGCTTTGCCTAGAAAACCTAAAAAAGGAAAACACAACTTCATTTTTTATAACAATTTGATAAGCCAATTAAAATGATAATAATAAAAGGCGTATTAATTACCCATCATTGAAAACATAAATCCAGTTTTCATAGCTAGCATAGCGTATAAAAAAATTTAAAAAACTCAAAACTAACAACCATTCACGCCAATCCAGGCATCATGGTTGAAAAATGTCCTTTAATTTTTTTTTCTTTATAAATCCTCTTGATTTTTAAAGTATCCCATGTATCATATCCCATTAATAATCAAATACAAACAAAGAAATAATTAGGATTTCTCATGGAAATCTGATATTCCTTTGGCACTAATGTCAATTAGATTAAAAATAAAAAAAATTTCATGTTTGATCTCATGAAAATCGTAGTGCCGACTTTAACGTTTTAGGTTGGGATAATAAGAATCTCGTTTTGAATCAGCACTTATTTTGAATCAATAGTAGATCACACTTTTCTCTCAATTGTTGGACATGATAACGAAAGTAGAAAACAAAACCCTGAAAATGTAGAAAAATATAAAAACTCATAAATATCAAAAAACAAAATTGACAGATTCAATGTCAATTAAAGTTGCTCTAATATCAATTACAAGATTAGTTTGTAAATTAAGAACATTTATTAAGACCAAAACAATTTATTAACAATCAAAAGACCCAATAAATATATTGCAAAATACAAACTTTGTTGAAACAATGAAGTATATCAATTCAGAAGACAGAAATATACCCGACATGAGCATGAAATTATCGATCGCCATTCGTTCTCAAAACTGAAGCGATGAGATAAAAACTAAAATAAGACGATTATTTCTTCCTCCAACAAGGTTCTATAACCTCAAATTTGGTGCGCCTATTTACTTATATATATGTAGAAGATAAGTAAGACACCGCTTAAATTCAACGACCTTTACCAAAAGAAAAGAAAAAGATAAAACTACGAACTCAAGCAATTATTATATTAAATCATCTCAAAACGACTCATAATTAATATACACACTACACAATTAATCAGAATATAATTATTCTTTTCATTCATAATTAATAAATTAATCAAACACGTACTACTACTTTAATGTGAAAATGCTTAATACTGCTTTTCTTTCTTTCGAAACAACAACTAAACAATTATATTCATTTAATTGATATAAAATATGTTTTTTTTACACCTAAACACTTTAATTATAATATAGTAAACTGTTTACATCCAATTCTAACCTTGAACCCACAATGTGGTAAACAAGTTAATATAAACGCTTTATTTTTGGTCATTTTTATATTGATGTTACTGTCTTCTAAAATATAAATCTAAAAAACTTGGAAAGAATTTCATAAGAATATCATTTAATAAAAATTTATAGTTTTTTTTTTGTTTGATGCTATGTTCTATGTCATTATCTTCTAAGAAATTTCTCAAAAAAAATAAAAATCATGTAACACATTTTATAGATATATTTGTCTCTACAAACTTGCAATATTCACAGAAAATTTGAAAGTTTGGAAAACTGATTGAAGGGTATTTATGTCTTTTAATCAAATATTTCCTTTCCAAAACCCTTGCTATAAATTCCCGTAACCATCATGTCCTCAACCCAGAGAAAATGGCGAGCAACATTAGCCGTCTGATTCAGATGAAATCTGCGGCGACGCCGAGATTGTTCTCGACGGCGACGAAAGGCAAGAGGGCCTCCCTTTTCCAGAAGCTATCAGATTTGGAAACCACAGAGGGCGATGTGGCAAAGGCGCTTGATCAGTGGGTGGCGGAGGTGAAGAGTTCTAATGTCTTAAGCTGTGTGAATCGGCTTCTCAAAGGCGAGAAGTACAAGCATGCAGCGCAGGTTTTTATCTGTACCTTGTTGGTTTTGGGTCTGTTTGGTTTCCGAGAAAATGGAAGGAAATTCTGTGTCATGAACTGAAACAGTGCTTTTTCCTGCAGTTGAAATCAGTGAAACGGTTAGCGTGAAAACTCAAAATTTCAATTTATATTTAAAAAAAAACAAAGCGATAAACGGTAATTTATCTGGACAATAAGAGAAAATGGTATTTTTCAGATATTGTATTTAATGTGAATCCGGACAAGACCGTCAAATCATCTCGCAACCCACGCCAAATCGAATTTCATCACTTCAGATAATGACCACGTATTTCTCGGCATAACGCCGTCAGAACATTACTACAGTTCATACGCGATACATTAATAACCACGCGCCGACACAAGCAGTTCACGCTACAGCCGACACACATGACACGTCATGCAACATGCATGGCTCCTTTGAACACTATATGCCAGCTTCTTCACACGCCTCAAAGGCAATTCACTGTGGGAGAGCAAGGAGAAGGATGAAGGGAAAGGAGAAATGAGGAAAAAAAGGTGCCGAAAGCAAGAAAAGCAGGTTAAGAAAATATAAGAGGTTAAAAGAAAAGATAAAAGAAGAATACTGGAGGAGTAGACTGTGATGGCAAAGAACCTAATGCTACAAGATAAGAGTGCTTTCCTCCTACTCGATTATTTTACGCCAGAGGCCACAGACGGGCTTCAAGGGTTTCGTTTCGGCTTTTTCACTTAATTTTAGGCCGTTATGACACATGACGCGCTGGATGTAATAACGACCGCTTCATAAGCTGACCGTCCTCTAACGTAACATCATGGTTTCACACAAGAAAATCCGTGAAGAAAACGGCAAATGTGGAAAACAAATTTTCAGACACCCTTGTGAATCGACCGCTTCAACTTCGACGACCATAACTTTTTCGTCCGAACTCCGACATTCGCGGTTCTTAGACTCTACGAAAGTCAGAGTCTAATTTAATAAGATAAAGTGCTCAAATTAAACATCGGTCGAACATTGTGGCTAGGTCAATGACAACCGAGGAATAGTCCGTCTGCTAACTCGTTTAATCGGTTTGTAACCGAAATGCTCGACCCATATGGCCCGGTGCGTGGAATTGCCAAGGAATGTTTTCAGATATTTACAAAAACTAGACTTTCACTAAGTCCGTATTATTTCTTAGGCTAAGCATGACCTGATGATACGGAATTAAGCATCGTATGTTATTGCCATAAATTCAATGACATACCGAATATGTGAAATTATGTGACATATGTGATGAAGATGAAAATAATTATATGCATCGACTGGCGATCGACACTATGTCTCGCCACCGAATATGAATTATAACATTACTTGCCTGGCAACGCGCCAAATTAGCGCAATACACGCCAACGACGCACATAAATGGAACCGGAATGATAGAAAGATAAGTTCGCGCTTTGCGATGTACCGATTTGAATGTGGCGAATATTAACATGACTGCACGTATGTCGATGTCGAACTGAATATACAATGCTGCGCCAAGATGTATTACGAGCTGCTCATAAAGACACACATAAGCAATGGCGTAATGTCCATGCGTAGAGGTCATAGTTTGAGTGCAAGTAAGACAAATCGCATTGCACGTGTGCCAGAACACCGCATTACATGGGTGTGTGTACATGGTACTCTGGGGCTGGAGACCGCTTGGGTGTAGACCGCAGGGCTCGAAACGGGACTAAGTCCAATCGAAGTTCCACAAAGGTTAAATGAAAATATAAATTTAAATTCCGCTTCTGTGTGGGCAAAGAGGGATAAATAATTCTCTTAGGTAAAAAGCCTAAAACTCGCGTTAGACAAAGATATCATCCACCTGGGAGTCTAAAAATGCCTGAAAGTGAAGAGAACGCGACGAGACCCCGAAAAGTTATGTTGCCCAAAAAGACACGAAACAATTAAATAAATATCACATGCATCACGGGCTGTGAGACGCCGTGAGTCGATCGACTTGGTATCGATTTCATCTAAGACTTGCATCGGTGGTGGCCCGAGGTTGACCCAGATTGGGCATGTAGAGTGTCATCTCACATGCATGTAGTTTTTTTTTCAAGGATAGGACACAACATGTATGTACCTGACAAGGTCAGTTTGACTGCGGAAATGATCATTTGTATGCGCACTAGCAGAATAGCCCTCAGAGGATTTATCTCATCGCACACCCATCGCATCCCTTTCGGCAAAGACAAAGACATGCATGTGTATTACCTGGCTCCCAAGAAGCCGGATTATGAAGTGGGCCTGGATCGCTACTGATTCTGTTTTGTGTATATATTAGAACGAACTAGTTTTAATATATGTTTTTTGTATTGTGAGCTGAGATCAACTCGATTCATAGAAATATGGTCTTCAGAACTCGTGCATTTGACGAGTATGGATGAGGGGATGGGTCCTATCGGGTCATTTTATTCATGTATGTGGTCTCCACGACACGAGACACACCCAAGCTCGCAGCCGGATTGCGGTCAACGAGACCCCGGGTTTTCGTAGTGTCACATTTTGTCTCTGGCTGCTATTCTCAGCCATTAAAAATCTCATACCCATTTGATAGACAATGAAGAACAAGAAAAAGAAAATTCGAACTTATGATTTCTTAAGTCCCTTCTCCGAAGCTCAATTCAATTACTTTAGGTAGTTTCGTTTCTTTGCTTGTGCTGATCCCAAAACACTAGTAAATTTGTGATTCCAAGGTTTAGATTCTTAGCTACCAAATGGATTATTTGATTCAGCTAGATAAAAATATTTGTTGTGGTTAGAGTGGAGTACATTTTTTTATCACTCTTTTCATAGTTTTATGGCTAAGCCCTTTATTTATTTGCATGTTTTATTAGAGGCTTGAATGATGTTTGAGCAATTTTGACCTAGAGATATCATTTCTACATCAGCCTTATTTGTATGATTTGTTGTTGTTGCCTAGAAATGGAGACCTTGAAATGAATTAACTTAGCAGATTGAACATTGATGGGAGCTGTAAATAGTTGTTTTCTAAAATGCCTTCCTAATCAAATTTATATCCTTAATGTTTATCAGGTTAATCTTCATGGGGACATTCTTGAAATTGTGGACCATCTCCCTATTGCCCCACAATTTTGGCAAAGAACTATAAAAATTGTACCCCTGTGATTGTACTTTTTTCCTTCATTTTTGGATAAGTTTGCCTTAAATTCATTTTGGTGTTTATTTCTATTTTCTATTTTCAGGTCAGTAACAATGGCCTCTTTGAATACTTTTAACATGATTTTTGGATGAATTCTTATGCTCTGGATTATTCCGAGTCCTCGGTCATTATTGAATCCTAAAGTTTTCTAATGGTCCCATATGCATCTCAATGTGCATCAGAAAAATCAACAGAAGCCATGTTTCAGCAGTGAGATGTTCTTTCTGCTGAAACAGACTAGTAAGAAATGAATCTTGCTAGGCTAGGAACTTTAAATAAGTAGTTTTTTTCCCTCAATGACACATCCCATGATGAACTATTGTCGAGAATCTTTTGATTTTTGCCTACATAGCAAATTAAAGTTTTGCGAAAAAGATGATTTATTTAATTAACAGAATCTCATCAGTTTGTTGTTGCTGCTGGTTTTGTATTAATTGGTGTTTCTTAATCCTTCCTTATCTTTCCCCCTAACTTGCAGGTATGTGAATGGATGGAAAAAAGTAGAAATAATTCGAACGAAGTTGATCATGCCAGACTTATAGATCTTCCGGCCAAGACTAAGGGAGCTGCTGCCCAAGTACAAAATTCAACAGTATGTTTCTCATCAGTTTATTGTTGCTTGCTGCTGGTGGTTTTTGTATTATTAATTGGGTTATCTGATGTGGTTAAAGTATGAGGGATTCAAAGAGATCCTGAAAGGGTGGTGGCAAAATCTCCATTCCTTCAGTTTCATCCTCTTTGCTAAATTAAAGTCCTTGAAAGGTATTTTAAAGGCTTGGAACATAGATGTTTTTGGGAAAGCCTAGACACATGAGGATGCCTTACTTAGGTATCCTTTGGCATGATCGGAGAAGGAAAGGGTTTGGTCCCAGGAAGCTGAGGAACGTGCCAAAGCCAGAGCTGATTTCAAAAGTTAGGCCCTTTTGGAAGAGATCTCCTGGAGACAGAAATCGAGAGAGACCTGGCTTAAGGAAGGGGATAGGAATACCAATTTCTTTCATAGGATGGCTAATACCCATAGGCGTAGAAATTGCTTAAATAGCATTTGCATTAACGGTAGAAAGTTAGACAAGGAGGCCGATATCAAGGAAGGGCTGGTAGACGCTTTCCAAGATCTGCACTCGGCCCCGGGAGGTTGGAGCCCATCCCTTCCTGATTTAGCCCTTAACAGGATCGGGTTTGAGGAGGCGGCCAGACTAGAGGAAACCTTCTCAGAGAACGAAATCTGGACATCTATTTCTGGTCTCAATAGCAATAAGGCTCCCGGTTCCGATGGTTTCCCTACTCGTCTTTAGTCAATTTTGTAAAAATGCAGGTTCTCGGGTTTTTTCGGGAGTTTCATGAGCATGCTAAATTTGTCAAAAACCTTAATGTGACTTTTCTGGTTTTGATCCCTAAGAACCAGACTGTGGAAGGTTTTAAAGATTTAAGACCAATCACCCTCAGGAGGCCTTTGGCAAGATTTTCACCGCCAGCCATAACAACAGATCAAGCAGGTCATGGACAAGGTGATTTCTAAGTCCCAAAATGCTTTCGTCCAGGGACGTCAGATTCTGGACGCTGTTTTGATTGCCAACGAGATAGTGGATTCTTCCCTAAGGAGGAAAAATGTATTCACCAAGTCGATATATAGAAAGCTTATGATAGTATTAGCGAGTTTCAGACCAGCGCCCTCATGGATGGATTCCGTAGTCGGTGGTCGAAATGATAAAATGGTGCATCTCCACGCTGTCTTTCTGTCCTCATAAACTGATTCCGCTGGCTTCTTTCCAAGCTCTACGAGCTGAGATGTATGATCCCTCTCTCCCTATCTCTTTGTTATCAGAATGGAAGCTCTCAGTTGTCTGATAAATCAGGCCGTTGAAGGTAACTACCTTTATGGCAGTAGGATTGCAGACGGGAGAGGGGAGGACTTGTCTATTTCCCATCTTCTCTATGCCGATGACACACTCCTCTTTTGCGAGGCTGACATTGATCAACTAAAGTTTATAAGCTGGATTCTGATGTGGTTCAAAGTTATGTCGGGTTTGAAAATTAACTTATCTAAAAGTGAAATTATCCCAATTGTGCCCGACTAATCCGTGGAGTCGGCCCCGAGTCGGGATGCAAAATCGTTCCTTCCTACGCCCCACGCCTTCCTCAGCCACAAGACAAGGCGCTCCCGTGTCCCGGACCTCGATCAACAGAGATAACCAAAGAGGCCGGGTCATTGGAAGACTTAGCATATTTCTAAGGGCAGCAGGATCACGCTCATTCGTAGTACCCTGTCCAGTCTTCCCCTAGGTGCCAAGCACAAGGCTCTTGGTGTCCGGGACTCGATTGAACAGAGATACCGAAAGAGGTCGGGCCGCTTGAAGACTCCAAGATATTTCTAAGTATAGTGAGGGATCACGCCATTCGTAGCAGACTGGGCCCGCCTCCCTATATATTATCTATCCCTTTTCCGTATGCCTCAGAAAGTGTGTGCCGTGATTGGAGCGATTCAAAGGCGCCTTTCGGGGGAGCGACCTTGAAAAGAAAATTTCTTTGGTGAGATGGGCCACAGTGTGCTCAGATAAGAGTAAAGGTGGTATTGGGTTAAAAATCTTCTCCAAGTTGAATAAGGACCTGCTTTGCAAATGGAGTTGGAGGTTTGCTAACGACAGAAATGCGCTTTGGAGAAAGGCTATTTGCTGTAAATTTGGTGAGTCCGTAGGGGGTTGGCATACCCGTGACTTAAGAGGCGGCTATGGGACTAGCTTATGGAAGGAAATCAGAAAAGAATGGCTCGGTTTCTTCCAAAATGCGGTCTTTGCTCTTGGGGATGGAAGGAGGATCAACTTCTGAACGACGTCATACGGAAGGAGGCTCTGAGTAACGTTTTCCCTCTCTTTATTTTAGCTACAAAACAAAGAGGCCAAGGCTACACATCCGGGATGTAAGAGAGGTACGTTGTCGGCCCCAACTTTCCTAAGATCACTTAACGATCGAGCTGAAGAGATGACAAGATTCATTCATACTCTTCATGATCAAAATTTCCATCCTACGCGCGAGCGCATGCCTTACTAAGAATACTACGATAAAGGATTCTCAGAAGAGCATGTATGCTGGTTTTGATATCTCCTTGCCTTCGACTTTCCTCACCGCTATTAAATCATTGTTTCAAAATCGAAACTTTGTTTGGGAGTCATTGGCTAAAGGCCACTTGACCAACTTAAACGCCGTGGTATGACAACAGAAACATATGTTTTATAAAGTAAGAGGAAAAGGAGATCATAGACAATCTATTGATTCATTGGGTAAAATCAAGTAAATGTCAGGACCTTTTTTGTCGATTGCCCGGATTACTACCGCAATCGCTTCTTCACACACTTCTAAATTAAGTAAAGGAGTCGCTGCGGGTAAATAACGCAAAAAAAATCTGGTTAGCAGCCCCTTTGTTCCTGTTTTGGAATCTCTGGTGCATAAGAAATAGGTTGTGTTCGAGAACGAGGTCCCCTCCGCCCAAAGGATTAAAGCTAACTTTGTGTCCAATTTGTGACTCACAATATGTATACCAAGTTGATAATACACATTTGCTCTGCATTTTCTCATACATTGTAAGAGTGTAGTTTTTTTTTTGCTTTATTTTTCATATGCTCTTGCTTTTATTTCCTTTGTTCACGTCCATGTACACTTGGTTTCTTTTGTTATTCACTTTTCTCTTTTATTGATAAAAAAAAAATAATAATTGCTATGTTTGAACTCCTTAAAGCATCGTACGAATATAAAAATATTAAATAAAAACGATTTTCTTTACGTTTGATTTCACCATAGAAAAAAAAAAAAAAAATCAAACATAGTCAAAATTCATGAAAGTTTAACATATTTTTAAATTTCTTCGTCTTATATAATGTATATAAACAAACAATTTAATTAACAAGATAAAATTAATTTATTAAGTTTAAATTTATTTTTTATTTTCCTCAAAATTTTATTTTCTTTAATTTTCCCTTCTTATTACTTTCCGGGTTTCAAATGAAACCTTGGTGTTTCTTAATTCTTCCTAACCTTTTCCTCTAACTTGCAGGTATGCGAAGGAATGGAAAATAGTGAAAAGAATTTGAAGATTAATTTGAATCATCGGCGGAATCTTGAGTTGTTGGCGAAGAATTTGTATTCATTGAAAAACCCGCCATTGAGGAAATAGCAAAAATTGCTAGATCATCGCCATCCCGGATTTAAACATTGATTCGAATGTTTAGCTAATAAAGGTATTTGCAATACCGATTCAAACATTTGGTAGTCAGCTTTTGATTCAAATGTTTAGTTAAGAAAGATATTTACAATACTAATTCAAATATTTGGTAGTCGGCTGAGAGATGTTAGAAAATTCAAAAATTACATTTTTGGAAATACTTCTTCCTTTTTTTTTTTTTTTTTTTAATTTAAGACAATAAAAGAAACTCCTCTATTTTGCTCCTGTTGAACCATTATTGTCAAAAGGAGTTTTTTTATTGGGACCGTTTGATTCTTGTTTTTTAAAATTGTTCTTAGTAGAGTTTTTGAAAACATATGAAATATCACTTTGGTATTTTTTGAAAAGTGTTCTTATTATGTGAATTTAATGTTTTTTGAACAAAAAGACAAGGAATCAAATGTGTTTTTCATATTTTTCTTGTTTTCTTTGTTTTTAAAACAAAAAACAAAATTTCAAAACCTGCAATCAAACATGCTCATAGTTTTATGAATTTCTTAGACATTTTTCATTTGTTTTCACTTATTTTCACTTATTTTTTAAAGTTGTATTAAACATAATTATATAAAAATTATAAAATAAATAAAAAAATATTGATAAAAATGATTTTCTTATGTTTAGTTGTCTAATAATTTTTTTAAAATAAAAAATTAAATAAAAATAAAATTACTTAAAAATTTCCATAATTTTAAATTATCTAATTTTTATATTGATAAATTAAAATAAATAAAATTGATTATGAGTCTTTGATGTATTAGCATGAAGGACGATTGCATTGAGATAAGATATGAAACTGGCAAGTTGCTTCAAAAGGTTTGTTTTGTGTAGACTACCGAGTTAGGGAAATCTAAAATGTAAAGTTTTTTTTGTTACTGAAAGTATTAAAAAAAGGAAATAAATTTTTTTGAAATTTTCTTATGTTTGATTGTCTAATAAAATAAAAATCAAATGTAAATAAAATTACTTTTTTTTAAAAAATAAGAAGCTTGCATTGATTAAATGTTTAATCAATAATCTATTATTGTTGGGGTGTGCATGTGGAAAACAGGGGTATTGACAGACCGGAGGAATGACAGTAGCTGAAGAAGATGCTGGAACGAACAGGGAGCGACCTAAAAAGAAAAATCCAAGGGAACTAGTATAGCTGAGGGATGTTAAGAACAGGGCCGGTCCTGATATTTTATACCTGTGTAGCAAGACAAAATAAAATTTCTAACGTATATAATTAAAGTCTAAGTGTACATAATAAAAAAACGCCAGAATGGTAGTTTTATTAGACTTAAATAAATAAAACATTTTACAAATCTAAATAAAAACATTTAATTTTTAGATTACACAAACGTTCATAAAAAACATTATCTTCTCGACATTTCTGTATTTCGCAAAATCATCATAATAGCGCCAACATCAATATTTTCTAATATATTTTTCTCAATACATAAATCGCAGGCCATTCAATCTTTCTCGCGATATCGACGACCTCACGCAGATTTAACACTCTAATTTCAAAACTTTTCTCATGGACGCTGTTACAAATAACTCACATCGTTAATGTGATTCGGTATGCAATTGAAACATTTGGATAACACTTACACAAATAAACATTATATCGCGATAACGATAAATAACATCAGATCAAAACGACGATAACTATAGCGCCGCATTAAAAACGATTTAAATAAATCATAAAAACAAATAAAACCTACATTTGTGTAAAAATCACTTTATTGAATAATAAAACAATGAAAAGGTGTAAAATTATGATTTTCGGCCACATAAAAGAAATCATAAAGACTAACAAAAAAAGGTTTAGAAAAAATGAGGTTATAGTTTTTCACCTCGTTACAACCTTCTAACTTTCATATCTAATATTTATAAATACAAAGATAAAAATAAATACACAAAGTTTTATAAATATAATAATATAAAATGCATTATCCGTGATCCCTTAGTTTAGAATCCAAAAATATTAACAAAAATAATTTTTTATTTGGTTTTACAGAAAATATAAATCAAATCTAATCAAAATTTTAATATTTTTAATTTCTTAACTTTATATAATAATAAATAAATAAAAGAGTTTGAATAAACATATATAATTAGTTTATTAAATTTGGAAATCTATTTTATATTTTTCTCTATTTTTTTTCCTTTCGTTCTTTTTGTTCTCTATTTTACTTTTCCAAAAGGTTCCAAAACCGATATATTCTCAGTCTAAATCCAAATTATACTGCTTATACTTAGGGGAGTCCCATGTTAAAAGTTGATTATTAAACATGTAAAATTTCATCTTTCTTGGTTATTTTAATTGATTCTATGTACCTGTTAAAAATAATTGGTTATATATGTGTAAAGAATATTTATGCATAAATATTTGGTTTTTTATTAAAATTAAACGAAAAATAAATTATATATATATATATATATATATTATGTAGTTTTTTTTACTAAGACATGTATTCACTTTTATTACTCTTATTTCATGATCTTTGGTTCTTCGCATCAAGGGCCTCGAGAGCAACTAAATTTATATTTAAACTAACAAAATATAATTTTATTTTAAAATAATAAAAGTATTTAAAAAGAAATTGATTTGAAAACACTACCATGATTCCTTTTTTTAAAATAAATAAATAAATTACCATGATCCACAAATTTTATCGTGCGAGGTCCTGGCAAACTACGATTAAACGAAACGCGTCAATCACAGGCGAAGAAGCAGTTAAGACTCTCATCCGTACAACATGTTTCACCCGCAACAAAAAGACAAATGCCCACCATCAAGCCACGTTTCATTTTAAGAGGTCAAACCCATATTATATATCATTACAATATTAAGTATTATATTATTATAGTCAGTCTCTGTGTGGGGGCTCTGGTACATCCCTCCCGCCCTCGCCTGTGGCGCCGGCCTGC
The DNA here is from genome assembly GCA_016808115.1 of Tetrastigma voinierianum. Taxonomy (NCBI): domain Eukaryota; kingdom Viridiplantae; phylum Streptophyta; class Magnoliopsida; order Vitales; family Vitaceae; genus Tetrastigma; species Tetrastigma voinierianum. Next base: position 200,882 of record JAEQBH010003711.1, read on the forward strand.
TTAAGAACATACCCCGAGGAATTTGTTCTCGCTACAACATTTCAAAGAACGTCTTGGAACATGAACAACAAAGGATGATAAGAGAGCATCCAAGCCTTTATATTATAAGACAAAAGCAGGCAAAGGGAGTTAATATTCATTTATGAATATACATACAAATTTATAACTTCATCATAGGATTCATTGTAGTCTATAATGCATACTATGATTGAGGGTAAATGCAATGAACTTATAAAATTTATGGTACCATAATGAATAGGATAAATGAAATGCATAACCTATTTGTAACTCCATTATGAGATTTAATATATATGCATAGTGCATATTAGTAATGGAGAATGAATGCATAACCTATAAAATTTAAGTTTATGCATTCAAAGTTGTAATCTACCATTACAAATTATTTTCACATATTGATGAAGAATAAAAGTGTAACTCCCACATGGTCTTTGATAGGAAGACAGAGTTTTTTTCTTCTTTTAAGTAAATGTTTAAGGTCTCAAGTCACACTCTCAAGTTTTATGTTATTTTGTTGTTTACTATAACTACACACCATACAAGTGACCTATCAACTTTTGAGAGTTGTGAGTTGAAGACCTTAGTTAAGAACGATTCACAAGGTAATCTGCTCACTTCAAGTGTCATCTCTTAGTGGACCATGGTATAAGATCTATCTTTATCTTTCTAAGGATTTAACTTAATATGTTTTTATACCTAAAATTAGTTTTAAAATAAAGTTGTTTCAGCATAAGTTTCTTTCTAACAATTGGTATCAGAGCTAACTACTTTGATCTTAAACATAGTTTTCAAGTTGAACATACCTAATATTATTATATCAACAAATATTATGGTGTATATGAATGGTTTGTTAAATTATGAGGCAAGTGGTGATCAACCCAATGGATGATCATAACCATGTTTGTTTGTATGATAAAAGGTTGATAAGGTTTTTTTTACCCAATGGTATTAAACTTCTTTATGGATCAACACTTTTATTTTTTATTACATACATATAATCAAGAATCATAAATCCATCCCAATGGAAGAATTATGATATTTTGAATTTTGTGATTGTAGTTTGGACCAATGAAAGAACTATAATCTCATATGGTTATGATTAATGAAATACCTAACTTTTTGTCATAGTTAGATTATTGTTAAGTGTGGTGTTAAATATTTTATTGACATAAAATAATTTACCTTGGATCACTTTTATTTTGCAGCAATGAATACTACAACTATTACTGGTTATTTATCTGGTATTGAACAATTAAGTGAGGCAAACTTTAAAAAATGGAAGGAACAAACTGGAATTGTTTTTGGATGTATGGATTTAGACTATGCCTTAAGAGAGTCTAAACCCACTAAGCATAACTCTGAAAGCACTAACAAACAAAAGACTTTATATGAAAAGTGGGAGCACTCTAATCGCATGAGTCTAATGATTATGAAAGGCTCAACCACCCCTGCAATCCGTGGAGTTATCTTAGATTCAAATAATGCAATGACGTATATGAAATTAGTTGAAGAACAATTCTTAGGGACTTCTAAGTCCTTAGAAAGTACTCATGATTAAAATGATAACAATGAAGTATGATGGTGATAGTGGTGTGCGTGAGCACATTATGAAAATGAGTGATACAGCTTCTCAATTGACAGGAATGGACATGACAATTTCTAAAGGTTTTCTTGTTCACTTCATTATGACTTCCCTTCCTTCACAATTTGGTCATTTTAAAATTAAGTATAATACTCAAAAGGACAAGTGGAAGATGAGTGAACCAATTGCCATGTGTGTTCAAGAAGAAGAGAAGCTGAAAGTGGAAAGGCTTGATATGGCTCATCTCACTATGGGGAGTTTAAGAAAGAAACCCTTCAAAAAATGGGCAAAAGGACGAAAATAAGATGCAATGTCATTTTTTCCACAAGAAAGGTCACAAAAGAAGAGATTGTTATGGTTTTAAGGCTTGGTTGGAAAAGAAAGGTAAAACTCAATGCTTAGTGTCTTATGAATCTTATTTAGTAGATGTACCACCAAACTCTTGGTGGATTGATATTGGTGCAAGCATTCACATAACAAATTCTTTGCAGGAATACCTTAAAAGCAAGAGACTAAGGAGAGCAAACCATCACTTTAGGAAATGGAACAGAAGTGGAAATTGAGGCTATTGGCACTCTACGTTTAATTTTGGACACTGGTTTCATTATGGATTTAATAGATACAACTTATGTTTCTGTTTTTACAAGAAACCTAATTTCAATTCCAAAACTTGATTCTTATGGATATGAATTAAAGTTTGGAAATCATGGTGTTTCCTTGTTCTACAATTTGTCTGGGTTGGCTCGGGACTTTCTCATGGTAATTCTTATTCTTTGAATTTAGATTACAAATACTCGGAGTCTCTTTTATCCTATCATGTGCATGAATCTTCTAGAAAACGAAATCTAGTGAATGAAAATTCATCCATATTGTGGCATAAGAGATTAGATCACATTTCAAGAGAAATGATGGAACATCTTGTGAAATATGGAATTTAGTTTCACTTTATTTTTCCGACTTTAACATTTGTGTTGAAAGCATTGAGGGAAAATACACTAAGATTAAGAAAAATGGTGTCTCAAGGGCTAGAATTGTTAGAATGTATCCATATTGACATTTGGGGACTGTATCCTACTTCAACGATCAATGGACACAAGTACTTTATTGCTTTTATTAATGACTTTTCAAGCTATTTTTATGTGTATCTTATTCATGAAAAGTCTGAAGCACTAAATGTTTTCAAAATTTATAAAGCCGAGGTTGAAAATCAACTTAACAAGATAAATTAAAAGTGTAAGGTCCGATCAAGGTGGTGAATATTATGGTAGATTCACTGAATTGTGCCAACATCCTAGTGCTTTTTCCTTATTTTTAAGTGAGCATGACATTGTTGCAAATTACAGAATGCCTAGAACACCAGAGCAAAATGGTGTAGCAGAGCAATGAAATTGTACTCTAATTAACATGGTGAGAAGCATGATGAGTAACTCAACATTGCCTGAATTCTTGTAGGGTGAAGCATTGAAAACTACTGTTCACATTCTCAATTGTGTTCCTATTAAGGCTGTACTCCTTATGAGTTATGGGTAGGTAGGAAACCAACCTTAAATCATTTACATGTACAGGGATGTTTATCTGCATTTAAAAATTTTAATCCACAAATAAAGAAATTGGATTCTAAAACCATAAGTTGTTATTTCATTGGTCATCTTGAAAGATCAAAAGGTTTAAGATTCCATTGTCATAATCAAGGCCCTAAAATTGTTGAATCTATAAATGCTGTGTTTTTGAAAAATGAAGCTTTAAGTGGGAGAACTGAGCCTAAAAATCCCTTTAATGGAGTAGCAACACCAATAAGGGAATATGGTGTGACTCAAGAGGCTACTCATGAAGGAAATGAAACAATCCCAACTATAGAAGTACCTTTACGAAGATAACAAATAGAAAAAAAGACATGCTATTTCAAGTGACTATGAAGTATCTTAATGAGTGTGATTATGATATTGGCTTGGAAATGATCCTTTTTCCTATGATCAAGCCATCAAGGGTGAAAATTCCACTGCATGGCTTAATTCTATGAAAGAAGAGTTGAAATCAATGGAAGATAATAAGGTTTGGGATCTTGTAGAATTGTTCAAGGGAATTAGAATTGTTGGTTCCAAATGGATTTTTAAAACCAAAGATGATTTTAAGGGCAATATTGAAATATATAAGGCCGAGTTGGTGGCAAAAGGATACACTAAAAAAGAGGGAATCTGTGATGCCCCAACCCGACACCCTGTGTTAGGAAAGGGTGTCACAAATCTGAGAACTATAAACCTGTTAACTTATATAATTCTAAACAATTATCTTGAAAATATAAACTTACAAAAATATTTCATATACATCTACCGTAGTGGTATTTACAGTGTCATGTACATATATTTTGAGTCCTATTTACTTGTACTTTTACATTTACACTGTCTCTAAAATCTTACATTTACATTTACAAAATCGATTCAAACCTACCTGTGATGGACTCCCCACAGCTAGGTGTCAGCTCTGCTATGCGAAGGTCACGACATCCTCTCAGGTGCCTACACCTGAGCAACACCCGTGCTGCTTTATAGCTTAGTGGGAATCCATAAATATGGACGACCACTATAACGATCGTCACAATACTTCATAACATGTTATTCATATTACATTTTACTTCTCATATCATTATAATTCAATTACATATTGCATTTCATATCATTTTCATGTTTCACGCCTTTTATAAACATTCCAAAAATTTCATCTCATCTTATGTGTCATGTCTCGTGACATTCCAAAGAAGTGGATACGAGAAATAATCAGATATACCCGAGCAGATTTTCCATCACCGCACGGCACAAAATGATCCTATCTATACCCGCACTGCATTTGACCCAAACACAGATGATGTAATGACCCATAAGGGGCTGTTGTAATGACCTAAATGGGGCCAATTATATCTGTATGTTGCAGCATCTGTATCCCTAATAGGCACGCCCATCTATCCATCTACCTGGTCATAAGCAGGCAATCAGTTTTATTATGTTTTCAGTACATATCCCACATACATCAATAACTATTGTTACCATGTATGCATATGAGATATTCACTATCCATTATTCTCATATTCATAAAGAACACTTTCACACATCTCTTATCATCATAGGAATGTATTCTATGCTACTTTATATACCAACTATACATGTAGTCTCTTTTCTTTACATGACTAGAATTCATGTCCTTTATTATTATTCCATTCTATTTATTCCATATTATTTAGCATTAAATCATATAACTTTTAGGTCAATTTCTTTATCTCATTTAGCTAAGTTATATTGACTTATTTTCATACAAAACCATCTCCAATAATACTTTGAGAGTATATAAGAGACATTTGGATGTCTCAAAATCCTATGGTGAGGTGACACGAAAATCCCCGCTCAAAACACTTCTGGCCTCGACTCCTTAATTTCAGCATAACGAAGCTCAAAATATGATGAGTCTAAAACTTATATATTTTTAATCCAATTTTCTGGCATGTTTTTAACAGTTTAAGATCTATTTTTATGCCAAAATATGAAATATTCATCAACTTTGTATTTTGCAGGCAATTATTGAAAAATGAGAGAATCCCAGGAGAAAAGAAGCAAAAAGATGAAAAAGTAGCAGTTTTGGTCGCGACCTAATTTTTCTATGTCGCGACACAAATGCAAGTAGGCCAAAGAAACTATGTCGCAACAAAGACTAGTCAGAACTCAAGGTCAAAAGAAATTTTCTCGGGTCGCGCGACCAGAAAAGTTTTTCCTCGTCGCGATAACTCTCAATAAGATTTTGAAGAAGCCATCGCGACAACCCTAAAACTGGCCACGACATAAGGTAAAATGGTGAAGGAATCGCGGTCACGACATTATCCTATGCTCAACATAAAAGTCTAAGACTAATGGATGAACTCTTTGTTGCGATTGTAAGAGAAAATTCTCACGCTGGTTTAAAATATCAAGAAGACAACACAAGTCAGCTAAGACAAGTGTTTTTATGTTGCGACAAAGTTTTCAGAACCAAGCCAGCTAAAGAAGGGTTTTCTATCACAACACAGAAAACCCTATCGCGACATAGCATTATGAGTTTACAACATTGAAGGCAGAATTTCGGTCGCGATAAAGATAAACCATGTCACGACAACTAAACATGAAGAGAGTGAACTCTATTTCGTGACAGGATTTTGAAGAGCAACATAAGAAGAATGGCGACAGAGAAGTTTATATCAGGAATACGTAAAACAATCATCAAGGCGTAATTTCTGGTCGCGATGCAGAAATTCTCATGTCGCGACAATAAAAATTAAACTCAAGAAGAACCGAGATGAGCTGAAGGCAAATCAGATCGCAACAAGGATTTCGCGTCACAACCAACAATTTCAACAAGCAACTAAGGAACGCGAGAACAATCTACGCGTAATGAGTCGGTAATCATGGGCCGGACTCCGGCCGGGCCCGGGCCAACAAAGGCTGGCAAATGGTCAGGCCAAATTTGGCCCGGTTTTTTTCTTGCCAATTTATCTAGCTTTTTGGGCCACGAATGGCTCACCGTCTTAATTCCGTGGACTGGCTAGGCCCACCGTGTCTGCCAATTTTCTCACACCTCTAGTCGCGAATTATAAGGTTTTCCTCGTCATGGATTAAAATGACTGAGGATCAAAGAGATAATTGTTGCAACACAAAAAACTCAGTCGTGATAGAGTAGACAAGCTAAAAGAGGAAAAGATTTGTCACGACAGATTATATTTGCGGATTGTGATCCGTGGTTTGAGGACATAAGAAGCTGGTCGCAAATGTATTTGTGTCACGACACAAAGCAATCATGTCACACAATTAAGACCACACCACAAGATCAAAGTCTGTCGTGACATAACTCAAGTAAAAGCCTGTATAAAGTCGCGATAAGATTACAAGCTGAATAAACAGAGGCCAAAGGATTAAAGGACTTAAAGCTATGTCGCGACATAATTTTTTTTATGTCGCGACAAAGCGACCAATTTGGGCCAAACTTTAGGGATCCATAATGCAATTAATGAAGTGAGGCCCAACATTGTAAAAGTCTAAATAGACGCATCTAGGGCACTGTGCGCATCTTTCGCAACTCCAAGATGCTTGGGTAGTTTAAGACTCTTGTATATTTTTTATATTTTATATTTATATTTATATTTATATTTTTTTTAATTTTTAATTTTAGTAGATTTAGATTTAGTGTAGTTTATTTTGTTAGTTTTCCTTAATTTTCTCGGATTTGGAATTGTACTCATACTGAAGGGTATTTCTTTATAAATTGCCTTTTCCATTAATGCCGACTTAAATGAATGATGGAAAATTTATGGAGTTCATTTCTTTTAGTTTGTTCATGATTTCGGTGAATTTTCCTGATCAGTTAATCACTTATATGAGTGAACCAGTTTTGAAAAGTTGAGTTCATTGGAAATGGGTCTTTGATTATAGTCATTTTTCAGCATAAGGTGGAAGAAAGTTTTAATTAGAATACTTGAATTTATTTGATTGGTATTGTTTATAAATCTACTTGTTCTTAGTACTAGTACCGTGTACCTAATGCAAGGTACTGTATCTTGCTCTGATTTACAGGAGGTCCTCTGAGTGACAAAGAGATGGAGAATCCTAAAAGCATAGAACAGTTCTTGCGGGTATGGTAGACTAATACTATGGAACTAATGAACTTTGATTGGTTATCCAGATGGATCACCAACTCACTCATAACTGAGGATAGTTGAATGAAGTATCAATTTGATCAATCAGAGGTTTCTCCTCTTTCTGATGACTTAATCTAGATCCCGTGTTAGCAAATATCTAATCAAGGAGATGGAATTCTTCATCAGAAGTGTAGGATGAAGGGTCAATAAAATTAGAGAAGGCTTGCAATATCCTGTCTATGGGGGCAAGAATTCTTTAGTCCTAAGATATGAGTTTGAAGTACTGAAAATGAAAAATACTTAAACCTTAGAAAGAGGGTTACATATTAAAAGTAACTGATTAGAATCATGTTTCAAAAATGAATATGAACCTTTAATCAGTGAAAAGTATGGTTAAGGGAGAAATCCAAACTATACTACCTTGCATTTTTGACAAACTCGGTTTTCCAATTTATGGTTGAGCTATGAATAGAAAAGATGCAGAAAGTGACTATTACTAATTGATCCATGTCCAGTTTTGTCTCACTTAGTGAATCCTCAACCCTAGTTTTTACAACTTACTTTTTGTATTTAGAAATTCAGCTTTAGGACTACATTTACCCTATTATCATCATAACAAATGAGTTCAAATAGCAACGATCTGAGTAGTCGAGAAGTTAGTTTTGATTTATCATTCTTCCTCATGAGAACGATATCTGGACTTTAAATATCCACTTTTATTATTTGTACGACCTGTGCACTTGCAGTGATCAAGACTATACACAAATTTTTAATGAGTCATTTACAAGAAGAACAAGTCCACCTTTTCAAATATATGAAAAGTGGTCTTAACAAGTTTTTGGCGTCGTTGTCGAGGATTAGATAATAGTCCTTTGGTAATAGTGTCATACATTTGTATATATATACGTTGTCGGGTCAACAAGTTTTGGAATTGCTACATGGACTAAATAGTTCTTGGTGGTAGCCTAAGTTTGCATACACCGATCACATCATACGCTTCTTCTAATTTTTGCTAAATTTCCTTCCGTTCAAATGAGCGGATAGATGATGAATTTAAAAATCAATATTCTAACCAAAAATGGATTTACTAATTTGGACAATTTTTTTTAGTATGATAAATTCCAGAAAAGCATTAAAACAGTTTTTAATTGCAGTAGCTGAAGAAGCTACTAAAAATTTTTATGAGCTTAAATGGAGATAACTGTCTCTCACAGAATTCATTTGATTTTAGTGTGTTTCTATTTCAGGAAGATTGTAAATGCATAGAAAACCAAAAGCAGAACTGCTGCCTCTAGACACTGAAATTGAGAGAACACTGAAGACTTTGAGAAGGATCACTAGTGCAGAATCCAGAGATATGGAAAATCAAAGAGAAAGATTACAGTCTATTTGAGAAGAAGAAGAAGAAGCAGAGAGACTTCAAAGGCCTAATACTATGGAGGACTTTTAGAGACCTGTTATTCAAGAGGAGTACTCTGCAGTGAGACAACCTGCCATCAAGCTAACACCAGCTGAAGCCAAGATTGATTACTAAGTGGTGCAACAACACCGGGGCCACAAGTTACCCCTCCAAGATCCCAATGAGTGGGGAGATTCATGAGGATACAAACATAATCAAGCTAAATGGGGTGAGACCGTATAATCAAGTCGCAGCTCTCTTCCCATTTTCACCGAGAGACGTGGCAACAACATGGCTCGATTCATTGCCGTAGCGGATCGCTGAACACTTGGGAAGAGTCGGGTGGAGGCCTATATGAGCGTGACATTTTTCCTCCAAATTTCCAACTACCGAGAGAAGAGGAGAATAATTGTCTTCTAGAGAAGTGGAGAGTCTCTAAAATGCATGGGAGAGATTCAAGAGACTGTTAAAAAAATGCCCCATGCATGGGATAGATCTGACTACTCAGATGGATATTTTCTACCATGCTATGAATTATGCCTCCAAGGGTATAATTGATGCATCATGCTATGGAGATTTTAAAAGAAGAAATGCAGAGGAGGCAAGGCAACTAATTGAAGACCTTGTTGAATGCAACTACAAGGCTCCATCTGAAGCTTCAGGGAGGAGTAGCAGATTGAGGGGAAGTGGTCTTATTGGACTAGATAGAATGATAGCCATATAAGCAAAGCTGGATGCAGTTATGAACAAACTGGGGAACAATGAGAAAAGAATGCATACTACACATGAAGTGGGAGCAGTAAAAGAAGGAATGAGAAATAGTGCTGAGGGACATGTAGAAGAAGAGCCCTATCAGGTTGAGGATGCACAATACCTCAATGCAAATAGGAGCAACACCTTTAAGCCTAACCCCAACCCGTCCGTCAACACCATACACAAAAGACCGAGGAACCATGAAAGCTTTTCATATGGTGGAGGAGCACGTGAAGGCCCTGCACCTGCATGCACTACCATCAGCTTATGCTTAGCCCGGGTTCCAACGAAGAACAACAACAAATAAATGGAAGATAGTGGGACAATAGGAGGAGAATATCATATCAAAAGGATCAATCTTTCAAGATCAAATGTTGGAGTTCATGGGGGAAAACAAAAGAATTTTGAATATGCATGAGAAGAGATTTTCTAAAATTGAGAATTTCCAAGCAAACACAATTGTGCTGTTAACTCCAATGATTCTTTTCAAGAATCGTGCATTTGTACAGGCACTTAATTACAACTATGTAGAATTAGTCCAAGGACTGCTTCAAGTGACACAAGGAAGAACTAAGGGATCAGTATGGTAGTAACTCTAAGAAGTGGTGGAACTGAAGAGTAGAAGAAATGAAAAGAAAGACACCGAGGAAGAAAAAATATACTACTGGGGGAACACTTTAAGTAACATAGCCCAAAGACTATAGAGGAAGAGGAAGCAGCAAAGATGCAACCAGAGCAAATGGTAGAAAAAGAAAATCTAAGGAAAAAGGAAGAGGTTAAGGCTTATGAACCTCGATATTGAGTGTAAAAGGAAGAGTGGAGCTCTCGACAAGAACCCGCAGCTGCAAGAATTCATAATTCTTACCGTAGAAGACAGCAGGGATCCAAACAACTTCACTATACCTTGTGAAATTGGGCATGCTGATGTGGGAAAAGCACTATGTGATTCTGGAGCCAAGATAACTCGTCAGCCTTTCTCGTAGCAAAGACTAAGCTTGGGAACTTACCCCACAACCATGACCTTGCAAAATGGCGCATATTAACACCGGCCCATCCCGAGGGCATTTTAGAAGATGTGTCGATCAAAGGGGAAAATTGCTTCCCAAAGGGACTTTGTAGTCATCGACATAAAGGAAGACAAACAAGTCCTAATCAAGTGTTGGGGAAGACCTTCTTAGTAACAGGAGCAGCTTTGATTGATGTGAAGAAAGGAGAATTAACTCTCGTGGTCGATATGAATGCTGAACTTCAATCTCAATCACAATGAAACAAATTTCTAAACTAAGTGATAGCCGAAGGTGAGATCAGAAAGGAAAATTCCCAACTCGTTTCCGACCGATGAAAGATTGTAATTTCCAGAATTCAATTAATGAGAATGAGAAGAATTTTCAGTATCTTGAGCAACTTGAAGTTGAATTTCTAGGACCCCAATGTTAAATTAAACAAGGCAGTACTCAGTGTTGAAGAAAATAATGCAGAAAAATCCAACAGTTATAAAGAGGAAGCTGTTGAAGAAAACACAAGTTAAGAAGGTTTAATTCTCAAGGAATTACTTGAACATTTGAAATATGCCTTCTTGCAACCAGAAAAAGGAAAACCAGTCATCATTGCAGCTGGACTGATTGAGCTTGAAGAACACAAAATTGTTGGAGACTCTTAGAAATATAAGGAAGCAATAGCTTGATCCATAGAATATATGAAAGGAATCAGTCCTTCTATCTGTATGCACAGGAGCTTATTGAAGGAGAATGCTAAAACCTCTATAGAACACTAGAGAAGGCTAAATCTAGTAATGAAAGAAGTAGTCAGAAAAGAAGTATTGAAATGGCTAAATGCAGGCTTCATCTATGCAATCTCGTATGCCCTGGTTAAATTTCCAATTCATGTGGTTCCAAAGAAGGGAGGATTCACTGTGATAAGAAATGAGAAGAATGAATTGATTTCTACATGAACTGTGATATGATGGAGAGTGTGTATAGACTATAGAAAACTAAACATTGCTACCATAAAGGATCATTATCCTCTACCTTTCATTGACCAAATGGATGTGCCGTTAGGACACTCTCACATCGCTTTCTCATGGATATTCCGGTTACAAACTTATTGCAATAGCCCTGAGAGGATCGGAGAAAACTATATTTACATGTCCTTATGGCACCTCGCTTAAAAGGATGCCTGACTATGTAATGCTCCTACACCTTTCAAAGATGTATGATGCTCCATGTTTTTGATTCGTGGAAGAGGCTATGGAGATCTTTATGGATGACTTATCAAGATATGGATCCAATGAGCATTGTCCAAAATTTTGAAACAAGACAGAGGTGTCAAGACAAAAATCTTGGGCTTTTGAATCGGGAGAAATGTCATTTACAGAATGCACAGATTGCCTCGGGGGACACAAGATTTCTTCACGATTGGAAGTAGACCAAGCAAAGTCAAGTATAAAACTCTGTGCCACCTAATAGTCAGAGGGATAAGAAGCCTCTTGGACATGTCGGGTTTTTACAGAAGATTCATAAAGGACTTCTCAAAAATCTCCGGACCATTGTGTAGATTGCTGGAAAAAGATACAGAATTTGATTTAGATGAATCATGCAGATCTGCATTTGATGAGATTAAATTCAGATTAGTGATGCCAGTGATTATGCAATGAGAGCTGTATTGGGACAAAGAACTGAAAAGATATTCAAGGCCATATACTATGCCAACAAAACCTTTAATAAGGCACAAGAGAACTACTCCACCACAGAAAAGAGGCGGCAATGATGTTTGCTTTCAGAGAAATTTAGGCCTTATATATCGGGATCCCATGTTATAATAATAATAATCGACCATAAATTTAAATAAAATATCTAATGGCAAAGAAGGAGGCCAAACCAAGACTGACGATGGTATGGTTGCGTATAGAATTTGATCTGGTGATCAAAGATATGAAGGGTAGCGGATACGTGATAGTGAAGATTACGGTTTGGGATTGGAAATGAATGCTGGGAAAGAAAAAGGAAATGAAATAGCAAAAAAATTTCCTGATGAGCAGCTGTTTTTGTTGTTAGTTCAAATACCCTGGTATGTTGATATTGTCAATTATTTAGCTTGTGGAGTGATGCCACCTGAATTCAGCTACCAGCAGAGAAGAAAATTGAGAACTGACAGATGAGTATCCGATTTGACCCACTCATCAGATAAGAGGAGCGTGATATGATCAAGGCTGAGATGTGTTCCAGAAACATAACAAGGTGGTATTGTGGAGAAATGTCATGCATCACCACATGGAGGACACTTTGCAGGAGACAAGACAACCAAAAAAAATTCTTTAATAAGGTTTTTATTGGCCTACTCTATTCAAAGATTGTTTTGAATGGGTAAAACATTGTGATGCCTATCAGAGAATGGGCAACATAAGTAGAAGAAATGAGATGCCCTTGCAAGGAATTTTGGTGGTGCAGATTTTTTATGTTTGGGGAATAGACTTCATAGGACCCTTCCCTCCATCATTTGGTAATATATATATTCTCCTAGCTGTGGATTATGTATTCAAATGGGTGGAAGCAATAGCTTGTCCCAAAAATGATGTCATAACAATGGTAGGGTATATACAAAGAAATATCTTCAGCAAATTGAGCACCTAAACCATCATCGCTGATGAGGGTGCTTATTTCGCAAATAAAGTCTTTGCAAAACTCATGAGCAGATATGGAATCAAACATATGATGGGATTGGCTTATCACCCTCAATCAAATGGGCAAGCTGAAATTTCAATAGGGAGATAAAGAAAATTATGGAGAAAACAGTTAATACAAGTAGAAAAGATTAGTCTATAAAGCTAGATGGTGCATTGTGGGCTTATAGAACTGCTTACAAAACTCCCATTGGAATGTCCCTATACAGAATAGTATTTGGAAACCTCACATCTCCCTTTAGAACCTGGAATACAAAGCCATGTGGCTATCAAAAACCGACCGCGACTTTCTGCCGCAAAGCGAAGCAGACTACTTCAAATGAATGAACTGGAAGAGTTGACAAATGAAGCTTATGACAATGTCAGAATCTACAAAGAAAAGACCAAGAGGTGACATGATCAAAAGATCCTAAGGAGAGAATTCAAGGCAGGAGAACAAGTTCTCTTATACAACTCCAGGCTCAAGCTATTTCCAAGGAAATTGAAATCAAGATGGAGTGGTCCCTACATAGTGATAACCAGTACACCCTTTGGAGCAGTAACACTGAAAGATGAATCTGGAGTTAATGGTCAGAGACTGAAGTACTACCTTGGAGGAAGCATAAATGAAGTAGATCCAGATTTTAAAAAGGGAAAAGAGTTTTGCTGAAAAGAAGACAATTTATAGCAAAATGTCCTGTTGGTGATATTAATTGAGTACTTCGGGAGGCAACCTGCGTAAGTTAATTGGATAGTTTGATTATTGATGATTACTTTTATAAATTTGAGGTTTTAGTTTTAAATTGTTGGAAGTATATTTATGTAATTTGATAATTTGCTGAATTTATTTTTTCAGGAACAGGGAAAAGGAATTGGAATTGGAGGTCATTAGAAAGCAGAATATCTCAAATTGAAATATGCGCAATAACTACTGTGGGATATTTAATTCCCTAAACTTGTTTTTAATGATAATGCATATATGAAGTTTGGGGGAGTTTGATGCTAATTGCTTGAATGCCTTGTTGAATATTTTGATGAATGATATTGATGTTAGAAAGAGATTTGTTGTTCATACTTGAATTGAGGTTCTTTGATGTTTAATATGTGTTTTCACAAGTATGATCTAAGGGGATGGACTTATTGAATGATGATTGAGTGGGTTGAATGATTAAAAGGATGAGGCAGAACAGAATTCTGTCGTTAAAAAATAAGTTATGTCGCGACACTAATTGAACTTAGTAGAAACATTGGATATTGTCGCGACATGCTTTATTATGTCGCGACAAGGTAAATGCTAAAATGGAGCTGACAAGAGATTGTGTCGCAACATATTTTCTCTATGTCACGACAAACAACAACGTGAGCCTCAAAATTTATGTTGCGACAAAGAACTACCCAAATTAAAGATTAAATGAAAAATTTATGTCACGACATTGTTTCTCTATGTCGCGACATAAATTTAAAAAGGGCATAACTTGAGGTCAAAAATTTGTCGCGAAAATTAAAGAAGCACCACAATTCTTGGCATATAAATAGAAAAGTTCGAAGAGTGAAGAGTCATCTACCTCATCATAATCAAACCTTTCACTTCTCACCAATTCTTCTACTGCTCAAACCCTAGATCTCTAAACCACCCTAACGATGTCTCGAGAGCTCACAACCTTGATTCAAACCTAACTTTAAATATGGAGGAATATGCGGAGTTGGAAGATCAGACAGTTCAAGCTACTTAGACAGTGGCTGAGCAAGCTGAGGAGAGGGATGATGAAAACGAAGATCCTGAGTAGATAGTGGAAAAATCTCGAAAGAGAAAAAGAGGAAATGAAGAAACAGAGATTGGCGAACAAAAGGCTAACGACTAGGTCTCTGACATGACTTATATTGCTTGGAGAGATAAATTACAGCATAGAGACTTCATTGGGGAGAGAGGTTTTAACAAGTGGATTTCCCCCTTCTAAGAGCTGATAGAAAGCAAAGGATGGCATCTTTTCTATGAGCACAAGGCTCTGTTCTAGATGTGCTGAAGAGTTCACGCTAACATGGTGGAACTAAGGACAAGGAACATGTCGAGGGAGACATCCTCTCAAGAGAGAGCAGAGCAAATCAAACATTCAATCTTTTAGGAGAGTGGGCGATGGATCTAAATTCAAAAGACTGGTTTGAAGCACCTAACTTCCAAAAGATCAGAGATTCGTTGACTGGGATGGCAAAGGGAAGTGGATGCTAACAGAAGAACCTCAAAGGCGAATCCATCGCTGTGGGGGGTATCAATCGAGCAAGCAAAGGTTTACTTTACTTCTGTTCGGGTCATTCCTCGCCCTTCAAACATTTATGCAGCCGTTAGGGAGAA
Organism: Tetrastigma voinierianum; assembly: GCA_016808115.1. Lineage (NCBI taxonomy): Eukaryota > Viridiplantae > Streptophyta > Magnoliopsida > Vitales > Vitaceae > Tetrastigma > Tetrastigma voinierianum. The sequence continues at coordinate 216,295 of JAEQBH010003711.1, forward strand.
GGAATTTGCTCTATGCCATCCTTAAGGGATACAAATTCCCTGGTGGGCAAGTTGATTGGAAACTCAATCCCCGAGCTAGCCACAAGAGGAGGGATACAAGGGATTAATCCCACACCCAAGGCTGATATCTAGGCTGTGTATTTTGGGTGGTGTCCAAGGAAACTAGGAAGAAGAAGAAAACTGCCCTAAAACATCTCCCATGACACTCACTGGAATAAAAAAAGGGCCTAAAAACAGAGGCAAAGGAAGTCAGGTGGAAGCTATTCGAAGAAGAAACTTAATTACAATGTTTACACCGGGGCGTGGTAAACCCCTTGAGCTCCCATAAAGGAAAAGAAGTGCAAGCCCAGTACTACCCTTCTCCCCTGAGGTGAGATCAGTTCATCAAGAGCATTATGAAGGATCTGAACCTCTAGGGAATAACTCTGCAGTCCTTGAAATGCTTAATGCCATGAGGCAAGAAATGGAAGAGAGGGACAACCACTGAACTCCACCACAACTCGTAGAAGAGTACATAGAGGTCGTAGTCGAGAAAAGTGGACCGAACTTAGAAAAGGCTCTAAAACAGAGAGATGAAGAATGGAGAAGTAGATAGGAACAAAGGGAACAAGAGCTCAGTGCATAACTAAAGGCAAGAGAAGATGCCTTCATCTTTGAGCAACTAAAAAGAGAAAGTGAGCTATTCAAAATCATGAAGGAAATGGAGGATGCTATGGAGAAGAACATGTCGATAAGGTGATGCTTCGGTATCCGTGACAAGGAACTGTAGCTGGAAATCGTAGCTTTGATCGAAAAATGGGACAAGGAATCGAGGCACCCGAACTACAGGAGAAGTAGCTGGACAGAACCCGGATATGATCAACAAAACCTCGATCAAGATGTACTCACCCATGGTGAATTCCGAGGGAACCCCAATTTATCAAGTGTAGATAAATGAACTGATAAAGAAATTAGCCCTAATAATGGAGTGGTCTGTACCAAACAAAAGTGGAGACAACAGTAAATCAAGACAGCCACAAGTCCATTTCCCCGAAGCCACCTTCTGATACCAAGATATAAACTAGACCCACTAACCCACCCTTCCCATAAGATGATGATAGAAAAGAAAATAATTCCCATCGTTCCATCTCCTCATCATCTCTATACTAATGTCCAAATTATCAAAATAATCAATAAAATAAAGAATTCTTTTGCAAATCTGCGGTTTGTTCGTGTTTTTGATTGTTTAGTGTTGCCTTTGCTTAATTTTCTTTGTTTCATGATCGACAATTACTTAGTTGAATAACTGAGAAACCTGGCCACCGGATCAAATTGTCTAATTGTTGTAGCATGTTTGGTTGAAATGAATTGACATGAAATTCATGGTTGTGTCAGATTGTTTTGAGCTGAATGCAGTGATCAAAAATGAACTTTAACTTGATTAAAAACAATACAACAACAAATCTCAAAGCCAAAAAAACCATTGATAGATGCATTAGGGTAGGATGAAATGAATGGAAATGGATAGTTGTAAGATTTTTGAATAAATGTGTTGAACTTCAAGAATAAGGAAGGTTTTACTAAACTGATGGAACATATAAAACTTATAATTCTTTATGTAAAACAGCTTGGTCATAAAACCCGATAACTTTCAGACATGGTCAACAAAGTAACTTTGGAAAGAATTGTGCCAAGAGGAACATCTTCTGGATCCACCACAAAGAGACTTCCAATGTCCTAGAACTTGTTAGATTATTAGTCAAGGCGAAATCCTAGGCAATACCAATTAATAGGAAATGATTTAGGCCATCCTTGGAAGTTTGAACCTTTCAAAGTTTACTTCCCTATGATATGTATAAGATATACACTAATTCCTATTGAGCTCAAAGCCAAATATCATTATCAACCAGCAATGGAGAAGCCCAATCCCTTCCTCACATCTAATCCTACAGTAAAGAACCCTTAGTACAAGTTTGGGGGAATATCATCTTGAGACATAGAAAAGGAGAAAGTGGGTTGGGAAAGAAAAGTGCATAGAGATAATAAGAGATAAAAAGAGTGATGAAAGAAGCTGTGAAAACATAAAGAGGAATGAGTTGGTCTCAGAAATCTTCCTCCTCAACAATTAAGTTCTGGGGGTGTTCAACACCTAGTAATCCCAATGCCAACCTATGGGAGTTACTAACACAAAGTTCGTTAAGGGTGATAGAAAGCTTAAAAAGACCGACATTGCACCATTCCAAGAAACTTTATAAGAAATGGAAAGTGACAGCTTCTAAAATAAGGAGGAAAAATTATCTTCTAGGTGTGAAAAATGAAAAGAGAAAAAGATACCAGATTGAAGAATATGCAAAGAGATGGTAATTAAACCCGTGGGGAAGGTTAGGAATTCAATCAAGAGAAATCAAGGATATATCAAAAAGGCAAAGTGTGTTGTCAAGAATCAGGTAAAGTGAGCCTAAAATTGTCCCATTATCACCTGCTACATTACAAGCCCGAAAAGACCTATTTGATCCCTAAGGCATATGCTTAAATTAAGTGGAGATTAATATGACAAACAAACATATGGGATACCCGTAAGAATGAAAGAGAGAATGCCAATTGAGAGACATCCCGTGTCGTAATTGATCCGCCAAGGAAGAGAGTGCAGCACTCAAAGAGACACTCACAAACAGATAGTAATTAAATTGTTTACACCTATTGAATTATTTGTTTATTCAGTGAACTTAATTGAAAATCTTCCTGATTATAGATTGGAAACATGTTTAGGAATAATTTTACAACTGACCTTTGTTCCTGCCCTATCTGAGCTTTGAATAGAAAAATGTCCTAAAAAATAAAAGTTAAATTGTTTAAGGATAAACAAAAATTTCTTTTCTTTACTTGGGGACAAGCAAAACTTTAAGTTTGGGGGGAATTTGATGAGTCTAAAACTCATATATTTTTAATCCATTTTTCTGCCATGTTTTTAACAGTTTAAGATCTATTTTTATGCCAAAATATGGAATATTCATCAACTTTGTGTTTTGCAAGAAATTATCGAAAAATGAGAGAATCCCAACAGAAAAGAAGCAAAAAGATGAAAAAACAACATTTTGGTCGCAATCTAATTTTTCTATGTCGCAACACAAATGCAAGCATACCAAAGAAACTATGTCGTAGCAAAGGCTAGTCAGAACTCAAGGCTGAAAAGAGCTTTCTAGGTTGCGATTGTAAAGTTTTCTGTCGCGATAGAACTTGAAGAAGATTGTGAAGAAAGCTGTCGTGACAACCTTGAAATCTGTTGCGACATACTTAAGGTAAATGGTGAAGGAATTGTGTTGCGACATTATGTCCTATGTCGCAACATGTGCTTTCAAAGACTATTAGATGAACTCACATGACAAGAGACAATTATGTCGCACGTAAAAATATCAAGAAAGCAAATACAAGTTAAGACAAGTGTTTTTATGTTGCGACAAAGTTCTCATAACCAAGCCAGCTCAAGAAGGGTTTTCTATCGCAACATAGAAAACCCTATCGCGACATAGCATTATGAGTTTACAACATTAAAGGTAGAATTTTGGTTGCGACAAAGATAAACCATGTCGCGACAAACTAAACATGAAGAGAATGAACTCTATGTCGCGACAGGATTTTGAAGAGCAACACAAGAAGAATGGCGATAGAGAAGTTTATGTTGTGACTTAGAAACAATCATTGAAGGCAAAATTTCGATCGCGACATAGAAATTTTATGTCACGACAATAAAAGCTATGAAAGGATGAAATTATGTCGTGACATACCGAATTCCTTATCATGGCATAAATCAAGAAGAACTCGAGATTTGTTAAGGCAACCGTGGTAGCAACAAGGATTTTTATGTCGCAACCAACAACTCAACAAGTAACTAAGAACAAGAGAACAATCTCTCTCGCGACCATAAGGTTTTCTGTCACGATAGAAACGACTGAGGAATCAAAAAGATAATTATCGCGACACAGAAAAATCGGTTGCGACAGAGTTGACAGACTAAAAGAGGAAAATGTTTGTCGCGACAGGATCCAGAAGCTGGAGGACATAAGATGCTAGCTGCAAATAGATTTTGTGTCGCGACACAAAGCAATCATGTTGCAACACAATTAAGATTGCTACACTACGCCTCATATGACAGAGACGTCTATCGCAATAGAACCTATAAAGTCGTAAGTAAAGTCACGATAGAAGATTACAAGCTGCGACAGAGGCCAACGATAATGTCGCGACAAAGCAACTAATTTGGGCAAAACTTTGGGGATCCACAATGCAATTAATGGCGTAGCCCAAGATTGAAAGTCTATAAATAGACGATCTAGGGTGACCGTAATATTCGCAACCTGGACGCTGGTTGTTGGGAAGACTCTTTGCATATATATATATATTTTTTTTTCATTTTAGTAGATTTTAGATTTAGTGCGTAGTTTATTTTGTTAGTTTTCCTTTAATTTTGATTTGGGAATTGTGATCATGCAAACTTCGAAATAGTATTTTTTATAAATTGCCTTTTCCATTAATACTATTTGATTTAAATGAGTTATGGAAAATTTATGGAGTTCATTTCTTTTAGTTTGTTCATGATTTCGGTGAATTTTCCTAATTAGTTTTGAAAAGTTGAGCTCACTGGAAATGGGTCTTTGATTATAGTCATTTTTCAGCATAAGGTGGAAGAAAGCTTTAATTAGAATACTTGAATTTATTTGATTGGTATTGTTTATAAATTTACTTGTTCTCAGTCCTAGTACCATGTACCTAATGCAAAGTATTGTATCTTGCTTTGATTTACAGGAGGCCCTCTAAGTGACACAGAGATAGAGAATCTTGAGAGCATAGAATAGTTCTTTCGGGTATGGTAGACTAATACTATGGAACAAATGAACTTTGATTGGTTATCCAGATAGATCACCAAACTCACTCATAACTGAGGATAGTTGAATGAAGTATCAATTTGATCAATCAGAGGTTTCTCCTCTTTCTGATGACTTAATCCAGATGACGTGTTTGCAAAGATCTAATCAAGGAGATGGAATTCTTTACTAGAATTGTAGGATGAGGTGTCAATCAAATTGGAGAAGGCTCGCAATATCCTGTCTATGGGGGCAAGAATTCTTTAGTCCTAAGATATGAGTATGAAGTAATCGAAAAATGAAAATACTTAAACCTGGGAAGAGGGTTACATATTAAAAGTAACTGATTAGAATCATGTTTTAAATGAATATGAACTCTTAATCGTTGAAAAGTATGGTTAAGGAGAAACTAAACTATACTAATACCAGATCTTTGATAAACTCGGTTTTCCAATTTATGGTTGAGCTATGAATAGAAAAGATGCAGAAAGTGACTATTACTAATTGATCCATGTCCAGTTTTATCTCACTCAGTGAATCCTCAACCCTAGTTTTTATTAACCTTTACTTTTTGTATTCAGAAATTCAGTTTGTGACTACATTTCCAAATTCTATTATCATCGTAACAGTGGAGTTCAAATAGCAACGATCTTGAGTAGTTGGAGTAGTTAGTGTTTGATTTATCATTCTTCCTCGTGAGAATGATATCTGGACTTTAAATATCCACTTTTATTACTTGTACGACCTATGCACTTGCAGTGATCAAGACCACACGCAAATTTTTAATGAGTCATTTACAAGAAGAACAAATCCACTTTTTCAAATATATGAAAAGTGGTCTTAACAAGTTTTTGGCGTCGTTGTAAGGGATTAGATAATAGTCCTTTGGTAATAGTGTCATAAATTTGTATATAGACAGTGTTGGTCAACAAGTTTTTGGAATTGTTGCCATAGACTGAACAGTTCTTGGGTGGTAGTACCAGAAGTTTGGCATACATTGATCACATCATACAGTTTTGTCTTAACAAAATTTCAACATATTTCCTTCATGCACCTTGTTCCTCTATGAATCTTTTTTACTCAGAAATTGGAATTACTCCATTTGAATTATCCTAACTCAAGTTATGGCATTTTAATGCCAAACTGGTCTGTTTGCCCAGTTTACACTGGTACCTGACTATGGACCCGATTTCAGGGGTCTTAACTCCGTCATTTGACACTAGTTACTTGTACTCAATTGAAGCTACGGTACTAAGGGTTCTTCTCCAATTTGAATCATCCAATTTAGAGCACCGAAACTCAAGATATGTCCTAAACAACCGAGACTATTCTATTTTCAAAACAGAACCGAAAATTTCCTGGAAATAGAGCTCCACTTTGACGAATTTCTAGGTACAATGGGATCCAAATTTGAATATACTTCTTCTGTTCTCGTAGAAGTCTAGTTTACCTGGAAATTGGAATCACTCAATTTGGATGAGTGAAACTCAACTTAGAGCATCTCCAAAGGGCTCAACAAATAGCTATTTTTAGCTATTTTGTTGAGTAAATTCAAAAAACAAGGGCTCCAATCCGCTCGCTATCCCGCTCGTGATTTTGCCTCCTCACCTTCTCCCTTAACAAATGTAGCCAGCAAGCCGCTCGCCAGACCTCCTCCAAACCCTAGCCAACGTCTTCTCTAGATCCATTGGATCCGGCCGACATTCCACCCACTAAACCCGTTCGAACTCCGTCGATCTCCCTCTTCCTCTTCTTACATCTCCCTCTTTCTTCGCATATCAACAACCAGACCCCCGTCTCGCATTCAAACTTGTTTTTCAGCAAAGGTTTTTTCTTTGGTCCTTCTATTTTATTTTATTTTTATTTTTGGTTTCCTCTTCTTTAATTAATATTTTCATCTTAACTCTCAGATTGTGGTTTGATTGTTTTATTTTTGCGTTGTTTTCCTTTGTTCGTTGTACAGAATTGATTATTTCATTGAAAATGGCAATGACTTATGAAACTATGTTCCCAATGGATGCTTTTAAGGGTTTTGTAATTTGTTGGGATGTCACATATGGAAACTTTCTGGTTATAATTTTGTTTTATATCTTTGATGGCAAAATTTGGCTGATCCCTTTGCTTGTGGGGTCTAGCAAAACCCTAAATCAAGCAAAGTGAAAACTTGAATTCATGAAATCTTAAAAGATTTATTTTCTGTGCAAGGGGTTGAATGGGCTAGTTTTAAATGATGTAGAAAGTAGAAGGAAAATACTATTGTCCTTGCTGTATTATCCAAAAATTTGGTTTATGTCATATCATGGTTCGTATTTTGATTTTATTGTTTCTTTGCAAATCGAGGTAGTTGCAAATTTGCAATATAGTTTCGTGATATGGGAAGAAACAAGTATTTAAAGATGTAGAACAACCTGAAATTTTATGAGGGAAAATTATATTGAAATGATGGTTCTTAGGTATCTTTCATAACACCACGCATTTATAGATCGCTCAAGTCGACAAATTACAAACATGGAGGCAAAATGATTCAGACTGTGAGTGTATGGAAGCCGGTATATATATTGGGATTCAGATCCAACATTTTTTCTTGCCCAAGGTTTCTGTGGTCAGAGAAAGAAAATGTTCTTAAAATGTGTGTTCCGAGAGGACTCGCTCACCGCTAGTTCAATTATGAAGTCTCTTGAATAGGAGAAAGCCGACTTTCGCGATCGTCAATTGGATCTAAGTGGTCAATAATTTTAACCATTAGGATAAAAAGAATCTAAGGTATCGCTGACGATTGATAAGTCCATGGTCGATGCGTAAAGCGCATGCTGACATGCCTCTAAGGACTGGAAAACTCAAATTCCCTTGGTTTATCAACTATGGAATTTATAGTTGTTTGGACTCATTTGAAAATTCATCCTAGGCACTATTATTGGTAAAACCTACATTGCATTTGCAAAATAACTCACATTTTCTTGTATAACTAAGTGATCTACCATCTATCAAGTAAAGCACAAGTTCCAAACATAATGCCTCGACCGCGGTGCTTATTTATTCATGTTATTGTGAAAAATATTCCCTTGTCTTGGAGTATCTCTCGACAGGTGGTTAATATAGTATCCTCCTAGGGATGGAATTGATACTGCATTTGTGACATTGATTTATTGGCAAGAACATGGAGGATTGAGTTGTTATAAGGAACTCCTGTTCAAAATTCCCTGGGCACTTATCAGGGGAGAAAAGAAAGAAGATTTTTATCTTCCTTTTGTAGCTACAGGCCTACACTTGCATTGAAAATGACTTGACCGTGAGGGAGAGAAAAATGTTTTTAAAAAAATGTTTGTTTTACATCTTCCCTTTAGTTGAGGTTAGAAATTGTTTTTTTCTTTCCATTATGCATTGGAGTCACTTAAAATTGTTGAGTAAATTTATCTTTTTTGGCTTGCAGCAATCCACTCGATGTGTTCATCAATTATTATATCGTAATTTTTTGGTATTTGAGATAGCTTGGTAATGCTATCGCTATTGCATCATATTAAGTTTGCTTATCGTGATTTTTTGTATTTGGGTGATAATTTTTATATTAATACCTGTTATGAAAAACTCCATGTTGTTCACCTTTAATCCTTCCAAAGTAGTGGTTGTTCAAGTTCTTGTTGTTTCTTGTTAGAATTAATATGCCCACATTAGGTAACTTGATTCAGGATTATTACTTTAAGCCCCTTATTTGGATTTGGTTTCAATTCTTTCTATGCATGTATATAGATATTACTTTTATGTAGTTAACCTTTATGCACCTTTTTTCATTAACAATGTAGGTTTTTTATTGGATGAACATGGATATTACATTACCAATCTATTGAATGAGGGAACAAACGTAGGTGAGTTTAACACTCAATCAGTAGAACAAATAAGTCAGTCTTCACCAATATCACCTCAAATAGAATCAACTAGCAAAAAGTTTCGAGGCGACAACTTTTCAATTGAGGAGGACTTAGTTTTAATCTCGTCATCGAATATTAGTGTGATGCCGGTACCGGAATGGAGCAAAAATCTAAAGGTATTGGCAAGGGCTCGAGTATTTCAACAAATACAAACCCTGCCGATTGTAATCGAAATCAAGTTTCTTTTGATAAATCGTCGGGTCTATTAATTCAACTAGCCACCAATAAATTTTTGCGGGTCGTTCACCAAATCTGAAAGGTTGAATCAAAGTGGTTTGACTAAGAAAGACAAGGTATGAGGTATTTTACCATAAGTTTGAAAATATTATTATGATACATAATATTATTGTATAATTTTCTTTATGATACGTAGCATTATCAGATAATTTTTTAGGTCCGTGATGCGAAGAAAGTGTACAAGGAACTTCATAAATCCTCTTTTCCATTTGAATATTGTTGGAATGAGTTACGGTATAACCCAAAATGGATGGAGGATTCTCAGTCCAAGAAACAAAAAACAAAAAACAAAAAGTGGTGCAACTCCTAGCGCCTCACCTTCAACACCGCACTCCAGAACATAAGACGACGCTGGCAAATCGAGAGGCCACTGGAAGGAAGGCTGAAAGAGTGAGTAAGAAAGTCAAGAGCAACTCAAGACGAGGAATTCAAGTTCAACCTATTTCATGAAATTGTTTGAAGAAATGAAGGAGGAGAAAAGAAGATGGCTGAGAAGAAAGTCACTTACATGGAAAAATGGTGGGTCACGAACAAGAGAAGTTAGTTGTCGAACGTTGAGAAGGTGGCTTAATTAACAAGAGAAGGTACAACCGAGCAAATGAAGGAGGAACAAAAAATAATGTTGATAGATACGAAAGTGTCATGCCCGATTCAAGATGAATATTTTAAGCGCCTCTTAAATGGAAATCGTGGCAAAGAAAAATGTAGTTTTTCTTATTCATCGACTCAGCAACTTATGTTATTGATCTGGGATGGAAATCAAGGATCGAATATTTGGTTTTATTTTTTTATTCGATCGTTTTTATTCGAGTGCAATGACTCTTGATTTTTATTAGTTATGTTATTGATTTAAAAGGATGACTATGATTCAAACTTGGAATTAAATTACATCAAAGAATTTAATAAAGAAAAGAAAATTACAGTACCAAAAAGCAAGCCTAACTTGGAATTAAAGACCATAATAGTTCAAATTCTACATTAAGTTTTTCATAGCATATCATCGCTTAAAACATTCCATGCATATTCCACGTGCTCGACTAACCGCAGAGTATCGAATGAGTGTCTCGTTCTCACGATGTTTATACGACAATTGAAGTGCTCTCGAACTCGTCTGGATATCAATGTAGGAGTAGGAATTCCATCCGATGCATCATAACTAAAGTCCATTTCATTATTGTCCCTCTCATCCCCGACAATCATGTTATGCAATATTATGCATGCCTTCATAATATTCTTAAGCACTTCAAGTTTCCAGGCTTAGGTCCACGATCCATAGCAAATCGTGCTTCGGAGCACTCTAAAAGCTCTCAACATCCTTCCAAATTCGACCCTTTGAGCTCGCGGTAAAATGTATTTGCTTATTGCCTGGATGAAATTGTTTTGATAAACGTGGCCCACTTTGATATATACCATCAACAAGATAATATCCCATAGTATAATCGCTTCCATTGACAAGAGTAATTAACCAAAGGAGTTCTAATTAAAGAAGAGTAAAAAACAGAAGAGCGTTCTAGCACATTTATATCATTGTGGGATCCAGGTAACCCAAAAAGGCATGCCAACCATAGATCATATGGCCACCGTTTAAAATAATTGTTGGTTCATGAACATGACCAGAGTACATACCTTTCCATGCTGTTGGACAATTCTTCCATCTCCAATGCATGCAGTCAATGCTACCTAGCATCCCCGGAAACCCACGTCTCTCACCGATTGCTAATAATCTAGCAATGTCTGCACTGTTTGGTGACCTGAGGTACTCATCATAATAAATTGCTACTATGGCCGATACAAATCTTTGCAGACTTTCTATGGCAGTGCTTTCGCCGATCCTCACATAATCATCAACAACATCCGTCGCGACTCCACAGCAAACATTCTTATAAATAAAGAATATCTGGCAGTACAAAACCAATGTTTCCACCAAAGATCATTTTTTGGACAAAGTATGGATCATAAACTTCCATGTTGGATAGAATACGAATGAAAAGTGATCGATTCATTCAAAACCTCCCTCGAAATAAATTTGGGGGATAGGAAGGCGATTTAGCAAAATAATCGCGATAAAGTCTCTCATGCCCTTCAACTCGATTGCGAAAAATAACAGAATGACCTTGAATGTGAACCACGACGTATCAAGGAACTATTCTTTGCATTGAAGCTTCCATTACATAAGAAGAATCGCTAACATCTCCAACTCATCATCTGAGTCGAATCAGCCAAGAATTATCTTCCATTTACCATCATAAGCCATAACAAAGAAATATGAGTTCAATACTAGTAAAATAAATTTGAGCTATATGACAATGAGAGTTATGGAGGTCTTTATTATACATTTTTAAAAAATATGACCGTTGTAATATAATCGCAAATATGACCGCTGTAAATATAGCCGCTTGTAAATATGACCGTTGAAAATTTAAAGATTAAAATTTGATGACGGGTACAACACGCCATCATTATGGCGCCATTGTTATGCAATGTGGCATTTTTTAATTATATTATTGAAAGTTAGTTAAAGTTACCAAGTAGTAAGTTATTTTGTCAGCGTGTGGGTTCGGTTAATTTTAAAAAGTTGCTAGCTAAAATAGTGAATTGAATATTTAAATATATTTTAAGTAGCTATTTTGTTGAGTGTGGTTGGAGATGCTCTTAAAACCTAAACACCAAAACTGTACCAAAACAGAGGATAACCCGACAGCTTACCCGTATTTTCACTTCAATCTCAAAAACAGGGGACTTAGGGTCAGGTTTGCTTCTTAGTACCTTCTATACTTTTTTAGGTTTACCTCTTAGGGTTCTTTCCCAACTGGAATCACTCAATTTGGATGACTAATGGCCAAGTTATGGCTAAAACAAAAACATGGGTTTTGGAAAAATTTTGACAGCATCTCCCCTAAAACCCCAACATTTTCTTTATACAAAAATTCCTTAATTGAGGACCACAACCAATCAATCAAAACCAACTTTAAACCCAAATCAAACCAACAAAAACAACAAAACAAAGAGGGAGAAATTAGGGTAGTTTCCTAACCTTAATTTTATTGAAACCTTATCTTCCTCTCTTCTCTCTTTCTCTTCTTTCTTCTTCCTTCTCTTCTTCTCTTTTCTCTTTCTCTCTTTAGCAAGTAGAACCCAAGACAAAGGAGAAGAGCAACCCACAATTTTTGGTTCTTCTCCCACCGCAAGCTCCTAGTTCTCATTTGCAAAATGAGAAAATATCTTCATTCAAGTTATACTCAAATGCGGGCCTTTATCCTCTTTCACGATAAGGCCTTTGCTTTTGATTTTTGATTTTTTGTTTAACTTTCCTCTTGCATTTTAGTCCCTCTTCCATATTCCCAATTGCACATAAACTTATTACAATTTCTAATTAAGATATACTTTCTTTTCATTTATGACCTTTGGGTCCTTAATGTGACATTTTACTATTTTACCCTTAACTCTTGAATTAATTCCAGGTTTTATCATTTTTCTCACTTAGTATTTAAATTCCGGAAAAATACACTTTTACTTTTATTATACCCTAAACATGTTATAAAACAATTAGGTATAATTTGAGGTGTTACAGAATCGACTATAAGGAAACATTTTCTCCTGTTTCTAAGAAAGATTCCTTAAGAATAGTCATGGCTTTAGTAGCTCATTTTGACTTAGAGCTACATCAAATGGATGTTAAAATTGCCTTCTTGAATGGTGCCTTTGCATGAAGAGGTTTATATGGATCAACCTGAGGGTTTCCAAAATAAAGGCAAGGAACATATGGTATGTAAACTCAAGAAGTCCATATATGGTTTAAAGCAGACTTCTAGACAATGGTATCTTAAGTTCCATGAAATTCTCATCACTTTTGGTTTCAAAGATAATCTAGTGGATCAATGTATATACCTTAAGATTAGTGGGAGTAAGATTTGTATTATAGTTTTGTATGTTGATGATATGTTGCTTGCTAGCAATGATATGAGAATGATGCATGAAACCAAACAATTTATATCTAAGAAATTTGATATGAAAGATCTTGGTGAAGCCTTTTATGTAATAGGCATTGAAATTCATCGAGATAGATTGTGTGGATTATTAGGATTATCCTAAAAGAGCTATATTGAAAAAATTCTTAAAAGATTTAACATGCAGAATTGTTTTAGTATTGTTGCTCCTATTATGAAACGGGACATATTTTATGAACTTCAATGTCCTAAAAGTGATCTTGAAAAGAATCAAATGGAAAAAATTCCTTATGCTTCTACAGTAGGGAGTATTATGTATGCTCAAGTTTGCACACGACTAGACAGCTTATGTAGTAGGCATGTTTGGTAGATATCAAAGTAATCCAGGTATTAAACATTGGAAGGTAGTCAAGAAAGTATTGCGTTATTTGTAAGGGACTAAGGACTACATGTTGAAATACAAAAGAACAAATAATCTAGATATTATTGGTTATTTTGATTTTGATTATGCTAACTGTAAGGACACTAGAAGGTCTATTTCTAGTTATGTTTTCATGCTTTCTAATGGATCTATTTCTTGGAAGAGCCATAAGCAATCACTAGTATCTTCTTCTATAATGGAGGTAGAATATATAGCCTTATAAAACCATGTGTCATGCAATATGGTTGAGAAACTTTGTCTCGGGCCTGCATGTTGTTGATTCGATAATGAGACCATTGAGAATATATTGTGATAACAATGCTGTTGTTCAATTCTCAAAAAATAATAAAACTACAAGAGGATCAAAACACATCGATATTAAGTATTTGGCTGTAAGGGAGAGAGTTCAAAATAGAGTTGTCTCTATTGAGTGAAGCATCGAATACACTGTTGGCGCATCCTTTGACAAAAGCTCTTCTACCTAAGCCTTTTATGGATTATGTCGCGTGCATGGGCTTGGTGGCATCTTTGTCAATTTAGACTGATTGAGAGGAATGTATGTCAAGGCATTAGATCAAATCAACTAATTTCATGATTGATCTCATGAAAATCGTAGTGCCGACTTTAACGTTCTAGGCTGGGACAATAAGAATCCCGTTTTGAATCAGTACTCATTTTGAATCAATAGCAGATCACACTTTTCTCCCAATGGTTGGACATGATAACGAAAGTAGAAAACAAAACCCTAAAAACATAGAAAAAACAAAAAACTCATAAATATAGAAAACCAAAATTGACAGCTTCAATGTCAATTAAAGTTGCTCTAATATCAATTACAAGATTATTTTGTAAATCAAGAGCATTTATTAAGACCAAAACAATTTATTAACAATCAAAAGACCCAATAAATGTATTACAAAATACAAACTTTATTGAAACTATGAACACTATTAAAAATAACCAGATTACCGACCTAAAAAATTGGTCGGTAATTACTGACCAAATCACGACCATTTAGAGACCAAAAAAGGGTTTGGTCAAAAAAGGAAAATTTCGACCAAATTTCCGACCAAAGACCGACCATATTTACCGACCAAATAATTTAACAAACTTAATCAGAATTAGGCGGGAATTAGCGCCAAAAATTGCCGTAATTACCATCGACTGCAACGACCAAAATAAATTACTATGAAAATGGTCTGCAATAGGCTAATTAAAATTTTAATTACCGACCAAATTGTTGGTCGGTAATTAAAAAATTAAAATCAAAAACATGAAATTTGGCCTGCAATAAAAATCAAAAATAAAAAATAAAATTTTTTAATACCGACCAAATTTGTTGGTCGGTAAATGGTCGGTAAGTAAAAATAAAATCAAAAACATGAAATTTGGTCGGTAATAAAATCAAAAATAAAATAAAAATAATTTTAATTATCGACGAAATTTGTTTGGCCTGCAATTAAAAATAAAATCAAAAACATGAAATTTGGAAATCGCGGTTTCGCTTCTTCGAAGCTTCTCCTTTGGAGCAAGAAAGAAGAAGTCGGTGCATAGCCCTAACCTTAACGCCGAACACGCCACCGCCCACCATCAAGCCGCCGATCACGCCACCGCCCAATTATCGACGCCGACCACGCCACCGTCCACCGACCGGGCCAATATCCTCTCGCTCCACCATCGCCTCTCCTCCGACCTCGCTCGTTTCCACCATCAGCGCTCCGTCTCGTTCCACCGCCTGCGAGGTTTTTTGGTTTCACTTTGTCGTGGTGTTTATTTTTCTTCTTGGAGGAATCGCAATCACTTGATGAAAAAAACCGCAACAATATGATGGATGCGTGATTTTAGTTGTATTTCCGTATTCGTTTCGTTTCCAGAGCCATGATTTAAATGAAAATCTAATTGAGTTACGCAAGTGTGCTAAGTTCACTCCTAACAAGTGAGAATAAACAATGACAAATGGAAGATTCGTATTTTAATTTTTACCATCCGCCAGTTATTAAGAAAGAAGAGGAAATGAGAGGAATTAATGTTCTTTATATTTTCTCGGTTAAGTAAAGAATGAAATCATGAAACCATGATTCGTAGTATTTATTATTTAAGTCTCTCGATGATACTTCTTCCCTATTTATCTTTTTTCTTCCATAGCAAAAGAACGTTCTTATTATGTCGTTCGGGCTGTGTCCTCGACAATCAAACATGAATTCGGGTTTCCTTCCTCAAATTTTGTTATGCTAATTATTTCGTGTGTAAGTGCTTTTAAATATTTACTTTATTCTCCTTTTTTTTTCCCCACTCAGCATCGAGAATTTCTTTCAAAATTATGACGGGGGATAAAAGTGAAACTATTCCACTTTATTTGTTCTTTGAATGCACGCACTTGTAAGATAAATTTTGTCTATGATGTTCTTCGGGGATCATAAAATATGGCATACGGGCTGGGCGGGCTTCTCCTTTAGATTTTTAAGTATGTTGAATATTTATCTTATTCCAAATATTCGACCCCTCGAAATGTCAGGGTTCTTGATCACCCCGTGTAGGAGTTATCTGACCGTATACTAAACCACTGCTCTCATGGTGGGGTGAACATTAATTTAGTTGGAAGATATAAGTTTTGTTTTGAGTCATGCACGAGAGAAACCCTGGGATAAGACTCAAACTTAGAAAGAATAAATAGAAGAAAGTGGTCCTTTATGATGGTGGTGGGATGTTAAAATATGGTTTGTATTATTTCACAATTAAGATCAATCTAAAACTTCCTCCGTGTCGACTAATATATTTTTTATTTTGTATATAGACCGGGTCTATCCGTCCATCAACTCCCTGCCTCGACCTGGCTGAACCTCTAGTGTGTGGATCTAAAGGTTATTGCTTGATATAAGTAATTTTAGAATATTGCTCTTTATTTCCCTATGTCATACTTCTTGTCTAATAGGTAGGTAATATTACTATTGAAATGTCAAGTTATCTTGTATCCTTGATTCAATTCACTTGCTTGGCTCATTTAATGCACATGATAATATGGATCTGTATTAGAATTAGAGTGAGTTCATACTTCAAGTTAAAAAAGTTGCTCGGGTCACGTGGGAAATTTATTCAACTAAATAGTACTGAATAAGGAAATGGCCCACTTTTAAATTTCATAATTTTAAGAAGGCTCCAAGCTAATTTGCACCAATAGAATTAGGCCTAATCGTCATTGAAATCGCCTACTACTCATTCGGGTTAGGGCCTAAGCTTGGCATGTTCGCTCATGAGTCTCGAATTGTTTTTTTTATATTTTAAAAATTATTAACTTCAAATATAAATTTAAAGATAAAAATATGCTAAAAATCATGTTATCGGGACATGTCAGATTTTGGTGTAGTTCTCCCGCACAAAGCGAGACCGCCCGATTCGCAACCCGAGTCTGAGAAAGGGACTATCGAAGTGGTGTTTCGTTACCCGACATCCATGAATATTCGCATGAAGTCGAGCTGTCATTAACGACCCCTCGAAACATGTAAAAATATAATCCAAAGATTTGGGTTTATACTTCTTTATTTTTTTTGAAGATAAATTAAAATACTTATTTTACATGTTTATTAGGCGTGATATGAGGGAACAGCTACCGTCATGTACTCAAGCGTATTCCCGCCTACTTTTGAGTTCACGTGATGGTGCAACAGTAATTTCATTCATCGCCTCCAATCGCTGATACGAATCGACGGTATGAGGTCGTTGATGGCAAGGAGAAGATGCCCGTCTATGGCGTTTGCTCACGACATCATCATTCTACTTGCATACGACCAGAGTTATGAAGCTCCATCTTCAGACTATTTTCGAATTTATACCCGACGATGGAGGACTTTCGTGACGCGACGCGCAATGCGATGACAAGATCAATCGCCGATACCGAGCTCGACGATGATCACAATGAGGATGATGTGGATGAGTTGTTTCGCTGCTTTGACCTGCTTACAAAGAAGTGTCGTAGCGTGGACTCCGCAGCTCAACCTCCCGATGATCTACCCCTGATTGTTCTGGCAGAATGCTCCGCACTTCCACAAGATTCACCCAAAGACTCTACAAAGAAGACTCGCAAGAACCGCATTAGGATTAGCAAAGAAGCAGACAAATTTACTCCAAGACTCGACATCCACTCATACCCGACCGTGATACATCCTCAAAGATCACGATGATGACACTATATTGGACGATTGAGTGTATTAATACACTTTTTTTTTATGTCTTATACTGGATTCTCGGACCATGTTTCATATTTTCTCAATTTATTTACTATATATGCAGTATATATTAAATATTATTTTTAAAATATTTTACTCTCTTTATATAATATGCATGCACTATTGTACTTTTCTTTGTTTCAGACCATATATATATTTAAAAGCAAGATATCAAACTCAAATGACAAAAAAATATTTAAAATTATTTTACTTAATAAATTGCGAATTCAAAACCGACCAAAATTTTTTAATATCATTGGTCTATAACTCAAATGGCTCTGGCTTTTAATTACCGACCATTTTGAGACCATTTACCGACCAATGATATTAAAAATTTTGGCTCCGCTTTGTCACTGGGCTTTGCATCATCGACATTTGAGATAATATTTACCTAATTCTCAAATTTTTTCTACCAGAATGGTCGGAAAATAGTCTAAAATGGTTTGTCTAAGAATGGTCAGAATTTACCGATCATTGATTTTGTTTCCAAGGAATAATTACCGCACTAGAAAATTAAAAATTAAATAATTGTTTCAGAATGCTCCAGAATAGCTTACCGACCAAAAATATTGCATCGACCAAAAATTGGTCGGTAATTCGGTGATTTTTAGTAGTGAAGTATAGCAGTTTGTAGTATGTAGAAAATATACCTGACATAGATTCGGAATTATTGATTTCTATTTGTCTCCAAAATCTAAAGGGGATGAGATTAAAAACTGTGGTCAATACGACATCGCTTCACTCCAAAGTACATGTTCTATAACCCCTCGAAATTTGGTGCGTTTATTTACTTATATATACATAAGACAGTGAACACTCGCCATTCAACGACTACTCTCAAAACATGAAGATAAAACTCATTAACCCATACTTAAGCATTAAATCATCTCATAAATGACTCATAATTAACATGCATAATTACAAAATTAGAATTTTAACATGATTATTCTTTATCCATAATTAATAAATTAATCCAACATGTACTACTATGATGTAAAAAGCTTAATACTGTTTTTCTTTTCTTTGGGAACACCTAAACAATTATATTCATTTAATTGATATAAAATATGGTTTTTTTACACCTAAATACTTTAATTATAATATAGTAAAATGTTTCCATCCGACTTTAACCCAGAACCCACAATGTGGTAAACAAGTTGATATAAAAGCTTTATATTTTTAGTTACTTTTTATATTGAAATTGCTGTCTTCTAAAATATAAATCTACAAAACT
Source organism: Tetrastigma voinierianum (assembly GCA_016808115.1). Taxonomy (NCBI): domain Eukaryota; kingdom Viridiplantae; phylum Streptophyta; class Magnoliopsida; order Vitales; family Vitaceae; genus Tetrastigma; species Tetrastigma voinierianum. The sequence goes on from JAEQBH010003711.1 coordinate 235,124, forward strand.
TGGAAAGAATTTCATAAGAATGTCATTTAATAAAAATTTATAGTTTTATTTTTTTGTTTGATTCTATGTTCTATGTTCTATGTCATTATCATCTAAGAAATTTCTCAAAAAAAATAAAAATCATGCGACACATTTTAAAGATACATTTGTCTCTACAAACTTGCAACATTTACAGAAAATTTGAAAGTTTGGAAAACTGATTGAAGGGTATTTATGTCTTTTAACCAAATATCTCCTTCCCAATACCCTTGCTAAACTCCGTTGCCATCATGTCCTGAACTCAGAGAAAATGGCGAGCAACATTAGCCGTCTGATTCAGATGAAATCTGCAGCGACGCCGAGATGGTTCTCGACGGCGACGGTGACGGTGACGGCGACGGCGACGAAAGGCAAGAGGGCCTCCCTTTTCCAGAAGCTATCTGATTTGGAAACCACAGAGGGCGATGTGGCAGAGGCGCTTGATCAGTGGGTGGCGGGGGGCAAAACCGTGAAGAGTTCTAATGTCTTAAGCTGTGTGAATCGGCTTCTCAAAGACGAGAAGTACAAGCATGCCGCGCAGGTTTTTATCTGTACCTTGTTGGTTTTGGGTCTGTTTGGTTTCCGAGAAAATGGATGGAAATTCTGTGTCATGAACTGAAACAGAGCTTTTTCCTGCAGTTGAAATCGGTGAAACGGTTTTGTCTGTTGGTTATTCTCATGATTAAAAATCTCATACCCATTTGATAGACAATGAAGAACAAGAAAAAGAAAATTCGAACTTATGATTTCTTAAGTCCCTCCTCCGAAGCTTAATTCAATTACTTTAGGTAGTTTCGTTTCTTTGCTTGTGCAGATCCCAAAGGTTTAGATTCTTAGCTACCAAATGGACTATTTGATTCAGCTAGATAAAAATATTTGTTGTGGTTAGAGTGGATTACATTTTTTTATCACTCTTTTCATAGTTTTATGGCTAAGCCCTTTATTTATTTGCATGTTTTATTAGAGGCTTGAATGATGTTTGAGCAATTTTGACCCAAAGATAGCATTTCTACATCAGCCTTATTTGTATGATTTGTTGCTGTTGCCTAGAAATGGAGACCTTGAAATGAATTAACTTAGCAGATTGAACATTGATGGGAGCTGTAAATAGTAGTTTTCTAAAATGCCTTCCTATTCAAATTTATATCCTTAATGTTTATCAGGTTAATCTTCATGGGGACATTCTTGAAATTGTGGACCATCTCCCTATTGCCCCACAATTTTGGCAAAGAACTATAAAAATTGTACCCCTGTGATTGTACTTTTTCCTTCATTTTTGGATAAGTTTGCCTTAAATTTATTTCTATTTTTTTTTAAGGTCAGTAACAATGGCCTCTTTGAATCCTTTTAACATGATTTTTGGATGAATTCTTATGCTCTGGATTATTCCGAGTCCTCAGTCATTCTTGAATCCTAAAGTTTTCAAATGGTCGCATATGCATCTCAATGTGCATCAGAAAAATCAACAGAAGCCATGTTTCAGCAGTGAGATGTTCTTTCTGCTGAAACAGACTAGTAAGAAATGAATCTTGCTAGGCTAGGAACTTTAAATAAGTAGTTCTTTTCCCTCAATGACACATCCCATGATGAACTATTGTTGAGAATCTTTTGATTTTTGCATACATAGCAAATTAAAGTTTTGCGAAAAAGAGGATTGATTTAATTAACAGAATCTCATCAGTTTGTTGTTGCTGCTGGTTTTGTATTAATCGGTGTTTCTTAATCCTTCCTTATCTTTTCCCCTAACTTGCAGGTATGTGAATGGATGCTAGAAATAATTCCGAACGGAGCTGATCATGCCGGACTTATAGATCTTCCGGCCAAGACTAAGGGAGCTGCTGCCCAAGTACAAAATTCAACAGTATGTTTCTCATAAGTTTATTGTTGCTTGCTGCAGGTGGTTTTTGTATTATTACTTGGGTTCTGTTTAGAACCTCGAAATTACTAAGAAAATAAAAAAATATTAAGAAAAATGATTTTCTCATTTTGCTTTCATCATAGAAAATATATAAAAAAAAAATCAAACATAGTCAAAATTCATCAAAGTTTAACATATTTTTAAATTTCTTAGTGATAAAGAGAAACAAGTAAAATGAGTTTGAATAAACATATAGAATTAATTTATTAAGTTTAAACTTATTTTTTATTTTCCTCTAAATTTTCATTTTTCCTTCTTATTACTTTCCGGGTTTCAAATGAAGCCCCAGTGTTTCTTAATTCTTCCTAACCTTTGCCTCTAACTTGCAGGTATGCGAAGGGATGGAAAATAGTAAAAAGAATTTGAAGAATGATTTGAATCGGCGGCGGCATCTTGAGTCGTTGGCCAAGAATTTGAAGCGGCGGAATCATGAAGTTGTTGGCAAAGAAATTGTTTTTAATGAAAATGCAGCGAATGAGGAAATAGCAAAGATTGCTAGATCATCGCCATCCCGGATTCAAACATTGATTCGAATGTTTAGCTAAAAAAGGTATTTGCAATACCGATTCAAATATTTGGTAGTCAGCTTTTGATTCAAATGTTTAGCTAAGAAACGTATTAGCAATACTAATTCAAATGTTTGGTAGTCAGCTGAGAGATGTTAGAAAATTTACAATACGTTTTTGCAATATGGGTTTTGTCTGTCATCAACATGAGGACTAGTTTCTTTGGCAATACGTTTTTTCCCTTTTTTTACTTATTATTATTATTATTATTATTTAGGAAAAATTTGTATTAAAATCCTCAATTTTAGTGACTTGCATTTAAATCATGAACAAAAAGTTTGTTTTTTAAATATAAAACTTTTATGAGTTTTGTTTTTTAAATTAAAATATAATTAAAATGAAAGAAAGTTAGGATATAAAAACAAAATGCATGAAAGTTACTATATTTAAAAACAATTTTTTTTGTTTTAGATTTTAATGCTAAAAGCTTCATTTAAATTTCGTGATTTTTTAATATTGACAGGCTAGTAATAAAGGCTACAGTCCACTCCACTAAAGCCCAAGAGAGAGACATCAACTCGAGATGGTGCCGATCCGGGCAAGATACCCATTTGAAAAGGTACTCAAAACCACTTGATCTGATGGCTCAGTTGAAGGCCCACCGCTTAGAGGTCGGCTGGATAACCCAAAGAACCCATGATCTACCGAAACTGCCAAGATCTACTCGTAGCGATTACAGAAGAATTCCATGTGCACGTAAAATGTAATCGATCCCCAATCACATACTATCCAACCAATCGATCAAACATATCGCTAGGAAAGTAAGATAACTACCATTATTACTGTACTCATCGACGTATCCCCTTATCACCAATAAGGAAATGAGATTATCCCAAAGAATTTGCTTATATCCTATACCAACCGATAAGGATGGATAAAATAGTTAAATATCCCATTCAACGGGCATTCTAATTACCATCCAACCGGTTGAACATTCATTATAAATACGGTAGCCACCCCATCTGGCTGGTGCGTACACGCCAACACTCATACGCTCACTTCATACACGTTTAAGCGCATACCATATGCCTCACTTAAAATTGTTTAAGATATCCTCTCTTTTTTTTCTCGTAAAGAATCCGACTACATCGGAGCGCCACCTTGCTATCGCCCACCTAATCCCTTTTTTTTCTTGTTTTTGCGTATGGGTGCACGACCGGGGGCCCGACAGTATTACAAAGATACGTGTTGCCTGTAAATATCCAAGCCTACATCCCACCCTCAAAGAACATCCGTGCTCCAACCTTCGGGCCGTCCCTACACGCTCCGCCCCGCTCCGGCTGAATAAAAGATCATCATTGGCGCCGCTCATGAACGACAGTTTCCTTTATAAATATAACCGATGCCAAGCATCGACAGATCAACACTAACACGCTGTGAGTAACGCTAATCCGCCATGAATGCAGGATTCACCAGCGATACGAACGCCAGACCCCCGACGTTGGAAGCAATGCAAGCTGGTCATTTAACGGTGGAAGCATCTCGCCTCGCCAATCAACGCTGATGTAGTTGGTAGCCGAACAACCCTACCGCACGCATACAACATCCACGGAGCACACCCACGCACCCGGGGAAGGCTCATAACATTCTCCCTCGCAGGAACAACCTGGCCACGACATCCCCGAGGCGTCGAAACGTAGCCGAGTCCACCGAGCCGTGGGGCACCTGACCACACCGCCCTCACTGGAGGGAGGGAAACTGGGGCAATGCCTTCGGGGCGTCGCTAATCCTAAGCACCGCATCACCCACACCGTGAGCGAGAGCAATCACGCGAGCGCAAATGTGGTCTTCAACAAGAGCTCACCGCGGCGAAGCAGGTTAAGCAAAGCGATCGCGCCCGCACACTGGCGACAACCTTGGGCTGTAACAAACCGAATCACCATAGTCGGCGTTAATTACCCTTCCGGTTCGACGCCACGTAAAACATTCGATGAGCTCAAGGTCCCCGTCAAGCCACCTCAATACTACAAAAATCAATCGGAAGCCGCACGTATCGACCCCAGGCGATGTGTGGCTTTCGCACACACTGCGCTCGCCGCCTGCACAATTCCACCTTCATCAATCTCCTAATTCGGCAGAACTATCCATCGCTGCTTCGCCTCCCCCACTTCATCTGCGAGCCGTGACGCATTAAAACCGAAAGCTACCATTACCTATCACCGCCGCTCACAGAAAGTTCAAGTCCTACGCGGTAAAGATTCAACGCCGAAGTCTCAAAGATGTGATATACCCGATTTAAAATTTCGGCAATCAATGCCATCGGCCGGGCAGAGCGCAATGAAGGATCTCGATGTTTTCCATCCAAAAGAACCCCCGCTAAAGTACGGCCGAGGTGCTCAAGCAGTTGCAGAAGATATAAACCACAAGAAGCCCTCATATCCGCTAGGAAGAGAGCTCCTCCACCCATGTTATAAAGAGCTGGGCACGTACAAACGACGGTGACGGCTCAAAGTTAATGCTCAAGCCGGAAACATCCCTTAAAGAAAGATGAGCTTATCCCCCAAAAGGCGTGAAACCTCAGTGGATCGCCTGGTCCACCAATACCCGAAGACACGACGTTCGCCCCGGGGCCGTGCCACTCCCTAATCCGCCAGATCACAGTCCCATGAAGTACGAAACGAACAGTTCCTGAGGTGGCCAACTCAAATGAAATCGGATCCCGCCACAAGGGACAACCCAGTATCACAGTTCCATGCGATCGCGACGACGTGACGGACAACCCAGATATCTAAAAGAGAAATAATACTTTAATACGACGATGTTCTGCTTTCATATCTCCGCGTAGGGTCGACCGTGCCTTAATCAAACCCGTAACCGTGCCCCAACTCACACAGCGCCACCTCTGCCAGACGACCCACTCAAGACCAAAGAACCCCTCGAGAAATCCATGTGATCTCGGGAGTGATTCATTGTGAGGAGGAGAGTCTAGTTCAGCTCGGAAGTGCCCATCTCGCAAAGACGTGACAACTAAATGTGGGAAATACAAGCTGTCCAAACCACCGCCGATCGACACGTCCATCACATTCTTTCCGACTTCTGACTGAGGTATGCCAACACCCCCACGACTCGCTCCCGAGAGTTCCTCCTCAGCAAGCACTGTAGCCAACAAAACAAGCTCATCTGCTCCCACCGACAACTGCCAGCTCCGCCGATCATCTCGCATCAGCCCCGTCACACACTGCGTGGATTTTCTCGGGAAAAAGGTGTTACTCGCTCACAATCCCACCGGTGCTCACCTGAGAGCTCCCGCGCGACCTAATAAACAAGAAGATTTACTGCACGCCTCATCGCCTTATAACATGTCGGGTGCAGAATAATCCTCTCTTAATCCAATAAAAGTCATCCCCTCCTCGCATATCATTGATAATCAAATTTCAACCATACACTGAGTGGATGGTCCGAGGGAGATCAACTGTACCAGTGGAATGCTGGCGACGTACCCACGAAGCGTAGCAGCCGACAACGGACGCTGGGACGAAGCCGACACGCTGCGGATTCCAGGTGCTCACCCGACCCGAGCCCCCTCGTAAGAGCTTAGAACCCGTATCACCGACGACGACCGACATCTTGCCTATATCGGCCCAGTTACCTGAAGATTCCTTCAAAAGCCTCCTTACCGCTGGTATCGTAACGTAGACGTGCTCTTCGCATGGAAGCGTGCGGTGATATGAGGACCACCCAAGGCAATCACCATAGCCGAACACCGCCGGTTTTAAACCGATCAAGCAAAAGCTTAAGGAGCTTAACGCCGTAGTTATCAAAAGCCATCAACGCAGGCCCGCAAACTCCCTCCGCAAGAGCAATCGAGGTCGAATATCCCGAGCGGTCGCCAACGCCGCACTGCCAAAAAGCAAATGGAAAGTGGCGACTCGCATCGACTTCTCACGCACATAATAAGCATAAAGAAGGGACAACTTCCCTTTGCCAAGATCGACCTCATCGTAGACGCTACGGCCGACCATGAACTCGCTACGGACGCCTCCCATTTACAAACCGTATCGCACGTGACCTAAGACCAAGAAAAGACCTCATTCATCACAAAGACAAGGAACCTTATTGCTATCGCTAGTGATGCCATTTCCTGACCGCACGCAGTGAAACACCTATCGAGGTTGGCGAACCCAATGTTCCGTAAGCGATAGCACAACAATCTGGTGTATACATAGATCTAATATGTCGTAAAATCCACCACAAACGACCTTCACACGCTCATCTTCAATCGGTGCCGTTTAAATCCTAAGAAGTTACAACATGAAGCTAAACTAGCTGTTGCGCTTTCTACAGGTCAACGGAAAATTCCTGGGTTTCATAGTAAACCACCGAGGAATCGGCAATCCGCATTAAGATAAAGGTCGTGCCGACATGCCATCACCATCGCATGGGCCAAGTCCAAAGAACTAACATGTGAAGGATCGCGCCCCCCGGCCGACTCATTGCATCCGTGGCGAGTGACAAGTGCCAACCTTCTTCAAAGTCCCGAAGAAGCGCCTTCCAATGGATGCGTAAGTGTGAAGAAGCCGCTGCTCACTGCCGTTAAAAACATACCCGAAGTTCTCCACCCATTCTAGTAAGTCCTATTTGGGCGGGAACTCCTCACCTCTATACTTCCTACCGTGATCGCACTTCAACCGCCAGCAGCACTGCCGGGAGACAAAGAATCCGGTACAAAGACCCGGCCGCATTGCAAATGTAGCTCGAGAGAGCTTCGGAAGAGAGGTACCCATGATGAAAACATTACCGGCATCGTAACCGCAGCCAAGCTCGCCCTATTTCCGTGCTCATACCCATAAGTCCTAACGTATCATCCGGATTAAGCAGACAGACCAGAACCTAAGTCTCCTGAAGGTCGGCGAAGCGCGGCCATGGGAAGCAAGCGAGTTCGATATCGATACAAGCCGAACCGCGATAAAAGGATCAGTCCTACCGACTTCGTCATGGAATCCCCGACGTAATCCCTGCTTCAGACCACCTCACGAAAGGGACGACCTCCGATGAAACTCTCTCAGATGGAGCCTCTTCAACACACAAGGGAAGCTCGAGCTGTCTTATCCCCTAACTTCCCCGTATTAACGACACGGGAAGACGCACTCATTTCTCGATTCAGATTTCCAACAACTAAGCCGAACAAGTCAGCCATATGTGCCTCAACCTCGGCCTCATTCAGACGCCGACCGCCTAAGACTGGCGCGACTCCCTACCGGTGGTCGACAACAAGATACTTACTCAGGCCAAAAGTGAAAGGATGGGTTCGTGACATATTAAAAAATTGGTTCCCAAGCACAAGCATGTCCCAGAGCAGTAGAACTCCCAAGTCGACGCTCAAGTAAAGCTAGCCATGCCTCACGTGAAGACTCAAAGAGTCGACACCCGCCGACACTGGCTAAAACCCCAATCGATCTCTATGGCGAGGTGGTTGTCCGGTGTCGGGTCCAAACCACCCTGATGGAGCCCATACGGGATTATATTATGCACTAAGCCTACCGGACGACCCGAAAGAAGCGGCTAAAATAAGGGCAAGGTCTGCCAGGTTTACTAATCACAAGGGAAGCCTCTACAAGCAAGGATTCTTCACACCTTTCCTTAAATGCATCGCAGGAGAAGACACCGAGTACGTGCTGAGAGAAGTACACGAGGGCATATGCGGGAATCATATCGGAGCTCGAGCATTAGCAGGAAAAGTCTTGAGGCAGGGGTACTACTAGCCTACAATACTCAAAGATGCGACCGACCTAGTCAAGAAATGTAGAATTTGCCAGGAGCACGCCAAGATCTCGCGCCTCCCGTCAGAACCCTTAACGTCGATCACACAGCTTCCGCCCTTCCAACAAATGGGTTTGACATAACGACCCCTGTCCATTGGTAAGGGTCAGTGCAAATTCATAATCGACGCAGTAGTTTACTTCACTAAGTGGGCGGAAGCCGAGCCTCGCCACAATCGCGCAGCAAAAGATATGCAATTTTGTGTAAGAAACATCAAGTATGCAAAAGTTCGTATTCCAAGAGCCCCGTATCCGACAATCCGAAAAACAAGCCGACAACGCCAAATTCGATTTCGTGTCGAGCTCTAATAAAAAATTATTATCATTCCAAAGACAATTCAGCCCAACTTACGCCAAGTCACTAATGTAAACCCTTAAAGCCGCCTTTCTTTGAAGACCAAACTTGGAAGACCTTAAAGGAACCCGGTAGAATACCCCCAGGTACTACATGGGCCTAAGTGGGCCTGGCAGACAACACACGTAAGTTTCCAATAACCCCAAACCTCATTTCGTCTCTAGCTGCACGAAGAGCCCCCGCCGAGGTCGGAATAAAGTCCCTGTAATCGAAGTTAGCATCGTGAACACAAATGACGAAGCCCTCGGTTTGTAAACTTCTAGACCCTTGATTAAAGCGAGCAAAGTCCTAAAGCGCACAAAGGACTATCAAAGGAAGACTAGCGAGGGCACTACAATCAAAAAGTCAAACTGAAGCTACATGCCGGGCATTAGTCTTAAAGAAACTCCCGCCAAGAAGGAAGAACCTTACGCATGGAAAATTCAAGGCCCTTAATCCTGGAAGGTTCCTACATCGATCTCGAGCCGCAGTCGGCAATTATGGAGCCCAAACAGAGGAAGGAGAAGAATGAAAAGATGAAAGGAGGCTGAAAAAAAAAGGAGAAATGAAAAGGATGCCATGAGTTACAAAAGAAACAAAAAGTGGGAGAATGAGATGGGAAAAAAAGATGAAAAAAAGAATGAGAGGGAGAAAGAGAATAAGAGAAAGAAGAATGTAGGTCTGAGAAGGCGACGCAAGAAATGCATCGCCTCTGGATGCATTCCTACCACGGCTGTGGAATAACATGACCCCATAGCCATAGATCGTGAAAAAACACAACTCCCACATGTAGAAGAACAAGAACACACCCCAAATCTTCGTATGATCCCGTACAAGACAACTGCACTTCGACACCATCTCGCCGCATTTCGCACGCATCGCTGAAAGGTAATATGCAAAACAAGCCCCATAGCAAGGAAGCCGCTATTTATAAGAAGATCGAAGCCCTCGGAAACCCGTGCGAACGTTCCAGATTCTCCACCAATCAAAGATTAAAGATCGCTCGCATTTTCGCGAAAATCGGCGTCGAAGGCCTCCGCAAGAGCTCGCCCAACAGCTCATACGGATGGAGCTCTACCTTCAACTAGGCACAATAATCCCAGCTCATCTGATCACGTGCCACGCTCAAGAAATGCATCACCGTGCCATGACTTCGCCACCTAGCTAGAACGCCACCAAGAGCCACGCCAGAGCCAAGTAGCTTCATTTCGACGAGTCATCCACCAGACAGCCACGCCAAGAGCCACCTCACCAGCTACACATACCTTCTGGCCGAACGCCACCGCGCCACAACACGGTGAGCCTGGGCAGCCTCTATTTCACGAGCTCATCTACTCAGACGCGCCTATCGTCAGTCACTACTGCGCCATCGCTTAATTCTACAACGCCACTAAGGCACAACGCCAGAGCCAAGAATATTTTGACAAGCCTATCTATTTCCTGCAGACAGCCACGCCTCAAGAGTCGTGGGACAAATTTCTCAAAGCTACATTGCCACTGACCGAACGCCACTGGCCGGGACGCCACCATACACAGCCGCCTGTGGAGCCAAGTGTACCACCTAGACAAGCTCTTTCCATCACTGCATGCACGAGCTCTTCCTAGCTCACATAGGTCGAGCTCCGCTCATCAGCCAAGGCTGACGAAGTTCACATAGACGGAAGCTCTTCCCAACAACATAGTCGAGCTCCGCTAATGCAGCCAGTGCGTATTTAAAAAAAAATGATAGACAACTAAACATAAAAATCATTTTTTGCACATTTTTTATTTATTTATTTATTTTTATATAATTATGTTTAATACAACTTTATAAAATAAGTGAAAACAAATGAAAAATGTCTAAGAAATTCATAATACTATGAGCTTATTTGGTTACAGTATTTGAAAATTGTTTTTTATTTTAAAAAGAGAGGTTCTATATAATTTGCAGACCACGAGCTTAATTGCAAGGTTAGTCAAATTTAATATTTTTATAAGGTTAAAATAAATTAACATAATACTAAATTTTTGAATGTTTATTGAAATAGAGGAGGTATACACACATGTACTTTAAAGGTGCTATCAAGAGTCACCGGATTGGGCAGGTCCAGGAGTTACTTGCACAGCAGTAGTATCACTAGGTTTTTTTTTCTACAGGTCTTGTTTTTTGTCTTTAAAACATATGCATGCTGATTGGCCTGTCCCAGCTTTGAATATATCTCCTGTTGTTTGCCGATCAAAAAAGAGGAAACAAGACTACTCAATGAACAGGATTTGGAAGCAAGGAAAGTGGCAAGGGAGGATGGCAAAAACCGAGTTTTGCTTGAGGAAGGTCAAAATCTTGGAAATTTTGGCATAAAGAGAGTACAAAAACATGAATTTCATAACTTTTTGGCTAAAGTCATTTAATGGGATTTAGCTGACTAAAAAAGTAGAAATAAAGGAGCGTGTAGTTAAGCGTTTCCATAACTTTTTGACAATACAAATGAGTGGGAACCTCAGGTGAATGACCTTTTCTATCAAGCGACTAATCAGACAGGAAGTGATTAAGCTCAGATAGTCTTTCTATGAGGAGGAAGTGTATTTTGCTCTTAGGAGTTTGAATGTGAGTTTTCTAGCTCTGATCCTTAAAGAAGGGGGGCTCGAGTACTTGCAGGCTTTTAGGCCCATAGCCAAGTAGGTGGACGTACAAATGGCTTGCCAAAGTGCTTGCTAATAAACCAAAATTGGTGTTAGGGAAGCTAATTTCTACAAAGGTATCAAACTCTAGATACAACCCTTATCGCTAATAAGGCTATTGACTAAATTTTGAAGAGCAAAGAGAGTGTGTGCTTTGTAAACTTGACTCGAGAAGGCTTAAGACCTGTGGATTAGTCATTTGTTCTCGATTATAAGCAAGATGGATCAACTCGGTGTTTATCTACTTAATTTTCCTTTGATGAATAGAAGCCCAACTGGTTTTTTCTAAAGCTGAAGAGGTTGGGAGTGGAATAGAATAGAAGCTGAGATTACGCGAAAGGATTTAAGACTATATTATGATGGAAGGTCATCTTGATTCAAAGTAATTTGGCTAGCTTACCTACTTAAAAAAATCTTTTCCTAAATTGGTTAGAATGAGGATTGAATGAATTCAAAGGGACTTTTAGCTGAGTTGGTGTTGTGAACAATGATTCATTCAATACCACAGTTTGTCATTATAAAAAGGGATTTGGGGATTAAGAATCACTCCACTTTCACCAAGATCCTCCTTCGTAATATCATCAGAACAGCAGGTCCCAAGAAATATGTGAGGAATGAAGCCAGAGATAGTGTACCATGAAATTTGGTAATCAGGTAAGGGTGTGGAAAGCATAGGAAGGAGTGAATTTGTTGGTTGAGTTTGCGGTGACACTGGTGTGGTTGTACAGTTTTTGGGGCTTGTTTGTGTTTTTTCTGGCTGTCATGGGCCTTTGTCTGGGCTTAGTCTGTTTTCAGACTTCTTGAGCCATTATTTTGAGATTCTCCTTTGAATATATTCAAAGTTCCTAGTGAATATATCTGTGCTCCTACTCATCAAACATTAGAAATTTGGAATATAAAAAGACAATTCATATTCTCGAAGTGTATCTAGCCCCAGGAGAACAAAACAATGAATTAGCCATTAAGTTTTACTCTATGGACAAAGAAGGGGGTGCCTTACAGTGTAACTTTGTTTCTTTCCTTCCATATGGCCAAAGGAGACCGTAGGGGCTGCCCTCCAACCGGCTTGCTTTTTCCTCATCGGGAAATGCATCCGCCTGGAGAAGGTCTCTAACCAAGAGGAGGCACACCCAACTCAACCCAAGAGCAAAAAGAAGATGAATCCATTGTCCCCATATCAAAGTACAATGGATAAGAATGTGCTTCAGGCTCTTCCTCTCTCCCACAGGAAAGGCCTTTGCTTGGTAGGTGAAAGCCGCATTTCTTTAATTCACTAGAGATAAAAACCTTACTCCACCAAGCCTCCCAAGCAAAAAGCCAACTTTAGTGAGGACATAGTGATTCCAAAGTATTTTAATTGAGCCCAATAGGGGGGAGGAAACTTCCGTAAGATTTAAAATAATAGGACTTAACAGTTGAAACAACTTGTGTCAGTCTCCTTTCCATACTAAAATATATTTCCGCTGCGTGGAAATGGAGCTCGTGCTTAAAACACCAATGAAATTCTCGAATCGCCTAACTCCTGAACCCAATGAAAGGCCTAGTAAAGTTACGATTCCAGCCTCAATCCTCCTTCCCAACCCACACCTCAATGTACCATTCTTGGTGTCCACAACGGAGTACAAAGAGGGAAAATATGCACATCGAGAGCACACGCCTAAACATCTTCCCAAAAATCTAATCTTCTTGCCCTAGCCAAGCTCAAACACACACCCTTGCTTCAGTTGTGAAGCTTCTTTAGATATAACTTTCCACAGAGCTACCCAAAACTGCATCTAGGTATATAAGTGAGCCACCCCCTCTCTAGATCATATATGGACAACTACCGAGTTATTGATGAAATGATGTTATCGGAGCATGAAGAAGCTAATGCATGGGAAAATGCATCGACATGGCTTTGTTATTTCCATATCTAAGCATTATCCAAGTTCTACATAAACAACCTTGTATGAATTCAACTCATGCAGAGAATATGTGGCTAATGGATATATTAAGAGGAAATGAAAAGTGATGTCAAAATATGTTTAGAATGAATACAACTACAATTTTCAACCTTTGTAGTGATTTGTGGAAACATTACGATCTGCAAGCTTCAAGCAGGATGTCACTCATATTTGACACTGATGAACTTATGCCAGGCCAAAGTTTCCTCCATTACGAACCTCCAGGCCGACTTTCCCAACCGTGCTTTATTCAAAGAGTCAAAGTTTCTTATACCCAAGCCATCTTTGTCTTTATCTAACATTTTTCCAAATTACCGCGAATTTTCCCTTCACTTTCCAAAGATTGCCTTCTCTTTCTTAGGCTGCATGAAGAGACAGAGAAGATAAATGGGCCGTAAGTCTCCCCCTATTGATACATACCGAATTTTCCATGAGGCAAGTCTTTTTCAGAATCTTTCTTCAATTCCTTCCCAAACGCCAACGATAAATGAGCCCTGCCGAAGGCCCGAATAATTTATAGGAGGGGCCCAACTTTTGCATCCAAGCTCATGAGCCAACCGATCTACATTCTCCACATTTCCCATCGGCAAAATGACACTGTCTAAATTTACTTTTAGCCTGCATAAGGCTTCAAAACAGCGTATCCAACTCGGTACATCAATTGATCTTCGAAGACATTGTAAAAACTGTTGTGGTCTACAAAAGCATATAACTTCAGACCGCTTCCCACTTCTACCCTCAACAAAATAAATTTAATAAGAAACTCTCCAAATGTTCCTCTTTTTCAACTAAAAGGAGAAACCTCTCATGAAGGCAAACACACAACGTCAAAAACAAAGAGGGAAAATGCTCTTTGTCAACTAAAAGCGGAGATAACTTCCATGTAGAAGGCAAACAAGTAAGGGGAAAAGGGATCTCCTTGACATAGCCTCCTCGGGCTTCTATTGTAACCTGTACGCACCATTATTTTAAAGCAATCCATCTAGTGCCAAATCCCATTTTATGTAGAACCATAAGAAGAAATTGATTTGATCGTAGGCTTTTTCTATGTCCAATTGACACAGGATACCTTTCGCATGCCTCTTCAACATACAACCTATTACTTCATTCGCGATTAAAGGAGCATCAAAATATACCTCCCTTCCAAATAATAAAGGCGTTTTTTGTTTTACCAACCTATACATTACCTTTTTCAGTCTATTTGGTAAGACTTTGGTTATCATGTAAAGACTACCCACAAAGCTTATAGGTCTAAAGTCCTTGAAATCTTCAACCCCACCCTTCTTCCAAACCATTATAATGAGAGTAGACTTAATGCTCCTCACGAACATACTAGTTTTAAAGAAGTCCTTGAACACTGCCATAACCTCCCCCTTTAGAGAATCCCAACTAAATTTCCAGAAGGCACTAATGAAGCCATCTAGGCCTAGGGCTTTTTCCTATTCAATTCTTTAAGAGCACAACCGACTTCCTGCTCATTCAACCTACAGAAATTCAGCCCTTCTAAATTTGCTCTCTAGTCTCTCGGATCAAGAAGTTAAAGCTTCTGGGAAAGCATTTACAATGTATGCTGCAAATTTCCCTCTCCTTGACCCAAACCATAATAATTCTCAGTCTTGGAATTTCATTCCTCCAGTGAGAATTTACAATTTTGCGAAAGAATCTTGTGTTTTTGTCACCCTCCTTCAACCAAACTTCTCTGGATTTTTGTCTCAAGATTATCTCCTCCATCATAGCCCATTTTTTGAAATCCTCCACCTTCGAACCTTCTTATCCAACTCAACTTGGGATAAGGGTCTTTGAGCTCCAATAAAGTCCTATATGGTCATCTTCTATAAAGCTTGTTTCTTTCTATCTTCCACTTACCCAAAAACTTCCTTTGTCAAGCATTTTATTTTTAATTTCAAGGCTTTAAGCTTTTCCACCACTATATAACTGCTGAAACCACTAAAAATAAAGCTTTTCCAATCCCTGTCAATAAGCCCTTTGAAACCGTCCGCTGAGCCACATAAGCTTCATATTTGAATGGTACGGGCCTCTCGGGAGCAGAATCTTTCCGCTTCCAATAAGATTGGAAAGTGATCTAAAAGGGGCTTTGGCAAAATCATTTGATGAACATCCCGAAATTGTTTTCTCACTCATCCGAGACCAAAAATATGTCCAACCTGGCCATTCTCTGGTTCCTCGACCCCCTGCACAGGTGAAAGGAGAGAGAGATCTTCTAGTTCTATATAATTGAGCACTTGAGAGAATCTTTACATTGCCCCTATCCATTTACCTTCCTTGTTTCTCTCCCCAAGGAACCCTTAGAACATTGAAGTCACCCCCTAAGCACAATGGGTCCCCCCACATCCCTCTGATGGCACCAATGAACACCCAAGTGAAGTAATCCTCGCAGTTTCTAAATCTACAAGATAAAGTATGACAGCTTTCCTCTAGGCCAATCAACTGACCACTCTTTTCCCACATAATTACTATATCCCTCAACTCAAAAAGTAGCCCAATCTACAATTACCCCTTTCGAACAATTCTTCCATTTTGTTTCCTAAATGCAAAAAACATCAAGACATTGGGTTTTCAAGAAGGCTTTGATTATTTTCCTTTTTTGTGAAATCATTTTCCTCATAAGATCTCCAAGACATTATTCTCACCCCATGGATCAAACTTCATAGATAAACCCTTTACCATCAAATTTCAATGTTCTCGAACCCTTTCGGGCTTTTGCTTAAGTCTACTAGCACTAATGCTATTCATCATATTCAGAATCTCACCTTCTTGGCCTGCTACTAAGAACCGCAATAAATTCCTAAAATCTTGTAGGTAGGTTTCCTTCCACGTCCCTTCCTCGAACTCTTCCTCCTGATCATCCTTCTTTGTTGAGAAAATCTGCACCTCCTCTAGCCCTACTCTAAACATAGGCTGGGGGTGACGTGTAAGGTTATTTCTTTTCCGCCAAACCACCAATAGATTTGTCCATGGCACACTTAATAAAGATCCCCTTGACCAAAGAGTCCCTTCGAGGCAGGGACTTGGTTAAAAAAAGAAGAGGGACGACTTACGAAGCTACCATTTGGAGGACCTCTCTTTGCTTTGTTCTACATCGTTAGTTCCTTTGGGGAGGGGACTTGCATTGTTTAAAGAGCCTTCGAGGAGAAGGCTTTGGCTCAAGATTGAATCTCTATTCTCCTCTGTTGCAACATAGCCCATACAAGGCCTATCCTCTTACTCGTCTAGCAACCCTAGAGCGTGAGCCTAGCCAGATAGATAGCCTAGAAGAAAACCTATGGTTGGCCCTTCTTCCCTAAGCTAAAAGGGCCCCCACTTTGGCTAATTTGATTCATCTTTAAACACAAACTAGAGCTTGGGCTTTTTCGTTAGCTCGCAAGCCAGTGGTGTCATGGGTGGGTACCACAACCATATCCAAACACGATTTCAATGGATCTCATTTTCGCTTCAAAGGTCCCCTTGACTGAGAACCCATCTCAATCGCAAAGGCGGCCTCCCAAAGGCACGAATGGTTGCTCTATTCCTATGCGACACATTAGGCGGCCAGCCATGTTCCTAATCATTGCGTCGAATAGTGCCCATCTTCACTCGCTGACCTGCTCGTGGAACGCACTTGTCTTCCCTAGCATCATCTGCAACCCTAAGATCTACCTTTCCCCTTGTAGGAAAGACCTCACTACCCAAGGAAGAAGTTCCCACATATCTAAAGATTGAAGCTTCTCGATCCTACAAGGATGTTGATGGTCGGCTTTTCCTTCCCTCCAATTTTACCAAGATTCTTACCCAAAGCAAATTCGTCTTTAGGACTATTTCCTTATCAATGACTATGAATCCCTCATTACTCTCCCCTATCATTCTCCGTAGCTGGTGGTTCTCGCGATCGAACCCCCAAAGCGTGCTTCCTCCCCTCAGAACTTTATCCTGAGGACCTATTTTTCTCTCCTTAGGTCAGCTTTTTAACCTAATGTCTAAAATAGTCCACCCATTGATTATACCCCTTCCTTCTAGGATAAACAACTTGTGTCTCTTGCCTCCTCGTCGTTTATAGAGCACAACAGAAATCTCCCCGTGTTGTTCTTCTTGCATTCCAATCTGAATGACTTGCCATTCAACTTCCAAACAGCAGAACTCTTTGCTAAAGTCCAAACTCTCCCACAGTTTTCTATCCCCTTGAGAAGATTTTTCACTCTCCTCTCCAAAACGTATCCACAAGATAAAACCACTGCTTCTCTCTGTAATGAACACTTTTAGCTTCCTCCCTTCTCCTTCCATCGAGATCTTGAAGGACATGGAATGATGGAGAACCATTTTTTGCTTCTATTTCCATATTCACGCATCCAAGGAGAGAGCGTTTAGAAAGAGAAAGCCCACCTACATAGACAGAAAAAATCACATATATATGTACAAATTTTTAATTATATGTTTTGATTTTTCTTTGTTATAACAATTATGCTACATAATTTTTTCCATAATTATAAAACATGTTATAGATGTTATATTTTCATTTTATGCTATAATGTATTATTCACTCTCTTAACCTTAACTTTTTTTTTTCAGGTGAGGAGGCGAATACATCGTAGCTGAACGATGTATTCCCTCAATGCTATTCAGATTTGTTTACCTTTTTCCATGGATACATATGACCACATATTTGGACATATTTTAGTGTGACCATGATATGTTCTTTTACTTTTTACATACATATGGTATATCATCCACTAGTGTCTCACACTTTTGACTTCTTTGGAATATTCATCTTATATGTTTTTTTTTTTTTGTTTGGGATATAGCAGTTGGTACTCCTTCCCTCAAGCTAAATGGGTATCCCCGAACAAAATCGCACTCGTCTAAAAGGATTGTGGTGTTGAAGAAGAAGTGGAGTTGATGGTGTCAATAAGTTCGTATGTGTCGCGCCACGCGTTTATCTCCTTCCCGCCTGATCCTACCACCAAGCCTGCACAAACCCTCGCTATTTTACCTTAAAATTTAAAAATTGCACGTCGATAGAAATTAGAATGAGACAATCGTTCAAATTCTTAACATTCCAACAATAATCAACCAGCATTTACCCCAAAAATCAACAAATAAGGAAGTATTTCAGGAACATCTTTGTAGAGGAGATTCGACGAAAATGGAGCCGAGAAAATCGTGATGAGCTGAATGGCGTTGCAAACAGTAGGAGAAAGGTCGAGCGATTTCTGCCGCAAATAGGAGAAAAGGTTTAAGGCAATGACGCCGCATCTGAGAGGTAGATCGACTGGGGTCGAGATGAAGTCGAATTTCGTCACGTGCTCCGGCGAGAGGAAGCCTGGGACGACGAAAGTGTACCAAATCCACGAACTACCATTTGGGATTCACGAAGGGTCGCTTTTGCAATCGATAATTTATTAAAAACAAGAACGACGTCGTTTTTACAATAGTTCGCTCAGCTCGCCCTGCCCGCCCGACCGCTAAGAAACAAGCCTAATTTAGTTCGTTTGGGCTTGTTAGGGTTTACGAAAGCGTAGCCTCGAGCCGAGCCCAAGCCCTAGCCCAAGCCCGAGCCTCAGCCCACCACACTCTACGATTCATCTCTTTATGAGAATTGATATATTGTGGTTTTCATTTTCATGAACCTTTCTAGGGTTCCTACCAATCTTATAGCATGTCTTTGAAAAAAAAATATATCTTATAGTTTGATAAAAATTATTTTATTAAATAATAAAAAAAAATTCGACCCTCAAATTTCCTATTCCATATCTCACTCTTTTACCACTTCACTCTTTTACATCAATAGCACTAAATTACTTTGATTATATTTGAGAAATAATATATTATTCTATCAATGATACTTGACTTAATGGTTAAAAGGGACTAGGTTCGAGTTATATGAAAACATAATACTATAATATTTATTTTTATTTTTAAAATTGAAAAAAATTAAATTTAAATTACTTAAAGAGTATTGAGTTATTCATAATTTGTTATAAACTTCAGAATCGTAGCCTATAATTTATATAGAATTTCGTATTTGTAGAAGAGAGAGAGATTTCAGAATTCTTTCTTTTCTCGACAATGATATATTTCATAAGGAATTGAGACCTATTTATAGTAATCAATATGGTTACTATTTATAACTATGCAGTCACTATGCAATCACTATGCTGAGAACTGTGAAGTCACATGTTTGGGAACTGTGACTTCACGTTCCCAACACTCCCCCTTGAATGATAGTTATAAATAAATAAAAAATATATATTAGACCGCTCGTTAAAACTCACAAGAAACCTAAATGACAAAACCCGGATCTAAGGAAAAAGCAAAGGCACAACCACTTTCGTCATGCCCTCATATCAACATCCTTTACTTTTCGCATTCCAACCTTGTAAATTAATTTCAACGTTGAAGCCCAGAATGCCGTGAATAGATCCGCTTAGATTATCACTGACAGATTTACTGACATCAATTTCACCATTCTTCCAAGCCTACGTGTATAGAAAAATTTTGGTGAAATGTGTCAGTTCTATCTCCTTTCGATGTAATCCCTTGATTCAGGTAATACATGTGCAAAGATTGTCTTCAAATAATATTGTCAAGCTTGTCTTCGATGTAGGAGAGCCCACATGATTCTCAATACGCGATCATCTATCTATTCATATGCATTCACGACTACAAACATGAATTGGGTAATAATTTATGAATGATTTGATGATGTAGCCACCATTGTTTGCTCGACATATCTCCACGAGATACAGTCATCAGAAGTTAAAACATACCCTATTTGTGATCTAGCCTTTACGCTGACCAAATATATCCCGTGATCCGCATATCCGAGTAGTTTTTCTTTCGACTTATTTGAATAGAATAAAGCCCATATCTCGTAGTTCACGAGATAGCGCAATATATGTCGATACCTTCCAATGTCTTGGCTATTGAAATGGAACTATACCCCCGCCAATAAATTCAACAAGCAATATCTGGTCTCAGACAATTAAGAGATACATAAGTGCACCAAATTCGCACTAAGTATACTTCAGACTTCAGACCAGTAATTCTCACCCTTCACAAGGACGTAAATGGGTCATTTTTCACATCATGATCTAACAACTATAGGGAGCTTTAATTATGCGCTTTATCCATATTAAAACGCTTCAAGATTTTTTTAATATATGTTGACTAATGAACCAACACCTATTTAAATGCTCGATCCGTTGTGTCGACGCAAAATTTTGTTTTTCCAAGATCTTTCATTTCAAATTATTTCCTTTAAATATTATGTCGCTACAGCTCTTCGGGGATTCATCAAGATTTAAATCATTAACATGTTTCAAATACAATTTCCAGAATCCTGCTTTCGATTTCTTAATGAAAACGCATGACATATTGGGTTATTCACATACCCTTCTTTAAAGAATATTCACCAAGGCGATTGTACCATTACGCGTCCGGATTTTCAGAATCCATACAAAGACTAGAGTTTAATCGATAACATGCTACGAGGTTTGCTCAACCCGCTTTCAGCAGCTTTAAATCCTTCAGATTTTCGCTTGTATATCACTCCGTTTATGGATCCATATAAATATGCAAAATGATAACATCCATGAGATGCATATCAAGTTCTTTAGATACTGCTAAACTTATCAAAAAGCTAAAATGTGATCGCTGGCCCATAATAGGTGAATATGTTTCCTCAAATAATGCTAGGTCTGCGGAGAAACTCAGGCTACTAATCGCTACTTATACCTTAGCGATATCATTATTCTCTATCAGCGCTTTCGTACAAATACCCATTTGTTCCCAATGTGTTTATACTTGCGTGTGTTTGACTACGTGTCCAAACATCTCGCTTTATCAATGAATGTACTCGCCGCATTGCCTCTCCCATTTAGGCCAATCATTTCTTGGCTCACATTCACTGCATTGTATTCGATCATCATCATTGCATTTCTATGTTCAAGGCCACTGAAAGAAAATATTATTCACATCAAAATTATTTCATCCCATTTTTCACCACACATATAACTCGCTGGAGATCTCATTATTTTCAGTACACGCATTTTTGAGCGCCATTTGTTCATTTCAGATCTCTGGGCGGATTTGGTTTTCAATATTTGCCACCTTCATGGTCATTTTGCTTTCCATTGCTCTCCGTCCGGGAGTTATGTCTTTAACCCACGGGTCTCCCACGCCTGAGCGCTTAGACTCAAATGTTTCGGCCCCCAAAGGATATCAACCAAAGGTCGGAACATTTCGGCAATGGGATATGTGACTTTGTCACTCTTTGTATCAACAAACGCATTCCGGTAATCGATTGGCAGCATTTTCGCAAACGTAATTATCATTTCAACTTCCAGCTCACATCGATTAGCACGCTGGATCAACATGAGATAAATGCAGATGCATTCCGTTTGACCATGTCGCCCTTCCTGATCGACTTTCCCCTAATCGCGAACAATCGCTTTCATTAAAACGACAATAAGAATCGCCTAAAACATCTCCGTCACGCCGTTCCAAATATTTTACGATGACTACGAATCAAAACCTATAAATCCTAATTTACGTCATTGGGACCCATCTCGCTCAGGGCGCAATTGTTATAGGATCGCACAACCAAAAATTCAAACGGTAAATATTCTACAAGGTACTGGGCACAAGTCAGAAGTGAGTACTCATGGTAAGATGTTGACTAATTTTATTAGACTCAAGAAGATGCATAATACATGTCCCCATGTAGCTGCTCGTAATTGCTTTCATCAATAAATTATTCAATATTAATTAAAGACGTTTAATCAATGATTCGCTAAAAACCATTTCGACGAACACGTAGCAAATGTGAACGCTCAAATATTTATCCCAATCACATACAAAAATTATTGAAAGCTCTGACGTGAATTCACCAAAGATTATCAAGTCTAATGGTCTTAATCGATAATCAATCAAAAAATGTGCTCTTAATTTAATTATTTGTGCAAAGAAGCCTCGCAAGAATATCATGCTATGAAAAGCAAGCACACACACGCGACCATCTAGGCGAGGCATATATTAGGACCATAAAATAACTAGTGTCCACGGGCGATGAATAGCCCCATATATCCCCATGTATTCTTTTCTAAAAGACCTGGACTCGCATGATTTTATTATCAGATGCATTTGACAATTAACTTACCATGTGAACAGTTCTTCACAAGAAAGTTCATTTGGCAGCACTTCCATTTTAATTACGCCCCATTCGAGCGTTTCTATGATTCGCCAGATTGGTCACATCTGTGGATTTACTGTCATTATGCCAAAGATTGTGGGTCTTCTGGGTCGCTGAATCCTCGGTTCACTAATAAATATTCGATTCAATCGACTTTATGGTCGATGATAGAACCTATGGTAACGCT
This sequence comes from Tetrastigma voinierianum, assembly GCA_016808115.1. Taxonomy (NCBI): domain Eukaryota; kingdom Viridiplantae; phylum Streptophyta; class Magnoliopsida; order Vitales; family Vitaceae; genus Tetrastigma; species Tetrastigma voinierianum. Next base: position 257,691 of record JAEQBH010003711.1, read on the forward strand.
GTTTTCTCGCAACAATTTTTTTTTCCATAAATTATGTGAGGTAATATATAAACATTCTTTATTACCTTCATTCATAGCTTCGATACGATATCCATTTCATGCGGATATCTTTAAAACTCAAAGAAATTTCCCTTCCTGACTACAATATAATGCATCATTTATATGAAATCCGGGTTCCATTCTGCAAGACTATATTTACTCTTCGAGCCTTCACTCAAATTTGATGTACCGTATATTGTACTAACACCGGTATTTGTTGTTATTAAATTGGAAGAAATATATTTTTTTCCCGAAGTATCAGATGCTATGGTCAAGGCAATCACAGCATACATCACCTTCATTCATCTCTAAATCAGCTAACACTTTTATTTAGAGAAAAAGACAAAAATATAAAATTACATTAAAACACACCAAAATAAATTACATCAAAATAAGATATACCCCAAAATACATATACTTATTTAACATTATCATTTACATCATCCATTAAATAATCGAAATTTTCACTTGGACCTATAAGAAAATCATTATCAAAAAAATAAATGATAGGCTTCCATACCGTCTATAAAATTCATTTCTATTTTCTTTCCATTTTCCTTTAATAATGCTTTGATACATCTATTTACAGACGCCTACTGCTCGACAAGACGGTGACTATTGTCCTTCCATACCACATCTATAACACGCTGGGCTCGGCGGAAATTTCTTGATTTTAGACTCTCTAATGCTCTGCCTTGCCATTATTATTCCACTTCCTGTGCTTAAACTAGAGTTTTTCTTTCCTCGATAAAGAAGAATAATCGTTATATCGTCAATTCCGCCCTCGACTTCGACCACGACCACATCCTCGTCCACCCACTGGAACATATCAGGATTCACTTCCTGGAATGCTTCGGGATCCGAAGTGACGAGACTGAAGGATTTTCATTAGTAGCTCACATTTTGTCACTACTAAAGCATACTTATATTAATCAATATTCTCAGGAATCTACGCTCTCGATATTGTCAGAGCACATTCGAGACGTGAAACGTTGTAAACGCTCTTAACATGTCTCTTCTCGTGATATTTTTCCCAAAGTTCTTCAAATTCGAGAAACTTATTTTAAATAAAGTTTAATTATATTCATTAACTCGATTTAAAGCTCCATGAACCTCAAATATATCCACAAATTATACCGAAATGCAGAAATCACGCAGGTCAAATCTCTCTTCAATTCGCCCATAAAATAGCATTTATCTTACAAGAATACTAATTTTGTAAGATTCTCATTGTATTTACACAGCGAAAATTGCTTTTGTAATTATTCCGCAGGACCTTGATTCTTTAATGGTTTCTCCAAGATTTTCAGCCTCTAAATTTATCTCAGCATCTAAGATCCAAGATAAATAGTTTTTACCAGAAATGTCAAGTGCAATAAAACTGAGAGATGAAATGTTTGACATTTTTGGTAAACTCTATAATGATAAACAAAACGATTTTGCATAAAATAAAATAATGTTACATTTTCTGTAGCTATAGCCACATCGATAACGCTGCTGTTATAAACTTCAGAATCAAGGCTGTAATCTGTATGAGAGAATTTGCATTTGGTAAGTTAGATTTGTAATTTCTTTTCTTCTGATTTTCAATGATATATTTCATAAGGAATTGAGACTTATTTATAGTAATCAATATGATTACTATTTATAACTATACATTCACTATACAATCACTATACAGTCACTATACTGAGAACTGTGAAGTCACAAATTTGGGAACTGCACGTTCCCAACATAATTAACTATTCTTTACAGAAAAAAACAATTGAGGGAATCATCCAAGGATGGGGAGTCTATTCATACTAGGTGTATGGAGGCCCCACTGCACAGACCCTTGCCTAAATTGATTTGAAATTTTAGTGATTAGTCCTGACCCCATGGACATTGAAAACGAAAGCTTTTAAAAGATGTTTTTAAATATATGTTTTTTTTAAAACATTATAATATAAAAAGTTTATTCTAGACCATGATCTGAGTGACTGCAAAACTCAAAGAAAGAAAGGGGATCGGCGCAGAGAAGATATAGAGAGAGAGAGAGAGAGAGAGGGAGATGCCGGCAGAGAACAAAAGGGGCTATACGAAAGCTAATTCAAACTCATCATATACTAAAGGGGAATTGGTGTAAAAGGATGACAATTCATATTCACGGGTCATGCCAAGAACATGTATTCTATAGTATTCATCAACCCGAACACGACATGAATGATAAAAGGTCAAAAATAACAAATTCTACCATGACCCACCACACTGGCCATATCATATAACTCTATTAATTGATAATTTAAATAATATAAATTATAATTAATTCATCAATATTTAACACAAAAATATATTTAAATGAGTTAATCTGCTTAAATATTAATTAACATAATAACTGTTTTGAACAATAACGGTTAAATTTGCTACGTAGATCGACACGAATAAAACTCGTTTATTAAACGGGCGCGCAAATCAACATAATTCTGACAAACACGATCAAGGTGTCGAGATTGTGGTCTAATTTCGTCAAACCCGTAGCAGGTCTCTGCATCGAGTCCTATAAAAATGTAGAACTACAACAAATGAATGCAAAACTAATAGACAATCCCTAAGGGGCATTGTAGTACTACAACGATGCCGAATGGGACGTTAAAAAAAAAAAAAAAAAAAAAAAAAAAAAAGATGGAATGAAAGGGTAAAGATTCAAACCCTTACATATGCATTTTTTTTTTTTAAAATCCACCGTGCAGCCATTTTTGCCCCCTCTCCCTCCCCAAGCCCTGCTTAGTTCGCCCTTGGCCTTATCTGAATCTTATAAGAACAGAAGACTAAAAACGAGAAGGAAGAAAATAAATGTGAGCTTTAAAAAATACAAGCAGCATTAAGACCGATAATAATAAAATAAAAATAAGGCAAAAATGAGCTGTAAGATCTGACAAAATGGACCCATGAAAGTATGATAAAACCCTAAGAACTCCCACCCTTCCAATTGGGACCCAAGCAAGGTCTTTATTCAAGAACCAACAAGAAAAGCCCATGGTCCACAACCAGCAATTGAAAGCTAAACTGCCCACCACCTTCTGGGAAGTTTTAGGACTTCTCCTAGGCTTCAGTCGGTTTCTAATGGGAGTATGGGCAGATGGGTAAAAAAAGGTAGAAAAGAGACAAGGATGAGCCACCTTATCAATAATATTTAGGGACACAGCCCCTGATCTCTCACAAGTTTCAAACGATAATACCAATCCAAATGTGGTTCTTCAACGTTCCAATCAATGCATGATACCAATGGTCTATATCCAAGACTCAGGTAGTACTACGATAATGAGGACGAATGAGAGGGCGATACCTGTTCCGGATTTGGAGCGCAGTCTTCTAATCATAATTTGCGACTGGTTTAGTGGAACATCCATGCTGTCCCAGAAGGTAATCTAATCAGAGCTCTGATTGAGACAAATCCATGTCACCGACACCTGAAACCTGGCCCCCAGGCCCCATGTAGATAATCCTGTTTCAAGGTTAGTACTATATGGAAAATATATGCCAATGATGTTAGTAGAATGAATCTTTCCTAGGACCCATGATCCCATAACAGCAGAGACTGATAGTCAAGTCACCCAGCTCAATTGTGACCCACACAACCCTTAGCTTTTCGGTTGTACACACATTAATCAGTTAACCTTGCTCTGCCCTGCCCCACCACTCATTCTGAGTCAAATCTTTGTTTGATTTGAAACCCGTCGTCTATCCAAACTTGCAGGTAGAAAATCAACATCATATTACCAAAATGATAGCAATCAGGAAACAACTAATGATATTTTAAAATCTATCAAGCTAATCCAATATGCACTATAAATCGCTAAAAGTAGACAGCAAGAGAAGCAAAAGAATTCAGCTTGGTGTAATTTACAGGAAAAGAATTTTGAATGAAACAATGCTTTACAAAGTATTCCAATGCTTCAGTAGGCCAAAAAGGGTCCCACCATTAACGATAATCAGTCCTGAATTTTGCCAAGATGGGAAAATGGGAGACCGTATATAACATGCGTTTCAGCTTTGTGATTTCAATGTTGGTATGATACAAATGCATTTTTCCTGGCTTAGTCTGAAGCTGTTTGAACAAAAGCAACCAAGTGAATTGAGAATCTATACCTCACGCGTCTTCCAAATAGATGGATATGTGTATAAGGTATACAAGCATCTCTTGGTTTCGTCAGTGTTATATTACCTTGGCTCTGGTGTAAATTGCAATGGCCTGACAACACGAGAAGAAAAGAATTGCATAAGATGTTCATAAACTGAAAAAACTGACCACCTACAATGCAAACTTCTTTCCCAGATACAGACACACACACCTATAGTTTGTTACCTATGCAGAAGCAATTCAAAGAAAGATCATACTATCATGCTCTACACAAGTTTTCAGATTGATTTTCTATCTCACCAGTTCAAGAAATAGAGTGTGGAGGTGATTTTCATCGCAGGGGAATATAAAATGGGAGTTGCCGAATGAGGGGTAAATTTTCATGTTTTCACGGATTTAATTTAGATTTGCAATAAACAATTGGTTAATGACACAAACTCCTGCTCTAGATTACTTAAATGGTGAAAAGGTCATTCGAGAGTTACATTGCTTCCTCATTCAAGAAGGACAACCAAATATGATATCCAAAGCTAATGGACAGAAGCATCATCAGAAGGGAGAACATGAATTATGATTGATTATTTAGATCCAGGATTATCACAGAAATTGCACGAAAAATAAAAAAGAGAAAAGAACTCATTTTTGAGTTGATTATTTATTCCTTTTTTTTTTTTTTTTGGGGAGTGATGGTTGTGTGTGTGTGTTTTGGCTTTGGGGTGGTGGGTTTGGGATTGGCTCTGTATCTTGGCCAAAGTCTGAGAGACTAGTTAAATTTTAATCAATGTGGGAGGAATAATAAAAGACGAAGTTAAATTAGCATATTTGATGAACAAACATATTGGGAGTAATAATGATACTCACATTGGGAATTATAACTGAGGGTCAAAAAGAAAAAAGACTTCTTTGTTCTTCTGTTGGATTCACCAACCACTGGCAGAACATCCACGTTGCCCCAACGACTGAGAAAAGTGAGAGCATTACAAATCCGAATGTGAAACATCATTTGTACTATTGCAACTCCCAACACACGAACTCAGCCAAGCTTAAGTACAGAGGCCTCTGTTGTCCCAATAAGATTTGTTACGATGGATCCCCAGTTTGAAGAATCTGTGCCCCCACAACATCATATGACATGTGCCCCAACCTTGATAGTACCTACACATAAAAGTAGATTTATCCACCAACCAAGGAAATTATGTGATTCAAAAAAAAGAGAAAAGAGTGACAGTCTCAAGCCTTTTTACATGTGCTGAATTTAAAGCTGGATATGGATAGTAATAGCGGTTGCATCTGATGGAGATAGATATAAGCCCCTTTGTGTGGTAGCCTTTAGACCAAAATGTGTTTCGATAATTACACCAACCAGATGTAGTGTTCTGTCATAGTTTTAATTAAGTACATGCATCCTAGAGAAACTGCAGTGTGAGTATATTACAAAGTTTAGGTCCCCTAAGGTTGGCTTGAGGGTAGTGCTTTCTGGCAACGGATCAACAGTCTCGAGTTTGATCCTCCCTTGAATTGGAGTTGTGTAGGTTAGAGGGCTAGACCTCTAGGACCCAGGTTTGCTTCACCAATAATTGGTATGGATTGCCCCACAGCAGACATTGGATTCACATCACAAAGAAAGAAAGCACTATTAAAGAGTTTGGAAAATACCCGCCAAGAATGCTGTCATCAAACCCCCAGGCGTGAGAACATTGAAGAAGAGGAGCACGAGGCTAGGCTTGCGTAAGAACTGGTTGTTGCAGGTATTCCATCCACTCTGCTTGATACCATCCGCACCTATTTTCACTGGTCATCAGGAAAGCTGAATTTAGCTAATCCAAATATATCAAACTTATAGCTAAAAATAATTAAGATTAACAGTTCACCTGTAATCTCCACATCATGAGATTTAGTGCGGCCTAGGAACCCCAGAAGAAAGCTTGTTGGTCAGCCATGTGAGGACAAGCTTAAGACAATGGGACGGGAGGGGTAAAATGATGATGATAGCTACAGTAAAATCAAGAACCATTAAGCAGTCGTAAGAATAGACAATTACCACAACAGGCACTGCCCATGTCATTAAACCAGCAGTAAACTTCATGGTCCCAACAATTTTTCACAAAAGCACCCTTCCAGCCATTGAGCACCCTTAGTTCCAACATTTTCTCAGAATAATGGTCTTAAATGTAAGAAACCAACCTTTGTAAAGTGTGTGTACATATATACACACATAAAATCAAGGTGATAATTCAAACTTGAAAATTCAACATAATCATCTGCAGAACATTCTGGTGCCATATCATTACATGGGAAAGAGGAAAAATTAGGAGGGTTGAAATGCAAACAATGATCAATTCTTTTCTCAATCCAACCCAATCTCCTCTCGAGACTCATCACTCCAACATGCATACTCCGCACATCAACTTGAGCAACCCTTGCACAAGCAATTCAAGTAATATGTAATAATCTTGCATACGGTATAAATATAGGAACCTTTCATCCTTCTTCCTCACATAATGAAGGTAATCGAATCTCTTGCAATTGACCCTATGTGGAATATAACAGAACCTATTTTCCTCCATGTCTGCCTTCATCCGTAAAATGGCTTCTTCTTTGAGTGTCTCTATTGAATCTTGATGGGCGGGCACTGATTCTTGATCTCCCTGCAAATTCAAAGAAGTATCTTTATCATCCACAGCTGGTACAGAGTACCTCATTCTAATTTTCTTCTCTTCCTTGGGCATGCTGTCAATGCCTCCCATCATTCTAGATCTTCATCTAAAGACTACCACATTCCACCTGGTTCTCAGCGTTCAGAATCCTGAAATTAACAAACTTTGTGCGACAATATTAATTGGAGCAATTTATTATTTAATAAAAATTTAACCATCATGCAACCAAAGGCCCATATGACATAATTTACATCTGCAACCCAGAAAAATGGTGGCGTAGGAGATTCAAGAAAGGAAACTCTCACTAAAAAAAACCCATAAAAATTGTTAGAGCATTGACATATGAAAATTTCATTTATTATTTTTCAACGCCTTCTTGTTTTTTAGATTTTTTTTTAGGTTTCCTATTCTATTTTATAGGTCCTTTTTTTCAGGTTCTAATTTGATTTTATGTTATCTTTAGATACTGTCAATGATGACCAGAAGAATTTAAAAAACAAAAACAAAAACAGAAGGTTTTCAACTATGAACTAGATGGGCTTCCATACTACTTAACACCTAAAGATACAGATTCATGTTTTCCTCAGAAATTCACAATCATATGTATTCATTGTATAACGAATTTAAATAGAGATATTGTAGCCTACAACAAGCCAGCAACTATAACAGCTATGTTTGGGTTAATCACCACGTTGAGATCAAAATGGATTTAGCTGACTCATGGAGAGGAAGCAATTTGAAAATCACAAAAATTCATGTATTTAACATGGCAATGTTTCAAGAAACACCTAGATGCACGCAATTTTATCCATAAGTTTATATAAAAAGAAAAAAAAAGTATCCCATTCATTCCTCAACTAAAAATATCACCTTTGATTTGATAAAATTCTTATAACTGTTCTTCATTATCTTCCTCCTCATGATCCTCAAATGGCAGTTCCATTCCAGCAAAGACAACATCCTTACAGTATTGCAGATATGTTGGTAAATCCTTGGAATACTCTGCCAATAGAAAGAAGAACAAAACCAAAAGCTAAGGCATCATATAGAGCTTGGAATCTTTAGAATATCATAAATCAATAATTTAGAATTCACAAAGTCAAAATACTTTCAATGTCAACTATCAAAAACTAACCATAGGTGTCAATGAGTTCATCATATCTGGCATCAAGGTTACACAAAAGCTCTGTAGCATCAAATTCAGATTTCTGGACATGAGATGAGTTTGTCATAGATTCTTGATTTGAACCATTCAAATCATGTAAAGAATAACTTTGTTTAGCACCATCCATAATTTCAAAACTGTCTGAAGCATTCAACTTTACTATCAGGTTAGATGAGGATGAAGAACCACTGGAACTAGACAAACTCATTTCCCATTTCCCAAAACCATGTATGTCATAAAGAATCCTTATAGCTACAATTAGAATTGACAATACACAAAGCCGAGTAGGAAGTCTTAGTTCATTTGCTGATAACCACAAGTCGGGGGGCATTGACCACTCATATACACGGCAAGCATATGGAAGTATCTTTTCAACAGGAAGAAATAACTGCTCCAGGTAGCGAAAAAGCTTACAGCATAGAAATTGCCAGGTAAATGCAAGCCCATGGACTCAGTAAATAGATGCCGCCTCAGTTTCCAACTTGTAAGGAACAGTTTGAGAAGGTCCAAACATAAAAACTTGAACTCAAAGGGACATGCACTAGATGATGTCCAATTTGCCTTTCAATTTCAATGAATGCAGCAAAATATGGAAGCTTCCCTTCAAGAGACCACTTCAATATGTCTGTTGGCAGGATTGCCTCCCTGGCAATATGGCAGGCTAGAAAAGAAATTACCAGAGAACAAGATAAGGGTATTTTTCTTTTCAAAGCTCTATGCCATATGACAACAGCTCGTTGACCATATATATTATGAGGTTCTGCAGTATACTTAGCCTGAGGCTTTAGATCTTCTGGTTCCCCTGAAATCAAAGGCAAAATGCATGAGGTGTGTGAAATGAGAGAAGAAAAGAATGATTTTCTTCATTAATGGAATTGTATATTGCACAGTATAGAGACACATATATGTATACAAAACAAAGAAAAAAAAAAGAAACAAAATAAAGTGTAAAAGAAAGGAGGATAATGTACACAAAAGGTAGGAGATAAACCAAATAATATCTAGAGAATATTCTATGATTCTCAACACTTCCCCTCCAGCTGGAGCATATAGGTCATATGCACCAAGCTTGTTATAAAGATGTATTTAATCTCATCTAATGCCAATGGATTGAGGGCCAAGAAGGTATGTTGAAGGAGAGAAGGTTCGCCGGAGAAGAGAGGTATGTCGGAGAAGGTCCAACGAATAGAGGGCCTCCAGAGAAGGTTCGTCGAAAAGGTCCTCCGAAGAAGGTCCGCCAGAAAAGGTTCGTCGGAGAAGAGAAGGCCCATCAGAGAAGGTCAACCGAAGAAGAGAAGGGTCGCCGAAGAAGAGAACACGGAAAAAATTTAACTCATGGCTCTGATACCATATGAAATAAGAGAAGAAAAAAATACTTTTCTTTATTAACGGAATTGTATATTACGCAGTATAAAGACACCTATATATATACAAAAGAATTGAACACAAAGGAAACAGAATAAAGGGTAAAAGGAAGAAGGATAATGTACACAAAAAGTAGGAGGTAAACAAAAGAACATCTAGAGAATATTCTATGATTCCTAACAAGGTGAAATTAAGAAAAATAGCCATGCAAGAACATCGAGATAATTAGGGGAGAACTATTTTGAATGAGCATGTCAAAATTAGGAATGAACGTAGTGCAAGAAACAGCAGAAGAAAAGAAACCATGCATGAAAATGAAACAAACTTCCTATAGCTAAATAGGAGCACCGACAAGAGGACAAAAAGACATAGGATGAACCCTAGTAAAGTAGATGTAAAATGAGACACCCAGCAAAAGAGAATATGGAGACACACAAGGCCTTATGGATGAGTCTCTATGCCAAAGAAGTTTAAAATACAGGTATTTTCCTCCTATGGGATCATTACACATAACAAACAGTGACTCCAATTAAGCATAGCCCTTAAGTTTAAACCAATCTGCTCGGGCCATTCAAATTCTTTTTCCAATTTATTCCCTCCATAAACCGGCCAAACAAAACTAAAAATTCTACAAAACTGGTTTAAGATAAATGCAGAGAAGTTCTGTCACATAAGAGTTAGCAAGGCGCTTAACGCCCCAAAGTAGATGTAAACAATGAGACACCGAAAGGCAAAAGAGAATATGGAGACACGTTGCTAGAGCCGGCAATTTGAGCCCAGCCTGCTGGGCTAGCCCGATCAACCCAAAATCAAGGCTAGGCTGGGCTCTAATTACATTGGCCCGAAAACCCGGGTCAAATTCGCCCAACCCACTGACATGTGTCAAATCAATCAACATTGAGCTGGCTGGCCAGGCTGCCACACCTGCAGGCAAAAAGCAATATAAAGACATCAAGCAAATCGACAATTTGAGCCCAACCTCGTTAGGGTTAGCCCGATCAACCCAAGATCAAGGTCACCGGGCCTAATTTTATTTTGCCGTAAAACTAGGTCAAATTCCAACCCACTGAATATCAAATCAATCACCGTTTAGCTGGCCCGGTTTTTTTGGTCGGGTCTTGCTTGCCAAATTAAAATTGGCTTTTTTTTTCGAGCTTAAGATATTTTCTGCTTTTCCCCCTTTTGTCAAGCCTTCACAATGACCAGCTTAGACTTCATCCTACTCCTCCCACCTCAAATCAGTGATGGGGATATCGCAGCTTCAGTTCAATAATCTCTCCGTCGCATCTGATTTGGCAAAGGTTGGCCAGTGCTGTGGGGCTCTCTATCTGTATTTCCCTCCCTTCCCCTCCTCGTCGCTGCTTTCATGGGTCTCCTTGGCTATGGCTTCCAATGTGGCTTCTCATCCAAAGACATCTCGCCTTATGTCCTGGTCAGCAACCTCTCCTGATTTTTTTCTTCTTTCTGGGCATGATAAGATTGGGAAAAACAGAGTATGAGCACATCTTCTGTTAAAAAAACAAGATTTGAAAGGAATAAATCCTCGATTCCCACTTCCAAATTTCCAGAATTTCAAGATAACAAGACGAATCCAAAAATCTAAAATCTAGATCAAATAAAATTCCCGATCAAAAAAAATTAAACCATAACAATAAACTATCTCTACACAAAGTTTCAAACTTTCCATGGTAAAACAAGCTTCAAACCACCGAATCGATTCAAATCAGATAAAATCCCTTGATTTAAAAAAACGAGAGATATTGAGAGAATTGGGTGTTTGGTCACCAGAGAAGGGTAAAGGCAGAGATATAACCAATCGTAGAAAAAAAAAACGAGAGATATAGTTTAGAAAAGCTTGCACTATTTGAAAGGGCAATTAATCAGAGTCTTGAACCCAGAAAAATGAAGGTATGTTGTTTTCTGCATTTTTCTTAGTCTGACTTTGGCATTTTCTGCGAGATACATTGTTTGTTAAGATGCCTTCTTTTTTACACAGGGGCTAGTCTGGCCTACTAGCCCGATGGTTTGGTATAGCTGAGCTTAGCCAGCAAAATGGCACCTAATGCAATTTGGCCCGCTCGATCCAGTTTTACCCTTAGCCCAGTGTGGGCATGGTCAGCCTGCCTAAATCCCCAGCTCTACACATTGCAAGGCCTTATGGATGAGTCTGTTATCCTAAAGAAATTTAAAACAGGTAAGTTTCCCTCCTCTAAGGGATCGTTATACATAGCAAACAGTGACCTAAATTAAGCATAGGCCCTTCAGTATAAAAACCAACACCTCAGTCCATTCAAATTCTTTTTCCAATTTCATTCCTGCCACAAACTTTGTCAAACAAAAACTAAAAATTCTACAAAAACTGGTGTAAGATAAATGCATGAGAAGTTGATTACAAGAGTTAGGCAAGGCACCCTGAATAACGCCCAAAAGAAAGAAAAAGCACACAGAGAAAACTAATAGGGTTGAAACAGTAGGGAGCAGGATTGGTCTTGCCAGAAAATTTCAATAGCCTGTAATACACATTTTTAATTGGAACATGTGCCTGGGGGTTCAAGTGTTTGGAACTCCTCTTAGTAGCCTTATGAGAAATTTGAGAAGAAGTCACTTGAAACCCAAAAAAAATTAGGTCAGGAAAATGATGGCCATTGTTCAAGATTATTCAAGAAAAGAAGTGAGTGAAAAAAGTTATGCATTTTCATGGGAACAGGTGGTGGGTGAAGATTGTCAAATTCTTAAAAATTAGGTCAGGAAAATGATGGCCATTGTTCAAGATTATTCAAGAAAAGAAGTGAGTGAAAAAAGTTATGCATTTTCATGGGAACAGGTGGTGGGTGAAGATTGTCAAATTCTTCCATGTCTAGTAAAAACTATTGTATAAATGTTCTTAAAAGAAAATATTGGATAACTTTTGAAAAAAAAAAAACCGCATACATGAAGAGTACATTGAGACCTTAATCATTCATTCGGGTGATACAACCTTGCCCCCTTGCCCCCCCTTTTTCTCCTACTTTTACCCACAAATGAGTCATTCCATCCCAAAAGATTTCTAGCTGGAGGAGTGTAGCATCTACTGAACTCCAAAGAGTGGAAAATATCAAATCTACAACACTTTAGCCTTAAGTGATAGGATATTTCTCCACCCTTTACATGCTAGCACTAACACCTATTTGTGGATGCACCGTCCCCTCCTTTTCAACTGATCTTGTCATGATTCTACTCCAAGTCGCCTCCCATGCAAAAGTGTACACCCTTCCTATGCGTGACCTCTTATATTTCAAAGTTTGATCTAGGAACTTTCTTTTTCCTCTGGCAAGCGCGCCAAAAAAAAAAAAAAGAGGAGAGAGGGAGAGATATATGACTTTCAATTCATACAACAAGTAAAATACAAAATACGCGTTATGAAACACAATGCTTTTTTTTCTTTGATAAGCGAAGCACAATCCATTGTCATTTACCATTTTTGTCACTTCTTCTACAAATAAGCCTTCAAACCCCATGAACTTTTTAGCAATTAAAGCCCTGTATTGGTCAATAAACCCTCAACTAACAACCTCTGAAGTGTCTGGAAAAAGCTGGGTATTAAAAGGCTTAAAAAAATGTATCCAGGGAAGAGCAAAGACAGAACCTTATACATATAAATTCAAAGATATCTTTCCAAATCAAAAATTGGCCCAAAATCTCAACTATTGCACCAATAACCCTGGCCTGTTTGCATGAATAAGGTTTGGAATTAATTGGTGGTAAGGCTACGGAATTATAAAAATATATAAGGCACAAGATACAACAAAATCAAGAAGACATAAATGAATATATTTTTGATTAATTTCTACCATTGCCCCTCCAAATACAGTAAATGTGAATCAAAATTCTGAAGGACAACCACAGTTTCTGAAGTCTAGACAGTAGAATCCTTGACTAAACATATCCTTATAACTCATTTCCTTGGAAACATAGAAGTTGGTAGCAGACTGAATTACTAAGAATTACAATTTACTTCAATGTGAGATCCTTTCACATAACTAGTACAAGAGACCAAAAAATCTAACACAAGAATGTTAAAAGGTTATAGTTGTAATAAGTCAAGAAAGGTAAAACAGGGTTACCTGGGTTCTGCATCTCTGAATCTCGAATAACCTTATCAGCCCACTCATCATCAAAAACCCTAGTAGTGGCCACGAATCGCAACCAAATTGTTCCCGCAACTCCACAAATCAATGGACTCGCCTGGAATTTCTTCACCAAAACCTGACACTGCAATTCAATCACACCGGAACCCCCATTACATAAATCTAATCCTAAGTTGCGTGTAATAATTCAAACTCATCCCATCGTAACCATCAAACCAATTAAAATCGAAGGCCCGCATCGCACTAGTTCATCTGGGCCACGATCTCTCTTCTCCGGTCTCTTCCTTCCGTATCGCCGCTCTGGGGTTAGGTTGTTCAAGATTTGGGATTGGGTCAGAGACACTGGCTCGCCTGGGGGCATCGGAGGCGTCTCATGCATCTGGATCGGCAGTAAATGGCGCCCGTGCGCTACCCTTGTTGACGAAAGTCCCCATCGGCGACGGTCAATGATGTCCCTGGCCAGAGCCGCAGCGTATTACGCAGTAGTTGAAGCTCGCCGAAGACTGCCGCCGTAGCGTACATTTCCGCACACATGGCACATCAAGTTCAAGCTCTCCGACATTGTTGAGTGAGCGAAAATACAAGTAGGTTGGTAGCTGAAGGAGAATAGAATTTCATATCAGAAAATCACTTATGAAATATTGGAAAGGTTAGAGAAGAGAATTAAAGAGGCGGGAGACCTCTGTTTTTCACTTTTCAACCAATTCTGGGTTTTTCTGCCTAACAAGTCCATCGGACCAACTATCTCTGCCTGGTCAACTCAACTTATATTTTAATGGCCTACACAAGCCTGTATAAGCCCAAGGTGGGCGAGCCTGGGTGGGCCCAAGGTAATGGGCCCCGATTACCCAGATCTGGGCAAGCCTAGTGAGCATATGGTAGGAAAGCTTGACAAGCCTAGGATAGACGGTCTAATGGGCCCACAAGGACTCGACCTAGCCTGACAAACCTAATAATTAAAACCATATTTTTTTTTTAAATTTAACTCATTCATTTTGCTTAAAATTTAATACACTAACTAAATTGTACATGTATTTGACTTATATAATAAACTTTTAATAAAACACATTATAATACATAATGTATTTATAAAGAATAACATAGGAATAAGGTCGGTCCATCAGGGTAGGCTTAAGGACGGGTTTATGGGTGAGCCTGTTGGTAGGCTTTTAGGCAGGCTTGAGAACGAGCTTAGGGGTGTAAACGAGCCGAGACGAGCTTTGAACATTTGAGCCTGGGCTTGTTTATTTTAAGCCGAGCTCGAGCCCGAGCCCGAGCCTCCAATCAAGCTTTTTTTTAGGCTCAAGCTCTGCTGAGCCGGGAAGCCCCTCGAGCTCGAGCTCGAGCCCGAGCATATAGCTTTTGATCAAATAATATTAGTTGACTTTTTTTTTAACTTACTGGGCATAAAAAAATTGGAGATGATAATCTCACTATTATGTAAATTCATTAAAAATCTGGGGATAAGGGTATATAACCGAGAAATTACCCTTCCGCTTGAGGAAAATAGGGCTACAAGAGAGAAAAATGAGAGAAGGGCGGCAATACTTATCGATGCAAGGTTGACAAGAAAAAGATCCTTATGTGACCTTTTCATGTTAAATTCTCTAGCAGATTTTGAAGTAAAAGATTCAATCTAATTAATTGTTGAAATGTTTTGGCGCTGGGGATCCCACAGTGATTTTTCCCATATAAAATGAAAATCTGTTCAAGTGTTATTATTTGTAGTTTGCAAGATGTTTGGTACATGAGCTCACGATCAAACCTAAGGTTCATGCCACACATTGGGAAACAGAGTCTTTAGGGGATGGTCATAACAGCATCCACATACCTGAATGAGAGATAAAATTAATGCATGCTCTAGGAAAGGATCAAGCTGAAGAGAGATTCTGTCTCCAACTCCTATATTTTACCAGGAAAGAACTCAAGCCCATACTAATGGACAATAATATAGTTGGGGCTAGGCGGACTGGTCATTGACATCAACAATTACAAAAATAGAAGCTAAGAGAGGAAATATCTAAATTATTAAAAGAAAATAACAAGATAAGTTGTCAAAAAAAAAAATCTAAATCAATAGATTATTTTTATATCTTATTTCAAATTCATTTCACCTGTTTAAAAATTAAATAATTTATTTTCACTAATTTTAATTATATTTTCCATGGTAAAACCATTTTTTTCCTTGCTACTTTCTGGAACCATACATAGCCTAAAATAAAGATGGGAAACACAATTGAAATAATGCAGCTGCATCAAGTTGTTTACATGAACAGAAAAACAGAGCTAGAAAAATATAATCCTCTTGACAAGGGTTCCGGAAAAATAAATTTGCAAATGAAAGCAACAGCATGGACTGGTTCACAATCCACAACAGGGTTCAGTACCCCGGCCGACTTCGATACGAATCGGCCGAGTCGTATCCGTCTCGAGTGGCCAGTGCCGAGTCCGAGACCAGATACGAGATATTGGTAAACTCGATCGTGAATCGGCCAAGATCGGAAGTTTCGGTCGAGATTCTGAGTTAACTCGGTCAACTCGGTCTTCTTAGAGGGAAAAAACAACCGATTTCATATATTCTCACTCCGTTTCTACCTATTACAACAAAAAAAATCAATTTTTATAAGAGAAATCTGAGATTCCTCTTCAAAATAACTAAAAATCAAAAAATTTCCCCTAATTTCCTTACCAAGATGAACCAGACAGAGGAGGAATTACTGAGAAGTTATTGGGGCTGTTAAGGTGTACCACTAATAGATGAAAATGTCTTCGACCATGTTCATAGAGTCGTCGCCATCATCGGACCTGGCTGCTGCAGTTTCGAAGCGAGGGTTAGGGGCTTGCTAAGGTGAATCACCATAAGCCGGAGGATGAGAGGATAGGGAAGATGAAGGGAGTGGGCAACACCAACACGAAGGGTTGTAGAAAATTTATTAACTTCTTGAAATTAAAATATTTATTAAATGGGGAAGGTTGTCTATTTAAGTAATAAATTTAATATTTAATATAATATTATTTTTAATTGTTTTTGTTTGTTGTCTTACTGTCTTTACTTGTTTTTGGTTGGATATCCGAAAAAATGTAAATATAAAAAATAAAATATCACAAAAATTAAAAATTCATAGGAACATATAAAAACATTCAGGTTTTCCATTTTTTGTTTTTAATTTTGAATTAAATAACTGCTTCTAAAACCCATCTTCTAAACTCTTTCAGAAACATGCTTCTATACAAAATCTTATATTTTTCCATAAAAAATAATCCCAAGTATGTTTCCCTTTTTTATTTTTATCTTATTTTAATTTCAACATTAAGGTGCATTTGAAATGTTTCCTTTAAAAACACTTTTAGTAGAAATACCTTTTCTAAAAGCCTTTTAAAGAATAATTTATACAATATATCACCATTTCAATACTATTAAATCCTTTTCCTTTCCATAAGTCATTTCTTAATTTTATAAAATGTTTCTCAATTTATTTCTTTTTGATATACTTTCATTTTAAGTCATTTAAAAGTGATTTTGATAAATCAACTTTAAAGTAATTTAATAATTATATTTAAGTTATTAAAATGAATTAAATACATTAATTGAAAGAAATTAAGAGTGTCTCTTTCTTTTATTCTTGATACTCACACAATCCCTTTACTACTTGATGATTTTTTTTGCCATGACTCAATATCCTTTACCTGATTATAATTTAAAAGGATTAAATTAATTTTATCAAATATTTTTAATGCCTAAAATAAGAATCAAGTAATAAGTTTCAAATTAATAATTTAAATATAATTCAGCTTAAAAATCAATTTAATTCATTATGTAATAAACATCAAATTTCAAAACACCTCCTAAATCATAAACTTACTTATTTATTTATTCTAATATAATTAATTGAACATGTAAAAAAGCTCTTACCAAGTTTAAAAAGAAGGAATGCAGAACATCACGAAAATTTAATTGAATACATCATATCTTAAGGGGGTGGTGCAAAGGGATGTGATTAAGTATTGCGGGTCGTGCCAAGAACATGTATTCTATAGTATTCGTCAACCCGAACACGACATGAATGATAAAACGTCAAAAATAACAAATTCTACCATGACCCAATTAATAATTGGGTGACACGATATGACACGTATAACTCTATTATTAATTTGATAATTTAAAATAATATAAATTATAATTAATTCATCAATATTTAACACAAAAATATATTAAATGAGTTAATCTAAGTTAAATATTAATTAACATAATAACTAAATTGATCAATAACGGTTAAATTCGTATTTATGTGGATTCAGCGAATAAAGCTCGTTTATTAAGCGAGGTTATGCGAATCGACTGAATTTGACAAGCATGTGATGTGTTGTGTTGTAGATTGTGTCTAATTTTCATGGAAACCTGTGTAAGGAGGCCCTAGACTCAGTGCTATAAAAATAGAAGCTACCAATGAATGTAATCACGAAATGAATAAACCCAATCCCGCATAAGAATAAATCTTCTGATGATGTGAATAGACGTTAAAAAAAAAAAAAAGATGGAATGGGTAAAATTCAGAGCCCTTACATATGCATTTTTTTTTTCTAAAAATCCACCGTGGTCATTTTTGCCCCCTCTCCTCCCCCAAGCCTCGTTTAGGTTCGCCCCTGGTCTTAGATTCGAATCCTTATAAGAACATAGTACTAAAAAAAAAATGAGAAGGAAGAAAATAAATGTGAGCTTTAAAAAATACAAGCAGCATTAAGACCGATAATAATAAAATAAAAATAAGGCAAAAATGAGCTGTAAGATCTGACAAAATGGACCCATGAAAGGCATGATAAAAACCCTTTCTAAGAACCCTACCCTTCCAATTGGGACCCCAAGCAAGTAAGGTCTTTTGTCTAAGAACCAAACAAGAAAAGCCCATGGTCCACAACCAGCAATTGAAAGCTAAACTGCCCACCACCTTCTGGGAAGTTTTAGGACTTCTCCTAGGCTTCAGTCGGTTTCTAATGGGAGTATGGGCAGATGGGTAAAAAAAGGTAGAAAAGAGACAAGGATGAGCCACATTGCTTGGTCATATCAACAATATTTGTAGGACACAGCCCCCTGATCTCTCACAAGTTTCAAACACAATACCAATCAAATGGTTCTTTAACATTTCAATCAATGCATGATACCTAACGATATTCATATCAGACTTTCAGTAGTAACATGATAATGAGGGCGAATGAGGAGGCGATACCTGTTCGGATTTGGAGTTATGAGTCATCTAATCATAATTAAAGGGACTGGTTTATAGGCCCATCCATGTGCTGTCCCAGAAGTAATCTAATCAGAGCTCTGGATTGAGACAAATCCATGTCACCGACACCCCGAAACCTGGCCCCCAGGCCCCATGTAGATAATCCTGTTTCAAGGTTAGTACTATGGAAAATATATGCCAATGATGTTAGTAATTGAATGAATCTTTCCTAGACCCATGATCCCATAACAGCAGAGAGACTGATAGTCGTCACCCAGCCTACCCAGACTCCACAACCTTAGCTTTTCGGATTTGTAATACATTTAATCATTAATCCTCCTGCTCTGCTCTGCCTACCCTCCATTCTGAGTCAAATCTTTTTGTTTGATTTGAAACCTGTCAATATCCAAACTTTGTAGAGTAGAAAATCAACATCATATTTTCACTCAAAATGATAGCAATCAAAAACAACTAATGATATTTGCACCTATAAAGCTATTAATACATACTTTTCTCATCGCTAAAGTAGACAGCAAGAGAAGCAAAAGAATTCAGCTTGGTGTAATTTGCCAGGAAAAGAATTTTGAATGAAACAATGCTTTACAAAAGTATTCCAATGTTTGTACAAAAAGGGTCCCACCATTAACGATAATCAGTCCTGAATTTTGCCCAGATGGGAAAATGGGAGACCGTATATAACATGCGTTTCAGCTTTGTGATTTCAATGTTGGTATGATACAAATGCATTTTTCCAGACTTTGTCTGAAGCTGTTTGAACAAAAGCAACGATCTGTCAAGTGAATTGAGAATCTATACCTCACGCGTCTTCCAAATAGATGGATATGTGTATAAGGTATACAAGCATCTCTTGGTTTCGGTCAGTGGCCTGACAACACGAGAAGAAAAAGAATTGCATAAGATGTTCATAAACTGAAAAAACTGACCACCTACAATGCAAACTTCTTTCCCAGATACTGAGACACACACCTATAGTTTGTTACCTATGCAGAAGCAATTCAAAGAAGATCATACTATCATGCTCTACACAAGTTTTCAGATTGATTTTCTATCTCACCAGTTCAAGAAATAGAGTGTGGAGGTGATTTTCATCGCAGGGGAATATAAAATGGGAGTTGCCGAATGAGGGGTAAATTTTCATGTTTTCACGGATTTAATTCTAGGATTTGGTAATAAACAATTGGTTAATGACACAAACTCCTGTCGAGATTACTTAAATGGTGAAAAGGTCATTCGAGAGTTACATTGCTTCCCTCATTCAAGAAGGACAAATCAAATATGATATCCAAAGCCAATGGACAGAAGCATCATCAGAAGGAGAACATGAATTCAGGATTGATTATTTAGGATTCAGGATTATCACAGAAATTGCACGAAAAATAAAAAAGAGAAAAGAACTCTATTTTTGAGTTGATTATTTATTCTTTTTTTTTTTTTTGGGGGGATGGTTGTGTGTGTGTGTTTGGCTTTGGGGGTGGTGGGTTTAGAGTTAGGCTCTGTATCTTGGCCAAGTCTGAGAGACTAGTTAAATTTTAATCAATATGGGAGGAATAATAAAAGACGAGTTAAATTAGCATATTTGATGAACAGAGCATATTGGGAGTAATAATGATACTCATTGGGAATTATAACTGAGGTCAAAGAAAAGACTTCTTTGTTCTTCTGTTGGATTCACCAACCACTGGCAGAACATCCACGTTGCCCCAACCACTGAGAAAAGTGAGAGCATTGCCAGAAATCCGAAATGTGAAACATCATTTGCAATTATTGCAACTCCCAACATTACGAACTCAGCCAAGCTTGCGACAGAGGCCTCTGTTGTCCCAATAAGATTTGCTTTGGATGATGGGATCCCAGTTTGAAGAATCTGTGCCCCCACAACATCATATGACATGTGCCCCAACCTTGATAGTACCTACACATAAAAGTAGATTTATCCACCAACCAAGGAAATTATGTGATTCAAAAAAAAGAGAAAAGAATGACATGTTAAAGCCATGAAGATATCAGAAATTGATATCAAACATACAATCCATTCGTAAAGAATAATAAAACATGACAGAATTTCATCCATTGATCGATGCTTTACAAGTCTACTTACAATCAGACACAAGAAAAAAAGAAGTAGGTCTGCTGAAAGAGATCCACCCCAATACACAGCAACAGCTATCGTGAAGAGAAGCCTGAAATATCAATCCAGCAGCTCCAGCCTAGTACATTAAATTCATTAATACAAGAACTAGAATAGATAGCTCTAGACACCAAGAACAGGATTTTTCTGGAAGAAGCAAACCTTTAATATGCCAAGTCTCCTAACCAGGTTTGCAGATATAAATGTTGCTGCCACACCCATGAAAGCACATAGTCCACTAAACCCCCCAATGATAGATGGATTTAGACCTGTTAAGAAAACCCGTCAATGTACCTTACACTAGCAATGAAACTTCCATGATGATTGGAGGAAATGAAAATTTTTAAACCATAGCTAAAAATTTCAGCAGTTCCATTAGGACTTCAAAAGTAGAGGTAAAGGCACTCAGTTTTGCAGGCTGTGAAATTTATCTTCCTGCTCTCAGCTTAAACAAATTATTGTATTCAAGTGCTTTAGAATCCACAAGACCCCTAAAGATTAATTTCCAGGAAGCAAAACTAAAATCGAACTTAATATACAAGGACAACAAATTTGCAGAACAGATGGGTGTTTGTGACCATAAAGAACATCAAATTTAGAGACATGAAACCTCAGTGGGCCATAAAGTGGTGACAGTCTCAAGCCTTTTTACATGTGCTGAATTTAAAGCTGGATATGGATAGTAATAGCGGTTGCATCTGATGGAGATAGATATAAGCCCCTTTGTGTGGTAGCCTTTAGACCAAAATGTGTTTCGATACTCACAATTCAATCCAGATGTAGTGTTCTGTCATAGTTTTAATTAAGTACATGCATCCTGAAACTGCAGTGTGAGTATATTACAAAGTAGGTCCCCTAAGGTTGAAGCAGGGGTAGTGCTTTCTGGCAGCTGGATCAACAGTCTCGAGTTTGATCCTCGCTGCGTTAAGAATGCTGTCATCAAACCCCCAGGCGTGAGAACATTGAAGAAGAGGAGCACGTAGGCTAGGCTTGCGGGAAGAACTGGTTGTTGCAGGTATTCCATCCACCCCTGCTTGATACCATCCGCACCTATTTTCACTGGTCGTCAAGCTGAATTTAGCATAATCCAGCATATCAAACTTACAGCTAAAAATAATTAAGATTAACAAGTTCACCTACCTGTATATAATCTCCATCATAGAGATTTAGTGCGGCCTAGAACCTTGGAAAGCATTTGGTCAACCATGTGAGGACAAGCTAAGACAGTGGGACGGGAGGGTAAAAATGATGATGATAGTTACAGTAAAATCAAGAACCATTAAGCAGTCAAGCAATAGACAATTACCACAACAGGCACTGCCCATGTCATTAAACCAGCAGTAAACTTCATGGTCCCAACAATTTTTCACAAAAGCACCCTTCCAGCCATTGAGCACCCTTAGTTCCAACATTTTCTCATAATAATGGTCTTAAATGTAAGAAACCAACCTTTGTAAAGTGTGTGTACATATATACACACATAAAATCAAGGTGATAATTTCAAACTTGAAAATTCAACATAATCATCTGCAGAACATTCTGGTGCCATATCATTACATGGGAAAGAGGAAAAATTAGGAGGGTTGAAATGCAAACGGCGATCAATTCTTTTCTCAATCAGCAAATACTCCTCTAGAGACTCATCACTCCAACATGCATACTCCGCACATCAACTCCAGGCAGCCCCTTGCAAGCACGAAGTAATATGTAATAATCTGCATGGGCAGCATAAATATAGGAACCTTCATCCTTCTTCCTCACATAATAAAGGTAACAGAACCTATTTTCCTCCATGTCTGCCTTCATCCGTAAAATGGCTTCTTCTTTGAGTGTCTCTATTGAATCTTGATGGGCGGGCACTGATTCTTGATCTCCCTGCAAATTCAAAGAAGTATCTTCATCATCCACAGCTGGTGGTACAGAGCAATCATCTCTAATTTTCTTCTCTTCCTTGGGCATGCTGTATTAATGCCTCATCATTCTAGATCTTTTCTGATTCAAAGCACTACCACATTTCCACTCCAAGGTCTTCTGAGGTTCAGAATCCACCAAATTAACAAACTTTGTGCGACAATATTAATTGGAACAATTTATCTAATAAAGAATTTAACCATCCATGCAACCAAAGGCCCATATATGACACCAATTTACATCTGCAGCCCAGAAAAATGGTAGGCGTAGGAGATTCAGAAAGGAAACTCTCACTAAAAAAAACCCATAAAATTGTTAAGAGTATTGACATATGAAATTTCATTTTATTATTATTTTTAATGTCTTCCTTGTTTTTAGATTTTTTTTAGGTTCCTATTCCTATTTATA
Source organism: Tetrastigma voinierianum (assembly GCA_016808115.1). Classification (NCBI taxonomy): domain Eukaryota; kingdom Viridiplantae; phylum Streptophyta; class Magnoliopsida; order Vitales; family Vitaceae; genus Tetrastigma; species Tetrastigma voinierianum. Next base: position 280,857 of record JAEQBH010003711.1, read on the forward strand.
GGTCCTTTTTTCAGGTTCTCTAATTTGATTTTATGTTATCTTTAGATACTAAGCCAATGATGACCAGAAGAATTTAAAAAACAAAAAACAAAAACAGAAGGTTTTCCTACAACTATGAACTAGATGGGCTTCCATACTACTTAACACCTAAAGATACAGATTCATGTTTTCCTCAGAAATTCACAATAATATGTATTCATTGTATACTTGATTTAAATAGAATGTACTTGAGCCTACAACAAGCCAGCAGCTATAACAGCTATGTTTGGGTTAATCACCACGTTGAGATCAAAATGGTGGTTAGCTGACTCCTTGGAGAGGAAGCAATTTGAAAATCCACAAAAGAATTCATGTATTTAACATGGCAATGTTTCAAGAAACACCTAGATGCACGCAGTTTTACATCATAGTTTATATAAAGAAAAAAAAAAAGTATCCCATTCATTCTCAACTAAAATATCACCTTTTGATTTTGATAAAATTCCCATAACTGTTCTATTATCTTCTCCTCCTCATAAACTTTTGTTTCTTTCTTTAGTTTCTTATGTTTCATAAACTTTTAACCATTGAGTTAGATTTTAATGGCGAGATTGAATGTTTTTAATTATTTAATTATATATATATATGTGAGAACTTATTTTTAATTGTTTTTGTTTATTTGTCTTACTGTGCTACTTGTTTTGGATGAATGCTCCAGAAAAATGTAAATAAAAAATAAATATACAAAATTAAAAATTCATAGGAACATATAAAAACATTCCAGGTTTTCCATTTTTTGTTTTAATTTTGAATTGAAATAACTGCTTCTAAACCCATCTTCTAAACTCTTTCGAAACATGCTTCTATACAAAATCTTATATTTTCCATAAAAAATAATCCAATACTTCCCATTAGGAGTGTAAATGGGGCAGGCCGAGCTTTAAACATTTGAGCACAGGCTTGTTTATTTTAAGCCGCTCGAGCTGAGCTCGAGCCCAGAGCGAGCCTCAATCAAGCTTTTAGGCTTAAGCATTGAGCTGAGAGGCTTGCCGGAATCTGGGCTTAATCGGGCCAATGCCTTAGGCCCACCAAGCTCGCCCACCTTGGGCTTGCTAGGCTTGTGTAGGCCATTAAAAAAATATAAAGTTTGAGTTGACCCGACCCGAATAGTTGACAGGTCAATGGACTTGTTGGAGACCGCTTAGAATTGGTTGAAAAGTGAAAAACAGAGGTCTCCCGCCTCTTTAATTCTCTTCTCTAACCTTTCCAATATTTCATAAGTGATTTTCTGATATGAAATTCTATTCTCCTTCAGCTACCAACCTACTTGTATTTTCGCTCACTCAACAATGTCGGGGCTTAGACTTGATGTGCCATGTATGCGGAAATGTACCTTCAGCTGACAGTCTTGAAGCGGCTTCTTCTCTTGTAGCGCATTGCGGCCTCTCCGCCCAGAGGACATCATTGACCGGCGTCGTGAATGAGGACTCGTCAACAAGGAGTGGCCTTGCAGGCGTAATTACCTCACTTGATCCTGCGCGGTGGCACTCAGGCGCCCCCAGGCAGACCTTTGTCTTTGACCAATTCCCAAATCTTGAACAACCCTAGGCGGCGACTACCGGGTAAAGAAGGAAGAGACCGGGGAGAAGAGATGCGTAGCGAGATGAGGTGGGTATATGCGGGCGCTCTGATTTAATTTGGGTTTCGATGGATTACGATGGGATGAGTTGAATTATTACGCAACTTAGGATTAGGTATGTAATGGGGTTGGATAGCTAGTTGAATTGCGAGTGTCGGGTTTGAGTGGAGGAAATTCAGGCGAGTCCATTGATTTGTGGAGTTAAGAACAATTTCAGTTGCGATTAATTTGGCCTTTGGGGTTTTTGATGATGAGTGGGCTGATAAGGTTATTGAGACCGAGAGATCGAGAACCCGGGTAACCTGTTTTACCTTTCTTGACTTAGCCTGCTTCCTCAACCTTTTAACATTCTTTGTGTTAGATTTTTTTGTCTCTTGTACTAGTTATGAAAGGATCTCACATTAAAGTAAATTGTAAATCTTAGTAATTCAGTCTGCTACAACTATATGTTTCCATAAATGGTCCTGAGATATGTTTTAGTCAAATTCCTGTCTGAACTTCAGAAACTATTGGTTGTCAACTTCAGAATTTTGATTCACATTTACTGTATTTGGAGGAAATAATGTAAATTAATCACAAAGTATATTCAATTTATCTCAGCTACTTGATTTTGTTGTAACTCTTTGTGCCTTATATATTGCATAATTCCGTAGCCTTACCACCAATTAATTCCAAACCTTATTCATGCAAACAGGCCAGGGTTATTGGTGCAATACTTGAGATTTTGGGCTAAATTTTCATTTGGAAAGATCTCTTTGAATTTATATGTATAAGGTTCTGTCTTTGCTCTTCCTGGACATTTTAAAGCCTTTTATTGCAACTTTTTTCAGACACTCAGAGGTTGTTAGTTAGGGAGTTTATTGACCAATATAAGGGCTTTAATTGCTAAAAAGTGCATGGGGTTTGAAGGCTTATTTGTAGAAGAAGTAACAAAAATGGTAAATGACAATGGATTGTGTTTCGCTTATCAAAGAAAAAAAAGCATTGTGTTTTCATAGTAGCGTGTTTTGTATTTTACTTGTTGTATGAATTGAAGTCATGTATCTCTCCCTCTCTCTCCTCTTTTTTTTTTTTTTTTTTTTTTTTTTTTTGGCACTTGCTGCCAAAAGGAAAAAAAGAAAGTTCTAGATCAAACTTTGAAATATAAGAGGAGTCTACGCATAGGAAGGGTGTACACTTTTGCATGGGGCGACTTGGGTGAATCCTTGACAAGATCAGTTGAAAAGGAGGGGACGGTGCATCCACAAATAGGTGTTAGTGCTACTTATGTAAAGAGGTGGAGGAAATATCACGTCACTTAAGGCTAAAGTGTTGTAGATTTGATATTTTCCCTCTTTGGAGTTCCAGTGGATGCTACACTCCCTCAGCTAGAAGAAATCTTTTGCTGGGATGGAATGACTCATTTGTGGGTAAAAGTAGGAGAAAAAGGGGGCAAGGGGCAGGTTGTATCACCGAATGAGCGATTAAGGTCTCAATGTACTCTTCCATGCTGTGCGTTTTTTTTCAAAAGTTATCAATATTTTCTTTTAAGAACATTTATACAATAGTTTTTACTAGACATGGGAAGAATTTATTAATCTTCACCCACCACCTGTTCATGAAAATCATAGCACTTAACTCGTATTCTTGAAACAGAATAACAAATGGCATCTGTTGCATGACCTGTTTTGGGACTCAGGCGACTTATATCAAATTCTGCTGGGCTGCTGGGAGTTGACATGAATACAGAAGCATTATTTGAACAAATAACTGACATTACAGGCTATTGAAATTTTCTGGCAGGATAATCTATACTATACAATTTCATCCTATTAGTTTTCTCTGTGTGCTTTTTTCTTTTCTTTTTGAGGCGTTATTCAGGGTGCCTTGCCTAACTCTTGTAATCAACTTCTCATGCATTTATCTTACACCAGTTTTGTAAATTTTAGTTTTTGTTTGACAAAGTTTGTGGCAGGAGATAGAGTGGAAAGAATTTGAATGGACTGAGCTGTTGGTTTTTATACTGAAGGGCCTATGCTTAATTTAGGTCACTGTTTGCTATGTATAACGATCCCTTAGAGGAGGGAAACTTACCTGTTTTAAACTTCTTTAGGATAACAGACTCATCCATAAGGCCTTGCAATGTGTAGAGCTGGGGATTTAGGCAGGCTGACCATGCCCACACTGGGCTAAGGGTAAAACTGGATCGAGCTGGGCCAAATTTACATTAGGCTGCCATTTTGCTGGCCTAGCTCAGCCCTATACCAAGCCATCAGCAGGCCAAGCCTAGCCCTGTGTACAAAAAAAAGAAGGCATCTTGTAACAAACAATGTATCTCGCAGAAAATGCCAAAGTCAGACTAAGAAAAATGCAGAAAACAACATACCTTCATTTTTCTGGGTTCAAGACTCGGGTTAATTGCCCTTTCAAATAGTGCAAGTTTTTCTAAACTATATCTCTCGTTTTTTTTTTCTACGATTGGTTATATCTCTGCCTTTACCCTTCTCTTACGATCGGCCAAACACCCAATTCTCTCAATATCTCTCGTTTTTTTTTGAAATCAAGGGATTTTATCTGATTTGAATCGATTCGGTGGTTTGAAGCTTGTTTTACCATGGAAAGTTTGAAACTTTGTGTAGAGATAGTTTATTGTTATGGTTTTTAATTTTTTGATCGAGGATTTTATTTTATCTAGATTTAGATTTTGGATTCCGTCTTGTTACATCTTGAAATTCTGGAAATTTGCAGAGTGACTGGAATCCGAAATTTTATTCCTTTCAAATCTTGTTTTTTTCTTTAAGAAAGATGTCTTTTCCTTCTCATTTTCCCCAATCTTATCATGCCCAGAAAAGAAGAAAAAATCAGAGAGGGAGAGAAGGTTGCTGACCAGGACATAAAGGCGAGATGTCTTTGGATGAGAAGCCACATTCGACCATAGCCAGAGACCCTTAAACAGCGACGAGGAGGGAAGGGAGAGGAAGCCTAAGATAGAACCCCACAACACTAGCCAAAAACCTTGCCAAAATCAGATGCGACGGAGAGATTGTTGAGCTGAAGCTGCGATATCCCCATCACTGATTTGAGGTGGGAGGAGTAGGATGAGAAGTCTAAGCTGGTCATTGTGAAGGCTTGACAAAAGGGGGAAAAGCAGAAAATATCTTGAGCTCGAAAAAAATAGCCAATTTTAATTTGGCAACCGGGCCAACCCAAAAAAAACCGGGCCAGCTCAGCTTGATGTTGATTGATTTGATGTCTTGATTGGGTTGGAATTTATTATAGTTTTTCGAAAGTAGAAATAAAATTATAAGCCCGGCTTCGCTAGACCTTGATCTTGGATTAGTCGAGAATTTGCTGCGGTCGGCTTTCGAATTATCGGTTAAATGATATTAATATATGATGTTTTTGCCTTTGTGGTGTCGTTAGCGACTGTTGCCCAGGCTCGATATTGGATTGATTTGACGTCACCCAGATTGGGTTGGTAGTGCATTGCAGTTTTTCGGTGTGTAGTAGAGCCCGGCCCAGCCGATCTTGGGTTGATCGGGCTAGCGTGAGGCTGGGCTCAAGTGCGGCTCTGCCAGCGATGTCTCCATATTCTCTTTTGCCTTTCGGTGTCTCATTGTTTACATCTACTTTGGGGCGTTAAACTGCCTTGCCTAACTCTTGTAATGAACTTCTCACACATTTATCTTAAACCAGTTTTGTAGAATTTTTAGTTTTTGTTTGACAGTTTATGGAGGGAATAAATTGGAAAAAGAATTTGAATGGACTGAACCGTTGGTTTTTAAACTTAAGGGCCTATGCTTAATTTAGGTCACTGTTTGTTATGTGTAAGGATCCCTTAGAGGAGGGAAAATTACCTGTTTTAAACTTCTTTGGCATAAGAGACTCATCCATGGGCCTTCTATGTGTCTCCATATTCTCTTTTGCCTTTGGGTGTCTCATTTTTACATCTACTTTACTAGGGATTCGTCCCTGTGGTCCTTTTGTCATCTTGTCTGATTTTTCCTATTTAGCTATAGAGAAGTTTGTTTTCATTTTCATGCATGGTTTCTTTTCTTCTCTTTATTTTCTTACTTGCACTACGTTCATTCTAATTTTGACATGCTCATTCAAAATAGTTCTCCCTAATTATCTCGTGTTCTTTTATGGCTATTTTTACCATTCACCTTGGTAGAATCGTGAATGTCTACAGATGTTAACAGTTTATCTCTACTTTTTGTGTTAATTTATCCTTGTACTTTCTGCTTTATTTTGTTTCCTTTGTATTGATTAACTTTGTATATATATAGGTGTCTACATCTTGTGTAATATCTGATTCCATTAATAAAAGAAAGTATTTTGTCTTCTCTTATTTCATATGGTGTCGGAGCCATGAGTTAGAATTTTCCGTGTTCTCTTAACCGGCGGCCAGCCTGTGCCAGTTGGCCTTCACGAAAGTGGGCCTTCTCTTCTCCGACGAACCTTTTCCGGCGGACCTTCTTCGGAGGACCTTTTCCGGCGAACCTTCTTTGGAGGCCCTCTATTCGTTGGACCTTCTCCGACATACCTCTCTTCTCCGGCGAACCTTCTCTCCTTCAACATACCTTCTCGGCCCTCAGTAAGTGGCATTAGATGGGATTAAATACATCTTTATATGAGCTTGAATTGCATATGACTATATCATAAAATTTCAGAAGTGTGAGAATCGCCAGAATATTCTCTAGATATTATTTGGTTTATCTTCTCATTTTGTCATTCTATCATCCTTTATTTTCTGGCTATTTTGTTTCTTTTTTTTTTCTTTGTTTTGTATACATATATGTGTCTCTATACTGTGCAATATACAATTCCATTAATGAAGAAAATCATTCTTTTCTTCTCTCATTTCACACACCTCATGCATTTTGCCTTTGATTTCAGGGGAACCAGAAGATCTAAAGCCTCAGGCTAAATATACTGCAGAACCTCATAATATATATGGTCAGCGAGCTGTTGTCATATGGCATAGAGCTTTGAAAAGAAAAATACCCTTATGCTTTCTCTGGTAATTTCTTTTCTAGCCTGCCATATTGCCAGGGAGGCAATCCTGCCAACAGACATATTGAAGTGGTCTCTTGAAGGGAAGCTTCCATATTTTGCTGCATTCATTGAAATTGAAAGGCAAATTGGACATCCATCTAGTGCATGTCCTTTGAGTTCAAGTTTTATGTTTAGACCTTCTCAAGCTGTTCCTTTACAGAAGTTGGAAGCTGAGGCGGCATCTATTGCTGAGTCCATAGGCTTGCATTTACTCCCTGTGAATTTCTATGCTATCGTTTTTTGCTACCTGGAGCAGTTATTTCTTTCTGTTGAAAAGATACTTTCATATGCTTGCTGTGTATATGAGTGGTCAATGCCCCCCGACTTGTGGTTATCAGCAAATGAACTAAGACTTCCTACTCGGCTTTGTGTATTGTCAATTCTAATTGTAGCTATAAGGATTCTTTATGACATATGGTTTGGGAAATGGGGAAATGAGTTTGTCTAGTTCAGTGGTTCTTCATCCTCTTATCTAACCTGATAGTAAACTTGAATGCTTCAGACAGTTTTGAAATTATGGATGGTGCTAAACAAAGTTATTCTTTACATGATTTGAATGGTTCAAATCAAGAATCTATAAACAAACTCATCTCATGTCAGAAATCTAAATTTGATGCTACAGAGCTTTTTGTATAACCTTGATGCAGATACTTGTTGTTTCATTGACACACCTATGGTAAGTTTTTTTGATGAGTTAGGCATTGAAGAATTATTTTGACTTTGAATTCCTAAATTATTGAGTTATGATATATTCTAAAGATCCAAACTCCATATATGATGCCTTGGCTTTTGGTTTGTTCTTCTTTCTATTGGCAGAGTATTCCAGGATTTACCAACATCTGCAATACTGTAAGCATGTTGTCTTTGCTGTAATGCTGCCATTTGAGGATCATGAGGAGGAAGATAGAACAGTTATGGGAATTTTATCAAAATCAAAAGGTGATATTGCAGTTGGGAATGAATGGGATACTTTTTTTTTTTTATAAACTTATGGATAAAATTGCGTGCATCTAGGTGTTTTGCTTGAAACATTGCCATGTTAAATACATGAATTTTGTGATTTTCAAATTGCTTCCTCTCTCCATGAGTCGGCTAAATCCAGTGATCTACGACGTGGTGAGTTAAAACGAACATAAGCTGTTATAGTTGCTGGCTTTGTTGTACACAATATCTCTGTTAAATTGGATTTATCTGATGAATACGTATTTGTCATTATTACGAGATCTGACGGGCAGTTAGATGCGTAAGTCGAGGCGGTGACTGGTGGAATTTCTTTACTTGATTTTAAAGCCAGTGGCACGTGGGGTGGGCCATCTTATAACATAATCAAAATGTGTATGCATATCGAGAACGCTCTACTGGCGGATTGGTGTCAAGTCAAATCATCGTATATTGGAGTCCCGGATTACTTATCTGGTTGTACTTTTTATTTTTACAAATCAAAGCCACGGAACCCTAAGTGCGTGAGAAGGCACTTCTGATGTGTTGGCCCGGTATGCGGATGTTTCTTGACGTCTTGCTTTTGTCTGCGAGATTAAAAACGTCTTGAGGCTTTTCACGCCTTGTGGGAAGCATTTAACCTCTCGCGCTATCAGGATCTCTTGCGTCACACAATTATAATAAGTGTATAACCATATCGGATATCGAGAAATTTCATCGTTCTTATCTTGGACCTCTGAAGTATGGCTGCCAGGGCTTATGTTTATTCCGGGACTCGGGAGTAGAGATTCTGAGATCTTATTCTTATCTGGCTATGTATCACAAAAGCATATTGAGACTCGAGTAGAATTCTGGAACATAAATTCGGAACTTAGCACTTAACGGGCTTATGTTTATTCGAGACTCAGTAGGATTGAACTTAGGCTTATGCTACGAGGAGTTTAAACGATGGGGTAGTAAGTACCGAGATTCACCGGGCGATATCGTCGAGCATATACTTGTCTTCTGAGAAACTTATATCTTGTCTTCTGAAACTTATCTTGTATTTAGATATAAGAGTGCGGATTGGTCTTCTGGGAACATTCTAATGGTACAAATTGCGTGGGTACTATAGAGCGAATCGAATCTGACGAAACATACCTGCTGGAATCTGAGTGCAGTAGGTACTCTGAGGCTAAGATGGGCGGGACTTATGGACAAGGGTACAGTAGGTACTGCGGGGACTTGTCGAGAGACGGGACTTGGTCGGAGACGGGAGTTGTCGAGAGACGGGGCTTGGTCGGAGACGGGAGTTGTCGGGTGAGACTTAGTCGGGGACGGAGTACCGTAGGTCTGAGTGAACCCAAGCTTCTGAGAATCACCGCCAGGTGCTACGGGAACTTGTCAAATACGGAAGTGCGAGTAGATGTATGGAACTGACCGGATCTGGAACACATGTTTGGATCACAGGAGTACACACACCTGGCCAGGTGGAACAATCGGATCTGAGTGCCGCGCCAGGTGCGCCTGGGGATTTGTTCGAATCGGCGGGCCAGGAACTTATTCGGGGATCACGGGAATGCGAGTAGGTGCCTACGAACTTGTGTCGAATCTGAGGAATTGCGAAGTAGGTACCACGAGCAATCTGGTACGTTGGGATCTTTACACTTATTCTTTGTTGATTAATCTTATCATATGTCTATCATTAGCTGACCGTCATGCAAAAATGAGTAGGATGATGCAATGATACGAGTCACGATCTGATCTTGGGGTGAGTCTTGCGTAGCACCGGCGGAGATCTTGGATTGCCGTCGGGCGGCGTGCTAGCTCCATGAGGGTGTCGTATGCCAGGGAATACTTAGGGCTGGGCGGGTTAATGCACCGCTCCACCTTGACAGTAATGTGTAGTAGTGATCATAGGAGGCCTGTCAACAGTGGCTAACTACCTTGTGAGGATCTTAGTAGCACAAGCCAGAGTCTTCGGAGGTAGCCAGCCTTGGCGTCATCATTCGTTCTTGGTCACAGGTAGTCGTATTGTCATATGTATTTCATAACTTATATTTATCTTAATCCGTGTATTTCTTAATGGATCGTAATTCCATATACTGGTAAAGGTATGATGGCGACAATCACACCTTATTCAGGTATTCTTATTCTTCTGAATCTCACTTTATAGGAATTGGAATCAATCCGTTCGGATCTTCCAAACTTCAGTTATGGCATTTTCATGCGACTAGTCGGTTCTAGATTTCGCAGGGACGAGTTAGAAATATTGTTATTTTTCAGTGAAAACTTGTCTCGATATTTGACATTGGATCTTTGTACTCCTTTAAATCTAAGATGTGTTAGGGGTTCTATTCAACTGGAATCACCCGATTGGATGCCGGAACTGAATCGTCGAAAGCGACTCGGGTACTCTATGATCAGATCTGAAATGGGTTGCACATAGCCCATTTTTGTGTGAATTTTGAGCTATCTAGAATCAAATTTGGAGATACCTATAAGAAAATATGTTTGGTTCTCCTTTATGAAGTCTATTTTAATTGGCCACTTGAATCACTCAATCGGATAAGAAGTAATACGACAAGTTATGCCAGCGAAATCGGCAGTCGAAAGCAGGAAAGAAAGCAGGAAACGAGGTTGTACGGTACAAGTCTAACTGTCTGGGTACAAATTAATGACGAGCAGAAGTTGTGCGGTACGCTGTCACAAAATGCCCATAATGTGTGTGTTTTTGTTCCACATTCTTCCATGTTTTGATATCGATCAACTACACTCACCTCCGAAACACACATCAAAAACATAATTGCCTTATTGTCGGCTCTATTCAATTCATCTTTCGATTTCATATGTTTCTTCAAATTTCTTTCATCAATTTCTTCCAAAACCCTTAATATGAGGTTATGACCCATCCTCGAACAAAAAACATATGAATATTAATTAGGGTTTACTCTAAACCCCACTCAGTCACTCTCGATTAACCGTGACTTAGTACTTGAGAGGATTTCATGGAGGCTTCATGTGCCATATGAGGTTTTACCCACCTTACTTGCCATCATTTTGAGTTGGAGAAACCCTAGCAAAACCCCATGTTTGGGGACAAACTTACTAACCAACCAAGCATGACAGAATTCATACATATCTCTTAGAATCCATAGCCAAGTTGGTTTCCATACCTTTTGAAGCGATCCCCTCTTCCTCTTCTTCTCTTCTTCTTCTTCCTCTTACCTTTACCTCTTCTCCCATCCGGTTCTCCCAAATGAGATTAATTTGGTCTTTTAAAATCCAGATTTTCTAAGGCCATGTTTGGCCCTCCAAATAAAACCCATTTTTGGGTTAAGTTTGCTTATTTGCTTTTTAAGCCCATAACTCTTGGCCATTTGTATTCCAATTTTTCCTTTATTTCATTTTGGCCTCAATCTTCTTAATCCATGTCTTTTAGGCCCCTTTTTGGACAAATTATAAAATTGTCCCTTAGTTTTTCTCAACTTTCGGTCTCTGTTTCCGGTTTCGCATTTAACATAAACAGTCAAGTGGAAAACACAAATCTGCTAGCACATGTCGCTTGGCCAGGGTATATTCCGGTGTTATAATATTATTGTAATTTACGAGAAACGTAATTTGTATCTTTAGGTGTTAAGTAGTATGGAAGCCCATCTAGTTCTGGTTGTGGAAAACCTTCTGTTTTGTTTTTGTTTTTAAATTCTTCTGGTCATCATTGGTTTAGTATCTAAAGATAACATAAATCAAAAATTAAGAGAACCTGAAAAAAGGACCTATAAAATATGGGAATGGAAACCTAAAAAAATCTAAGACCAGAGGGCTGACCAAAAAGAATAATAAATATTGGGAAAATTTTCATATGTCCAATGCTCTAACAATTTTTATGTAAGGTTTTTGGTGAGTTTCCTTTCTTGAATCCTACGCCACTGTTTTCTGGGTTTGCAGATGTAAGAATTATGTCATATGGGCCTTTGGTTTGCATGATGGTTAAATTTTTTATTAAATAATAAATTGCTCCAATTAATATTGTCGCACAAAGTTTGTTAATTTCAGGATTCTGAACCTTCAAGAAGACAGCGGAGTGGAGAAAATGTGGTAGTGCTGAAGATAGAAAAAGATCTAGGAATGATGGAGCATTAACAGCATGCCCAAGGAAGAGAAAGAAAAATTAGAGATGATTGCTCTGTACCACCAGCTGTGGATGATGAAGATGCACTCTTTGTACGGGAGATCAGAATCGAGGAACCGCCCATCCAAGATTCAATAGAGACACTCCAAAGAAGAAGCCATTTACCGGATGAAGGCAGACATGGAGGAAAATAGGTTCTGTTACTGCTTGTATGAGGAAGAAGGATGAAGGGTTCCTATATTTATACTGCCCATGCACCAGATTATTACATATTACTTCGTGTAGCTGATACAGGGGTTGCTCCAGTTGATGTTGCGGGCTGTACATGTTGGAGTGATGAGGTCTCGAGAGGAGGTGGGTTGGATTGAAAGAATTGATCATTGTTTGCATTTTCAGCCCTCCCTAATTTTCCTCTTTCCCATGTAATGATATGGCACCAAGATGTTCTGCAGATGATTATGTTGAATTTTCAAGTTTGTTATCACCTTGATTTTATGTTGTGTATATATGTACACACACTTTACAAGTTGGTTTCTTACATTTAAGACCATTATTATGAGAAAATGTTGGAACTAAGGGTGCTCAATGGCTGGAAGGATGCTATTGAAAATTGTTGGGACCATAAAAGTTTACTGCTGGTTTTAATGACATGGGCAGTGCCTGTTGTGGTATTGTCTGTGCTTGACTGCTTATGGTTCTTGATTTTACTGTAACTATCATCATCATTTACACCCTCCCGTCCCACTGTCTTCAGCTTTGTCCTCATGGCTTTGACCAACAGAAACTTTCTTCTGGGGTTTCTAGGCCGCACTAAATCTCATGATGTGGAGATTACAGGTGAACTTGTTAATCTTAATTATTTTTAGCTGTAAGTTTGATATGTTGGATTATGCTAAATTCAGCTTTCTGATGACCAGTGAAAATAAGAGTTGCGGATGGTATCAAGCAGAGTGGATGGAATACCTGCAACAACCAGTTCTTCCCGCAAGCCTAGCCTACGTGCTCCTCTTCTTCAATGTTCTCACGCCTGGGGGTTTGATGACAGCATTCTTAACGCAGCGAGGATCAAACTCGAGACTGTTGATCCGTTGCCAGAAAGCACTACCCTCAAGCCAACCTTAGGGGACCTAAACTTTGTAATATACTCACACTGCAGTTTCTCTAGGATCATGTACTTAGTAAAACTATGACAAGAACACTGCATCTGGATTGAATTGAGTATCAGGCTTTCTTTATTTTGGTCTAAAGGCTACCACACAAAGGGGCTTATATCTATCTCCATCGAATGCAACCGCTATTACTATCCATATCAGCTTTAAATTCCTTTTATGTAAAAAGGCTTGAGACTGTCACCACTTTATGGCCACTGAGGTTTCATGTCTCTAGGGTGATGTTCTTTATGGTCTAAACACCCATCTGTTCTGCAAATTTGTTGTCCTTATGTGGTTCGTTAGTTTTTGCTTCCCTGGGAATTAACTTAGGTCTTGTGGATTCTAAAGCACTTGAATACAATAATTTGTTTAAGCTGAGAGCAGGAAGATAAATTTCACAGCCTGCAAAACTGAGTGCCTTTACCTCTACTTTTGAAGTCCTAATGGAACTGCTGAAGTACAGCTATGGTTTAAAAATTTTCATTCCTCAATCATCATGATTTCATTGCTAGTGTAAGGCCGTGGCGGTTTTCTGCTGGGTCCATCCATCTATCGTGGGGGGTTTAGTGGACTATGTGCTTTCATGGGTGTGGCAGCAACATTTATATCTGCAAACCTGGTTAGGAGACTTGGCATATTAAAGGTTTGCTTCTTCCGTGAAAAATCCTGTTCTTGGTGTCTAGAGCCATCTATTCTAGTTCTTGTATTAATGAATTTAATGTACCAGGCTGGAGCTGCTGGATTGATATTTCAGGCTTCTCTTCTCACGATAGCTGTTGCTGTGTATTGGGGGTGGATCTCTTTCTCAAGCAGACCCACTTCTTTTTCTTGTGTCTGATTGTAAGTAGACTTGTAAAGCATCGGGATCAATGGGATGAAATTCCTGTCATGTTTTATTATTCTTTTACGAATGGATTGTATGTTTGGATATCAATTTCTGATATCTTTCATGGCTTTAACATGTCATTCTTTTCTCTTTTTTTTGAATCACATAATTTCCTTGGTTGGTGGATAAATCTACTTTTATGTGTAGGTACTATCAAGGTTGGGGCACATGTCATATGATGTTATTGGGGCACAGATTCCCATCATCCAAAGCAAAATCTTATTGGGACAACAGAGGCCTCTGTCGCAAGCTTGGCTGAGTTCGTAATGTTGGGAGTTGCAATAATTGCAAATGATGTTTCACATTTCGGATTTCTGGCAATGCTCTCACTTTTCTCAGTGGTTGGGGCAACGTGGATGTTCTGCCAGTGGTTGGGTGAATCCAACAGAAGAACAAGAAGTCTTTCTTTTGACCCTCAGTTATAATTCCCAATGAGTATCATTATTACTCCCAATATGTTTGTTCATGATCGATATGCTAATTTAACTTCGTCTTTTATTATTCCTCCCACATTGATTAAGCCCCAACTAGTCTCTCAAACTTTGACCAGAATAGGCCAATCCCAAACCCACCACCCCAAAGCCAAAACACACACACACAACCATCCCCCCAAAAAAAAAAAAAAAAAAAAAGATAAATAATCAACTCAAAAATAGAGTTCTTTTCTCTTTTTTATTTTCGTTAGAATTTCTGTGATAATCACGAATCCTAAATAATCAATCACAATTCATGTTCTCCTTCTGATGATGCTTCTGTCCATTGGCTTTGGATATCATATTTGATTTGTCCTTCTTAGGAATGAGGAAGCAATGTAACTCGAATGACCTTTTCACCATTTAAGTAATCTCGACAGGGTTTGTGTCATTAACCAATTGTTTGTACCAAATCACAGAATTAGAATCCGTGAAACATGAAAGAATTTACCTCATTCGGCAACTCCCATTTTATATTCCCCTGCGATGAAAATCACCTCCACACTCTATTTCTTGAACTGGTGAGATAGAAAATCAATCTGAAAACTTGTGTAGAGCATGATAGTATGATCTTCTTTGAATTGCTTCTGCATAGGTAACAAACTATAGGTGTGTGTCTCAGTATCTGGGAAAGAAGTTTGCATTGTGGAGACGGTCAGTTTTTCCGGTTTATAGAACATCTTATGCAATTCTTTTTCTTCTCGTGTTGTCCGGGCACTGAGCCGAAACAGAAGATAGCGTATACCTTACATATCCATCTATTTGGAAGCGCGGTAGAGAATTATAGATTCTCAATTCTACTTGACAGATCGTTGCTTTTGTTCAAACAGCTTCGAGACAGGAATCTGAAAAAATATCATTTGTATCCTTACCAACATTGAAATCACAAGCTGAAACACGTGTTATATACAGGTCTCCCATTTTCCCATCTGAACTAAAGGACTGATTATCGTTAATGGTGGGGACGCACGTACAAGCATTGGAATACTTTTGTAAGCTTATTGTTTCATTCAAAATTCTTTTCCTGGCAAATTACACCAAGCTGAATTCTTTTGCTTCTCTTGCTGTCTACTTTTAGCGATTTATAGTGCATATTGGATTAGCTTGATAGGACATAATATCATTAGTTGTTCCTGATTGCTATCATTTTGAGTGAAAATATGATGTTGATTTTCTACCTACAAAGTTTGGATAGACGACAGGTTTCAAATCAAACAAAAGATTTGACTCAGAATGGAGTGGTAGGGCAGAGCAGAGCAGGAGGATTAATGATTAATGTATTACAACCGAAAAAGCTAAGGTTGTGTGGGTCTGGTAGGCTGGGTGAGCTTGACTATCCAGTCTGCTTTGTTATGGGATCATGGGTCTGGGAAAGATTCATTCAATTACTAACATCATTGGCATATATTTCCATGGTACTAACCTTGAAACAGGATTATCTACATGGGGCCTGGGGGCGGGATTCGAGGTGTCGGTGACGGCATGGTTGTCCAATCAGAGCTCTGATTGGGTACCTTCTGGGACAGCACATGGATGTATTCCATAAACCAGTCCCTTAATTATGATTAGATGACTCATAACTCCAAATCCGGAACAGGTATCGCCCTCTCATTCGTCCTCATTATCATGTTACTACTGAAAGTCTTGGATATGAATATCGTTAGGTATCATGCATTGATTGGAATGTTGAAGAACCATTTGGATTGGTATTGTGTTTGAAACTTGTGAGAGATCAGGGGGGCTGTGTCCCACAAATATTGTTGATAAGGACCAAGCAATGTGGCTCATCCTTGTCTCTTTTCTACCTTTTTTTACCCATCTGCCCATACTCCCATTAGAAACCGACTGAAGCCTAAGGAAGTCTAAAACTTCCCAGAAGGTGGTGGAGCGGTTCCCAGCTTTCAGTGATTGCTGGTTGTGGACCATGGGCTTTTCTTGTTGGTTCTTAGACAGGCCTTGCGGGACCCAATTGGAAGGGTAGGGTTCTTAGAAAGGGTTTTTATCATGCCTTTCATGGGTCCATTTTGTCAGATCTTACAGCTCATTTTTGCCTTATTTTTATTTTATTATTATCGGTCTTAATGCTGCTTGTATTTTTTAAAGCTGGCGTTTATTTTCTTCCTTCTCATTTTTTAGTCTTGTCGTTGCATAAAGTTGATCTAGGCCAGGGCGGGCTAGCAGCCCCGGGGAGGAGGGGCAAAAAATGACCACGGTGGATTTTTAGAAAAAAAAAATGCATATGTAAGGGTTTGAATCTTTACCCTTTCATTCCATCTTTTTTTTACTTGTAGATCTATTCACATCGTTGGTCTTCTGATAGCATAAGGGTTGTGCATTCATTTTGCATTACATTTGTTGTGGTTCTCCTATTTTTATAGGGACTGAGTCTAGGAGCCTCCCACCCACACGGGGTTTGGCAAGGTAGACACAATCTCTAACAGTAACTATGTCGTGTTTGTCGGAAATTCATGTTGTTGCATAACTTGGTTTAATAAGCGAGTTTTGACCGTTATTCGATACGTAACATGGTTCGTTATTGATCGATTGGTTATTATGTTAATTAATATTTAACTTAGATTAACTCATTTTAATATATTTTTGTGTTAAATATTGATGAATTAGTATAATTTATATTATTTTAAATTATCAGAATTAATAATAGAGTTATACGTGTCAGTAGCCGTGTCACCCCGATTATTAGTATTGGTCATGAACAGAAATTGTTATTTTGACGTTTTATCATTCATGTGGTGTTCGGGTTGATGAATACTATAGAATACATGTTCTTGGCACAACCCGTGAATATGAATTGTCGTCGCTACGCCAATTCCTTTTAGTATATGATGAGTTTGAATTAGCTTTTCGTGCTTTAAAGTTCCTTTTAAACTGGTAAAAACTTTTTACATGTTCAATTAATTATATTAGAATAAATAAGTAAGTTTATGATTTAGGAGGTGTTTTGAGAATTTGATGTTTATTACTTAATGAATTAAATTGATTTTTAAGCTGAATTATATTTAAATTATTAATTTGAAACTTATTACTTGATTCTTATTTTAGGCATTAAAATATTTTGATAAATTAATTTAATCCTTTTAGAATTATAATCAGGTAAAGGATATTAGAGTCATAAAAAAAATCATCAAGTAGTAAAGGGATTGTGTGGTGTAGTAAGAATAAAAAGAAAGAGAGCATATTCTTAATTTCTTTCAATTAATGTATTTAATTCATTAAATAACTTAAATATAATTATTAAATTACTTTTAAAAGTTGATTTATCAAAATCACTTTTAAATAACTTAAAATGAGAGTATATCAAAAGAAACAAATTGAGAAAACACATTTTTATAAAATTAGAAATGACTTATAGAGTTGAAAAATACTTAATAGTATTTAAAAATGGTGATATAATGTATAAATTATTCTTTTAAAAAAGGCTTTTAGAAAATATATTAAAAGTGTTTTTAAAAGGAAACATTTTCAAATACACCTTATAATAATATTGAGGTAAATAAGATAAAATAAAAGGAAGCATGCTTGGGATTATTTTTATGGAAAAATATAATATTTTGTATAGAAGCATGTTTCTGAAAGAGTTTAGAAGATGGGTTTTAGAAGCAGTTATTTAATTCAAAGTAAAACAAAAATGGAAAAGCCTGAATGTTTTTATATGTTCTATAATTTTAATTTTTTTGTGATATTTTATTTTTATATTTTTATTTTTTCGGATATCCATCCAAAAACAAGTAAAGACAGTAAGACAACAAGCTTAAAAACAATTAAATAAGTTCTCAATATATATATATATATATATATATATAACTTAAATATTAAAAACATTCAATCTGTCATTAAATCTAACTCAATGATTAAAAGTTTTATGAAACATAAGTAAAGGAGCCGTATATGAATCTCTATATAAAGCGATAATCCCACATTATAATGTCAAGTGAAAAGATGTAAAAAAAACATTTCCGCAATAACTAATTTTTCATATTTTGAAAATTACTTCCCTTGAGACCTGTTTTTGTAACTATTTTCTAAATCACTTTCATAATTGAACAAATAAATTTGTTCTTAAGACATGATTCTTGGACACCTTTCCTCCCTCTCTTTATCCACTTGAACTATGTTTTATTGGTAACCTAATTATAGATTTTTATTTCATCTTATAATTACCATTTTTTAATTAAAATGTCAAAGTTAATAATAAGAACATGCTTGGTTCATATGCCTAAATTAATTGGTTAGAATGTTCCAATGTTTAAAGACTCGGAATCTTATATTAAATCTGATGGCAAAAAATAATAATAATAATAATAATAAGCAAAACATAATCAACATTGGCCGGTTATGTTGGCGTGGGCATCGGGTTTTGTATTTGGTCAGCGACACGTGGCACCGTCACGTCATCTCGATTATCATAATCTGTTTTTATCTTGTAATATTTCACCAATTTAATTGAATTCAACAAGATTAATTTGTTTTTATTTTTTAAACAATATTAATTTATTTAAAAATATATTCGTTTTAGAGTTCTAAGGAGTAACTTCAAAAATTTTCAGCATTGAATTTATACCACATTCGTATGATTAATATTATTTATAAAAAACATATTAGAGTGTGTTTGTTAACTATTTGAAACGATTTTTTGAAGAGTATTTTTCAAATTAATAATCATGTTTTATAGAATAAAAGTATGTTTGGATATTTATAATATTTTAAAAATAAAATTGAGTACATACCCACATTCTATATGATTAAATATTATTTATAAAGAAAAACATATTAGAGTTTTGTTTGTTAACTATTTTCAGAAACAGTTTTGGAAGTATTTTCAAATTAATAATCATGTTTATAGAATAAAGTATGTTTGAATATTTATAATATTTTAAAAATAAAAAAATTATGTAATGTTTAAAATTTTTTAATTTTATATATATATATATATATATATATATATATATATATATATATATCTTCATATATATATATATATATATATATATATCTTCTTCTATATATATATATATATATTAAACCAATTTTTAACAATCATTTTTGAAAAACTGTCTTTCTTATTTTATAAGTATAATTTTTATACAAAACTTTTAAATATTTTCTATATAATATGTTTTATTTTCAATCATCCTATGTATTTATTTAGGTTGAAAAAAAATTGGGATAAAGACTAAAAAATGTGAATTAAAATTATAAGAGCCTAATGATATATAGAAAAAAAATGTTTTTATTTACGAATGCTGGTATATATTTTCATGGAATGGACCACATCTTTATTTAAGTGAATGATATTTTTAATTAATTTAATATTACATTTGAATCATAAATTCAGGAATGGATAATTGAAGGAAATTGATAGAAGAAAGAGACAGATGCCCATCAATTGACTGACGTGTATGATGGAATAATAATATTAATTAAATAAATAATATTTAATATTTAAACAAATAAAATAAAAAAGGAAGGTATTATGGGAAAATTTCAAGTTACAAAGCGAAGCGAGGGTCACGTGAATCAATGCACTACCGCCATACCCAAAAACTCTCCCGTGTTTGTCGCGTGTATTCTACGTTTTTCTCTCTCTTACCTTTTCTAGTGTCTCGTTATTATATGCCTTCCTCTTTTCATCTCATCCCGCGATATTTTTCTATTTTCCTGTTTTTTAAAACTGTTCCCGATAATTTTTTTTTTGTTCTTCAAATTTGGTATTCTTTGTGTTTTTATGTTTTTTTAAAGCAGAAATTAAGCATCTATTTTCAAAACTTTATATATTTTTATAATAGAAAAATAGTTTTAAAAAATAATAGAGCAAAATACCATTTGATTCTTGATATTTAAACATAAGAAAACACTATTTGTTGTTGAATACTTCTGTTTTTGTACTTTGAATTATATTGTGGTATTTTTTGTATTTTATAACAAGATTAAAATTGAACAATTTATAGAAAGGGTTCTCTTTGTTTTTTTTTTTTTTGTTCTTTTGTTTTTCTTGCTTTTCTTTTTTTTTTTTTAAGCAGTTTTCAAAAGTACAACTAAACATTCCTAATATCCATTAAAAAATATAAAAAACATAAAATTAATATATTATATTTTTTCTACGTGAATTTTAAATTTTTTAATGATTTATGAAAAAAGTTGATGTTGTGTAAAAATATGGACTCCTCTTAATTTTATAAACTCACATTTTAGAGGTTGTAGTATTTTCATTTTGTATTCAAGTAGATATATTTATATAATATGGTGCAGTGCGCAAAAAGGTAATATCTCACAAATTTATGCTATATTTTAAAAATCTGAAGTCTGATTTAAAATGATTTATTCCCATTTAAACACTCATAGCATTTTGTTATTAGTGGGAAATACCTATAATTAATATCATTGATAAGACAAATAAATTTGGATTCATATAAATTGAAACAAGTGTTTTGAAAATTATTAAATTATTAAAAAAGATATTGGGTTGAGGAAATCACTCGAAGATGATCAACATGAATAGGTTTAAAATCTATCAAAAAGTATTATGAATAGGTATAAAGATATTCAATTAATATTTAAAAAAAAAAAGATATTCAATTAATTTAAAAAAATCCATAAACATTTGAAAATATGCATTAGATTTTCAATCAAGTCCTTTAATACAATTATAACCTTTGTCGTGCATTATTTGATGTTACAATATAATTCAAATTCAATAAAGTCATCATGTTTCATATTAATAGGTTAAAAGATATAGATGAGCATGAAGATTAAAGTTTTAAAAAGGAGGCCCACAAAATTTAAATTTTATTTATTTAAATGAAAAAAAATATATTATAAGGAGATGAAATGCGACATTGGAGAAATACAAAATTCAACATTTTTTCACCTATTTATTTACAATAGTGGGAATTGATAGATGACCCATTTTGATTGATGTGATTTCAGTCAGGAATTAAATCTTCGAAATAAAAACAAATAGAAATATGAATATAAATAAAGCTTAAATTCATACAAGTTTTCAATCATGTCATGTGAGAACACGTGGAGAATGACACCTTTTGGGTGGTTGAGTTTGCTAGCAGAAATCAAATCACTTTAATTTGAAAAATAAAATAAAATTGATTTGTCATTATTTGCAGACACATGTGAACGAGTACATATTTAAATTATACATTGAAGTTGGTTTAAACTCAGTATAACTATTTAACCTAATCTTTTTTTTCAAATAGTTTTTATTTAATATATAAAAATATTTATAACCATTTTATACTTTATAGTTATAACCATATATATAATGTGTTTAAAAACCATATATATAATGTAATGTAGGGGTTTACAAGTTTATGCTATTTTATACTAATGGCAATATTCATCTTTTATACTAATCTTCCATTCTTATAATTTAGGATTTCACATGAATTATTCAAAAAACAAAAGATTTTACATGAATATTTTATTCAAATAACTAATTATATCATTATATAACATGGGTTATTAATGATTATTATTTCAAATCCCCTTTAAATCATTAAAGATTTATCTTACCCATAATTAAAGGGTTTCTTGGAATTAGTTAAGGTAAGCATAAATTAATTGTAAAAATCTATAATTATAAAAAAAATAACAATATTCAGCATCAACTGTAATCAATTTTAACCCTTCTCATATTTTAGCATCATTGTTTTTTACATAAAAAAAATGATTAGATATCAAATCAAAACTAAAATATAAATAGTTAGCCAATTGAAATACAAGTGTTATTGGATAAAACTTACACAAGGGAAAAAGTCAGGTGAAGCTTTTAGGCATAAACTTTTATATATTATAATGTTTAAAAAAAAACATATATTTAAAAACATCTTTCAAAGCTTTCATTTTCAATGTCCATGGGTCAGGACTAATCACTAAAATTTTCAAATCAATTTAGGCGAGGATCTTGTGCAGTGGGGCCTCCATACACCTAGTATGAATAGACTCCAATCCTTGGATGATTCCCTCAATTGTTTTTTTCTATAGAGAATAGTTAATTATGTTGTATAGTGATATAATACTGAATGTATAGTGAATATATAGTTATAAATAATAATCATATTGATTACTATAAATAGATCCTGAATTTAACTTTGCATGAAATATATGAACACGAATGAAGAAGGAAAAATAATTATACAATCTCTCTCTTCTTTATTACAGAAATTCTTTTTCTCTAAATTAACCTACGATTACGTAAGAGTTTATAACAATGTTATCGGCCTTGACTATAATACAGAAAGTAATAACGTTATTTTATTTTTGTGCAAAAAATCATTTTCAATTTATCATATAGAGTTTACAAAAAATGTCAAACATTTCATCTCTCGGTTTTATTGCACTTGACATTTCTAGTAAAAACTATTTATCTTGGATCTGAATCTTTGGGATAAATTTAGAAATTTGAAAATCTTTGGAAAACCGTTAAGAAGGAAATCAAATGTCACACACCAGGGATAAAGTCTGCTTATTAATTACTAAACTTCGACATGGCAATCTCATGAGGATTTTAAATTAGTATTTGCTTGTGTAAAAGATATGCATTTTATGGTGAATTGAATAAGATGACCACCAGTGATTTTGCAAAACTCGTATGGCCGGATGCACTGAGGTTCTGAAACTTCATCAGTTAAGCGAATATATTGGACTACCCGTTAAAATAAGGCTCACCGGTTGAAACAAGCGGGAAAATATCGCGAAATAAGGCGTGTTATAAAGCACGTTTACAACGTTCCGCGCCTCGAATGTGCTCTGCGGCGAGCGATATCGAAGCGTAGATTTACGAATATTCTCAATTAATATAATGTCTTCTGATGTTGAATTTTCACAAAATAATGAAACTGTAATGAAAATCCTGTCGATGCTGCGTCTGCGGATGCGAAGCATTCCCAAAGTGAATGCGATATCGTCAAAATTATGATGAGTGGACGAAGGGCGGATAGATGTTCGAAGTCGAGCGGGTAAAACCGATATAACAGTGTGCTTCTTATCGTAAGAAAGCTGGTTTCACCACCAGAAGTGGAATAATAATGAGTTAAGACAAAGAGCATTAAGGAGAATACGAAAAAATCCCGAAACTCTTCGCCAGGCAGCGTGTTATAGATGTGGTATGAAATGACAACGGTCTCGTACTGTCGTGCGGCCAACATCTAGTAGATACGTATCAGCATCATTAAGGAAAATGAAAAGAAAATATAAAAATGAAGATTTTCTGAGCGGTAATAGAACGGTACCATCGTATTTTGATGTGATTTTCTTATAGGTCCAAATTGAAAATTTCGATTATTTGTGGATGATGTCAAATGATAATGTTAAATAAGTATATGTATTTTGGGGTATATCTTATTTTGATGTAATTTATTTTGGTGTGTTTTAATGTAATTTTATATTTTTGTATTTTTCTCTAAATAAAAGTGTTGAATTTGAGATGAATGAGGTGATGTATGCTGTGGTGCGACCACACATACAATTAGGGAAAAATATATTTCTTCAATTTAATAACAAATACCCTAGATTATTGGCACAATATGCAGTACATCAAATTTAGTGAAGGCGGGAAGAGCGAGATATGAATGCGCGAATGGAACCCGAGATTTCATATAAATGATGCATTATATTCTAGCAAATCCATAAGAAATTTCTTCTGAGTTTTAAAGATGTCCGCGAAATGGATCATATCGAAATATGAATGAAGGTAATAAAGAATGTTTATATATTACGCCATAATTTATGGAAAAAAAATTGTTGCGAGAAAAGCTCTTTAGCGTTACTCTGCAGAGTATATAAATACCGACCAGTAAAGTCACATTGAATCAAATGTTGTCGTGAACCCGAGAAGTTCAACGACCCAGATTTTTAATATTTGTGAAGGCAGACTGGTCATGCTTGGATCTTCAATGATACGGCGAATCATGAAACATTTCGAAATGAACATCAATTGAAACCAAAAAAGATTTTTTTGCCAAATGAACTTTCTTTATTAAGCTTGTTGGGGTAAGTTAATTGTCCGACCATCTATTAATAACAAAACCGCGATGAAGCCACCCGCCTTTTTGTAGTTAATACATGGGGATATATGTGACCTATTCATCCACCATGTGCACCTTTTAGCTTATTTTATTATCCCAATATATGCCTCCACTACATTGGTCACACGTTGCCTTTCTTTCTACACGCAATGTCGCATTTGCCGTAGTTTATTGCACAAATAATTTAAATTAAGAGCACATTTTTCAAACTATCCAATTAATACCATTAGACTTGATAACGCTTTCTCGCGAATTTACATCCCAAACTTTCAATACCTTAGACA
Source organism: Tetrastigma voinierianum (assembly GCA_016808115.1). NCBI lineage: Eukaryota > Viridiplantae > Streptophyta > Magnoliopsida > Vitales > Vitaceae > Tetrastigma > Tetrastigma voinierianum. The sequence continues at coordinate 305,414 of JAEQBH010003711.1, forward strand.
ATAATCGGGAGATAAATGTCAACATTCTATCGCTTCATAGCCCATACTTAAACGGCTAGCTAGGACCATCGATTAAACGCCTTCAATTAATACAGACCATTATCGATGAAAACCAAATTACCAAAGATTCATATTGTGACATGCTATTATGCATGCCGCGAGTCTAATAAAAATTAGATCAACATCTTACCATGAGACTTCACAATCAGATTTTGGTACACAACCAAATATTTCTCATTTACGACTTTTATCATAAGTGCTTCCATGCATTAATCAGACCTATTAATAACGCACCAAAATAACCTCAACGAGAATTGAGATTTACAAGAGGCTTGATTCGCGCCTATCATAAAATATTCAACCCATGACAGAGATGTTTTTAGAGCACGATTTGGTCAGACCGTCATTTTAATGAAACGTTGTCTTTGGCCAATTAGGTAGAAAAGTCGATCCTTAAGGACCACATGAGATCACTGGAATGCATCTACATTATCTCATCTTGATCAACGTACACTAATCAATGCGCGAACCTGCTTCAACGATCATTCATTCGCAAAATCTCAGAATCAATTACCGTGACGTGATTTGTCGATACAGTTAAAGTTACAGCTCATATCCCCGTCGCAAACGCGTCTGGAAGACGGCCGGCATCAACGGGCACAAAAGCATTCAGTCTAAAACACGCCAAGCGCGAAGACCCATCGGGCCAGAAAGACATAACTCCCTGGGTGTCGAGAACAAACGGAAAGAAACGACCACGGCGAGCCAAATATCAAAACCAAATCCCTTAAGATACAAATGAACAATAAATGTAAGAGGTACACAGACTAAAAATAATGAGATTCAATGTGTTTCATGCCAGATGGTGGCGGAAAATGGGATCAAATAATTTTGATGCTAATATTTTGCTCTGCGTTTCGTGACATCATACAAAATGACGACGCATCCGAGCCACAAAAATAAATTAACGAGACAAAGAAATGACGCACTAATGGAGAGAGGCAACGACGCACTACATCTATCGATAAACGAGATGTTTTCGACCTCGTATTCAAACACCGCAAGTATAAACCCCGCAGGAACAAACGGGTATTCAGAATGAAAAGTCAAGAACGCACAATGATATCATAAGGTATAAGGCGATTGGGTGAGCACAAGGTTTCACAAAGACCCTGCGATCGACCAAAGCAACGAACATATTCATCTGCTACGACGCAATCACATTTCGCTGATAAGTTTAGCTAAAGATCAAGAACTCGACATGCTGGGCCTTACTTTGGATGCTATCACCGCATATTTATATAGATCCATGTATTGCGCCGATATACATACGAAAACTAAGAATTTAAACTCCATTCACAGCTTAGTACAAAACCTCGTAGCATGTTATCAATTGCCTACAAAGATTCAGATGGATTAAAAATCCGACGTATGTGGTACAATCGCCTTAGTGAATATTTACTAAAGAAGGGTATGTGAATAACCCTATAAGGCCCATAAGCCATTAAGAACTAAATCGAATTTGCAATTATCATTACATGCTGACGATGAAGGCGAACTCCCAAGAAATTTCACAAAAAACAATCACATTTAAAGAAAGCACTCAAATGAAAGATTCTGAAACAAAATTCAGACGCATCAAGCAGACGAGCATTTTCCAAATGGAGGTTGTTCATCAATCAACATAAGAAAATCTCAAGCCGTTGATTATTTGATAAAAAGACATCCATTAAGCTCCCCATGGTTGTTGGGACATTTTGATGTGAAAATGACCCATTTGGCCGTCATAAAGCGGATGGCGAATTACTTGGTCTTGAAGTACCATATCTTAGTGTCATCGGGCGCACTTACGATCTCGCTAATCGTACAAGCACCGTATATCGCTTTTCCGCACCGATTAGCCGTGCATAGCCCGCCTCCAACCGTAGCACACGGAAAAGTTATCCAACATATATCATACTATCTCAATGACCATTATACGTGGGCTATTCTATTCAATAAGTCGAAAGAAAACTACTCATATAGACGCAGTGATATATTTCAGATCCATGTTCAGATCACAAACCGATGTTTCTTTAACTACAATCGAATCGCTATCTCACAGATCCGTCGCTGCACACCCGCTACATCATCAAATAATTCGTGGTAATTATTTAACTACCTGCTCTAATACAATGACATAAATTAGATCGACGATCCAATTATATCTGTGTTAATCATGTACTTCTTCTCCTCAAAGACAGTTCAACAATATATTATTTCAAGACAATGTCGCATGTATCAGACAAATCAAAGCGAGCAAGCATCAAAGGAGATAAAAAACCAAACACATTTCACCAAAATTTTTCTATACACATGAGTCAGAAGAATTCAGCGAAATCGACGCTCAAAGAATGCATCAAGTGATAATCTAGCCAGATCTATTCACAAAGGCATTACCGACTCAACGCTCAAGAAATTAATTTACAAGGCCGGAATGCGAAAAGTAAATGATATCGAGCTAATGTAGGGGGAGCATTTATTGTAAATTAGACAGACGTTATTCTTTTCCTTCATCTGTGCTTTTATCCCACTCCAGTTTTACTCCTGCAGCGCTTAACTATGCTAGCCCCATTGATTTTTTATTTATTTATTTATAACTACTCATTCATGAATATTAACGTGAAGTCACGCCCCAAACATGTGACTTCAGCGCTTCTCAAGATAGTGACCGTGATAGTGATCAGATAGTTATAAATAGTAATCATATTGATTACTATGTAACAGTCTCCAATTCTTGCAAATATATCATCGGAAATCAAGAGGAAAATAATTATCTGAAATCTCTCTCTTCTTCATTCCGAAATTCTCTCTCTAAATTATAGCTCTGATTCTGCAAAGTTTATAACAAATTATGAATAACTCAATACTTTTCAAGTAATTTAAATTTAATTTTTTTTTAATTTAAAAAAAATATATATTATAGTATTATGTTTTCATAGAACTCGAACCTAGTCCCTTTTAACCATTAAGTCAAGTATCATCGATAGAATAATATATTATTTCTAAAATATAATCAAAGTAATTTAGTGCTAATATGTAAAAGAGCGAAGTGGTAAAAGAGTGAGATATGGAATGGTGGAATTTGAGGGTCGAAATTTTTTTTTATTATTTAATAAAATAATTTTTATCAAATTATATGATTTTTTTTTTCAAAGACATGCTATAAGATTGGTAGGAACCCTAGAAAGGTTCATGAAAATGAAAACCACAATATATCAATTTCTCATAAAGAGATGAATACCAATCGTAGGTCGGTAATCGCGCCCCCGAGTTCGCCCTGCTCTGTCATTTCTGGGCCGAAAACAAACAGCCGCCAGCTCTGGCCGTAGCTCCACCGCTGCTTCCAGGCTCAAAACGGGCTTATTTCTTAACTGTTTCAGCCCAGTCTGAGCGCCCAATCGTTCTAAACGAGTCAACAGAAACCACGCTGGTTAATTTAATATTATCAGCAACACGTCGTTGTAACTAACGATATGAAAAACCAACCATAAAAGTTGCCAACGATTTCAATCACTTCCATCGCGTCCACGCGACTGATCGACCGCCACCGCTGGTTTACCCCCACTTCCCTCGCTCGACACGGCGACGCTTATCGACTTCATCTCGACCAAATCGACCGTCTCTCCGACAACGACGTCGCATCGCATCTCAACCTTTTCTCCTCCCTACACGCGACATCATGGGCCATCACAATTTTCTACCCATTTCCGTCGAATCCTCTACAAAGATGTTCGAAATACTTCCTTATTTGTTGATTTTGGGTAAATGCCGGTTGATTATTGTCGAATGTTAAGAATTTGAACGATTTTCTCATTCTAATTTCAACGCATTAATGTAATTTTAAATTTTGGGTGAGTAACGAGGGTTTGTCTCGAAACAGTGGCTAAGGATCCGAAATGAAGAGATAAACGCGACGCGCAAAGACATACAAAACTTGTTGACACCATCAACTCCCTCTTCTTCAACACCTGCACGATCCTTTCGCACAAGGTACCGATTTTGTTCGAGATACCCATTTAAATTTCGAGTGGAAGGAGTACCAACCCGCTTATATCCCATTCGTCACAACATCCCGTGATTTCATGCCCCAACTACCATGCCTCGAAATAAGAACACTGTGCTTTTCTCCCCTCAGACCAGCTTGTTTGCGGCTTCATTGTTGATTGCGAACTGGCCCATGATGTTGCTTTCATTTGCAAATTTATTTTTCCGGAACCCTTGTCAAGAGGATTATATTTTTCTAGCTCTGTTTTTCTGTTCATGTAAACAACTTGATGCAGTTGCATTATTTCAATTGTGTTTCCCATCTTTATTTTAGGCTATGCATGGTTCCAGAAAGTAGCAAGGAAAAAAATGGTTTTACCATGGAAAATATAATTAAAATTAGTGAAAATAAATTATTTAATTTTTAAACAGGTGAAATAAATTTGAAATAAGATATAAAAATAATCTATTGATTTATTTTTTTGACAAATCCTATCTTGTTATTTTTTTTTGACAACTTAGCTTCTGTATTTTTTGTAATTGTTGATGTTAATGACTCAGTCACTTCAACCCCCAACTATATTATTGTCCATTAGTATGGGCTTGAGTTCTTCATGGTAAAATATAGAGTTGGAGACAGAATCTCTCTTCAGCTTGATCCTTTCCTGAAACATGCATTAATTTTATCTCATTCAGGTATGTGGATGCTGTTATGACCATCCCTAAAGGAACTCTGTTTCCAATGTGGCATGAACCTTGGGTTTGATCGTGTGCTCATGTACCAAAGCATCTTGCAAACACAACATGCTGCCATGTGGAAACAGATTTTCATTTTATATGGGAAAAATCCTGTGGGATCTAACTGTCAAAAACATTTCAACAATTAATTAGATTGCAGATATTTTCACCAAAGTACGTAGCAGATTTTTATCTTCTATGAGAAAAGGTCCTATAAGGATACCTAACTGTCAAACACCTTACACATCTGATAAGTGATAGCCGCCCTTCTCTCATTTTCTCTCATTTTTTCTCTTGTAGCCTATTTTCCTGCCAGCTGTAGCAATTTCTGCTATATATCCTTATCCCCATATTTTAACTAAGACATAATAAATGTAGATTATCATCTCCAATTTTTTTTATGCTTGGTAAGTTAAAAAATAAGGTCAACTCCAAAAATATTATTTGATTGCAAAGTTTCTGGCTACTGAGCCTGAGCTCAATGCCTGGAGCCCCTAAAAGCTGACAAGGCCGGCGCTGAGCCGGCTTAAAATAAAATGTGCCTCAAATTTCAAATGCTCAAAAGTTTCTACTTACTGTTTACACCCCTATAGAAATCATCACGCACAGATAGTATATATCTCTATCTTCAACCGCTCTTCGCCTTTGTTCTCTTACAAAATCTATCTCCATCTCTCTCTCTCTCTTCTCTAAGCTGATCCCCCTTTCTTTCTTTGAGTTTTGCAGTCACTTAGATCATGATCTAGATTTGCCTCGCCTCTGAGTCTGGATTTTTATTTCTTAAATTTCATTTTTTTTTTTTTCCTGGATTTTTTTAAAAGACACTTTGATTTGACTACATGAAATATGCGAACTTGTTTCAGATTGAAAAAGTTAGGGACTTTGGTTTCTGAAAGTTTGTTTGTTTGTTCTTAATTTAGATTTTGATGATTCGTGTTCTCTAGTTTCTCCAGATCCCGAAGAATTGGAGATATTCTATCACCTAAAGCCTGGATCTTTTGATTAGCTTCTCGCTCAAAGTTTCGAGCTTTGGACCCAAAGGTTGGATCTTTTTGCATCATCTTTTATTATTTCAATTATTTGATAATCTTCTTGTTATTTTCTAGATCTGGAGAAATACGATATTTTTTCTGTTGATTTTGAAAGCTTCAGATTTGTGGTTGTAGTCTGTACCTTTGCTTCATCAACTCCTGATTTAATCTATCTTGCAAGTAATTGGATTTTTATTTTATTTCTATTTTTTAAAGAGTTCCTAGGCACATAATTATGCTTTTTATTTTAAATTTTATTTTGTTATATTCGATATCACTTACCAAATCCTTGCAAGATTGCCAGAATAGGATTATAGATTTCTTGTTCTGGGTCAGAATTAGCTGGGTTCCCAATGTTGCATGTAGTTGTTGTCAGATTTCTCCGATGTGCAGCTATGATGCGAAATTCATCATGGTTGATGGTCTTTAAAAGAGAGGTGTTGGTATCCCATGTTAAGATTGAGGAGGCTCATAGCTTTAGTGCTGCGGCGCCTCAAGGCTGCGAAGGCCTCTTGAGTTTCTAGCTTCCAAGGCGCACTTAAGGCTTTTGTGTTGTGGAATGTAACTTGATGTACACAATTCTTTATAAAATATAATATATTAATAAAAATTAAAGATTCTTAACATTTAAAGAAAATTTCAACAAAATAAAGAGTGAGATTATATAAATTTTAATATAATTAAAATTTCAAGAATAAAAGTGTTTAAAAGAAATTATAGTTCATATAGCGTGCCTTTTCTGTGGTACATGTTTTGGAAGAGGTTTAACTAGAGAGTGGTTGTGCCTTGAGTCAGTATGCTTAAGGTGCCTTTTAAAACTATGTGGAGGCTGGGTAATTCATGCGCTGGTGGGGAAGTGGAGAAGCATATGTTGCTTGAGTAGCCTTGATTTAAGCACAACACCGGTTACTGTTTTTTCCTGGGCATGGCAAAATAACCTGTTTACAGGTCCTTGAGCAAGCTGCAGTGGATTCTGCATCTCAGTGGACATTAATTACTCCTTGTGCCACAACCATTCATTTGTTTTTGGAAATAGATTGTGTTTTCTGAAATGCTGTTAAAAATATAGATGACGATAACACAATATAGAACCTTGATGGAATGTGTAAATGGGGAATAAACTTCTACCTATTGGTAGAAAAGCCTTGGATGTTCCATAACTTCTGCTATCTTGGAGTCAAACTCTCATCCTCGATAATTTGATGATAGAATGTCTTATATCTTCATGTCATTGGGAAGATTAAATAGAAGGAAGTGAGACCTCTTTGAAGAGGAGAGGAAATGGGCCTTTTCTTTTACTGTCTTCTTTAATATGTAGAAAATTAATTTAGCCCAATATAATATCTAGGTCATGTTGGTAAATTGTTGATAGGACAATCAATGAGTTACCTAATAGAATTGGTGCAATTGATCAGAGTGAAGTTGAAAAAAATGGAGGAGCAGATGGGGTTGTGGATGGATTTGAAGCATATTAACCTAACTTGGAGGTGTCCACTGTGGAACCTTGGCTTGAGGTTTAGGAAAGGGGTTGCCAATCATGTCGAACTTAACTTTAAAATATTGTTGAAAAAGTGGGACAATGCAGTCTTAGCAATGTCACAGTGAGGAAGAAGGCTCTTAAGTAATTAGGTTTTTGGGATGCTAATGAGACTGAAGGTGTTTTTTCTCTTGCTGAGGTAGATGTGAGGGTTTTTGCTAGGGAGAAATTCCATATATTGGCTCTAATGGAAGATACGTCTTGGAGACAAAAATCAAGGAAAATTTGGCTTGAGGAAGGAGACAAAAATTTTAAGTATTTCCATGACAACTTCCCTTAAAAAAAGAAATTTCTTAGCCATAGTCAAAGTAAATGGGCTAGTGGCTTACAGTTTAGTTACAAGGTTGAGGTCTAGCATGAAGCGCTATTCTTTGGGATGCTGAAGATTTGGAAGCTAGAATTTAGAGGTCTTGAGATTTAGGTGTTAAGGGTGCTGAAGGAGCTGAATGCTGAAGAAGAGCATGGACTATACTCATCAACTTTAGTGGGAATTTGTGAAACAAGAAGTGTTGCTTTGATGAGTGTCCTGTATGAACATGCTAGGCTTTTTTGTTAAGCTTAACTCACCTTTTGCACATCTCTTAAAAGAAAAGGGCTATTAACCTGTGGCTTAGGGTCAGTGTTTGGTTTATATCTCTATAAGTCATTGACAATGGTGTTGGCTATATATGCATGAAAAAAGGAATGGCTGTGGTTTCTATTTCAAAACGCTTAGAGGGAGAAATTTGATGTAGTCTTGATAGGAAATGATAAAATAGATTTTGTGTTAAAAGAGCATGGTTTGTGGATTCTTTTGCAAGCCTGTTTTCGAGAAAAAATATTATCATGTGAATTGAGATTTTTATTTAGAAATTCTTGCTAAGATGGGGTTTGGATAAAGATGGATAAATTGGATAAAATGGTGTACATCTACACCTAATTTCTAAGTATTACTAAACGTTTCTCTTAAGTATTACTATATGTATTAGTAAACAGTCATTGTAAGTTTGCTAACAAGGGCATACCTATCTATGAATTGCCTTCTCCCATAAGCTTCCACACATACCTCTTTAACATCACGATAGCACCACCCTCATTTCTATATTTCTTTATATTTACTCAAGTCATTTAATTTAATTGGATTTGATATGTAGATCAAAAGGATTTAAAGTATGAGATCATTGATGACATTGAGAAAAGCCCTCTCCATCCAGCTCTCTTCTAACCATGTTTTGTTATTTTGGGAAGGATTATATTATCCTTCACTTGCACTTCTAATCCATCATAACTGAATATGATTGGTTTTATATCTAGAAAAAAAGAAAGGATGATATAAGATCAACAATAAACAAAAAGAGGGAATTGTATGTACCATATGTCTAACATATATAGATCAAAAGGATTTAGAGTAACTAGAGGATCATTATTGATATATATTGAGAGTTATTTTTCACCTCTTCTAACCATTTTTTGTTATTTTTTGAGAAGGGATTTATTATCCTTCATTTGTGCTTTTAACTTATGATAGAATGAACAAGATTGTTTTAGAGGTCAAGAAAGAGAAAATAATAACACAAGGTCACCAATTCATATCCAAAACAAAAATAAATATATAAGATGAATAGTCCAAAAGAAGTCAAAAGTGTGGAGACACTAGGTGGATGATATACCATATAAAGTGTAAAAACGAAAGAACATATTTATCACCAAATATGTCCCAATATGTGGTCATATAATCATGGAAAAGGTAAACAAATCTGGTAGTAATTATAATTACACTGCTCAGCTACGATGTATTCGCCTCCTCACCTGAAAAAAAAAAATTAAGGTTAAGAGAGTGATCAACATTGATAGTACAGCTCAAAGATAACATCTATAAAGATGTTTATAATTATAAAAAATTTATGGCATAATTGTTATAAGAAGAAAAACAAAACATATAATTAAAATTTGCATATATGTGATTTTTCTCGCTTCCATAGGTGGGCTTTTTTCTAAACGCCTCCTTGGATGCGTGAATATGGAAATAGAAGGTGCAAGCTCTTCCACATCATTCCATGTCCTTCAAGATCTCAGGAAGGAGAAGGAGAAGTAAAAGTGTCTATTACAGAGAGAAGGGGTTTTATCTAGTGGATACGTTTGGAGAGGAGAGCGAAAATCTTTCAAGGGAGAGAAACTGGAGAGTTTGGACTTTAGCAAAGAGTTCTGTTGTTTGGAAGTTGAATGGCAAGTCATTCGCATTGGAATGCAAGAAGAATGAACATGAGATTTCTCACAGTTTCATAACCACGAGGAGGAGACACAAGTTGTTTATCCTAAGGAAGGGTATAATCACTGGGTGGAATTGGCTTCATCACAGTAAAGTGCCATTAGGTTAAAGGCAACCTAAGGAGAGAAATAGGTCCTCACCGAGGATAAAGTTTACAGGGAGGAAGCACGCTCTTTCTTCAGAGTTCGGTTTACAAGAACCCTCCCTTTACTAGAATGATAGAGAGTAATGAGATTCAGAATATTGATATGGAAATAAATCCTAAAGAAGAATTTTGTTGTAAACTTGCAATTGAGGGAAGGAAAAGCTACCATCAACATTCCGTAGGATCTATAAAGCTTCAATCTTAGATATAAACTTCTTCCCCTGTAGTGAGGTTCTTCCTGGGCCAAGGGGAAAGGTAGATCTTAGGGGTTGCGACATGATGTTGTGGAAGACAAAAGCAAGCTCACGAGCATGTCATTGAGTGAAGATGTGGGCACTATTCTGACGTGCGAATGACAGGGAACATGGCCGTCGCCAATGGTGCTGGGTAGGAATGGGGGAGCAACCATTCATTCGCTTTAGAGGCCATGCCCGCAGCCTAGGCGGGTTTCTCCTTAAACGCGGACCTTGAGCAAGACAATGAGATCCATTGAAATCTGAGCTTGATATACTGTGGTACCCACCCATGACACCCACTCGGCTTATAGCCAAACAAAAGTTTTCAAGCTCTAGTTTGTGTTTAAAGATGAATCAAATTAGCCAAAGTGGGGGCCCTTTTAGCTTAGGGAGGAAGGGCCAACCTTAGGTTTTCTCCTAGGCTATCTATCCTCCAAGAAGTTCACGCTCTAGGGAAGCCAGATTTGAGCAAGAGTGTGGATAGTCCTTCTCACAGGCATGCAGAACAGAGAACAGAGATCACCCGAGCCAAAAGCCCCTCAAGGTTTTAAAAACAATGCAAGTCCCCGCACCAGTGAACTAACGATGAACAGCAGAGAGAAAGTCCTCCAAATGGTAGCTTCTCAGTCGCCCCTTCTTCTTTTTAACCAAGTCCTCAACATGGACTCGTCAAGGGGGATCTTTATTAAGTGTGCCATGGACAATTCCGTGGCCGTGGTGGTTCGGGGCGTAAAAGAATGTGACACTTTACACACACCCCATGCCCCCACATTTAGAAGTAGGCTTGTATGAGGTGCGGCTGGCTCTTCTCTCACAAAGAAGATGCGACTGTAGATGAAGTGTTCGAGGAAGGACGTGGAAGGAAACCCACCTACAAGATCAGAACTCATATGCCTGTAGCAAAGCCAAGAAGGTGAGATTAACATGATGAATAGCGTTCATTAGTGCTAGTAGATCCTGCTTCTAAAAAGCAAAGGGTCTCAATGAACATTGAAATTTGACAGAGAGTAAGGGTTTTATCTATGATAAGATCATCCATGAAGTTGAGAATAATGTCTTTGAATACTAAGTAGGGGAAAATGATGCCACAAAAAAGGAATAATCAAGTTTTTGAAACCCAATGTCTTGATGTTTTTTGCATTTTTAGAAACAAAAAATGGTGCCACATTAGAACTGGTTCGAAGGGTAAATTGTAGATCGCCACTATGAGCTGAGATACAGAAAATATAAAAGGAAAGAGGGTCGGGCTGATCGCCAGAGGAAAGTCACATACTTTATCTCTGTGGTGGATTTAGAAACCGCTGAGGATTACTTCACTCGTGTTCATTGGTGCCATCGTAGGATGTGGAGGACCCACGCGCGCCAGGGGTGGATCAATGTTCTATGGTTCCTAGGAGAGAAACAAGGAAGGTAATGATAGGGCAACAAGACTTCTGTGCTCTAATTATATATAACTAGAAGATCTTCTCTCCGCCACCAGTAGGGTCAGAGAGAACCAGAATGGCTGTCATATGCTTTTGTCCTCACGAGCTTGGCAGAAAACCATTTATGTCATCAAATGATTTTGCCGCCCTTTTAGATCACTTTCCAATCTTATCAGGCTATGTGGGGAAAGCCCTTATCATCGTAGGTAACCACAAGTCTAAATTTGAAACATGTGGCTCACAGGACTCAGTTTGGAAGTAGGGTTTATTGATTGTGGATTGGAAAAGCTTTATTTTTAGTGGTTTCAGCAGTTATATAGTGGTGGAAAAGCTTAAAGCCTCCTAGAATTAAAATGAAAAATGTTTTGATTGTATGAAGTTTTTGGGTAAGTGGAAGATAGAAAGAAACAAGCTTTATAGAAGATGACCATATAGGACTTTATTGGAGCTCAAAGACCCTTATCCCAAGTTGAGTTGGATAAGAAAGGTTCAGAGGTGGAGGATTTCAAAAAATGGGCTATGATGGAGGAGATAATCTTGAGACAAAAATCCAGAGAAGTTTGGTTGAAGGAGGGTGACAAAAACACAAGATTCTTTCGCAAAATTGTAAATTCTCACAGAAGGAGGAATGAAATTACAAGACTGAGAATTATTATGGTTTCGGTCAAGGAGTGGGAAATTTGCAGCATAAATTGTAAATGCTTTCCAAACACTGATTCGAGACTAGAATCAGAATTTAGAAGGCTGAATTTCATGAGTTGAATGACAGAGGAAGTCGGTTGTGCTCTTAAAGAATTGAATAGGAAAAAGCCCTAGGGCTAGATCGCTTCATTAGTGCCTTCTGGAAATTTAGTTGGGATTCTCTAAAGGGGGAGGTTATGGCAGTGTTCAAGGACTTCTTTGAAACTAGTATGTTCGTGAGGAGCATTAAGTCTACTCTCATTATAATGGTTTGGAAGAAGGGCGGGGTTGAAGATTTCTAGGACTTTAGACCTATAAGCTTTGTGGGTAGTCTTTACATGATAACCAAAGTCTTACCAAATAGACTGAAAAAGGTAATGTATAGGTTGGTAAACAAAACGCCTTTGTGTGGAAGGGAGGTATATTTTGATGCTCCTTTAATCGCGAATGAAGTAATAGGTTGTATGTTGAAGAGGCATGCGAAAGGTATCCTGTGTCAACTGGACATAGAAAAAGCCTACGATCAAATCAATTTCTTCTTATGGTTCTACATAAAATGGGATTTGGCACTAGATGGATTGCTTTAAAATAATGGTGCGTACAGGTTACAATAGAAGCCCGAGGAGGCTATGTCAAGGAGATCCCTTTTCCCCTTACTTGTTTTGCCTTCTACATGGAAGTTATCTCCCTTTTAGTTGACAAAACTGACATTTTCCCTACTTGTTTTGCCTTAGGCATGGAAGTTTTCTCCCTTTTAGTTGAAAAGGGAACATTTGGAGGTTTCTTATTAGGCTATTTTGTTGAGGGTAGAAGTGGGAAAGCAGTGCAAGTTACCCATATGCTTTTTGTAGACCACAACTTAGTTTTTTACAATGTCTTCGAAGATCAATTGATGTACCCGAGTTGGATTCTGCTTTGTTTTGAAGCCTTGTCTGGGCTAAAAGTAAATTTGGACAGAAGTGTCATTTTGCCAGTGGGAAATGTGGAGAATGTAGATCAGTTGGCTCATGAGCTTGGATGCAAAGCTTGGGCCCTCCCCTCAATTATTCAGGCCTTCCGCTTGGGGCTCAGCGCTATGCGGTGAGCGTTTGGGAAGGAATTGAAGAAAGATTCTGTAAAAGACTTGCCTCATGGAAAATTCGGTATGTATTAATAGGGGGAGACTTACGGCCCATTTATCTTCTCTGTCTCTTCATGCAACCTAAGAAAGAGAAGGCAATACTGGCAAGTGAAGGAAAATTCACTTGGTAATTTGGAAAAATGTTAGTAAGAGTAAAGACAAAGATGGCTTGGGTATAAGAAACTTTGACCTGCTGAATAAAGCACAGTTGGGAAAGTCGGCCTGGAGGTTCGTAATGGAGGAAACTTTAGCCTGGCATAAGTTCATCAGTGTCAAATATGAGTGACATCCTACTTGAAGCTTGCAGATCGTAATGTTTCCACAAATCACTACAAAGGTTGAAAATTGTAGTTGTATTCATTCTAAACATATTTTGACATCACTTTTCATTTCCTCTTAATATATCCATTAGCCACATATTCTCTGCATGAGTTGAATCCATACAAGGTTGTTTATGTAAGAACTTCAGATAATGCTTAGATATGGAAATAACAAAGCCATGTCGATGCATTTTCCCATGCATTAGCTTCTTCAAGCTCCGATAACATCATTTCATCAATAACTTCATCGGTAGTTATATATGATCTAGAGAGGGGGTGGCTCACTTATATACCTAGATGCAGTTTTGGGTAGCTCTGTGGAAAGTTATATCTAAAGAAGCTTCACAGCTGAAGCAAGGGTGTGTGTTTGAGCTTGGCTAGGGCAAGAAGATTAGATTTTTGGGAAGATGTTTGGTGTGGTAACTCTCCCGTGTGCATCTTTTCCCTCTTTGTACTCCATTGTGGACACCAAAAGGACAAAGGCTGTTGAGGTGTGGGTTTGGGAAGGAGGATCAGGAGCCTGGAATCGTAACTTTACTAGGCCTTTCATTGATTGGGAGTTGGAGACTGTTCAGAATTTCATTGGTGTTTTAAGCCGAGCTCCATTTCCACACAGCGGAAATATATTTTAGTATGGAAAGGGGACGACACAAGTTGTTTCACTGTTAAGTCCTATTTTAATCTTCTGGAAGTTTCCTCCCCCCTATTGGGCTCAATTAAAATACTTTGGAATCACTATGTCCTCTCTAAAGTTGGCTTTTTGCTTGGGAGGCTTGGTGGAGTAAGGTTTTTATCTCTAGTGAATTAAAGAAATGCAGCTTTCACCTACCAAGCAAAGGCCTTTCCTGTGGGAGAGAGGAAGAGCCTGAAGCACATTCTTATCCATTGTACTTTGATATGGGGACAATGGATTCATCTTCTTTTTGCTCTTGGGTTGAGTTGGGTGTGCCTCCTCTTGGTTAGAGACCTTCTCCAGAGCTGGATGCATTTCCCAATGAGGAAAAAGCAAAGCCAGTTTGGAGGGCAGCCCCTCTGATTCTCCTTTGGCCATATGGAAGGAAAGAAACAAAGTTATTTTTGTAGACACCCCCTTCTTTGTCCATAGAGTAAAACTTAATGTTATTCATTGTTTGTTCTCTTGGGCTAGATACACTTCAGAATATGGACCTCTTACATATTCCAAATTTCTAATGTTTGATGAGTAGGAACTTTGAATATATTCATAGGAACTTTGAATATATTCAAAAGGAGAGTCTCCAAAATAATGGCTCAAGAAGTACAAGAAAACAAACCTAAACCCAGACAAAGGCCCATGACAGCCAGAAAAAACACAAACAAGCCCCAAAAACTGTACAACCACACCAGTGTCGCGCAAACTCAACCAACAAATTCACTCCTTCCTATGCTTTCCACACCCTTACCTGATTACCAAATTTCATAATTTTTTTACACCATCCCTCTTGTTCCTCTTCATACTTCCCTCTTACTATATTTCCATGAAGGTTCTCCTTCATTCACGAACCTCGAACTCCATTTACGAAGGAGGATCTTATTGAAAGTGGAGTGATTCTTAATCCCCAAATCCCTTTTTATAATGACAAACTGTCATTATTGAATGAGATCATTGTTCAAAAGCACCAACTCCAGCTAAAAGTCCCTTTGAATTCATTCAATCCTCATTCTAACCAATTTAGGAAAAGATTTTTAAGTAGGTAAGCTAGCCAAATTACTTTGAATCAAGATAACCCTTCCATCCTTATAGATGTAAAATCCTTTTCCGCACGGCCAATCTCAGCTTCTATTCTATTCCATCCCAACCCTCTTCAGCTTTAGAAAAAACCAGTTGGGCTTCTATTCATCAAAAGGGAAAAGGGGGTCGTAGATAAACACCAGTTGATCCCATCTTGCCCATAATCGAGAACAAAAATGACTAATCCACAAGGTCATAAGCCTTCTCAAGGTCAAGTTTACACAACACCACACTCTCTTTGCTCTTCAAAATTTAGTCAATAGCCTTATTAGCGATAAGGGTTGTATCTAGAGTTTGATACCTTTGTAGAAATTAGCTTCCCTAACACCAATTTTGGTTTATTAGCAAGCACTTACTTCCAAGATTTTGACCTTCCTCAAGCAAAACTCAGTTTTTGCCATCCTCCCTTGCCACTTTCCTTGCTTCCAAATCCTGTTCATTGAGTAGTCTTGTTTCCTCTTTTTTGATCGGCAAACAACAGGAGATATATTCAAAGAAACTGGGACGAGCCCAATCAGCATGCATATGTTTTAAAAACAAAAAACAAGACCTGTAGAAAAAAAAACCTGATGATACTACTGTGCAAGTGCTCCATGGACCTGCCCAATCCGGTGACTCTTGATAGCACCTTTAAGTACATCTTGTGTATACCTCCTCTATTTCAATAAACATTCGAAAATTTAGTATTATGTTAATTTATTTTTAATACTTATAAAAAAATATTAAATTTGACTAACCTTGCAATTAAGCTCGTGGTCTGCAAATTATATAGAACCTCTCTTTTTAAAATAAAAACAATTTTCCAATCACATGACAAATAAGCTCATAGTAATATGAATTTCTTAGACATTTTTCATTTGTTTTCACTTATTTTATAAAGTTGTATTAAACATAATTATATAAAAATAAATAAATAAAATAAAAAAATATTAACAAAAATGATTTTTTTATGTTTAGTTGTCTAATAATTTTTTTTTTTTTAAAATAAAAAATTAAATGTAAATAAAATTACTTAAAAATTTCCATTTTTTTTTAAATTATCCAATTTTTATATTGATAAATTAAAATAAATCAAATTGATTATGAGTCCTTGATGTATGAGAGCATGAAGGACGATTGCATTGAGATAAGATATGAACCGGCAAGTTGCTTCAAAGGTTTTGTCTTGTGTGGACTACCTAGTTAGGGAAATCTAAAATATAAAGTTTTTTTTGTTGCTGAAAGTATTAAAAAAAGAAATAAAAAAATATTGAAATTTTCTTATGTTTGACTGTCTAATAAAAATGTTAAATAAATGAAAAATCAAATGTAAATAAAATTATTATTATTATTATTTTTTGGTTTTTGAAGATAAGAAGCTTGCTTTGTTTAAATGTTTAATCAATAATCTATTATTGATGGTGTGTGGACGTGGAAAACAGTGGTCTTATATGATTGTTTGATTGAACATCCAAAAGTCTTATGTTATAAGACAAGTTATAAAAGGGAGTTAATATTCTTTTTATGAATATAATGTTACAAATTCTATAACTTCATGTGTAGGGTTCATCGTGTTCATCTTTGCATATGAGTGATGGAGGATAAATGTAGCATTATGAAATTTATGATACACATAATGAATAGGATAAATGAAATGCATAACCTATTTGTAACTCCATTATGAGATTTAATATATATATGCATAATGCATATTAGTACTGGATGATGAATGCATAACCTATAAAATTAAAGTGTATGCATTCAAAGTTGTTGTATCTCACCATTACAAATTATTTGCACTTATTGATGAAGAATAAAGGTATAATTCTCATATGGTCTTTGATGGGAAAACAAAGAGTTTTTCTTTACTTTAAGTAAATGGTTAAGGTCCCAAGTCACACTCTCAAGTTTTATATTATTTGGTTGTTTACTACAACTACACACCACACAAGTGACCCATCAACTTTTGAGAGTTGCGTTGAAAACCTTAGTTAGGAAGGATTCACAAGGTAATCTGCTCACTTCAAGTGTCATTATCTTATGGACCAAGGTATGGAGATCACCGTTCTTTTATCTTTTCTTAAGGATTGAACTTAATATGTTTTCATGCATCTAAAATTGGTTTTAAAAATAAAGTTGTTTTCACATAAGTTTTTTAACAATTGGTATCAGAGCCAACCATTTTTTGATCTTAAAACATAGTTTTGGGTTTTGATTATTACTCAATATTATTGACAACAAAAATATTGAGGTGTGTATATGAATGATTTGTCAAATTATGAGGCAAGTGGTGATCAACCCAATGGAAGATCATCACCATGTTTATTTGTATGATAAAAGGTTGAGGAGGTTTTTATTACCCAATGATATTAAACTTCTTTATGAATCAACACTTTTATTTTTTATTACATACATATAATTTATTAATTATAATCCATCCCAACGGAAGAATTATGATATTTTGAATTTTGTGATTGTAGTTTGGACTAACGAAAGAACTATAATCTCATATGGTTATGATTAATGAAATATCTAACTTTTTGTCATAGTTAGAGTATTGTTAAGTGTGGTGTTAAATATTTTATTGACATAAAATAATTTACCTTGGATCACTTTTATTTTGCAGCTATGAATCCGACTACTATTATTGGTTATTTGTCTTATATTGAACAATTAAGTGGGGCAAACTTTAAAAAATGGAAGGAGCAAACTGGAATTGTTCTTGGTTGTATGGATTTAGACTATGCCTTATGAGAGTCTAAACCCACTAAGCATAACTCTAAAAGCACTAATAAACAAAAGGCTTTATATGAAAAGTGGGAGCGCTCTAATCGTATGAGTCTAATGATTATGAAATGCTCAACCACCCTTGCAATCCGTGGAGCTATCTCAAATTCAAATAATGCAATGAGCTATATGAAATCAGTTGAAGAACAATTCTTAGGGACTTCCAAGTCCTTAGCAAGTACTCATGATTAAAATGATAACAATGAAGTATGATGGTCATAGCGGTGTGAGTGAGCATATTATGAAAATGAGTGATGTGGCTTCTCAATTGAAAGGAATGGACATGACAATTTCTAAAGGGTTTCTCATTCACTTCATTATGACTTCCCTTCCTTCACAATTTGGTCATTTTAAAATTAAGTATAATACTCAAAAGGACAAGTGGAAGATGAGTGAACCAGGTACCATGTGTTCAGAAGAGAGAATTTGAAAGTGGAAAGGCTTGATATGGCTCGTCACTATGGCAAGTTTAAGCAAGAAACCCTTCGAAGGCAAGATGTAAGCGAAAGCAAGGTAATTAAGTCAAAAATGGGCAAAGGAAAATAAGGCGCAATGTCATTTTTCCAACAAGAAAGGTCACAAAAGAAGAGATTGTTATGGTTTTAAGGCTTGGTTGGAAAAGAAAGGTAAAACTCACTGCTTAATGTCTTATAAATCTTATTTAGTCGATGTGCTACCAAACTCTTGGTGGATTGATATCAGTGCAGGCATTCATATAACAAATTCTTTGCAGGGATACCTTACAAGCAAGGGACTAAGTAAAGGAGAGCAAACCATCAATTTAGGAAATGGAACAAAAGTGGAAATTGAGGCTATTGGCACTCTACGTTTAATTTTGGACACTGGTTTCATTATGGATTTAATAGATACAATTATATTTCTGGTTTTTTACAAAACCTAATTCCAGTTCAAAACTTGATTCTTATAGGATGTAGATTAAAGTTTGGATCATGGAATTATTTCCTTGTTCTATAATTCTTGTTTGGTTGGCTCTGGCACTTTGCGTGGTAATCTTTATGCTTTGAATTTAGATTACAAATACTCGGAATCTCTTTTATCCTATCATGTGCATGAATCTTCTAGAAAACGAAATAGAGTGAATGAAAATTCATCAATATTGTGGCATAAGTTATTAGGTCACATTTCAAGAGAAATAATGGAACATCTTGTGATATATGGAATTTTAGTTTCACTTTATTTTTCTGACTTTAACATTTGTGTTGAATGCATAGAGGGAAAATACACCAAGATTAGAAAAATGGTGTCTCAAGGGCCTAAATTGTTAGAATGTATATATTGACATTTGAGGATGTGTCCTACTCCGACGATCGATGGACCTGAAATCTTGATTCTACTTTTATTAATGACTTTTAAGGTATTTTTTATGTGTATCTTGTGCATGAAAAGTCAAAACCTTAAATGTTTTCAAAATTTATAAAGTGAGTTTCAGTAGCAATAAGAGAATTAAAAGTGTAAGGTTCGATCAAGGTGGTGAATATTATGGTAGATTCATCTAATTGTGCCAACAATTTAGTGCTTTTTCCTTATTTTTAAGTGAGCATGACATTGTTGCAAATTACAGAATGCTTAGAACACCAGAGCGAAATGGTGTAGTAGAAGACGAAATTGTTCTCTAATTAATATGGTGAGAAGCATGATGAGTAACTCAACATTTCTTGAATTCTTGTCGGGTGAAGCATTGAAAACTACTGTTCACATTCCCAATCGTGTTCCTATTATGGTTGTACCTAAAACTCCTTATGAGTTATGGGTAGTTAGGAAACCAACCTTAAATTATTTACATGTATGGGATGTCTATCCGAAGTTAAAATTTTTAATCCACAAATAAAGAAATTGGATTCTAAAACCATAAGTTGTTATTTCATTGGTTATCTTGAAAGATCAAAAGGTTTTAGATTCTATTGTCATGACCAAGGCCCTAAAATTGTTGAATCTATAAATGTTGTGTTTTTGGAAAATGAAGCTTTCAAAAGGAGAAGTGAGCCTAAAAATCCTTTTATGGAGTAGCAACACCAATAAGGGAATATGGTGTGACTCAAGAGGCTACTCATGAGGGAAATGAAACAATTCCAACTATAGAAGTACCTTTACGAAAGATCACAAATAGGAAAAAAGACATGCTATTTCAAGTGACTATGAAGTTTATCTTAACGAAATATTGACATGATATCGCTCGAAATGATCCTTCTTTTTCCTTTAAGTGATCAAGCCATCAAGTACGAAAAATTCCACCGTCGGGTTCTAAAAGAGCTATATTGAAAAAGTTCTTAAAAGATTTAACATGCAGAATTGTTTTAGTATTGTTTCTCCTATTGTGAAAGGGGACATATTTTGTGAAATTCAATGTCCTAAAAGTGATCTTGAAAAGAATAAAATGGAAAAAATTCCTTATGCTTCTACAGTAAGGAGTATCATGTATGCTCAAGTTTGCACATGACTAGACATCTTATGTAGTAGGCATGCTTGATAGATATCAAAGTAATCCAAGTATTAAGCATTGGAAGGTAGTCAAGAAAGTATTGCATTATTTGCAAGGGACTAAGGACTACATGTTGACATACAAAAGAACAAATAATCTAGATATTATCGTTATTCTGGTCTGAGCTCATGTCATCAGAAGTGGACACCAAAAAGGTCTACATCTAGTTATGTTTTCATGCTTCTAATGAACCTATTTCTTGTGAATTATTTCATACAATCACAAGAGCTTCTTCTATAATGGAGACAGAATATATAAATTAAGAGTAAAAACCATGTGTCATGCAATATGGTTGAGAAACTTTGTCTCATGCTTGCATGTTGTTGATTCGATAACGAGACCGTTGAGAATATATTGTGATAACAATGCTGTTGTTCAATTCTCCAAAAATAATAAAACTACAGGGGGATCAAAACACATCGATATTAAGTATTTGGTTGTAAGGGAGAGAGTTCAAAATAAAGTTGTCTCTATTGAAGACATTGAGAATACACTCATGTTGGGAAATCCTTTGACAAATGCTCTTCCACCTAAGCCTTTTATGGATTATGTCACGTGCATGGGCTTGGTGGCATCTTTGTCAATTTAGACTGATTGAGAGGAATGTATGTGACGCAGAGCATTAGATCAAATCAACTAAAATCCTTATTTTGATTGTTTTGAGATGTTATCTTTATTTTTTGAGATATTATTTTTATTTCCTATTATTGTTTTAGGAGTATTATTTTCTTTCCTATTATTGTTTTGAAATATAATTTTATTTCCTATTATACCCATATTATGTCTAGGGTATAAATAGACGTTTTAGAGTTTGTCTTAGAGACTTTTATCACTTTTATCAATTTATCAAAAAAATTAAAGCTTTTGTTTTATTTTGTTCTCTAGATTGAGAATTGGTCTCTGGATTGAAACATGTTATTCTTGTTGATCAATCGTGCTACACGCTGCGTCAGGTGGTATCTGATGCAAGGTCGCCCTAGACCGACCACTCGCAATAAGTTACTTTCAACATCGTCACGATCGTTCAAAGTGAAAGTAGAGACACCACAATAAGTTAGCGGAATGATCATCGATAAGCTTAACGGACAAGACGCTATAATCAATCCGCTGGGCGCTTATTTGATAAGTCAATGAGATGAGCACTACAATCAACTACAGCTGGACGATAAAACAATTAACGACGCCACAATCAACCATGTAGTGCCGACCGATAAGTTCGGGATAGTGAAAATGTCACAATCAACTATGAAAATGTTGATTGATAAGTCGGGGATAGTGAAGACGCCACAATCAACTATGGAAGGGTTGATTGATAAGTCAATAGAGTGAACGCCACGGAAAAATCTGATAAATTCAAAAGTTCTTTAGAGAACCAAAGAAGAGAAAACTCTCACAATTTTTAATTCATATTCTTTTGTTTAATTACATTATAAATACGCTTATACAGCTACAAACTGTAACGAATGTAAACAAAATATTTACTCGTAATTTTTACCTAAATCATGTATAAAACAAGAAAATGAAACAAATCTAAATAAAAATAAACTAAGGAAAATAAATAATAAATAAATAAACTAAAAGCAAAGTAAATAACTTGGCATACAAGCCATACAATCTGATATGGAAAACATCCCAACACGCTCTGTGTGATTCTTCTGTAACTCAATCAACATATCGAGCATTCTCGATCTTCTTTCCTTCTGGTTTCAAAACTTGCCTTTTTGAAACTTTAACCGCAACCTTAGAATTCATGCCTTGACTGCATCATTCTCATTCTCCTTCTCTTAAGATAAAAATTTGTCCCAAAATCTTCATTTACCTCAAATGAATTTTTTTTTTTTTTTGAAAATTTGATTTTTTTTAAAATAAAACTTTAAAAGATAAGCAAACCTAATGAGAACTAGCTTTGATACCAATTTTGATGAAGGTCGTCGCAGACCGATGCCACTTGCAACAAGATGCTATCTCGAATCGTTCTACGACAGGTCATTTAAAAACGAAGACGCCTACAATCAATTGCTTAACGATTGACGATAAGTCGACGACGGCGATGTCACAATCATCTATACGGCTGATTGATAAACCGACGACGGGCGCGCCACAATCAACTACGAAATGTTGATCGATAAGCTCCGAATAGTGGGAAGCACGCTACAATCAACTATGGAAGGGCTGATTGATAAGTCGATGGAATGAAGACGCCACAATCAACGATGGAAAGGTTGATTGATAAGTCGATAGGATGAAGATGCCACAATCAACTATGAAAAGGTTAATTGATAAGTCGATATTTAACACTACGTAAAATCCGATAGCGCCGCTCTTGTAAAACTCGACCGCAATGTGATACTCTCTGACCGTTTACGATTAGGGTTCGGCGGGGAAAAGTGAAGTGACGCCTACAATCAAGCATGGAATTCGCATCGATTGGATAACTACGCGATGTAAGACGCCGCGAATCAACTATGGAAGGGGTTGACTGATAAGTCGATGGATGAAGCACGCCACTACCAACTATAAAGGCGACCGATGTCATTTAATAAGACGCCACAATCAATTACGAGCCGTCACTGATAGTTCGTGATAAGAAAGACGCCATAATCAACTACTGAAGCGCTGGACGATAAATGAGTGATAAATGAAGACTTATAATCAACTATAAGTAATATGGATTGATGTCGATACATGAACATCACTAAAAATCCGATGAGCCACAGTGTTTTGAGAACCAAAGAGGAGAGAACTTTCACAATTTTTAATTCATATTCTTCTGTATAATTACATTATAAACTTGCCTTTATATAGGCTACAAACTAGAAATTAAATAGAAACAAAATATCTATTGCAATCTTTAACCTAAATCACACCTAAAACAAGAAAAGGAAACAAATCTAAATAAAAATAAACTAAGAAAAATAAATCAAACATAAATAAACTAAAAGGAAAGTAAATAAATTGGCATGCAAGCCATATAATCTAATCTAGAAGACATGCCAAATACATCTAGATTCTTCTAAAACTTGAATTAGCATATTGAGTACATCCTTGATCTTCTTTCCTCCTACTCTCAAAACCTGCATTTTTGAAACTTTAATTGTAACCTTAGAAGTCATGTCTTGACTTTGCATCAGTGTCAGAGAGAGTTTCTCCCAATCGATGGCTAATACTGGTGCTAGTGATGACAACTAATCCCAAGACGGTGATCGGAGATTGCAGGCTATTTGGAGATCAATTAACAAGTAGCAAAAATCAATCCAAAATTTAACTAAACAATTGGAAATAATACAACCCCAATTGCAAGTGTTATTAAGTATCAATGGACAAAGGTGTAGGAACGATAATAAGGAACAAAGCGAAGGAATTGGCCCCGCTAGGCCACTTTTAATCACATTCCAAAAATACGAAATCAAAGAAGGCCAACTATAGGATTTGATGACATTTTAGATGAGGATGCCGACTTTGGTGAATTTGTGAATCCACGTGGTAGACAAAGAAAGGAAGGCAGTGGCAACTAAACTACAGAGGCGACAACGAATACAAACTAAAGGTATATATCCTTAACTTCGGTGGTAATCTTGATATTGAGAGGTTTTTTGATTGGTTAACTGAGGTAGACAAGTTCTTTGAATATAACGAGTTTCCCGAGGATAGACTTATAAGTTAAAAGGGAGAGCATCAATATGGTGAGATAGATTGAGGGAAATAAGGATGAGAGAGAAGCGTGGTCCAGTTCAAACATGGCATAGGGCGAAGCAATTATTACGAGGTAGATTTTAGCCTCTGGACTATAAACAATATATTTTTTATGCTTATCAAAGACGTATGGTAATAGGAGGGTGAATGACTATACTATTGAATTTTTTAAATTGGAAGAGAGGAATCAGTTACCAGAAAGTGAGAACCAACCCAAGGCTTTACAAGAGAAGGGAATGAACTTTCTAACTATTGTTCATGACCCATCCACACTTATGGGCGAGAGGCCCGAGAAGTGCATTTGATGGTTGTGAAGGGAGAAGTAGACAATAGAGATTTAGTTAGGGTTTGATGATGTGATTCCTAAGGATCTACCGACAAAGTTACCTCCTATGCGTAACATACAACACCATATAGAGTTGATTCCAAGTGTTTATCTTCCTAATGTGCCTCATTATAGGATGAGTTCTAAGGAGAACAAAATCTTAAGAGAGAAGGTAGAAGGTAGAAAGAGAGAAGGGAGAACAGTCTTCAGAGTATAGTGGTGAGACTCCCGCCAAGCCACACTGGTGACCCGGTTTGATCCCCCAAGAATGACGCCAAAAACTTGTTGACTAATTTTCCAACATGGCTACCAAAGACTTAACTAAAGTCATCGGCAACGGCGCCAAAAACTTGATATGAACCAAATCTGACCAAGTAATTAGCACTGCTACTACACTTAAACCCTTATTGTGCTAAAAAACTTGTTAACACCTAAGATATAAAATATAAGCTCGCTTATGTAAATTGTCTCATTTGAAAATCAAGCTGGTCAAGACTTATAAGTGCACAGCCATATACAAGTAATACAATGGATTTTTAAGTCCAGATATCATTCCTATGAGGATCGATTAGAAAAGTTTAAAAATTAACTACCCTCACTACTAAAGACTCTTACTATTTGAATTTCCTAATTCTAAAGATAGATTAAACTTTTTAAGTAAAAATGAAGGAATAAATCATAAATGAAATTTATGATCTACATGATTAGAGAACTACTATGAACTAAAACAAATGGGAAAAAAAGTGTTGTGATCATCACTTTTCAAGTTCCAATTAAAATAATGTAATGGATGTGAACCTTGGAGTTGTCCAAGAATAAATTAGTATAGAAATGGACTTCTCTCTGTCATATTATTTGCAGTCCAGAGCAATACAGCCTTATCTATGGATAATAAAGTCTGAAAAAGAGCCAGAGATTTTAAATTCCTCTTTAAGATTTGATCTATTTTCTTCCTAATATCATGAACATTTTTAGAACTGAAACGTTGTTCTATGAATAATTTGAAAAGCTCTCTTCAAAACAAAAGATACCTCAAACAAACAACTGATTGTAACTCAATTAACATTGAAGTTGAAGTTATTCTTCAACCAGGTGAAAACCTCATATCGTTTGCAGACTAGTTAATCTATGCCCATGACACATTCCTGTTGTCACCTAGGAGAGAGCCTTGAAAGCAGAGGTTAGATCATCACTAGTGATATATCAAGGTAATCCCAAAAGTCCATTAGTTCATATAATATTAGTGTGAAAGTATCCACAAGTTAATGGTCATTATTCTCAGGTAGTCTCATCTCTGTGTCACTCAAATGGATTCTTAGAAATCAAAACAATGATATAGCTCTTTTTGGATTCCAAACACTGATATTCAAAACATCTCAATGTAGGAGTAATACCAGTTAAATCACTCCAAATTTCTCAACCACAACAACATTACTTTTACAAACAATAATCCCAACAAAATAATTTTCCCAAAAAGAGCTTATCCTTTCAAATCGAGATCACAAATCATAATGACTAGCTGATTAAACGAATTCATTTAGATTGCAATCAGAACTAAAACAAAAATGAGTTCCAAAATAAATTCCAGATTTCATTAAAATCCAAACATAATTGAAAATAGATTTACATGAACACCAGCTCGGAATTCTAGTTCAGATGACTGATCTAATCCTAAACGAATCTGAATCTAGAAATAAAAGAAAGAAAATAAAAATATATACAATGAGACTTCGGCTTTCCCAAAAAGAACAAAGACTTTATGAAATAAGTTGGAAGTTGTGCACTACTCCCCAAAAGTTTCTATTTATAGGCCTGAGTCTTAGGCCCTAAAAACGAGGTGAGAATCACGCACTTCAAAAAGCCCAAACTTCCGCCCCTAGCCGTTGTCGCTGGGGATGTCGCGGACGATGCTGACATCGAGTTGTCGATGTTGTATCGCAGCTGATGTCGCAACATCGTGAAATTTGTTTAACACTTCTCATTTTCCAGTGTTGAGTCCATGTCATGATGATGTCGCGACATGGAGATACATTGTTGCATATTAATTTCAATGTCGCGACACTGCTATTCTTGTGTTGCAACATTTAGTTTGTGTTGCGACATTGCCCTGATGTTGCGACATTGCTGGAACTGAAGCCCTTGCTTGTACACACTTGCACCGGATGCCGCGACATTATCGAACTCCGTTGCTCTAACATTGACTTACTGGTTCACAGATCATATTAAGTTGATGTTGCGACACTGTTGTGATGTCGTGACATTGTATCTTGTTGTTCTGCAATTCTCTCTCAAT
The DNA here is from genome assembly GCA_016808115.1 of Tetrastigma voinierianum. Classification (NCBI taxonomy): domain Eukaryota; kingdom Viridiplantae; phylum Streptophyta; class Magnoliopsida; order Vitales; family Vitaceae; genus Tetrastigma; species Tetrastigma voinierianum. The sequence continues at coordinate 332,247 of JAEQBH010003711.1, forward strand.
GTCTTTACTGATGTCGCGACATTTATTCTATGTCGCAACATTGGACTGATTTCACTATTCAGGCTGCTTGGGACCGATGTCGCGACATTGACATGTTGATCACTCGTTGATGTTGCGACATTGCCTCTGTAGGTCTGGTCCATTAAACTGATGTTGCGACATTTATGCTCTAATGTCGCAACATTGGGTCTGGTTGCCTTGAAGTCCTCTGTCAATGTCTTTAGTTGATGTCGTGACATTTATTCTATGTCACGACATTTGACTTGTCTCAACACTTAGGCTGCCATGATTGAACGCTGTCGCGACGCTGGAATGTGATGGTCCCGCGATTCGCTTTTTATTAATGTCGCGACATTAGGTTGATGTTGCAACATCTAAACAGTGCAGTTCTTCCCTTCCTCAGTTGATGTCGCAGTCATGTTGTTGTGATGTCACGACATTGGATGGTAGACATAATTTGTTTACTGGAGTTGTTTGTGATGTCGCAACATTTCTACAATTAGTGCTTTCCCTTCTTTAGCTGATGTCGCGACATTGGAAATTTGATGAAACAATGTTGCGACGCTCATTCCTTGCACCATGTTGATTTTTACTCCTTTTTCTGCTGAATTCTGCTTATTTCCTTTAAGTTTCTGTAAAACAACAAATTTGGGTTAAAGTTCCATAATTCTGTATCAATCTGAACTTTTAAACCGATAATATTTTTGAAAAATTGACTTAAAAATATATGAGTTTTTGACTCATTACTAAGCAAGGGGCGTATTCAGGCTAGCATGAACACATATGAGATACCAACTTTGTTGACGCCTAAGAAAAATGGAAGTTGACAAATGTGTTGACAATAGGGCGATTAACAAAATTATCGTTAGATATAAATTTCTTATTCCAAGGTTGGATGATATGTTTGATCGCTATGGGAGCGCTTTGTGTTTTGAAGATTTGACTGAGGGGTGGCCATCATCAAATCAATCCATCTAGTGATGAGCCAAGACAACATTCAAGATAAGGATAACCATAGCAAGCTTCAAACAAAGAAAGTATGGATCGTACTCAAATCAAAGAAGAAGATTTAGTCACCAAAGCTTACGTGGTTGACTTTACCAAGTTGATGTGGATTTCAAAGATCTTCAAATATTACGGCCTTACCTTCTTCTAGCCATATATGAGTCTTAGATATCCAGAAGTAACTCGAGGACTCAGTTCTCCAAGTGGAGGTGTGTCTCGACGAGGCGTTAGATCAAATCAACTAAAATTCTTATTTTAGTTGTTTTGAGATATTATCTTTATTTTTTGGGTTATTATTTTTATTTCCTATTATTGTTATAAGAGTATTATTGTGGGACCCCTTTCCCTACCGAATTGCTTTGGCGGATCCGGAACCGAGTCCGAGATGCCCCACACCAATCACTCAAAATCCACCTTGCTAAGCGATCAAAATTGGTGCCTCATAAACATTTACAATTAACAAAATACATTTACAATGAAGGCATTCAAACTTTTTCAAAATGATTTACAAAAATAGATGTTCAGAGTTCAAATTATTTTTACAAAATATCAATATCCAAAAGAAAACATTGAATGAATGCACATGTCGGAGTATACTCCGAAATTTCCTTCTTTATGACTCGACACTCCGATCTTGGGTCCGCTCGATCAATATCTATCACTCCTAGACCGCGCATTGATAAACAGTGCTATTAAGCATTTTCATGCTTAGTGGTTCTATACAACCATTCTTCGGGCCATAAATAAATCAGCGAATTTAACAATTCAAAAACTTTCAACCTTTATTACGATCAATGTAAATATAATACATATACTTGTTATATATACAATCGGGCCATACCATTAATCATCCCAAAAATACACTTTCATATTCACAAATCATGCATTTCACAATGCTCTTTCAATTCCAATATTTCACAATCTCAAATCAATTCAAATATGCTCACAAACTAATCGCTATGTTAATCAATCTGGCTTATGCAATCAATTCATTTTGCAATTCAATTCAGCTTCGCTAATCACCTGCTTATGGTAATTCAATTCATTTTGCAATTCAATTCCGCTTCGCTAATCAATTCGGGGCTTCGCTTTAACGAATTTAATCTATGTCTGCGTATACAGATATCAGAAAGCTACCGCACTGGCCCGGCCGTACTCGTGACGCCCAAATCAGCGTCCGCTGACTACCCGCAACCTACTAAAATCTATACGCCTGTATCACGAGACACATACCCGAGTAAAACGGCCACTGGGCCCCCGCATCACACTATCAAACATATACCCAACTAGATTCCAATAGTTCATGAGTTATAACATTTCTCATCAAAATAACCAAACCAACTATCTCACATGGTTCAAGAGTTATACATTACTCTTAATACAAATACATATTAAAATCTATAATTTAATACATATTATCCAAGATCAAAGCCACAAACGCTTCAAAATCGTCTCTAAGAAGAGTCATTTTCCTCGAACACCCTTTGCAATTCGAAAAACGTTCTCTATTGCGCGAGCTATCGCCTAGTATGAATCCTCACCCTAAACAAGCGTTTCCACTCCAAGGTATACGAATGCTCCAATTTAAACACACACCAAGTAAATACGTGATCTTACTCGAATGTCTACATGCCATTCCCATGTCTCGAGTCCACCGACTCCCCACACTCGCTTGCCATGTATGAGAAAATAATCATTTTCAAAACAAAACTCGTTGTTCTTGAAAATACACTACCGGTTTCTGCAAAAATACGACTACCCTCCGAGACGACGCGCGAGTAACTTCCCCGGCAGCTTATGGTCCTCATCCGAAATGATCTGTTGGACCGTCTCGCAACCCCATTCTCCGGAAATTCATCTTGTGAAATTCCTTTCGCAACTACGTTCGTTGAATCTGCTGTCATGCACTACAATCTAAATTCTAGGTTACCTAGTGCATATGAAATGCATTATGCCATTTCAATCATTTTTATACAAATATATCACTTATGCATACATTCACAAATTACATTCACACCACATGTAATTTAACATGGATCAACCATCACCCAAACTAGCTCACTTGAGCTATTCAATATTGATCAAACATCACCCAAATTAGCTCATTTGAGCAATTCACAATCTCATCTCCAATGGCTTACACACACAATTATATTTCATATAATTATGTCCTTATGTTAACACATTAAAATAATGTATTAACCTATCTATTCATTTGATCCACCAACTCAAGTCATTCTCTAATTTCTCAACCCATTACACAAAAAAATTAGCTCATGGGCTAATTAACTAACACTTGTTAAATTCAGTTTGAATCACTCACCCAAACACATTTCTTCACCCTGCTCCACTTTTGTGAACCTTAAACTACGCGTTTCGCCTCATACACACCAACACACAATTTATTATATATATTATGAACAACACCCCAAATGTACTCCCTACACAAATACTGACCGGTCCAAATGAGCTCCAAAAATTCTAACACCCTGGCCCCAAGTTTCGGGATCGATCAAACGGCCAAGCCATGCCTCAAACCAACTTAACATTACAAAACACTTAAACAAAGCCTTCAGAATCTCAACAGTATAAAACTCCTACTCTCACGGAGTTTGTCGAAACTCCAACTTTGGTGTCCACGCGTAGTTTTATCACGTAGATCAACTTTGCCTTCGGGCCCCGATTAAAACTCGCTGGCCCGATTTGCATCCGAGAAAGAAGTGAAGAGAAGAAAAACTAAAAATAAAAATATCTCTCCTCTCTCCTCCACGCTCTCTCCCTCACGCCCGTCTGTTCCCCTTTTTATTTTGATTTTTTTCATTTTATTATTATTATTATTATTATTTAGGATACTTGATTCATATTGCTTCATTCGGATCGGTCACCTTAAAATTTATTTATTTTCGCTCACTTTATTTTAAATGAACTTAACTCGCTATTTCTCGACTCTCGTAGATTTTCGTGAAAATCTCGCTCCCCCTCAAGTCACTGGCGACTTATCACCCGTAAAATCTTAAATATTCCGATTGTCTTTAATTCGACGAAATTTTTCTCGGGTCACTAGATTTCTCATGCGAGACGAATTTAACTACAAGTAACTGCTTGGTCATCCGGTATCTAGAGAATTTTCTTGCCAACCGAAAATACCGCTTTTACCATTTTTCAAAAAATTGAATTTTTCTCTCGGTTTTACAAGGCCGTATAAAACGGTTTATAACATAGTATTGTCCTTACTGGGTCAAGAATCGGTTATAACAAACTAAATAGTGAACACTACCGATACTTGCCCCCAATGGTCATTGACCGGAGTGACACATCAATACAATCGTTCAAGTAAGATTACTATTTGGCCCTCTATTGGTATAAATTAACCTATCCTTAATACGAACTAAACGGTTAACATTCTATTAAGGGCTGCCTAAATCTTTTATAACAAAGTTATAATACAATATGTACATTTGTATAAATAGTTCACTTTCTCAATAGTCACAGTAGCTTTCTATATGCAAACATTTTATAATCAATTCCTTCAAATCATTCAAAACAATTCAATATGTTTTTCTTATGCATTTAGAATAGTCTTCAAATATCAAACGAATGGGGAAATATAGAATGAATATGCAAAAACTTAAAACGAGGAATAGAAGTCGGATAACAAACATTTCAAATTTTGAAACGAGAATAAGAAAAGGTAGAACAAACCCAAAATTTTTTGCACTTTCATTCCAATCCTCGGAATCTCAATCTCTGTTTGACTTTTTCTCCCGTCACCGACCTCCTTGGTGAAATCCCGTGTTTTTGCACCCACGCAGAGTCTCGTCGAGTAGATAACCGTCAGCCCGACGACTTCCAACCGGTCCGATTCAGAAATCGATAAAGAATGAAGAGGAGAAAAAATTTTTCCTCCGCGCACCCCTCCGTCCGCCTCCCGCTTCTTTGTCCGCTCCTTCTTTTGAATTTTTTTTTATCTTTTATTTTTTTTAAATGAGACCCACATGTCCCTTTTTCTTTCACTTCTTGGTCCGTTTTAGACCGGAAACAATTTATTTCCTGCTCCTAAGCCAATTTCATTTATCCCGATTGGAATATTTATTTAAATATTTTCCATTTTTCGAGATTTTCTAAAATCTCGCTTTCTGTGTTTCACTCTACACTCGTCGCCAGCTCATAAAATATTCCCGACCGTTCCCTGAATTCAACGGTAAATTTTTTCTCGGTCACTAGATTTGCACGAATTTAATGAAATGCTAAAATTCAAGCCACAACCGGGCATCTGTATAATTTTCTTAGGCTTCCCGAGCCATTTCCCAAAGAATTTTACTATCTTTACTATTTGTTCTTCTTATATTATGACATTTAGGTCCTCATTTTTAACATTTCCAAATTTGCCATTTTTCACTTGGTTAAATTTCCGGGTGTAATCAATTCTCATTTAGTATATTATATTTGCATTTGGCTCTTAGCCATTTAATCATTTATATAATATTCATTTAACAATTCTCGGAAAATACCCAAGTTGACTCAATTTATACCCGGAATATATAATAATTTTTATTATAAAATTCTAGGGTATTTTTGGGACGTTACAATTATTTTCTTTCCTATTATTGTTTTGGAATATTATTTTATTTCCTATTATACCTATATTATGTCTAGGGTATAAATTGACGTTTTAGAGTTTGTTTTAGAGACTTTTATTACTTTTATCACTTTTATCAATTTATCAGAAAAATCAAAGCTTTTGCTTTATTTTGTTCTCTGGATTGAGACGTGTTATTCTTGTTGATCAATCATGCTACACACCGCGTCAGTATGTGATCACATAATGAAAATAAAGTTCTTGATATTGATGTTTATTATATTACTATTAGACATTGATCTTGTACACAATTCATATGTTTAAAAGTTAAAGGGGCCATTACGTGAATGGATTAACATTATGTTATAAAATCCATTACTTTATGCTAATGGAGGTTCTAGGACTATAATCCTTAAAGAATATTAGGTTGTTGTGTGATCCATTAATCTAATGGTTTGGTATAGGTTGTTCCATGAAATATTAAATTTACTTAAGAGATTCCATTTTTGAGAAATTATTATGGCCATATAATGTTTGAATATGATCATATAAGCCAAAGGGAGATTGTTAGTTATTCTATAAAATATGACCTTATATGATTGTTTGATTGAGCATCCAAAAGTCTTATGTTATAAGACAAGTTATAAAAGAGATTTAATATTCATTTTATGAATATAATGTTACAAATTCTATAACTCCATTATTATGGGATTTATTGTGTTCATAATGCATATGAGTGATAGAGGATAAATGCATAACCTATGAAATTTATGGTACACATAGTGAATAGGATAAATGAAATGCATAACCTATTTGTAACTCCATTATGAGATTTAATATATATGCATAATGGATATTAGTAATGGAGGATGAATACATAACATATAAAATTTAAGTGTATGCATTCAAAGTTGTAACTCACCATTACAAATTATTTGCCCATATTGATGAAGAATAAAGGTGTAACTCTCATATGGTCTTTGATGGGAAGACAAAGAGTTTTTCTTTTCTTTAAGTAAATGATTAAGGTCTCAAATCACACCCTCAAGTTTTATGTCATTTGATTGTTTACTACAACTACACACCACAAAAGTGACCCATCCACTTTTGAGAGTTGAGTTAAAACCTTAGTTATGAAGGATTCACAAGGTAATCAACTCACGTCAAGTGTCATATCTCATGGATTAAGGTATGGAGATCACAATTCTTTTATCTTTTCTTAAGGATTGAACCTAATATGTTTTTATGCATCTAAAATTGGTTTTAAAAATAAAATTGTTTCCGCATAAGTTTTCTAACAACTTCTTCTTTCACAATCATCAAATGATTGAATTTATAGGAACACTAAAGAGTAACAGTTTGAACAAATTAAGAATATAGTTGTTGGGATTAAATAAAATATGGATATTGGGAAAGTAACGATTGAAGAAATTTAATGGAAAATTATGGTTGTAATGTTTGAGATTTTGAATAGCCAAAAAAACCTAGGTTTTCAGATAGCCAAAATAAAACAAATGTTTTTGGAGCAAAACCATTTTTGGTCGGTCATATCTCACGCATAGAGAGCGGGGTAGGGAATCCTTCGATTTTCACTAAAATCATGCTTTTGACCCTTTTCTTGTGCACGCGAAGCCTCCCATCTTCTTAAGCTTTTACAGAAGGTGTTTTATTTTATAAACCACAAAAAACTCTTATACTTTTCCTATGTGGGTCAGGGTCTTTTTGCAAAAATCATCAAATCAATAACAATCTCCCACATATTTCAAAAAGACATTTGAATTTAAAACTCTTGAAGAAGGTGTAGGTACCTTAAATTGGTGTTCGGTGAACTATGAACCAAATTTAGATGAATAAGATTTAATTTACAAAGTATTTGTGAAGCTTATTATAGCTTCTATGGACTAGAATACTCTTGATTGTAAAAAAAAAATCTTACCATCAACACTACACATCAAAATTCATGTTGTTCAACCCCGTTGTGAACAAATAGGCCATGCGCATGCCTAATTAGTTCATAAGTGCTCTAGAGATTTTGCCAAAAATTTTCATGGAAGTGACCTCACTCCACACTTACATAGGTGATTTCATCAAGTATATACTGCATGGATATGTATCACCCACAAGGGATATGAAATCATGAAAAGTATAACTCAACCTCTCAAAATACGCAGTCTAGCACCATGCACACACCATAGGAAGGGACAATTTTACTGGTGCTAGCAAGATTAGCAAGTGACTTGTTATTACCCATATGAACCTTCTTCATAGGATCTCAAATCACAAAGGTTGGGTTCCCATCACTGCTAATCTCTAATTGGCTTAAGTCTCATTCCACTCGATGTTTCCAAAGTCAATTTTCTTCCCAAGGGCTTAGTCAAAAGAACGGCCAAATTCACTTCTGACTTTACATAGTATGTGAAAATAATTCCATCTTTCAATAGTTGTTTCACAACCTCATGTCTTAGACGAATGTGTCTATTTTTCCCATTTGAATGCTCTATTCTTTACGATCAATATTGTTTCTTGACAATCATAATGCATAGACATCAATGTCAGGTGCATTCCGAAAGGAATTTTGACAAGAAGTTCCTTTACCACTCAACTTCTTTACCAGCGCATTCGAGAGCTATAAACTCTGATTCCATGGTAGAAGTAACGATAAGAGTTTGTTTAGATGATTTTCAAGCAATAATACCACATCCCAAAGTAAAAATATAACCACTAGTGGATTTTATCTCATATGAATATGAGATCTAGTTAGCATCACTATATCTGATACGAATCACGTCAACTTGTGATGAGACCCGTGATGAAATTAGTTTCGGAAGAACCGCTCTAGTCTTCGGCTTGGATGGATGACCTTGATCCATTGCTTATAGCGAAACAGGAACCTTGATGTAAGAGGATACCACAATTGGTGATAGAGATCCGATTGATAAGTCTTTGATGAATGCCATAGAATAACCGATAAGTTCGAAGAGTTATTTCAAGAACCAAAGAGAAATTTAACTCTCAATTTTTATTAAAACGTAATCTAAAGAAAATAGGGATAACACGCTAATAAATAAGCCCAAAAATGTGAAGAACAAAACAAAATTCAGCCATAAGGAAAGTAAATATTCGATCACCACAAGAAAAGAAACTAACTTATATTCCTAAACTACTCACACCCTAAACGTCCACAAGGAAAGGAAACTATATAATTTAGGACAAGACTTGGTAATCAAATAAGCAGCAAATCAATAGCAAATCAGGACCAAATCAGCTCTAAAATAGCAGCAAATCAATATGTCAAAAACGCCACGACTCTTAGTCTAAATCCATATCTCTAATAAAGTTTTACGTTTCTAACTTAAATATTTATGTTCTTGGTAAGGCAAGAGTTTCAAAATTAAAGTTTACTGTGTTGATATGATTTTTGCTTTACCTTATTCTCATATATATTTCATCGTTCTTATTTAGTCAAGATGAAGTCTTCAGCAATGACTTGAGTGTCAAAAGCTTCAGAAATCTCATCAATGGAAAAACCATGACCTTCTTCTCTTTGAAGTATGCCTACGATAAATCAGGACACCCTAAAACCTCGGGGTCCTGCGGACCACCGCTAACCTCGAAGGGAACCATGTGTCTCATATCATGAGACCCATACATGAGTAAAATGACCTAATAGGGCCCAACATCCATGCTCGTCCATACGGTTACAAGACCATATATTTCTATAGATCCAAGAGTTATTACATCACTCTTAATACAAAACATATATTAAAACTAGTTCGCTCTAATATATACACAAAACAAGCAAATCAAGGCCACGCCCACCCTCTTCATAATTCTACTTAAGTGGGGAGGCTCGCCCGCCCCGTACACAACTCCGCACCGAAAGGAGGTCCCAATTTACGTATGAAGCAACGCCCGCAGATAAATCCTACAAGGGCTATTCCCCACCTAGGTGCACATGCAAATGATCATTTTACAGTCAAACCAACCACCAATCCGTGCATACATGTTGTCCTATCATGGAAAAAAAAACTACATGCATGTATGAGATGACACTCTACATGCCCCATTTACCAGGTCAACCTCCGACCCACCATCTAATGCAAGTGCCAATGGGAAATCATCATCGAGTCATCCCGACCCCATCTCACCACCCGTGAGTCTACGCGGATATTTATTAATCATTTTGTACCTGGGCAACATAACTTTTCTGGGTCTCACCGAGTCTCTACACCCTCCGACATTTTTCGGCTTTTACCAAGTGGATACTGCCTAACTGTAAGCTGGTGCTTTCTTTCACCCGAGGGGGGGGTATCTATCCCTCACTTGCTACGCCCGACACATTCCCATTTCTATTTTCATTTAACACCGGTGGAACTCCAATTGGACTGCTCCATTTCTAAGCCCACACGATTCCTCGCACCAAACGTAGTGCCAACCAAGACCATGTACACATCATTCCATGTAATGCTGTTATCGCACACCAATGCAATGCAATTTGTGCCACTGCACTCAAACCCATGACCAATGTATGAAGACCTCTACATGGACATTTTACACCATACACTATGTGTGTGCTATGAACATTCATGTCTAATGCACACAACATTCCATATATTCAGTTCAACATTAGCATACATACAGTCATGTTAATATTCCATACATTCAAATCAATACATCACATAAGCATGCACTACATCTTTTCTATCATTCAGTTCATTCATGTCAACACATCATTCAAGCATGTATTAACATAATTCCAACCATTACTTAGACAAGTATTACTATAACTATATTCCTGTGTCGAGACATATGTGTCAATCATGTACCCCAATGCATATAATTATTTCCATCTTCATCACACATATGTCAGCATAATTTCGTGATATTTAGTATGTCATTGAATTTATGGTAATAAATAATACATTAGTCATTCCCGCCATAAATCCGGCCATGCTTGGCCTAAGAAACTGGACTTAGTCCAAAGTCCGGGCTTTTTGTAAATACCATACAAAACATCCAACACGCACCCCTGCTTCGTGCCATATGCGCCCCAAGCATTTGGTTACAAACTTGGCCCCAAAAACAAAAGTTTCTAAACCGTATCGGACTATGCCTCAATCAGAAGTGACCCGCACCAATGTTCAATCTACATTTGGGCTGAGAACTTTACATTATTAAATTCTAGACTCGACGAGCTTTCCATAGAGTCCAAAAACGTGTGATTCGGAGTTCGGACGAGAAAGTTATAGCTGTCCAAAGTTGACGCGGCCGATTCACAAGGGTGTGCGGAAATTTGGGCCTACTCGGGATTTTGCCATCCTGCACAATGTTCGGTCTCGGGGACAAATTCCAAACTCCCCAAACTGGTCTTTGACCATCGCACAATCACAAACAAACCACACAACATACAAGTCCCAAGTCCATGAAATCCCAGAGCCATTACATCCGCCCCTAGGCGCAAAATCGGAGTAGATGGAGCCTTACCTTTGTAGCTAGCCTCCGAGTTCTTCACTGGCCCGGTTCGCTCATCAAGGCGACACTCCTTCCTTTTCTCTTTCTTTTTCCTCTCTTCCTCCCCTTTCTTCTTCTCTTTTCTTCTTTCCTTTTCTTTTCTCTTCCTCCCTTTCTCCTTTCCTTTCCTCCCTTTCTCTTCTCCTTTCCTCCCTTCTCTTTTCCCTTCCTCCTCCTTCTCCTCCCCTTGTTTGTCTCTACAAATTGAATTGGTGCCCATATATATAGGATCCAAAAGTGGCATGCATGTTGACACATGGCATGCCATGTGTCACACATGCATGCCTTTGCCATGCATTGTGACACATGGCTTGCCATGTGTCACGCACATGGCTTGCCTTGTGTCACCCACATGGTTCACCATGTGTCATCCACATGGCTCGCCATGTGTCGCCCGACACCCGTTTTTTCGAAATACGTGAAATTTCGACTATCTCATAATTCAACGAAATTCGACTAGGTAGCTAGATTTCGTGAGACGATTCCAATTGTGCAATCCGTTTCGCCATCCGAGATCTAGAAAAATCTCAACTTTTCTCTGGACTATTCCAGTAAACTACAGTTTTGCCCCATTTTTATCTGAAAAATTCAAATTTAAAATTTTCACGGGTTTTACATAAACACTACAACAACAAAAGCTCTTTTTGAGCCAAAGGTTCTTCCTCCGACTTGATGAACATAGGAGTTATGTTGAACTTCAATTTCTGGTGACTTCAATCAAGTTCAAGTTGTCTTGCAGTCAAGATCTTCCATAGTAGCTTGTACTTGCTTTCTTGCTTTATGTAATTTCTTTAAAGTGAAAGATTCTAAGTGGTTTTACCTAGACTATATAACTTTAAGAGATTGCTTTCTCATAAAACAACTACTTTGTCAGAGTCCAGTATAATAACATTATGGCGCTTCAAAGTGGAACGAATTTGTTGTTTTTCATGGGTGAGATAGCCTAAAATTAAGTATTCTTTGTATTTTTGTTATCTTTGTAAATTTGTTTCCTGGTACTATTTTTTTATTACTTTTTTGTCTTTATTTTAGTGATATTAGCACTGTCATTCTTCTAGGTTTCATATTCTTAATGAGTTCACATATTAATCTAATAAGTTGTATATTTAGGCATTAAATTTTTGTAATGAAATCAATTGTATTTGCTTCATATTTGTTGAAATATAAGATTGTATCTTTTTTTTTTGAAAAGAATATAGCATCAAATTCTAACAAAAACATCAAGTCTATATTTGATTTCTATGAGATTTGTAGGATAATACTAAATGAAAAGTTGTTATATTTTTTGAAGAGAATATAACATCGAATCCTAACAAGCACATTAAGTTTATATTTGATTTATAGGAATATCACAATTTATGAATCTTAAAAAAAGAAAATTAAATAAAAATACATTTCTACAAAGTTATTGTAAATGATCACATTTTTTTTTTGTTTGTTTTTAAAATTTATGCATTTAATGATATAAGAAATAAAAGCAAATTTAAAGTCAGAGTATCTATATCTATCTATCTATACTACTCTTAAAAGCACAAAAAACATTTATCCTTAATTTTGATTTTTTATTTACCTTAAATAAAACGGTATCTTTTCATTAATATTTGAATTCCCTTAATATAATAATATGATATCACATTAATCCTTTTTTAATTTATGGATCTATTACTTTTCTATACTTATGTTCTTTGAATAGGGTAAGAGTTTCAAAACTTAAAGTTTAACGTTTCATGTTTTACGCTTTCCAATTTCCAATACCTCAACATAATAATAATATGATACCATATTTACCCGATCATATTCATGAGATTTATTGTCATTTATTTACTTTACTTTTTTATATTTATGTTCTTCCATAAATATTCAAATGCCCTTAATAAAAGTTATCATATTTATTGTAATTCAATTCCTCTTATATATTATGATCTCATAAATTCAATTACTCTTATATATTCATGTTCTTTGACGAGCCAAGTTTGGAAACCAAACCAAAGTTCGTTTAATTCTTACTTATTGCTTTGGATATATAGATTTTAAAATGTTTATACAATATTTATGTTATAAATATTGAATTTTGAATGACCATAATGACTCACTGTTACAATGTCATCTATCAGGTAAAGGCTGCCTCTACTATTAATGATCATTTATGTAAAGGCTTTGGCCTTCCTACCTATAAGCCTATAAATGTGTCTAATCAAGATGAAATAGATATCATCATAATTTCTCCGAATTCTCTCTTTGTCTCTTCCTTATTTCTCTCTAATTCTTTGATTTACAACACGTTATCGCACGCCTAATTAAGCTATAGTTGTTTCAACATTTGCCAAAACTCGCTCCACCCCAGGTACTCACATGACTTTTCAGCCCCAATTCTGTTTATTGTTACTTTGTTTTAGGACGTTTTCTTATACGTACTTTGCTGGCATCTATGAATTCCAGTAGAATTCCATTATGTCAACAATTATAGCTAACCCACATACACTTTGAATTCCAGAAGAATTCAATTATGCAAACATTCCAGATGAATTTTGCAAACTCCTTTGAATTCAGACCATATTACAAAATTCCAGATGAATTTGCCCAAAATTTACTATTATTTCAACTTTACCATTATCTTCTCTTAGTCTTTTATTATTTTTATTCCATTTCTAAATGGTATCATTTGGTACCCATTTTTCAATTTAACATGAATTCCAGTAGAATTCAAAAAAAAAATTTTCAAAGAATTATAACTCAATTATCATATACTTTGAATTTCCGAAGAATTCTAATTTTGCACAATTCTAGATGAATTTTGCCAAACTCTTTGAATTTTAGAAGAATTCATTATTAAATTCCTGAAGAATTTTTACAACATTATAATACCAAGATAATTGTGTCATTTCTTTTAGATTCCTGAAGAATCTATATTTATTTATTTATTCTTGTTAAATGTCTCACAATGAATACTTTACAAGAAAAAAGACCCATTGATCCTTCCGCAGCTTATAAGACCGATATGATCACCGCAAAACAAAGCGTTGATACTCCCCAAAGCAAGATATGCTCGAAAAAACTTTTACCACTTTCACGCCTAATGTGCTCCTCGTAGCACATGTAGAGCGCCTGGCTACTAAATATTATGAATTGATTGCATGTCTCCTTGTGGCTGAAAAGAATAACGAGCTTTTGCTTCAAAATCATCAATCTCGTCCTACAGGGTTTAAAGCATTTCCTGAAGCAAATGCTACTTTTGCCTCACCCCATAGCAATAGACAAGGGCACAATAATGGCCGCTTCAGGGGAAAGGGACGACGTGGTGGTGGTCGAGGGCGTGGGCTGCGGGTGATAATTTGTGAAATCGTGAATAATGGTCCCTTCAAAAATAAGAAAAGCAATTCCAATAAAGGAAGCTATCAAACTAATGCGCAACCACTCGACCGTAATATCCTCAAATGTTATAATGCTTGCTATAGATGTGGCATGATTTTGTCATTGGTCACGCACTGCCGTACGCCAAACATTTGGTTAAGGATCCTACTGGAAATATTTCCCATCTAATTGGTGATGGGCATGCCACTTTGATTAGTTCTTTTCTTTATTTTCTTATGTAATTTCCATTTCACGTAGTTTCAATGTTTCAATAATATTTCTGCTTTTCTTAATTCCCTACACCTTCTTTTTTCTATAACTTTGAAGCAACATGGATACTACACTCCCAACTCGCCGCCCTCGAGTCAATATCATCAAGATATTCACCGCACCGTGCTACAACTCATTCTATTTTACAAAATAAAGAAGTATTTTTTTTCCTCCCAAATTCTCAAACTCGAGCACATTTTCTCGATCATCCTATTAAAACTATCCGCTTCGATAATGAATTTTTTTTCTAAAGCATTTCTGATCTATTGCAGCGTCATTAAGTATTTATGTAGGTTTTCATTCTACATCGATTATACAATACCTTGAGCCTTTAACAGGGAATCTTTTTATCGCTTCGCTTTGCAAATCGTCATTTTGATGAATCAAGCTTTCCCGCCATTAGGGGAGATAAACCAATTAATAAATAAATGGCGTGAAATTGTTTGGAATACACCATCATTGCTGCATCTTGATCCTCGTATTAAACAACTGGAACTAGAAGTTCAAAGAATCCTTCATTTACAGGATCTTGCAGATCAATTACCAAATGTTTTCACTGATTCGAATAAAGTGATAAAGAAAATCTAATAAGTTGCTTACCCTCAGTGAGTGCGCTGATGAAATTACTCCTAAGAGCCACACATACACCGCCTCGGTTGTGTTGTAACACATTACAAGGGTTAAAGAATGTTTTACAAGAGAGCCGTGAATCACCAATTATCTCCTATGAATGAAGAGATCTCTATAAATTATATGAATCAAGGAGAAATATGGGACCGTAGAAATACTCTTGTTAGCAATGCTTTTTCCAAGTGGCTAAGGGCATTATGCAAAATAACGATGATCAGGAGCCACAAACTATAAATGAATGTCGAAATCGACAAGATTGGGAAAAATGGAAAGAAGCAATTCAGGCAGAACTGAATTGTTTAGCTAAAAGGGAGGTTTTTGGACCAGTAGTTCCAACACCTAAAAATGTTAAGCCCGTTGATATAGATGGGTCTTTTTGACGTGAAAAGAAATGAAATAATGAAAATCGCACGATATAAAGTCGCTTTGTTGCACAAGGTTTTACAAAGACCCGGTATTGACTATGAGGAGACATATTCTACCAAGAATGGATGCAATCACCTTTAGATATTTAATACATTTGCGCCTCCTAAGGACTAGAAATGCATTCATGGATGTTGTCACAAGATATTTGTATGGATCCAGATAGTGACATATACATGAAAATCCTCGGCGGATTTACACGCTCAAGCAAAAATTTTCCCCAAGGATTTATACGTCAAGCAAAATTTTCCCCGAAGGATTTACATTGCCTGAAGCAAAATTCTTCAAACCACGTGGTATGTATTCAATAAAGTTGCAACGGTCCTATATGGACTTAAACAATCCGGTAGAAAACAAGTCAAGAAAATGTGTCGCTTGACAATTATAGCAAAGATATGTGATGATTTGGGCTCCACAGGGACCAAGGGTCCCTAAAAATGCTAATTATTTAAAGAAAGAATTTGAGATGAAAGATCTAGGTAAGACTAGACATCGGGCCGCTCCTGGCAGATCGAGCATTTTCAAATGGGATTTTGGCTCATCAATCAACATATACCTAAAAAGTCCCGAAGCACTTTTACACAGACAAAGCCCATCCCCTTTAACTCCCTATGACAAGATCACCATGGATAAAGACCCATTTCATCCTAAAGAAGAGAATGAGGAAACCCTTCATCTGGCACCATACTTATGCACTGGAGCAATAATGTATCTTGCAAATTGTATAAGGTTTACATTGCCTTTCAAAGGAACTTGCTCAATGATATAGCCTACGCCTACTCTTAGGCATTGGAATCGGGCAAAAACATTTTGTCGAGATACCTTCGCGGGCTATGATATGGGGCCCTTTATTCTAAAGTACCAAACCTAATTACTTGGTTATACTCGATGCAAGATAATTCCTTCGGATCCCCAGCATAAAGCTCGCATCACAATCGTGATATGTATTTACTAGGCACACCGCCATCTCTTTGAGATCCAAGAAACCATGGTGGCAACCTCCAATCATTCGGGAGTTATTAGCACTACATGAGGCGGTGGAGTGCATGTGGTTAAGATCCATGATTCAACATATTCGTGACTCTAGTGGTCTTTCTTCTCCTATTTCAACACAACAACAACAACATTATATGAAGGATACGCCGCATGTATTGCACAACTCAAAGGCGGATACATCAAAGGAGACCGAACAAAGCATATTTCTCCAAAGTTCTTTTACACGCATGAGCTTCAAAACAATGGTGAGATTAATATACAACAAATCAGGTCTAGTGATAATCCTGCAGATTTATTCACTAAGGCATTACCTGCTACGACCTTCAAGAAATTTCTACGTCAAATTGGAATGAGGAGACTAAAAGATCTACACACTGAGATATTAAGACATCAGGGGGAGCGTTAAATACTCAAAGCATATCGTACTCTTTCCTTCACTAGGTTTTTCCCACCGGGTTTTTCCCGCAGCTTTAATGAGGTATGCATTTCTTCAAAGTACATGATTTTTCCTTCGCTAGGGCTTTTGTCCCATCGTATTTTTTCCTTAAGCAAGGTTTTAATGAGGTATGTTCTTTGATGTTATACTATTCAAGGTGAGCGTTATAAATATTTGGATTTGAATGACCATAATGACTCACTCTGCTATAAATGCCATTCATCACAGAAAGGCTGCATTTCTTCTCACTATAAGCCTATAAATAGGCCTAATCAAAGATGAAATAGATATCACTGTAATTTCCTCCGACCTCTCTCGTTCTTTCCTATTTCTCTCTAATTCTTTGATTTACAACAATTTCAAAGATTTAAATAAATATGTGGTATATTTAATAATATTTTAAATTTGTAATATTTTAGAAATACTTTGATTTTTTTTAAATCACTTTCTAAGTGTTTTAAAGAAAACATTTTTAATGTTTTCCTAAAGTTTGAAAAACGTTTTTTATCTTAAAAATATTTTAAATTATATTTACAATTACAAACACTAACAAAATGCATACAAAAATATACGTATCCCTATTTTATATAGGGAAAGTTAAAAATAGATTATTAAAACAATAATAAAGTTTTAAAATAAATAAAAAAATTTATTAATTTTGATATGGCACAGTTTATTCGATAAACTGTTATAGAATGATGTTGTTTTATCATACATGAAATTTACTTGCCTTTGTAAATGATGATTTAATTTAAAGGAGTTTTTTTTAAATATATATTTTAATTTAAAACAAAAATGTATTTGGAAACTTAAAATCTTAATCATTTATTTTTTACATTTTAAAATAAAACTTTTATAAAAGAAGTTTTATTATCAATCATATCTTTATATCCATACAATTATTTGATCTTCAATTTATAGTTAAAAGAAAATAAGTGAAAGTAATTAAATATATTATCAAAATTATTTTGAACATATTTTCAAAAAAAACTATTTCTATTAAAAATTTATCTAATCGTGTTTTCAAGGGCAAAATATATTTTATTTGAAATCGTGTATAAAAAAATATCAAATCATGTTTTCTATTACTTTTAAAATTCCTCAAAAGTGTATTTGTTCCATGGTTTTTACTTTTGCTCAAATTAAAATTTTATTTTCTCTTTTTATAAAGGAGTCATGTCTAATACAAATATGGATACTCGAGGTTTTATTCCTCTTAGCTTAGTTAAGCCTTTTCATAGAGATTGGACTATAAAAGTCTTTGTGCTTCGTCTAGGATCAATCGAGTATTATAAAAATTCAAATGGTTTTAGGGAAAATTTGAAAGATAATTATAATGGATGATAAGGTTTGATGAAATATACTTATAATTGTACTTTCCCCTATATTTAATCTCATGTGACTTTTTTAATATAGTTTTTTCATTCACTTTTTACAATATTCAGATTATGTTAAAAATATCTCTTTATCCTCTTACAAGGACGACAAATGCAAGCTATTTTATTTAATGATATGGTTGATATGTTCAGAATGATTTTATTAAAGGGCAAACATATTTCAGATCGAATGAATTAGCAAAGCAAGAGAACAACAACTTTTTAAATGTGCATGATTCCCTTGAGTTAATGTTATCTATTCATAGTCGAGTTGAGGAGGCTCCAATTGCTATTGATATATCATATGGTCTATACAATTTCATCGACCTTAAGGACCTTCATCATCATTTAGAGGCTAAGAATCTAATCAGTAAATGTGTTTTGTAGTAGTAGTTGTTGTAATAACACTAACAACAACAACAATAACAATAAATACATTTTTATTTTTTGAGATATTAACAATTTTTAAATTATCATATGACCTTTGTTGATGTAATAGTTGTTGTGAAAGTTGGACCTCTTATTTTGATTAAAAAAAATTGAGCTCTTAGTGACACCTATCGACATAATGTTGTACTCATGAACTCATGGTATTCATCTTATCTCTTTGAAAATAATTTTTCTTCTATAAAAATAATTTATTTTAATTATTACAATATTATAATATAATAAATTTATCTTTACAACTCTTCTTTTTACTCATTTTGTTTACAATCATGATACAATTACGCTGACACTGTAGGGAGATCTTGCAATAAATGAAGGACAATTGTTGGAAGAACAATTCCTTTCAAAACCTGTCATTGTTTTATCAAAAGCAAAACTCACAACCTATACAGGTACACATTACAAATCATTTATTATTTATTTTAAAAAATTACTTTGTTATCTATTTCAACTATTCAAACATTTAATTGTTAATAATTAGGGAATTTGTGTCTTTCTACACTCTCGATCACCACGGTCTACATCAACCCAAATCTTGAAGAAACTAAAAAATACAAAGAATGGTATGCTTCAAAAAATTACTATTTCATTTTCTTTCTTGATGAGTACCAAAATTAATAATGCAATAAATTGATTTTTTAGGTTAATACCTACTTGATGTGTAAGTGTTATAGGAGCTTCTGATCTATCAAGTTCTTCTAGTTCATCAAAATTTATTGGCTTAGAACGAACAACACTTGTTAATTTGATGAATCGACTATTATCTGAATTTCAGGTTTGTAATATTACAAAAATGTTATACCTATGTTTCAATCATTACAGTTGTCAAATTGGTATTGATGTTGTTTATGTACATGTATAGAAAATGCATTGTTATTTTAGAGCCACAATAGTCTATATTCATAATATGGATAAGCCTTGGTACAATACTTGTAGAAAATGTAATAAGAAATGTTCGTAAAGAATGAAGAAGTAGAATGTACAAAATATTGTATCACTACCATAGATTATTGCCCGAGGTAATATTATTTATTATCTATTGATTAACGTTTTTAGTAGTGATATTTATTAGCTTCAAGTTTTCTTATTATCTTAAATATTAATGTACGTATATGCTTAGACTTACAATTGATGATGAAACCAACCAAGCTACTTTGAATTTATTGACATTGTTGAAAAACTGATTGGTTGTCATGTCATTGACTTTATCACATCAAAAAAAAAAAAAAAAACAAGTATAATGTCTTGGTTTTAACAAAAAAAATTAAGGGAAAATAATGTTTTTATCTAATTTGGACACTTTCATATTTTAGGAAGACATGAGCCGTATCTTCTATAAAGTGTTGATTCATTGCTATGGAAAGTCATACACATTTTTTACAAAAATTAATAAATCCAATGATTCAGCAATGTTGTCAGCAAAGTTCGTTACAGATGAAGTGTACTTGGAAGAAGACATAAACAATATCCAAATGAATAGTGATGACAACTTGCTTGCAAAGAAGAAACTTAAGATTAGAAATTGATACATTCTTTTTGTTTTTAATTGTTGGGACAAGTTTCTATTATATTTTTTTATAAAATGTCTTATGGTGACTTAGCTATTTTAATGGACATATTACTTATGAACTCTTTTGTATAAGTAAGACACGAAGCTAAAAAAATGTAATTTTAATGTTTTTATAAATCACATATATATTTTGGAATACTCTTTCGTATAGTATGTTTTTGTCTTCTAACATTTTTAGATTTTGGAATCCTGATATTCTAGATTAATGAAAATTTATTTTGTAGGTCACATGTAGCTTAATCAATAAATTCTTATATTGATTCTTTTATTTTATTTTTTATTTTTTATTTTTGTAGATTTGATCTAAGATGATTCACACTTTTTAAAATTTTGAATTTTTAGAATTCTCTATTAATGTTTAAATGTTAATTTTTTTAAAAAATAGTTCAAGTAAAATCATGATTTTTTTTTCATTATTCATTTCTTACAAAAAAACTCAAGCTCACGTGGGCACTTATTAGTTCAAAAAATATTTGTAAAACTAAGGTAGTGCAAAAGTAGCATTGAAAATACCATTCTTTCCTAACAAAAATGTCTTTAAAAGTGTAAAGATAAATCCGATAAATAAATCCTGATTCCAAAGGGTATTTTTGTCTAAAATGAATTTTTTTTGTATATTTTTTGCGATTGCCCTTAATTCTAGTCAATGATGAAAATATCGGTTTTAACGGATATATCGGTACTTGGATTTTACGGATATATCGGAGATATATCGGTGGATATTTTTACATGATTATCGATATATCATAAATTAACAAAAATACTTTGAAATTCATGGAAATACTTTTTAAAAGTGTAAAAATGACATTAATAATCAAATATATATATTGAAATTACATTACAATGAGCTTTTAAAATCAAAATGAAGATCGATGGTTTCATCGCGAAAATTCTGATGGACTTATCTCATCTCTGATAAAATAAATACTCATACTTGGGCATAATACGACGTTCATAATATCGATTATAGATCGAATACGCTGATAAACGCCTTAATCTTATATCTGCCAATTTATCCTACGGACAAGAAATTCGCGTTCATTCACATACTGCTTCAAATGTTAACTACGAAAAATTAATTTATTAACATATTATTACTAAATTAAACTAATTTAAATATGAAAAACTTCATTTAATACTATAAATTTATAATATGCATGCAATAAATATTAACTAATATATAACTTGATTTCAAATATGAATCCATGAAATGTTAATTTATTAATATATTATTACTAAATTAACTAATTTAAAATACGAAAGATCATATAAACTATCACAAAAAAAAAAAAATTAGCTTTAAAATGAAGATTGAATATGGGTAGAAAGAATTTGTGAGTAAATAGAATTATTTTATAAGTATTTATAGATTTTTTTTTTTGTCAAAATAGTCGTTGATTAATGCTAAATTGTAATTTAATTATAAATTGGATTTTAATTTTTGTGCAATCAATTATTGGGATCTTCTTTAAACCGTCATGATTACAAATTAATCCATAACCATTAGGTCAATTCATGATTTCAAATATGACCGTTTGGATATATCTCTGATATATCTCAATATATTCCGATATATCTCTGATATATCCCGATTTTACTGAAAAATTAAATTAACCCTTGCATGTGTCATATACCTGATATTTCCACTATATATCAGTTCAATACTGATATATCGATGATATATTACTGATATAACCGATTTTTTTATTGATTTTTCATTCAATCGATTATCGATGGCCGATATCGTTTCGATCCTTACTGATATCCGATATATTGGATTTTTTAAACCTTGATTCTACTCTTAGCTAGCTAGAAACTTTTCGATAACAATTGATAAAGAAATTTACAATACGGCGTCGTTTCTGTTTTAACTTCTATTTGCCACTGAAGGTTCCACTCTGCCATGTTCAGACTGTTCTCCTTCCAAAACCCTAGCTAAACCCCCGTCTACCTCATTCTCAAACCCTGAGAAAATGGCGACTAATACTGGCCGTCTTGTTCTGATGAGATCTGCAGCAACTCCGAGATGGTTCTCGACGGCGACGGCGACGGCAGACAAGGAGGCCTCACTGTACTGGAAGCTCTCAGCTCTGAAAGGCATAGACGGCGATGTGGCAGAGACGCTTGATAAGTGGGTGACGGAGGGCAAATCCGTGAAGAGGTTTGATATCATGAGCTGTGTTAATCAGCTTCGCAGATTCAAGAAGTACAATCACGCCGCACAGGTTTTTACCGATATTTTGTTGGGTTTTAGGTTGTTTGGTTTTCGAGAAAACTGAGTGAAATCTAAAGAAAGGGAAGGAAAACGTTGGGTTTTTGTGTTTGAATGATGTTTTTCTTAAATCCCATTTCTTGAACAATCATCGAAACGGATTTATCCCTGCAGTTCAAACTGAGTAAAAATGAAAGAAAATGGAAGGAAATTCAGTTTCATGACCTGAAACTTCGGCTTTTGCTGCTGTTGAACTCGTTGGTGAAACGGTTTTGTCTGTTTGATTACTGGTTTTCTTTCTTAATTCTCATGATAAAAAATTTCCTACCTATTTGGTTGCTGAGAAAATGAAGAACAAGATAAACATTTTTCAAATGTTATGATTTCTGAAAACCTTCTTCGAAGCTCAATTCAATTAGTCTAAGTAGTTTCATTTCTTTGCTTGTGCATATCCCTAACACTTCTAAGTTTGTGATTCAAAGGTTTAAATTCTATAAATTGATTCATCTAGATGAAATTGTTGGGGTTATAGTGGTGTACATTTTTTGTCATTATTTTCTTAGTTTTATGGCTAATGTCTTAATCAATTGATTGATTGATTTTGTTTTTAAAATTTTTTTTTTTAATTCATTTTTGTAGAGGCTTAAGTGATGTTTGAGCAATTTTGAACTAAAGATGGCATTTCTGCAATCAGCCTCTGTAGCAAAATTGATTTTTGTAGAGGGCTTAATCAATGGATTCTGTTTTTTTTTTTTTTTGCCCCGAATGGAGACTTTGGAATGAATTAATGTAGTAAATTGAACATTGATGGGGTTGTAAACAGTGGTTTTCTAAATTGTCTCCCTAATCAAATTTATATCCTGAATGTTTAGCATGTAAATCGTGGTGCAGGCATTCTTCCAATTGTGGATCATCTCCTTATGACCCTACTTATTTTGGCGAAGAACTTTAAATTATGAAAGTTAGGAGTTATACCCTTGTGATCGGACTTTTTTCTTCACTTTTTGATGCACAAATCATAGGTTTCAAAGTTGAATGCTCTTAAATTTGCCCTTAAATTTGCCCTTAAATTCACAAATCATAGGTTTCTCTTCTTTCTGCTCAATAACAATGGCAGACTAAAGTTTTGTGAAAAAGCTGATTTAACAGTATCTCATCAGTTTGTTGTTGCTGCTGCTGGTTTGTATTACTTAGTATCTCGGAATTCTTCCTTACTTTTTCCCCTAACTTGCAGATATATGAATGGATGGAAAAAAGTAGTAACTATAGTTTGAACAACACTGATCGTGCATTATGTATAGATCTTCTTGCCAAGACTGAGGGAATTGCCCAAGCAGAAAATTACTTTAACAGCCTCCAAGAATCTGCGAAGACGAATAAAACCTATGGTGCACTTCTTAAGTGTTATTGCAAGGAGAATATGCTGGACAAAGCCGAGGAGCTATTCAAGAAGTTGAAAGAGATGAATTTGGTGTCCAGTGCTTTAAGCTATAATAATATGATTTCCCTTTACTTGAGGGTTGGCCAACCTGAAAAAGTCCCCTCACTTGTACATGAAATGGAAGAGCAGGACATTCCAGCAGACTTATATACATATAATATAGCGATGAACAGCTATGCTTCTGTAAAAGACGTTAATGCTGTGGAGCAAGTTTTGGAGAAGATGAAGAAAAAGGGGGTCGAATGTAATTGGTTTACATATGGAAATCTAGCTAACATTTATGTCAATGCAGGGCTTATTCAGAAGGCCAATTATTGTCTTCAAAATATCGAGAAGAATAAAAATTTACATGATCCTGAGGCTTTCCACATGCTTATTGACTTGTATGCAAGAACCTCTAATTTGGAGGGGGTTAATCGGGCATGGGAATCTTTAAAGTTGGCTCTTCCAAAACTTAACAATAAGAGCTATCTTATCATGCTTTTGGCTTTGTCTAAGCTAGGGGATGTGGCTGGCCTTGAAAAGTGTTTTAAAGAATGGGAATCAGGCTGCACAACCTATGATGTTAGGCTGTCAAATGTCATGTTAGAATCTTATCTTAATCGAGAGATGATTGAGGAAGCCAACCTACTATCTGAAAGTATAGCGAAAAGGGGGTCTGAGCTCAAGTTAAAGACACTGGATCTGTTCATGAGATTGTCCTTGAAGAAGCACCAGATTGATTCGGCTATGAAGTATTTAGACATGGGTGCATCTCAAGCTGATCCAATAAAAAACAAGTGGTTTCCCACTGAAGAAACCATCACCATGTTTCTGGAATATTTTGAGGCGGTAAAAGATGTGGACAATGCTGAGAAGTTCTGTGAGACCACGAGGAAGATCGGTCGCCTTGATTCCAAGATCTATGATTCTCTGCTTCGCACATATATAGCTGCTGGGAAAGAGGAACCTCTGATGTCACAGAGGATGAACGACGATGGAATTGAGATAAGCCCTGAAACAGAGAAGTTGCTTCAAAAAGTCTGTCCCAAGTAGGCTATATGAAGTTAGAGAAATCCAGAATAAGAGTTCAATTTGTGATATTGTTCTTGAATTGCCATTTTCATTAGTGATAAGTGGGAGCATAAAAACATCTAGTTCGTTTTGGACATGAATTTGTAGTTGCAGACACAAGGCTTTTTGTCTGCATCAACCTTGGACAGCATTTGGGGAGCCAATGAAGGATGAATGGGTGATGTGCTTGACCTCTTCCAGGTTGAAACTGCCTTCAAAGGTGCTGTTTTGTTTGTTTAACTGAGTTCTCTTGGACCAAGCAGTAATTTCTTTTACATTTTTGTGTTTTTTCTTGACTTTCTTTACAAATTGTAGAAGTAATTATTGTTTAATCTTTTAATTCTATGTTAGAATTCATTTGAAGAACATGACATGCTTTATCAGATTAAAACTTAACTAGAACTTCATCTGTAGAAGGAAATTTTTGAAGTTTATATCAGCTGTCTTTTAATTCTATGTTACACACGCATGTGCACACCCACTTATCTTCGCAAACTAGAACTGTTAGCTTGTGTATATCTTATTATGAGAATAGAGTGTGATCATAGTTATTTAAGGCGCAAAACGGACCAAGGCATAAAAGCTTCTTAGGGGCTTGAGGCTCAAGGTGCACTTAAGGCACGGACGTTTTTAAGTGAAACGCATTCTACCTAATATAAATAATCATTAGATATCTCATTAAATATTGTCTATAATTTTCATTTAATAATAAAATATAATAAAGTAAATGACATCAAACATAAAAATCAAACATCATTAGTGCTCCTATCATCCAAACATTCAAAATTCCTAAACAAAATAATAAACATCATTAGTGCTTCCCATCATTACAAAAATTCGAAGTTTCAAAATAAAATAAACAATCATGTATCTGCATCTAAATCTAAATCAAGAAAATCATCATCAATATTATCCTCATCATTAATCTTCGACTCCCCCTTTTCATCTTCCTCTCTCGATAAATAGATCAGCTCTTCATTTGAAGATGAAGAGGTGTTGATGTTTTGCTTGCTTTAGCTCTTGTATAAAGCCTAAGCTAGATAAATAGATAGCTTTTGGTGTTGCTTTAGCTCCTGATAAATATATCATCTCTTAATCTTCATCAATCAAAGCAAGAGTAGGAGTATGTTTAGAGCTAGATGGTCTTGACTTTGATTTTGGTGTTGGTGTTTTGCTTGCTTTAGCTCTTGTATAAACCCTAAGCTCTTCAGCTCCACTAGCTCTTGCAACATCACCCCATGTTAAATCATCTAATGCAAGGACGGGACCGTGATGGATGGTCTAGCGGATTTAGGTAAGTTGGGGTTATGGGGTAGAACTTTGATGGGTTAGGGGTAGGTCCAGTCTAAAAGGTTATAGGGCTTATTTAGGGTTTATATATGATGGAATAAAGGTTTAGAATGAAGGATTTTAAGTTTGGAAAGGTTCGGGTTTTATTTGATGCAAAACAACCTTGTTTTGAGCTAGTTTGTAGTTTTCAGGTTTTTCTAAGATAGGCTATGGCTATGTGCGAATTTGGGGCTTCTCAAAGGTTAGTGATGACGGTATTTATGGTTTCTAGGATGAAACAATATATATGGAAAGGGTGTAGAAGTATAGAACAAGATTTGGAAAGTTTAGGGTTGTGGTTGGAGAATTGGATTTGGAAAGTTAAAAGAGAAGATTATGAGATGAGTAGAGGTTATATAGAAAGATAGATACTTACTTCGCCACTCAAGGAATCTATCAAGAGATAAAAAGTCACGAACTCGACACTCAAGGGAATCCACCCAAGAGATTAGAGAACAAAGTATATACTTCGCTACCCAAGGAATCCACCTAGGGATGAGAAGCAATGAACTCGTCACTCAAGGGAGTTCACCCAAAAGATAAGAAAACAAGAGATGACTCTTAAAAAGATAAATCTGAAAATATTATTAAACTTAAACTCAATTGTCAAAAGACTACATTAGAGGAGGTATATATAGCCCCATACTTTCTAAGTTCAATAAAGAAACTCCTACTTTGACTTGGAAAACAAAGACTTTCTAATTTAAATAAAGAAACTCCTAAAAATAAATAGCAACTCCTACTAGGAAAACAAATTTTATAAATTAAATAAAGCAACTATTACTTTGAATTAGAGAACAAATCTTTTTAAAATAAAACAACTTCAAATCAAAATAGTAACAAGACTCAAATACTTGGATTTAGAAACATATTTGGTGTCTCCAAGGTTTCACAGCCTCTCGAATCTGAATTTTTCATAATTAAGATTGAATTCTTAATGTATATTGTAGAAGCTCCTACATCAATCCCTCATTTTTTTTTTATCAGTAAAAAACATTTATTATAGATGAAGGGAAAGTTCCCAGGAGTACACAGGAAGTGGACAGGAGGAACCACCCAAGCAAGAAACAAAAGCCAAAAAAACTAATTACACCCAAATCAAGTTAGGGAATTCCACAACACTTGTTTTGTCCTCCTATACACGCGTACCTCCACAAATTGGTCACAAAGTTAGCTTTGATTCGATCACTGGGTGCCTCGCTCGAACACCAACCTATTTCTAGCCCTCCATAGGGTCCAAAATAGGCACAGAGGTGCAGCTAGCCAAATTCTTTTGCGTTTTTTACCCACGGGGGCCCCTTGCCAGGCTAAAAGGTTGTGAAGCACCGACTGCGGAAAGACCCAGCTAGTTCCAAAGATTGATAAAAAAAGATTCCACAACATTTTAGCTCTTTTGCAATGAATCAAGAAATGGTCTATATTCTCCTCCTCCGGCATTACAAAAGATCTATTTACTAAAGTTATTCCCCACGCTTCAGCTGTCTAAGGTGAGAACTTTGCCCCAAGTTGCTTCCCAAGCAAAAACTCCAATTTTTGGAGGAACAACTGGATTCCAAATCAAACGACTGGGGAAATCAATGACAGGTGAAGGGTCG
The DNA here is from genome assembly GCA_016808115.1 of Tetrastigma voinierianum. NCBI lineage: Eukaryota > Viridiplantae > Streptophyta > Magnoliopsida > Vitales > Vitaceae > Tetrastigma > Tetrastigma voinierianum. The sequence continues at coordinate 360,471 of JAEQBH010003711.1, forward strand.
TAGCTTTTATACATACTCTTTACCGAAAAACCTTTTTCCTTGTCATTTTTCAAAAGGAGCCTATCCTCGCCCGAGAGGCAGAAGATAACCTCATGTAGGGTATGAAGGAATCTTGCAGCCTCCTCTATCTCCCAATCATTGAAAGGTCTTAGAAAGATGGGTCCAACTCCTACCCCTATCTCTATCCCATGTCCGCAATTCGCCTTTTGCTTAAAGCCAAATCAAGAGAGAGATGATATCCGAACACAGGTCTCCCCCACCACACCAAACATCTTTCCAAAATTGATCCTCCTACCATCCCCAAGGAAAACTCGCATTTTGGAAAAAATCGCCATTCTTCCTAATTTCCATAAACTAGTCCCATACCCTCCTCTGATATCACAAGTTTGCCATCCACTGCAGGAGACTCTCCAAATTTACTTCCAATAACTTTTCTCCAAAGTGAGTTTCCTCGTCGTTTCTTGTAAACCGCCAATTCCACTTACCTAGCAACGCCTGCTTCATCTTCGAAAGCTTCTAATCCCAATGCTCCCTATTCTCTTTCGCACACAAAGTGGGAAAGCTCCGCATCAATCCTCTAGTTTGGAAAAGACTTGTCCTCAAGTCTTCACCATGATAAGCCTTCAAATCCTTGACATTGAATGCAAAGATATCGTCATTACTGTGCAATTTCAACTTGTAAGCATTGATCGAATTCCCAATGTTTGTTGTAAAAGCTCTTGCATCATCATCCCCCTCAAACACCATATCATCTTCTGTGGCACATTCATCTTCCATTCTTCCCATCAACCATTCATTACTATCATCTATATCTTTCAAGGAAATGGAATCAATGGGATTATGCTCGTTGTATCTTTTCATCAAGGTTCGGCTGTACTTTATGTACACCAAATAATTCAAGCATTGATAGTCCAACCTATTTCTCCTCTTACTATGAATCTAAAAAAACAAATAGTTTTCATGATTATATTTTAATGTTTTAGTTTCTAAAAATCTAAGTTACATTAAATAATGTTTTAAAGACACAAATTCAGTTACATGTAATTGTTCTAGTAATTTACATTCTTAAAGATACTCCAATTCCTTTCACAGCCTAATGCACTACATGTTAGGTTGAGAACCCTTAATGCAAATTTTTGCAAACTTCTAGTACTAGATTCAAACATATCCCACCATTCAACTACAATTAATATAAATAAATTATTAGTTGAACATTTCATCTATTTTAACCAAAAATATATAATAATTTAAATTCACTAATTAACAAAACTAAAGAACTAACTTGGAGGTTTTGTCTTCCTTGTTCTAATGGCGAACTCATTACCAAAAAGGTCTCTAGCATGCATGTACAAGTCCAGTTGTGATATAAATGCATCTTGTTCACCTTTATTTTTCATCAATCTCGACATGCAACTACATACATCTTCAAAGATTTTTTAATCAAGGTCCACTCCTACTCCTTCTGTATCATAATGGAATTGTGGGTTCAAAAAATACCCAGTTGAATGCAAAGGGTGATGAAGCCGAACCTCCTACCTCCTATCAACGATTTCCATGATTTCCATGTACTTCTCTTCATTCCCACTAAAGCTTTTGACAATTGTTTCATTTGCCTTTTTCATGACTGCATAAATGTAACCCATAGGAGGCCTCTTTTAACTATTCACCAAACGAAATACACATACAAGGGGCCAGACACCTTAAAAAAAAAAACTATAGTATTCCAAAAATAAGACATGAAAATTATATAGGCTATATTTTTTCCCTTTTGCTCGTTTGCCCTGTCCAATCTTAACTAGTAACCATTTTCCTCAAGTTTTTTTGTTCATTGATATGGGATAAGGTGATTAAGGTCGTTGCAAACCAAGTCTTAGTAGGCCTCAACAACTCCCTTTGCTCAGTAAATCGCCTCATCATGTTGAGCAACCCCGTTCTATTATAGACATAGCCGCTTATGGATATGATCCTCTCTATTGTCTTCTTGATGTGTGGTAGTTTTCCAATATCTTCTAGTATCAAGTTAAGACAATGTGTGGCACATGATGTCCAATACAAATGTGGTCTTTTATTTTCCAACAACCTCCCTATATAAGTTAAACACATAATAAATAGATAATAGATGTAATAATTTACATGCATAAGTAATTGAAAGTTTCAAATTAAATTATAAGTACTTGCCACTAGGGGTGGGCATGGTTCGGTTAACCGAACCATGAACCGTGACACAAAATAAAAACTAATTGTCGGTTTTTGGTTTGTTATTTATATAAACAAAAAACATAACCATTAATATGGTTAACCAAATCTTCGATTAACCATATATCGGTTTTTTGATTAACCATAATTAAAAATAAATTTGTAATTCCATAATCATATATTAAAGTTCAAATTATAATAATTATTATAAATACAATAAAATATGCAAAGAAAAAAATGAATACAATATATTAATTTACAATCTCATGACACTTATGCATTTATAATACATCCACAAATAATATATGAAACACATGAGATTAGATAATTTAATCACAGTTTTTTTAATCAATCACATGTTTTAACAACTTCAGTAGAAAAAAAAATTAATCCAAAAAAATCATAGCTTATTTGCTTTGGTTTGGAAGAAAATGGTAAAAGCTTGGTTTAGAGGAAAAAAGTAAAAGCGACGGATAGAAGTTGAAAAGTCACAACTCACACAAGTTGGGAAACCTATTTTATGCGTATAATTTTTAATTTTCGGTTGGTTAAACTAAACCACGGTTTTTGTATTTTGAAAACCGAAACCGAGATTTATGTATGTAAAACAAAAACCAAAACCGAGTCGCTTAGTCCGATTAACCTATTTTTCGATTCGGTTTTGGTTTGGTTTTTCAGTCGTTTCGATTTCTTAGGTTTTTTTTGCCCACCCTTACCTACCATCAGATAATTTGAATAATCACTTGAACAACATTGTCTTCACCAACTTCTTCCATCCAAATGTCAAGTGATTTAAACAATTTCTCTCCTGCCTTGACCATAGAAGAAGCATCAATAGATTTCAAGAACATGGTCCCTTTTAAAGAATTCATCAAGAAATTCGCCAATGACCTTTCCTTCTTATCAGTCCATTCATATGACATAATTGAACATCCATTTTGCTTCCATTCTGTGAAATGATCCTTCATTGAATCCTTTGTGAGAGTCAATTCTTTCTTGAGGTTAGTAACCCTTACCTCATGAAAACTTGGCCCCTTGTAGCCTACACCATATTGCCCACTTGCCTCAAGAATTGGTTGGAAACTAGCATAGTTCACAGCATTAAATGGAATCGCGGCATCATACATTCATCTACAAAATAGTATATCAACTCTCTTTTTGGCCTCTTTCTTATAGGCATTGTTTATAGTAGTTTGAGTGTTTTTTTTCTATTTTGAACAACCATTTCTGGATTACGAGTGAATAAATGATCCATACGACCTTTTTGTCTGTCTCTTTAAGCAACTACCACTACCACCACTTCCTTCCCCCTACATTGCTACCACCACTAAAACATCCTTTAACCTTCGAGTCCTCATCATCTTCATATTGGAACCTGAATATATATCCTCATTCACATTATGACTCCCAAAACTCATTTGATTTTTTTGAGTTTTTTTGGCTAGTATATACTCTTCTATTCATTTCCTAACATGTTCGGAACATCTTGTACATTTTTTTTAAATTTCTAAACCCTCCAACAAGGTGTTGCTTTTGTCTTTAAATAACTCCTTTAGTTGCTTTATCACAAAAAATACAAATGAGCGTATTTGTATCTTTCTCATTTAATAAGCGCACATATTTCCATCCCAGATCTTTTCTTTCACTTGTAGGCTCTACTTCAACTTCAACCTCTCTGACCATTTTTGTGTATCTTTAAAACAAATCAACAATAAAATGACAATTAAATTGAAAAAAAAAAGAAAATATATATATGATATATTATATAGTATAAAATATAAATCTATCAATTATAAACACACTCAATGTTTGTCAAACAACTAAAAATGTTTCAAATTTTTTTTCTAATTGTTTCATTTTTTTTTTCTATTTTTTCATTATTTCTCAGATTTTTTTTTTTCCTATTTTGTACAAAGTTTTTTTTTAGAACTTTTATTTTCTGTTTTTAAGAATTTTCTCATAATTTTTTTCTACCTTTTTTAGAATTTTTTTCATAACTAAAATAGGAAGAAAAAAAAAACCTCTTTGAGTCTTCTTTTTCTTTCCTCTTCAATCCTGCTTTTCAAGTGTATTTAAGGGGTTTTTTTTTTAGGATTTGGGAGTCAAACACACAAAACGGCATCATTTTGGAGGTGTCTTTTTAAAAAAAAAAAAATCAAAGACCTCAAAATGACATCGTTTTGGGGTCTTTTGATTTTTATTTATTTTTAAATAAAAGACCAACCCAAAACAAAGTCGTTTTGGGTTTGGCCTTCATCACGAGCCTTAAGCTCTCTTCTCCCCTGAAGCTGCTCTTCTCGGTCGATTCTTCTCCTCTAATGCAGTCATCTCTGACGACTAAAAAAGAAAAAAAAAAAAGAGGAGAAGAAGGATGTATCTTGATGAGCTGCACTTGGAACAAATTTTTGACGCCTCTCATCCCTACGCTTAACCTAAAGTGAGGCGTTTTCAGTGGGAGTGATGGCACTTGAGCTTTAAGTGCACCTAACCACCTTTCATAATTATGAGTGTGATGTAGATCAATCATAAGAGTTATGCATAAAAACAATTGCCTCGAGGAGGAATCCTAGAATTTCGCCTTTTTTTTATAGTATTTGGAAAAGTGTGAATTTCATGAATAAAAATTTTATGAAATGTTGGGAATCTCTTATGATAATCATCTACACTTAAAGCTTATCTTAATGCCTAAAAGTTGGATAGGATGACTTTTGAAGTTTGGGTTCAAAATGATGTTTAGAATTTTCTAAAAATAAAAATAAATTTAGAAGGCGCAATTATAAACTACGGTTTCATTTTTAAACTAAAGTCGCGGTTACAAACTACGGCTTTAGTTTAAAAATGAAACCGTAGTTTCTAACTGCTGTTTTATTTTAAAAATGAAATCACGGTTTCTAACTATGACTTTAATTATAAAAAAAAAGCCGTAGTTTTTAATTGCGACTTATAACTTATATTAAAAAAAATAAAAAATAAAAATTGAATATCTTTCCTACATGGCATAAGAGGGATATATGGAATAATAGTTTCAAAAGTGACATAAAATCAATTTTTTTTTTAAATAAAAAGGTCATTTTAACCTCAAACTCTGACTTTTATGTATGGATTATACTGCATCCAATTTTTATGAAATAAAAGGGGGTTGAATTTTATTTATATTGTATATGAGATGAACCTTTTCTATTCCTATTCTAAACTCATTGGATCTTTCAACTAGTCATGTATTATAGCTTGTTATGTGCTCGTTCCAATTCTCAACTCTCTTTTCTAGTCATCTATTATATTATTAATGAAAGATATTTGGAATTTGTCTCAAGATATAAACATTTATGTATCGACATGTTTATAGAGATCCAAATAGAATTATTGAGTATTGATTATATAGAAAAGAAAGGAAGTAGTATTTTAGATTCATATGTTTGATGGTTAAATTTCCCTAAAGATGTCACAAATATTAGTTTTAAAGATTATTATGATTATTTTTTCAATCGTGTTCGTAAACTCTTTCCATTGTCTTCTTTCACCAAAAAAAAATCTTTACTCTCTTTTCTAAGTTCATTAATATGGAATCAATTGAGTGCACTTACGACTTTCTCTTTTTTTGGAAAGCCTTGCCTTAAGTCATCAAACCTTTATTATATATATATATATATATATATATATATATATATATATATATATATATATATATATATATATATATATATTTTTTTTTTTTTTTTTTTTTTTTGATAAGTAAGGTTTAGATGATCTTATTATTATGCAATGAACTTGAACAATAAGAATTTGACTTGATTTTAGGTGTAGTTCATTTTTGCCTCTACAAGTATTTTCATAGAAGTTTTATCATTAGATATATGTCAAGTGAAAGTATAAAGGCATATGTTTCTACATCACCTAATCGATTTTACTTGACACTAAACATATATTTTCATCGTTCAACTCTTTAACAACATGAACAACCAAAGTTTTGCCCAACATATAGTCATATAGTCAAGAATTGGGGCTATGCTTTTTTCATGCATGGTTCGAGCGACATCAATCTATCTTGAACCCTACTATAATGACAATACTATAGGCAAAGTCTTACATAAAAATAGCTCGATGCTAGGATGATAAAAAGTTCAACACTTCTTATTCTTATTACTTTTTTAAATAGAAAAATGAAAAGAAAATTTGTCTTCTTTTTTTTTTTTTTGCATCAGAATCAAATGGAATTGTATTTGATTGTATTGAATCGGCATCACAAAAGGGCAGTTGTTGTCCACATCTTAACTTTGCTATTTTTAACCACCCCCCAGATGGAGGAAGACGACCTATTAGGGAAATTTCCTGACGTTAGATTTCATCTTAAAAATTGTAAAAGAAAATTAAATATAATTGAAATTCTTTAAAATCTTATATATTTTTAAATGGGTGATTTTATATGATGCCCTTTGGAAAACCCAAATTTTAAAATGTGACTCTTCATTTGTTTTTGGTCTAATTTAGATAAAAATATCTTTATTTTCTTACAAAAACAACTTCTCCCTTTGAGAAACAATGTAAATACATGAGATAGGGAAAAACATTTTTGTCCAAAATGAATTATTTTTCAAAAAAAAAAAACCTAAAAGATGTTAGATTTACAAATTTAGGATATTTGATAACTTTTAACCAAATATTTTTTTTAAAAAACTTCTTAGCCTTTATATAATATAAAAAAACAAATCAAAATGAGTTTGAATAATTTTATAGAATTAATTTATTATATTTAAATTTATTTTTTATTTTTCTCCAAAAATATTTTCCTTTATTTTCCTCACTATATCCTTTCTTTAATACTTTCTGAATCCGCCTAAGGGTTTAAAAAATGAAAATAAAGATGAGAAACAAACCTAAGATACCACTGGAACAGATTTGGAATTCTAAGAGAGTTGATGAATCATAAACACAAATGGTTTCCAAAACACTGCTTCAAGGCAAAAACTACAATTGCCAACTCCATGTCACATATGGGATAATTCCGCTCATGGTTTTTCAACCTGCCGAAACCAGCGTTACACCCCTTCCACTGTATCATCAAAACACATCCCCAACTGCAGCACCTGCATGATACGAAGATGTATCATGATCTTCGCCAAGGATATCGAAACGGACGAAAAACACGTTGAAGACTTTTTGTTCATCGCACGACAAAACGGATCACCAAGGGGATTCGCTTCAATAAAAATCCACTACCTTAAAATAAATGCCAAACCATATATGATGCTAAAAAAGGACTGAAGGAAAGCATTTTTTATTTTACCTTCACAACAAGAATTGAAAAAAAAATTGATTCTATCATTTATCATTTTTCTGTACCTAAGGAGGAATAAAACAAAACAGTAGAAACCCATACAAGCAACCCAATACTATAAATGGGGATTCAACTCATAACACAAGAAGAACAATCAAAAGCCCTGCTGCCAATGCTTCTTGAAGCCACCATTAATAGACTGTGTGTGTGTACAGCTTCTCAAAGCCGGTCTATAGGCGTAAAGGAAACAGCTTTGGATCTGGAAACCCAGTACACAACAAAAACAGATATACAAAAGGCGACGACTGAGGTGAGAACAGCGAAAGCGCTGGCGCCATCCCAAGAGCTTTTTGAAACCGCTACCTTGCTAACAAGCCCAGAACTGCCTGAACCTATATCTAAAGGCAACCAGTCACAGCTAACGGAATAGTGCCCGGATCCATGCCATGGATTCCCGTCGACCGGATACCAGAATGCCGCTGAAAACTTGCTTTTTTGACCAATGGTGAATTGAGCATCCTGCATTTACAAACACCAGGGCTTTGATTATGTTTTCAATTTGATGTAGAATTTGTGCAAGCTTGAATAACTCCACTTTCCTAGGTTGAAGCTTGTAGGGTCCGTTTAGAACCCGGGAAGTACTAAGGAAAGGGAAAAACAAAATACTAGAGAAAATGATTTTCTCATGTTTGGTTTTTTCATGGAAAACAAATAAAATAAATTTAAATAAATATATAGAATTAATTTATTAAGTTTAAACCCTTTTTTTTCCTCTAAAATTTCTTTCCTTAGTATTTTCCGGGTTCCAAACTCTAAACGGAGCCTTAATCTTTTAGCTCAATCTTGTTGGTATGATGGAAAATGGTAATGAAGGTAGGACTTGGGGATACATAAATATGAGCATGTGTGGAAATAAAAGAGGAAATGAGATCATTCCGATGTGTCATTGAGCACTTCAAATGAATATGATCAATTTGTTCATATTCATTTAGGAAATCTATATGGTGGCTAGTCTTCTACATGAAGAGCTAGAACCATCAAATGCTATGGCACCAAGAGACTGAAATGTCCTTTTCCTATTCTCCAAACACTTTTTAACCTAAAAAAGAAAAAAATAAAAAAAATCTATTTAGAGAATTTTAGTGGTTCTGAGTTCTGGGTTCAGTCCACAATTTAAACTTTCAAAATGCAGGCCATAAAAGTAAGAAACTATGCAGTAGCAAAGATGGAACCTGTTGAAGACGATCCATTGTTCGCAAAGGCCTCGAGAATTCAAAATAGTAAGTACCCTTCTGATCTGATGATGCATAAGGGCTATCTTCTTCCACAAAACCTGTGAACGGAAATCACCAATAACAACACAAACAGCAATTAGCACTACACGGTTCAGCTGCCACAAGGAAAAACCATTCCACTCATGTATGCACCTGTAAATTGGGTGGCTAGCTTAGCTAACAACAATGACAAGTCAAAAATGCCTTCTTTTTTTTCTTTTTCGTTTTCTTCTAATCGAACATAACACTGGATATCATTATTTTAGAACCACAAGGGATACCAATTTTTCTTACATTAACAAAAATGTAAAGGGACTTGAAAAATCAGCTTCTGGTATGAATGCCATAAATCATGCACATTTCAAAAAAAAGACTAGCTTACATTTCATCCAAATGCCATAAAATGTGCATGTCTTTTCTTTCTTTTTTTTTTTTTTGATAACCGTGAATGTCCAGGTCAGCTTGCACGCACCTTAACTAATCTCATATCTCCTAAGTTAACAAACGTAAAACCTCCAAAGGGCCTTGAGGAATCGAATCTAGTACCGCTAGGGTAACGCTACCCAATACCATACACCAATTGAGCTACCCCTCAGTATTAAAATTTGCATGTCTTTATTATAAAGAATTCTAGAATTTGTTATTTGTTTGGCCCACATGGTAGTAGCTAGATCTTTACAACCAGCTCTTGAACATACTCTCCCTATACCAAATTGATAGAATGAAAATATTGAAGTTGAATGAAGAACAAGTGATGAATGGATACCTGAATGCGTTGCAAGACTACCATGCCACCACGCCCCCTTCCAGTTATTTTGTGCACTGGTATCATTTCCTGAACATGGAAGCAGTTCAAACATTATTTTTAGGAGATTTATTCAAAAATGACCAAGGAGATGATTGATGGCACAAGAATGAAATATTACTTGACTAAAGGTTTATGCTGGTTATCCAACTATTATGGAATACCTGTTTGTCCAGGCTTAAAAACTACGAAAAAACAGGAAGACCATCGACATAACAAAGAAACAACAATTGAGTTGTTTATAAACATTTTCCCTCTTTTGTTTCAGAAAATTGCCACTTCTTAGCTCATGAAAACAACATGTTATTTTTCTTTAAACCTTGCATTCAAAAAACAGAGCGTTCTGAACTTCTTAGACTGGCTTTGTCCATCTGTCTCAAACCATTGTCAACAAAATCTTAAATAATAGTGAATAAGAACATTGGATGGTTGACTGGAAGAGTCCCTCACTGGAGGGACCAGGTCAGGTTAGATAGAGTCCAAGAAGTTGTTCCCTAATCAAATATATGATAAACTGCATTTTAGGTTTAAGAAATAGTCAAGCATTAAAATTTATCTGGAACATGCATGCTTGCATAATGGATGTTAATCTTAAAGGTTAAAGTTATGAGACTTTTGACTTCCCATCAGAACATCTTTTTTGGACATAAGAACTATAGATGAACAATCCGAAAAAATGTGATAGAATGCATACATAAATGAACAGATACTAATTTACTTAAAGGAGTTACTAGAGGATGGATATGCCATCAGTCAACAGCCAGATTTGAGATAAAAGAGCCGCTAAAGTTTCAATCCATAATTACCAGAAGGGCCAAGTCCATCAAGGTATCGGCAATGCGGAGTCCAGGCATACAGATCAACCAAATGACCGAATCTGATCATTAAAAGCCAAAAGAAACAGATAGTTACAACCTAGATCAAATCGTTTGGCCCTACACTCAAGACCTACAATATGATAAGATATTGGCTACACTATGGTTCTACCTGTCACCTCCATTCCCTTCTCCATTGTCTATCGGATTGCCACCATAAATCCTTCCAGGAATAGCATTTCCAATTGAAAAGTGCATAATGTCAACTTCATTGCCACGGCAAGTTTTGCTGGTGCATTCATCAGGCGACTCCTTGCACCCACCCATCTAATCCCAATGAAACCACTCTCAAGTTAAAAACAGCAGGAGCACAAATGACTGACAGGTACTATTAATTTCAGATAAGATCCAACCCAAGCAATTGACAACCAAAGAAGCTTACATTATGATATGTGGCCTTCTCACCAATTTGAAACATGAGAGCAACAGATGGACACTTCTTATTGTTTCTGTATCAAACAAGAACGAACTCTTTTTAGCCAAAGATCAGCATGTTCAAGAATTTTAAACATGCAAAAAAAATTGGAACAAGTCAACAGAAAGTGCACTTCAAGTAAAGAGAACATCCAAAGTAGAAGGGACTAGCAGAATAATATTAGCCAAAATTTGGAAAATTAAGATAATTCTTGAATGACAATGACAGAGAAAAAAGAATGGCATTAAATACTTGGAGGAGTATAAACCCTGTATACCTTGGGGCACTTTCTTTTTTGAATAGATGCTTTTTTATCTATAAAAAAAAACCTTGGAGTATGCTTCCAATTTCAAAAGTAGCACTAATCTCCCTTCGGAATTGCTACTCCCATTTTCTTTACTTTAAGTGTCACCCATAAAGCATCTGAGCACCATGACCCAGTAGATTTTATGGACAAAAATTGTCATATTATATTTTGGGCCTAAAATGATCTTCATACTGCCAGCAAGTGTCATCCATAAAGCTTGGACAACCATGACCCAGCAGAATTTGTCAAAAAGTTGCCTACATATCATCAGACTTCCTGCAAGTGTCATCCATAAAGCATTGGATAACTATGACCCAGCAGAAATCAAGGAAAAAATTGTCTTTAGTGTAATTTAGGGCTAATGGAAAGATCTTTGAGTCTTCACGCATTGAGTTGACATCTCTGCTATACAATCTTTATGCAAACTACGGTCGTTCTAAACGGAAATCACAACCATGACATCATATATATGCCATACCAATAAATCATCATCACAACCATGTATCAGTACTTCATCATCACAACCATGTATCAGTACTTCATGTATAAGAAGCATAGCCATCCATTTTTCTGGACACATTTAACAGAAAAACTAACCTAATTCAATGATCAACCTTATAAATAAGTTGTATTGTAGGTGTCCACAGTTTAGAAATCAAGCTAGAACAATCAAATTCAACCATTCGAGCAACTTTCCAAAGCCAAGTTGTTCTAGTATGACATGAAACATTCACTCACCCTTTTGAGTAAGCATACTCCCCATCCACTTGCAACATGAAGAAGATATCCTTTCCATCATGCAAAGCCTACAAAATCAATAGGTCATAATCTAAAAGACCCAAAAAAGAGGGGGAAAAACCTAGGGAAAAAAAAGAAAAGAAAGAGGCCACTCTAGATAAAAGGGAGAAACTGAAATTCACTTGTTTAATTATCCAAAAAAAAGAAATTCACTTGTTTGATTTGCCAACAAAAAAGGAAGGAAAATATTTAAAATTTTGAAACGTTCACAAATTTCCGCCCCCCCCCTGTAGAAAAAGGGCAAACTTTTTGGTTTCTTCCACTTTCTCTCTCCTATGTTTCATCTTTCTCTCTCCCACTTTACTAGAAACCCACAAAAAATGGGCAATCGCAATCCCCTTCCTTTTCAAAGCCAAGTAATCAAATAATTTCATTGATTAGCATGGTAAGAAAAGCGTTTCCCACTAAACAAAACCCTAACAATACGAAACCACCGAAAACCATAGATATTCACGTAAATCTGATCCAATCCATTTCCAAAAACAGAGAAACCCGTGTGTAGCTCAGAATCAGTGATACCAAACAAACCCGTAAAAAAAATCTAATCCAACCCAACCCAATTCAGAAAAGAGAAAAACAGAGAAACCCATGGCAGTCATGCAAGAAAAAGATCACCCAAAACGGAGGAACCCATATCCAAACAGACCTTAACAGTCATTTTGCCACCTTTGTACTGGTGCTCTTCGTGTGGATCCAAAGCTGGGAGGAGAGGGAGCTCCAACCCATCGACGTCGCTCCAATCATCGGCGTGGCCATCGACGGTGACGAGTCCAGGCTTGAACTCGGCCTGAATCCGATTCTCTAAGTCCGGTTCGCAGCTCCACTCGCCCGGTTCTTGGTGCGAGTTCACCAGGTGGGTCTGGGTTGACCCGAGGAGGAGTATAACGAGGGGAGCAAAGAGCTGGAGATGCATTGAAACGACAAAACTCAAGATGAAACGACGACGTTTGGGAGGAAATATGGAGATGTTGAATTGTGTTAAGTGGTGTCTGTATAAATAAGGAGGTAGAGCCGGCGCCGCCGCCCATGGGGGAGGGGGGGGACGACGACTGTACGATATATTACTGTTTGACTTGTACTACTTCCTTCCTAATAATGGGCCGGGCTCCACCTTAACTTTGGGCCTTGTGGGCTTTATGCGGTTAGACTAGTTTCCAACCCGTAAATCTATATAACATTCGAATTTTTTACTTAGGTGGTGTTTCTTTTTTTTATTTAATGCTGAATATAATTTTTTTTGAGCTTAATGTTGAATAGTACTTAATAACATTAAGTATTAAGTTGTTTGTTTTTTAACATCAGGTAATGAGTAGGACGCCACCCGACGATTATTTTTATTCTCAATTCCGCTGGTTTACCAAGACATGCTTAATTTAATTTTAATCTATTTAACGAATGGCTTATTTTCAAATCCGAGACGGGTTCAGGTATTGTTATTTTGTGTAAAACCCAAGAAAATTAGAAATTTTCAAAAAAGTGCAAATGTTAATAAAAATAATAAATCATTATGCTAATTTGCAAGCCTTAAAATTCTCTAGATCTCTACTTATTTAAACGAACTACGTCAAGTAAATCTCGCCTTGCGAAATCTAGTGACCCAGAAAAGTTTCGTCTAATTCTGAGATAAACGAAAATTTTTCCGATTTTCTAGCGATAAAAGTCATTCGCGACTCTCCAATGACGAGATTTTTACTTAAAAATCTCGAAAGTCGAAAATTCACATACAAGCTTCATTTAAAATAAACGAAATTAAAAGAAATAAATTGTTTCGGGAAGAAACGAAGCCGAATAAAATAATACGAACCATATATCCAAAATAATACACAGCCGCTCGATTATATTTTAAAATAATTTTTTATTATTTTATTTTTTATACTTTAATATAAATAATTATTATTATTATTATGTTTTAATAAATAATTTATAAATTACAATATTTTATTTTTATGAAAATATTAATTTTAATATAATAAAATAAAAAAATTAAATATAAAAATAAAATTAAAAATAAAACAAAATAAAATATAACCCAGCGAGCTACGATCTATCTCCATTCATCTATTTAATTTTTTTAAATAAGACAAAGCTTTAAATCGAAAAATAAACGAAATTCGAATGAGATAGACCGCCATCCCAAACCCTCCCGTTTGTCATCCCTAAGAGACAGATATTACTAAATTTTCTTCTGGGCTTAAGAATACCGTAGCTTTATTTTTGTGAAATGACTTTTTCCTAATTAAAAGTCTAAATATTTTCACTTTTTCATTTTATAACTTTTTTAAAAATTTCAAAGAATAAGTCATTAAAATTTAAAAAACAAATTTTAACGTCGAAAGCTATTTAAATTTTCCAACATTAAGTTAAACAAACGTCACCTAAGCCACAGTCAAAACTAAAAGCTGCTCCTTAAATTTAATAAAATTTTTCTTCTAAACAACTCCGATTGGGATAGTTCCATTTGTCCGGTCTTAAATTGGTTGTTACTACGAATCTTTACACGACGAGTTAAGCTACTCATCATTTATTCGAGTTTGACTCGTAGAATACTTAAATTCGATTCGATTCAGAGTTAATCGAGTTTAGTTTGAATACGACAATATCCGACTCGAGTCGCTCGCAAGCTTCGGATGTTAGTTGTTTTGCTTTACTAAATATAGTTATGCTAGTCCCTTCTACTCAATATATAAATAACCCTAAAAATCATAGATCTTTTATTAAATTTAAATTTATTTGAGCTTAATCGAGTCAAATTCGAGTTGATTTAAGATCGAGTCAAATTCGATTTCAAGTATAATTATTTATTTATTTTTTAATTGATTCAAACTTTCTCAAGTTGACTTTGAATAACTCAACTATTTTTCGAGTCAAGTTTCGAACATCCGAAAAAAGAAACTCAATCAAATTTATTAATCAAGTCGAGATTAAGCTTGGATAATGACTTTGTATCAAGTTGACTACACTTCTAATTGTTAGTTTCAGTCCCTTTAGCTCATTAGAGAATTTATCCGATCTTTAACTTTAGATTCTCAGGACCCGACTTTCAAAAACCTTTTTTGAAGAAAAAAAAATCAATATGATTCCTTCATGTGCTAAATACCTCCCACATAAATTTCTTCTTTAATAAGTTTTTTATATTTTAATATTATCATTTGAATCTTATGATCTTCACTTTATTTTTCATTTTCCATTAAGAAAAGTGATATCACAAAATATGTTATTGAAAATAATATTGACTTGTATACGAAGTTTTCCTATATTTAATGAAATGATAAGTTGTTTTCGTTTTAGCGTCCAACTCAAGTTAAACACCAAAGGAAGCTATTGACACATAAATATAAGATCACCATGAATTTATACTATTCATGATTTTCAATATAATTTACAAATGTCGATTCGGTTTAAATGATAAAATGATGGGAATGGATTACTTAGATCTTTGTTTCAATTTATAATCAATTACATAATGTTAAATACAAAATGTTAAAAATACAAAATTTACTTCAAAACCTCATGTTAAAAACTAGCAGATAAAGAAAAACTGCACTAACACCTGGTATCAATGAACGTGTTTATATAACGAAAATACTGAACGTAGCGTTCATATCACGTAAGCCCCCACACCTCTTTAACTATCGAAAGATCCCTAATTTTTTGCTTTCTTAACTTTTTCTTTTCACAAAGCACGCTGCCTGACTCCGACATGCCCTCAAAACCAAAGCTTCTCTAGCCACAAATAAACATAATCCTTATAATAACCGATATTAAAACATAATATATAAAGTGAATGGATTTAAATATAAATATATAAATTTACAAATAAATTAAAAAATGCTTAGCCCTCTCTGATGCGGATGGACTTGATGGGTTGGGATGAGGGAGAAGAGAAGAGTTTATAATTGGGCCGAAGGGTCCAAATGTATAGTGGGCTCCATTTGGGCATGGAAGTTCAGATCAAGCGAACACGAACTTCTCGTGGGCTTGTCTGGGTCCAACTAATATCTGGGCCCAGTTTTGAGATATACTGTGTTATTAAATTTCTAAGGTTAAAAAAAAAAAAAAACAATAAGGGTTTGTTTGTTACATATTTTTAAAGAACAATTCTGAAAAGATAGTTATTCAATAATTTTTTTTAAAAAAAAACTGTTTCATGATGTTTTATAAAATAAAGTTTGTTTAGAAACTCAAAAATATTTTAAACTTTTTTATGCTATATTTTAAAAATAATTTTTATGTTTAGTATTATAATATTAGTTACTTTATATGTTTGTATAATTATTATTTTTAAATAATAATTAAAAAATAGGTATTCTCTCTCAAGTATTTTGTTTTTAGTTGCGAGTATCCCATCATTAGGAATAAAAAAAAATCAAAATAATAAAAATTAAAAGATATTTTTAAAAACATCTTATTCTCCAATTTTTGAAATAAAAAATAGTGAACAACTTCTAATTATAATTTTTTTTTTATCTTTGATGATAGAAAGCTATTACGATTATTTTTTTTCTAAAGAAAAATAATTTTATTGATTCAAACTTATAAAACGTCAATAAAAATATAAAATCAAAATCACTAAAAAACATAGATGATGAAACAATATCCAAATTAATAACATAATGATCTGCTTAAAGCCTATACATTTGATAGTTTTATCTACACATTTGATGTTATTATTATGATTAAAATACTTATGACTCAAGTTCTGCACAATATTGACAACGATCGATTTGATTTCTTATTGCTGATTATATATACTTTACTTGTCTGAATTTCCCTCACACAAATAAATGTCGCACCACGACGACAACAAACAAACGTCACACCGAGACACCACCACCATACATCATACTAAGACGATGAATAATTCACAAAAAAATACAAATTAAAACTTATATCTATGTGGAATAAACCACTTTATTGTAAAAAAAAAATTGATTTAAAAATTGTAAGACCGAAAAATTCAATTTTCTAAAAAGGGTAAAATCACTCTTACAGGTAACCCACTTTTCAGATTCTGACGACAAAACGGATTTCACCGTTGAATCGTCTTCGCGAAATCCATCTACCACGTCGACCCCAGATAATCTGGACCAGACGCTTTTTCGGCAGACCGAAGATCTAAAGGCCATAAAACGATACGCTGACAGCTGACAGTGCTCACCCACTACACGTGACTCACGTGACACATGTTGCAATGCAGCAGAAGACACTAAACCCGACTCGGCCAGATAAATAAGAAAGCCACAAAATTCTGGAAAAATGGACGTGATGGGAATTATTTGGAATGTTAATGATATCAGACAAAACATGAATAAGGATCTTCTTCCCCAAGACCAAAATATGCAAAGAGGCCGCAGAAACGCAGTACCGGCCGAGAATGGTGATTTTGTGAGAGAGAGAGAGAGTGGCTTTTCTTTAGGTTTCCTAGCCGACGGACCACACGAGATCGGGAGCAAAGGCGAAAGTCGCTTCCACGCCATGGTGACTACGCATATGCAAGACCACTCATAAGCCCAACAACTCCAAGAGGTAGGACCTTTCCTACTGCAATCTTTGTCTAAGAGTCATGTAAATGATTACTTAACGCTCGGCATTCGTTTTAGCCGTAAATTCAGGCTTTCAAAAGCTTGAACCAAGTAGAAAATTCATATTTATGCCCGTGAACAAGAACTCGAGGGTTTCACTGCTCACTAATAGCGACATGAATATTTTGTGTGAATTTTTATATGTTATGATTCAAAATGAATTGCTTGGTTTTGTTTCATACCCATGCTGGAACTAATTTTCGTAATTACGGTGAATTTGCATAACATAATTTATGTAATTTAATTATGTTAATATATAAACATGTGAATATATTAACATGAATGTGTTGGGATTAACATTATGCATTCCATATGCACCTATAACTTGTAATATTATGTGAGTGTGACATGAAACGAAACAAAAACAAAAAGCTGCGAAATGACTTCGCTTTAAGATTTCTATATCGGGAAGGAGACGGTCCAACAAATCACTTCGGATAAGGACCATGACTGTTTCGGGAAGTTTTCCAACCAATTCAATTTCTATATAGCCCAATATTTTTACCGGGGGTCTTCAGAATGAGTTTCGAGAACAAAAGTCTTTTGTTTCAAAATCGGATATTTTTACCGTATTCACTTTTGTGTGCATATGGCGAGCTCGCGAGACTCTGACACGGCCGAACAATGCATTCGCAGCTCACGAATTTGGCTGAATGTGTTTGTTTTGTCATGCATGCTAAGACTTGAGCGCTGAAAGAACCTTAATGGTGAAATTATCTCTACTTGGCCATTGACCCTCATTGAGCGATCACCATTTCAGACAAAGGAAATGATCTACACGCAGACTATTGTATGTCGTTGGTAAGAAGTTCGACTCTCATGCCAGAAGATTTTTTGTTTACATGTATTAAAATCTCTGGGCTACTTTAACATATTGTCAGATAAATGAATTTATTAATTCTCGAACCACGAATATATTCTATTGGAGATATTTATTTTGTGAGTATTGACGTTATGCCCAAGCACCATTATTTTACTCGCATTCGACCCCGCACTGTCATTGTGATATATTGAACATGTTATGCACTCGCAGGAGCCTCTCTGCATAGCCGAGACTCGCCTCCGATTCACGAGCGGTATCGGTTACCCGACATCCACGAGTATTCCGTAGGTTGACGGGTTATTAACTTAATCTCTGGGCTGTGGGCGCCACAAAAATAGATATGTATTGACGTAGATCAATACCCATAAAAAAAAAAAAATCACCCTTACTTAAGATAATAGAGAAAAAGTTAAAAGAAAATTAGTTTTTTTTAACATAGAAATGGAGGTTACATTAGGCCTACAAGTAATTACGAAACAAGTCAATCTCAAAAATAAGAAAAATAGCGTATTTTAAATTTATTTAATCCATGTACATATTAAAAAAAATAAGTAAACTTTTTAAAAAAAGCACACTTCATTAATTCAAATCCAGATATATTTATAAAACAACAATTAATTTGGCTAAAAATCATGGTAATAAATTAACATTCGCTTAATAATATAATTAATCAATTAAAAGATACACATTTGATAATCATATTGTGACTAGAATAACTATATAAGCTATATAACTCAAATTCTACAACATATTGACGAATGTGATTTTATATGTTTAATCGAATATGTTTTATGCGTTTGAATCGTCCACACAAAAATAAATATTATGATAAAATGATGAAAAAATAAAACATTATAATAAGATGATATAGCCACAGTTTGCATCAACACGATCACGATAAAATCATAAGAAAAACAAATTAAAATATAGATTTGTGTCGAATAACCATTTTATTGAAAAAATTATAACAAGAAGTGTAAAGTGTGATTTTAAGTAAAAAAAAAAGATTAAAATTTTTTTTTAACTCATCCATAAATAAGTAAACTAGGCCATGTTTCCTTCCAATGACTTTTTAAATAAAAATTAATCATTTCAATTTTTTATATCATAATTAAAATAAAAAATAATTTTAATTTCATGAATACTTGAAAGTTGAAACCGATAAGGAATTATACTTTTTTGGATATTCCAGAAAATAATTTTCAGGAAATATAAATTAATAATTCCAAAACACAAAATCAAGGCAGGGAGAAACACGTGATTTTCTGGAGGAGACATAATTTAAAAGTTACGGAAGAAGAGAAAACATGGGCAGAATGAAAACGACGCCGTTTTGGGTTTGGGGGAGGAGGAATGGCCTAGGACGAAGCGCCCAGTGGTAGATCGACACGTGAGGGGAAGTACTGGAGTACGGAGGGGGAGGGGAGAGGAGGAATCAGGTGAGGTGGCAGAGCAGGAGAGGGAGAGGGAGAGGGAGGGGGGTACGTGGATGACGTAAGCAAAGTCAGTAAAGGAAGAGGAGGAGGTGTCACGTTGAGGGAGACGGGTTTACGGATGGACGTTTGTGGGTGATTTGACAACGCCCCACCCCGCACCACTACTCACTAGCTGATGACGTGGCTGACACGTCATACCTCTGATTTTATTTATTTATCTCCTCCTCCTGACACCTCGACAGCATCGCGCGGGATGCGCGGGAGAGCCTCAGCCTCAGCCTCCTCCCCTCTCCCGGCCCCACTTACCTTTTTTAATTAATTGCCTAATTATTATTATTATTATTTTATTTTTTCTTTTGTTGTACACGTCACCACTTCCAAATCTTCGTACTCCGTGGGCCCTTCTCTAGGGAATCAACGCCCACTCGTCTACAGTTCTCTTTCTCTCTCTATCCTATGTTTCATTTTTATTTTCTCTCACTCACGATGATGTTTTCAATCGAACCGAAATAAGCTCGTATTAAAACCATCGAATCAACTGACTGGTTGTTGTCGGGCCAATCCACCTGCCGGCACAGACTCCGTGAAAATAAAGAAAGGCGACGGCCGACAGCGCTTTACCCGCACGTCCGACGCCTGCTCGGGCCTTCATTAAAAGATAGACCGCTTAAAGAAATGAATGCTTTTAAGACCTTTCATCGACGATCGCTCGGAGATTTATAAGATACGTTCTAATCGATGATTGTAGCTGATTCTTTCCCATCGGACGGCGATTTTACGCTCATATCGGATTAATACTGACGATTTATGAAATAGCTATCGGCGATTATCCTATTCTCATCAAAGTAGATTCGGTTTGATTTATATGATGTTCGTTATCTTAATTATCCTACTTTACTTCAGCTGAGATGAATTTGATTTACGTGATACTGACTTTTCATTATCCATGCTTATTACTCTCGCATTTAACGAATCACTTCGCTTTAGTTCGATGTCAATGACTGAAGGTCTCACTCCTCGCTTACCTTCCGCCATGAGCTACCGCACGCCTCATTTTTAAATCAACTCATAATATGAACATGCTCTCATGTACCAAGCCTGCTCTACTTCTAAATTTGGTAAATTTTGATATGACTGGACAACTCGATATAAATTCGACACGTTTTTTTTTTTACTGTTTGAGATAAGTATAATTATATTTTGGTTAAATCCATGTTAAACCGTATAACTAAGCATAAAACAAAGAGACAATTCATATAACACGTAATTAACTCGACCATTAATTTAATTGTTATGTAAATTAATATTTAAATAATTTAAATTTTTATTTGTGTTAAATATTAATAGGTTAATCATAATTCAAATTAATTTAAATAATCAAATTAGGCGTATTATACATGTCGTGTTATCCAATTACTAATTAGATCGTGTTTTAATTTGTTAATTTTTTATATGATTATTATTCGTGTCGTGTTTGGGTTAACGAATATAATTGAATATATGTATATTGACACAACTCGAATACAATACGTAGACACAAATTGTCACCCCTAACTTCATTTGATTAAAAAACTCAAAGCTCAAACTCCATGCGAAAATGATCAAGCTTTTTTTTTAAAATGTTTGAAACTCGACTTAAAGAGTAGCATAGCTAATCGAATTCGACTTAACAAAACTTGGATCAATTAAAAAATTAATAATAAATAATTATACTCCATTAATAAAATAGTAAAACTCGATTAAGCTAGTGAGAAATTCGAATCGAATATTTTGACACTCGAACTCGACTCAACAAGTTATTCGAGCTTGATTAGATTAATTCCAAATCGAATTCGAGTATTCTAGGAATCAAGCTCGAGTAGCTCACGAGTAGCTTAACTCATTTACACCACTAACTTGACCAAGTGGTGAAAAGGTGGGATATACATACGAAAAAATCAGGATCAAATCCTTATAATTATGAGAAAATAATTTGCTAATTAAATAATATATTATTATTAATTTTATCATTATTGAATTATTGCAAGTGTTTGATCAATTTGTGCACCTCAATTAGTCCCACGAAACATGACCAACTCTCACATGCATCAATTTCATAACCTAAAACCCGATGTTTAATCAAGTTCTATAACCATGTTAAACGTCTAACTCTCCTATATGAATATCACGCTTTTAATAAAAATTAAACTCAAGGCACTAAACTACCCTAAATAATTAATATTATGAATTTTGAATCTGAGTCGATTCCAATTCCATATAGCTAGGTGAGTTGACGCATTTGATTTCATACAAGCGAGTTGCAAAGCAATCTGTAATCCGAACTTAGCACTAGTTTTATAAAATGGATTTTACATAAATTTTAATTTCTTAGACGTAAAATCATTCATTTTCCCAGTCACCAAACACTTTCTTTCATTGAAAGAAGAGAAAATCCTACTAAATTGATAGTAGCCTATATGATTTAATTTTAGTAAGTAACACCAATCACAGAAGAAAAGTTAATACATGTTGAAACTCATAATATTACAGTAAGTCATTTGTCACACAAACTACTAATATTACAACTAATTTACCTAATTCAGATCCTGAATTCAAATCAGTCCTTCTAATCAACAACAAAGAACACTTTCTCAAAGATTTACAAGAGGATAAAAAAGATAAAGAAAAAAGAAAAGTCAAATTTGATTTAATTTAGGGATTACTGTCCACCATGGCTGCTTCCTGGACCTCCCAGTGTGAGAACCACACCTTGAAGGTCTGTTCTGAGTTTCGGGTGTGCTGGAGTTATTGACCGGACCACCGGAGATGGCCTTGCGGCTATGGTTTGCCGGTAGGCCTGCCCGGGTTCCGGGACGGAGAATGCCATGGCCTGCTGGGAAGGCTTGAACATAGATGGCTCTGCATGAATGAGCTTTGGACATGGCCGTGACACTGCAACTTGGGGCATAGGAGAGGAAGCACCTTGGCCTAGAACAATGCCTCTTGACACCATTGCAGGTCCCTTACAGAGAAAATAAAATTGGATTAAAACCCGAAAAAAAGGAGGAAATGGGATTATTGGACGATTGAGTTTTTGAGCTTACAGGACTGAATAAAACTCCTCTGAAAATCTGGCCATTTACTGTTGCAGTCATCAGGTAGCCGGAGTCGAAAGCTCCGTCGACTTTTCCTCTGATCTCAGCTCCAATCTAAGAAGAGATAGTTGATAAGTACGTTTTGAACAAATCAAACAAAACAAGCCATGATTTCTTGTAAAATTTGGTAATGTACCATTTCCAGGGGCTTCTGTTCTGTATGTTTCTGGTACTGAAGCTGTTGTCTGTGAAAGTTTTCGGGTTTCTGCTGGCTTTGACGCTCTCCCAAATAATAGATATCATGTCGGGATGATTGGTGCTCTTTTTGTTTGCTGGAGGAGACATTGTTAGCTTGACTCTTGCTGGGCTGCATGAAGAGAGGAACTCCCATGGAAGCTCCTGCAATGGAGGAGTCAGCTGCCTTCCCTATTGGGGTCTGTTCTTGATCAGACTGTGATGGAGATGAGCTCTGTGACAGCGAAAGAGAATGCTCTTCTTGCTCAGATTCAATCTCCCATGCCTTCGAATTCCCGGTTCTTCTCCTCTTTGGATGCAAAGTATCTACAAGAAAATTGAAAACATTTAAGGTTCAAATAACTCGAAACAAGGACATGGTTTCTGGTTTGGAACAAACCTGAGCTAAACCGAACGGATCGATTTGATTCTAGTTCTGGTTCGCAAGCATCCTTTCTTACTATCTCTACATCATTCCCAAAAAGCATAGTCTTCTGCTCCAAAAAAACACAAAATTATGATAAGCTCTGATGGTTTCCAAATGTGAATGAGAGCCTGTTGAATAAATAATTCACGGTTGTTTCTTACTGAATTGATTTCAGCTTCTCTATGAAACCGTCTCTTTCCATGGCTCCAATGGTTTCCAAATATCTTGCACAATGAAATGTTGTAGCGGCCATTAGGATGCTCGGATCCGAGCTGCAAGACAAGCAATTCATTGAGGGGACGCTCGTCTTCGCCACACCTGCAAGTACTTAAACCGGTGAATGGACAGAAGATTAGATTTATATATAACTTTTCTTTGTTTATAGAAGCATACCCTCCATAGATGGCAATGTCTGAGTCAGTGACAATGGCTGTGTGAGAAAACCGGCCTTGAGGCTGTTGGCCTCGGATCTCTAGCTGGTTCCACAAGCACGTAAACACATCAAGTACCCAAACATCATTATAGTAATGCTTGTCTCCAACCCCTCCAATGATATAGACCTGCATATTGGTATGGAATTAATCGCTATGAAATCACTCAGCGAAAAACTCAATTTTTGTTTTCGTAGTGTCTGAACTTGCCTTAGTTCCAAGACTAACTGCAGCATGCCCTGCTCGAACACCAGGCGAAGATCCTTGAACCGACAGCTGAACCAAAAAAGACAATGTAAAATGCTATCGTACAAATTTGGTTGAAAAATTGTATGAATTTGAAGTATTTGATATGATATTCATACCCTTGACCAAGTTAGTGTGTCCATATCAAGAATGTCTATGTCTCCATGATACCGATCTCCACAGTCCCCGCCATAGACAATGAGTTTGTTCCCTATTGCTACAGCACTGTGACTATCCCTAGGAGCAGGAGTACTGTCTCCCTTCACCTCAGGAGAAGTCCATCTCATTGTCTTGAGGTCGAGAACGTGCAAATCGTTTAAGTAATTCGTTTCCCCTTCCCCACTCCCCCCAAAGATCACTAGTTTGTCATCACCAAGAAGTGTGGCGGTATGACTTTCGCGAGGAGAAGGCGGAGAACCTCTGCATTCAGGCCTTGTCCACTCTTTTGAACCAAGATCCAGTATGTGAAGATCATTCACCTTCTTAAAGCCATTAGTACCGCCAAAGACGACCATATGTTGTCCCAAAATTACAGCACTGTGGCTGTCTCTTGGACCTGGCCCCTGACCTGTTGTCACAAGGGTGTCCCAAGTCATGGTGTCTAGATTCAGCACGAGGACATCGGAGAAATGCAGACCCCCACAACATCCCTGAGCCAAGCAGACAACAAAAATCGACTAAATCACAGCTCAAGAGTTTATGCTATCAACACTATGCTTCTACAAAGGGAACTATTTCTTAATTCCAAGTCTTGCATATGAACATCAACAGGATAACCAAATTGAATAGCCATCACCAATCTACAAACCATTTTTCATGAAGTTTTCCATTATTTTTCGGCAATTTAGAAGTTCCCATCAGTTCAAATAATCTAAATCACAACCAAATCTTTGGGTCCTCTAGATGCAAGTCATGAAATGGGGGAAACCACTCCGTTTGGCACAAATCTATGAAATGCCCATGAAAGGAGAAAGCCCAAAATTTCTCATTGGAGTCTAAATTTTCCCATTATCCAAATGGTCTGAACTGAAGTATAGACTAAGGAAAGAAACACTTTTCCTAGAAAAATAAGTGCCAAGAAAATGGATTCAACTTCTAGGCAAGAAAGAAAATATCTGAATACTCTACAAATTCTAGAGCAGTTCTCCGTCTTCTACCACTATCATCCTATGAACATTAACTTAGACCACACACTAAATCGTAGAGATCCAAAGATTGGAGAAACTAAGAACAAAATAGATGCATCAAAACATAGAATTACATGAGGAAAATCCAAGCTCTTTCCAATTTCTCCCTTCCCTTTTCTCACTCCATTTTCTCAGTGACCAAATAAAGCAGGAGGACAAAACTTACAGCCAAATTCATACATGAACAAGTCTCTGGCCAGTAACCCATGAAAATTTCACAACAGAAAAAGGAAAAAAAAGGTGAATGAAGTTAGAAAATAGAGGGCATGGCTTTATTTCTATATGAAGGAAAAAAGGAAACTAAATGTAAAGCTACCACCCAACTGTCCCACTGATAAGAGAAACTATGAAAAAAACAAAGTTGAGATGCCATTTGAAATAGAAGGGAGATGAGGAAAAAAAGGCAAAGAAGTGAAGGCAATGAAGAAAGAGAAATTGTCCCAAACCAAAGATAACCATATCAAAAACCAAAGAGCCAAACAGCCTGCACTGAAGTCAGGGAATTAGAATCATGGAATCAATGGAAGAGAAACCAAGAAAACTGTAATCAAAGCAAAACCCAGTTTTAAAAACAATCAAAATTATGGAATGGAAAGAAAAAAAAAGTGAGAGGCTTTTGGCTTTACATACCCCAAAAACATAGACCAACCCATGAGAATAGCAGGCTGAGTGACCCCATCTCTCAGATGGGTTGAACCCCAAAACCTTTGGGTAGAGCCACATTGCCTTCTTTTTTGCAGTCTCACTTCCTCCAAGAGAACCCATTAATCTTCTTCTTCTTCTAATGCTGGATTGTTTCTTTCTTCTCCTCCTCCTCCTATCTTTCTCTCCTCTGTTTCTCTCTCTCTCTCTCCAGTATAGACTATAGCCTAATTCAACTGGTTATTGACAGGGATGGGGGGAAAACAGTGAAAGGAAAGAAAGAAAGAAAGAAATAAGAGGGGGGTCAAAAGAGGACATGAACGAGCCAAGTGATATATCAACTATCAGTGTCAATAGACATGAAAAGATGGGAGCTTTCAAGTCCAAATCACTGTGACAACCAACAACAACAGAAGGTTGTGGTGAAAACAACATGTCTATCCATTTTTATTTGTTTATTTTGCTTTATGATTCAAAGAAAACAACCCCTCCAAGATGCAGTAGATGATATACACATGCATAGGTGTGGTGTAGGTTTGAAGAATATAACAAGTGATGTAAAATCATAGAATATGACCATTGAGAGATAGTGAGAGAGATAGAGAGAGAAAGAAAGCTTTCCTTGTTAGCTTTTAAGTATGTTGCTTATTTAATTGTTTATTTGTTTCCTACTTTTTTTTACTTGTCCAAGTGAAAATGATGGGAGTGTGGGGGGCATTGGGTTGTGGGAAATGATGGAGAAGGTGCTTGGGGTTTTGGGGTTTTTTTAGGGTTTTGGGAATTGGGTGTTTATTTATTTTATGTATTCCCACTTATTTTCCTCAATTTTCTTGCTTTTTCCTTCATGGGGTTTTGGTTTTGTTGGCTTTGGGATTGATGGATGTAAGGGGGAGTTTTTTTTTGTTTTTGTTTTTTTTTTTCTTCCCCCTCTTTCTTGGTTTCTTTTTTCTTATTCTTCTCTCTTTCTCACACACCCAATTTTCAAGGTGGGTTACTGATGTGGATCTAGAAATGTCTCTTCTCAAGGGCGTTTGGGGAAGTGTGGGCTTTGTGTTATGGAAATTCTTTTTAGTTTTGGGAAATGGGATTTGGGTTGTGTGTTGTTTCCCTCAAAAGGTTGATGTTTTCTTGGAATATGATCTCTCATCTCCCTATTCATCTCTTGATGAGAAATTGATATATTATGGTTTTCATTTTCATGAACCTTTCTAGGGTTCCTACCAATCTTATAGCATGTCTTTGAAAAAAAAAATCATCATTTAGTTTGATAAAAAATATTTTATTAAATTAAAATATACAAAAATTAAATATATTATTCTATCAATGATACTTGACTTAATGGTTAAAAGGGATTAGGTTTGAGTTTTATGAAAGCACGATACTACTAATATTTATTTTTATTTTATTTTTAAAATTAAAATTAATTAAATGTCAGTGAGTATTGAGTTATTCATAATTAACTTATTCTTATAGAAAAAACAATGAGTGAACTATCCAAGGATGGGGAGTCTATTCATACTAGGTGTATGGAGGCCCCACTGCACAGACCCTTGCCTAAATTGATTTGAAATTTTAGCATTAGGTCCTGACCCCATGGACATTGAAAACGAAAGCTTTTAAAAGATGTTTTTAAATATATGTTTTTAAACATTATAATATAAAAAGTTATCTAAAAAGTTTTAATCTATTTTTTCCCTTGTGTAAGTTTTATCCAATAACAGTTGTTATATCTTCCAATAACACTTGTATTTCCATTGGCTAACTATTTATATTTTAGTTTTGATTTGATATTTAACCATTTTTTTATGTAAAAAACAATGATGCTTTAATATGAGAAGGGTTAAAATTGATTACAGTTGATGCTGAATATTGTTATTTTTTTTTATAATTATAGATTTTTAACTAATTCCAAGAAACCCTTTAATTATGGGTAAGATAAACCTTTAATGATTGTATGATTTGTAATAATCATTAATAACCCATGTTATATAATGATATAATTAATTATTTGAATAAAATATTCATGTAAAATCTTTTGTTTTTTGAATAATTCATGTGAAATCCTAAATTATAAGAAATGGAAGATTAGTATAAAATAGCATAAACTTGTAAACCCCTACATTGCATTATATAGATGGTTTTTTTTTAACAAATACATTATATATATGGTTATAACTTATAAAGTATAAAGTGGTTATAAATATTTTTATATATTTAAATAAAAAAACTATTTGAAAAAAAAGATTAGGGGGTTAAATAGTTATAACTGAGTTTTAAACCAACTTCACTGTATAATTCTAAATATGTAATTCGTTACATGTGTTCAAAAAATAATGACAAATCAATTTTATTTTATTTTATTTTTCAAATTAAAGTGATTTGATTTCTTGCTAGCAACCAACCACCCAAAAAGGCGTCATTCTCCACGTGTTCTCACATGACATGATTGAAAACTTGTATGGATTTAAGCTTTATTTATTTTCATATTTATTTGTTTTATTTCGAAGATTTAATTCTGACTGAAATCACATCAATCAAAATGGGTCATCTATCAATTCCCACTACAAATAAATAGGTGAAAAAAAAATGTTGAATTTTTGTATTTTCAATAATGCATTTCATCTCCCTCTATAATATTTTTTTTTTCATTTAAATAAATAAAATTTAAATTTTGTGGGCCTCCTTTTTAAAACTTTAATCTTCATGCTCATCTATATCTTTTAACCTATTAATATGAAACATGATGACTTTATTGAATTTGAATTATATTGTAACATCAAATAATGCACGACAAAGGTTATAACATAAAGGACTTGATTGAAAATCTAATGCATATTTTCAAATGTTTATGGATTTTTTAAATTAATTGAATATCTTTATACCTATTCATAATACTTTTTTGATAGATTTTAAACCTATTCATAATATAACATGTTGATAACTTCGAGTGATTTCCTCATCCCAATATATATTTTTTTAATAATTTTCAAAACAAAATTTGTTTTCTAATTTATATGAATCAAATTTATTTGTCTTATCAATGATATTAATTATAGGTAGTTTCTCCTACTCAATAACAAAATGCTATCAGTGTTTAAATAAAAAAATCATTTAAATCAATTTCAGAATTAAAAAAAAAAAGCATAAATTTGTGAAATATTACCTTATTGGTGCACTGCACCATATTATATAAATATCATATACTTTAATACAAAATTGAAAATTACTACAACTCTAAAATGAGTTTATAAAATTAAGAGAGTCCATATTCCTACAATGTCATAAACTTTTTTCATAAACCATTAAAAAATTTAAAATTCACGTAGAAAAAAAGCATAATATATTAATTTTATGTTTTTTTATATATTTTTAATGGATATTAGGGAATGTTTAGTTGTAATTTTTGAAAACAATTTAAAAAAAAAAAAAGAAGGACAAGAAAAACAAAAAGAACAAAAAAAAAACAAAAAGAATCCTTCTATGTTTGGTTCTCAATTTTTTAATTTTTGTTATGAAAATACAAAAAATACTAAAAACATTAAATTTAAAGTACACAAATAATTTTCAAAAAACAACAAATAATGTTTTTTATGTTTTAAAAATCAAGAATCAAATGGGTTTGTCTGTTTATTATTTTTGAAAATTATTTTCTATTATAAAAAACAAATAAAAGGGAAAATATGTTTAATTTTCTAGTTTAAAAAAAAAACATAAAAACACAAAGAATACCAAATTTAAAAAAGTTATCGGGAACAGTTTTAAAAAACAGGAAAAGAGGAAAATATCGCGAGATGAGATGAAAAGAGGAAGGCATTTAAAAACGAGAAACTAGAAAAAGGAAGAGAGAGAAAAACGTAGAATACACGCGACAAACACGGGAGAGTTTTTGGGTATGGCGGTAGTGCATTGATTCACGTGACCCTCGCTTCGCTTTGTAACTTGAAATTTTCCCATAATACCTTCCTTTTTTATTTTATTTTTTTAAATATTAATTAATTATTATTTAATTAATATTATTATTCCATCATACACGTCAGTCAATTGATGGGCATCTGTCTCTTTCTTTCTATCACTTCCTTCAATTATCCATTCCTGAATTTATGATTCCAAATAATATTAAATTACTAAAATATCATTCACTTTAAATATAGATGTGGTCCATTCCATGAAAATATACCATCATTCGTAAATAAAAACTTTTTTTTTTCTATATATCATTAGGCTCTTATCATTTTAATTCACATTTTTTAGTTTTTATCCCAAATTTTTTTTTAACCTAAATAAATACATAGGATTATTGAAAATAAAATATTATTAGTAGAAAATATTTTAAGTTTTTAGATAAAATTATAATTTATAAAAATAAGAAAGACAGTTTTCAAAATTGGTTTAAAAAACATACACGTGTGTATATATATATAAATAATAATAATTAAAAATGAAATATTAAGCATAATTTTATTTTTAAAATATTATAAATATTCAAACATACTTTATTCTATAAAACATGATTATTAATTTGAAAAATAATTTTCCAAAAACTGTTTCTGAAAATAGTTAACAAACAAACTCTAATATGTTTTTCTTATAAATAATATTTAATCATATGAATGTGGTATCAAATTCAATGTGCTGAAAATTTTCTAAAGTTACCTCTTTAGAACTCTAAAACGAATATATTTTTAAATAAATTAATATTGTTTAAAAAAAAAACAAATTAATCTTGTTGAATTCAATTAAATTGCGTGAAATATTATAGCATAAAAAAGACATTGATAACTGAGATGACAATCGTGACGGTTACGTGCCGTTGACCAATTACAAAACCCGATGCCCACGCCACCATAACCGCCAATGTTGATTATGTTTAAGCTTATTATTATTATTATTATTTTATTTTTATTTTGAAAGTTAATTACTTTAATAAGGTGTTCTTATTGAGACTTGAATCCCTCATTTCTCGTGTTAGGAGTCTTTAAACATTGAACGTTTTAATCAATTAATCTAGACATATGAACCAAGCATGCTCTTATTATTAACTTTCACATTTTAATTAAAAATTGGTAATTATAAGATGAAACAAAAATCTATAGTTAAGTTACCAATAAAACATAGTTCAAGTGGATAAAGAGAGGGAGGAAAAGGTGTCCAGGAATCATGTCTCAAGAACAAATTTATTTGTTCAATTATGAAAGTGATTTAGAAAATAGTTACAAAAAACAAAATTTCAAGGAATGTGGGATTATTTAGTTTCTATACATACGGTTTCTTTCTTTAGTTTCTTATGTTTCATAAAGTTAAGTTTTATTGACATTATTGAATGTTTTTAATTATTTAGTTTTATATATATATATATATATATATATATATATATATATATATATATATATATATATATATTGAGAACTTGTTTTTAATTGTTTTTGTTTGTTGTCTTACTGTCTTTACTTCTTTTTGGATGGATATCCGAAAAAATGTAAATATAAAAAATAAAATATTTTTAAAAAATAATTTTAAAAATACATAGGAACACATATAAAAACATTCAGGTTTTCCATTTTTTGTTTTTAATTTTAAATTAAATAACTGCTTCTAAAACCCATCTTCGAAACTCTTTTAGAAACATGCTTCTAAACAAAATCTTATATTTTTCCATAAAAAATAATCCCAAGCATGCTTCCTTTATTTTATCTTATTTTTAATTTCAATATTGTTGCATTTGAATGTTTTAAAACACTTTAGTAGAAATATATTTTCTAAAAGCCTTTTTAAAAGAATAATTTATACAATATATCATCATTTTTAAATACTATTAAGTATTTTTTTTCAACTCTATAAGTTATTTCTTAGTTTTATAAAAATGTTTCTTAATTTGTTCTTTTTTATATACTTTCATTTTAAGTTTATTTAAAAGTGATTATGATAAATCAATCTTAAGTACTTAATAATTATATTTAAGTCATTAAATGAATTAAATACATTAATTGAAAGAAATTAAGAATTTGATCTTTACTCTAATTACTACACAATCCCTTTACTACTTGATGATTTTTTTGCCATGACTCAATATCCTTTACCTGATTATAATAATTTAAAAGGATTAAATTAATTTTATCAAATATTTTTAATGCTTAAAATAAGAATCAAGTAATAAGTTTCAAATTAATAATTTAAATATAATTCAGCTTAAAAATAAATTTAATTCATTAAAGTAATAAACAACAAATTTTAAAACACCTCCTAAATCATAAACTTATTTATTTATTCTAATATAATTAATTGAACATGTAAAAAAGCTCTTACCAAGTTTAAAAAGGAACTTTAGGCTATACAAAAGCTAATTCAAACTCATCATATACTAAACCCAAATCTCATTAAAAAAATAAATAAATAAAAGGAAGAAGAAGCCCTTGGCTCAAGTGGTAAAGGGGAATAGGTGTAGGTAGACGGACGACAGTTCATGTTCACAGGTCGTGCCAAGAATATGTATCTATTGTATTCGCTAACCCGAACACGACATGAATGATAAAAGGTCAAAAATAACAAATTCTAACATGACCCAATTAATAATTGGGTGACATGATATGGCACGTATAACTCTATTATTAATTTGGTAATTTAAAATAATATAAATTATAATTAATTCATCAATATTTAACACGAAAATATATTAAATGAGTTAATCTAAGTTTAATATTAATTAACATAATAACTAAATGGATCAATAACGATTAAATTCGTGTTATGTGGATTGACACGAATAAAACCCGTTTATTAAACGGGTTATACAAGTCAACATGACTATGACAAACACGATTGTGTCTAATTTGCTAAACCCGTGGTGTTCCCAGACCGAATCTCAAAAATAGAGAACTACAACAAATAAACGAAAGCGATCAGACACCCTATGCTAATGAAGATTACAAACGGTCAATGCATCGTTAAAAAAAAAAGAAAGTAGTGGAATGAAAGGGTAAAGATTCAAACCCTTATATATGCATTTTTTTTCTAAAAATCCACCGAGGTCATTTGCCCCCCTCCTCCCCCAAGCTTCGCTTAGGTTCGCCCCTAGTCCTAGATTCGAGTCCTTATAAGAACAGAGTACTACAAAAAAAAAGAGAGAAGGAAGAAAAGAAATGTGAGCTTTAAAAAATACAAGCAGCATTAAGATCGATAATAATAAAATAAAAATAAGGTTGTGTTTGAGGATGAAGCTTTTTCTAAATCCAGACTGAAATCATGCTTTTTATTTTCCTTCTCTTCTTGGGCTGGCTTCTTGTTCGATGTCGAACATCCTTTCGCTGTATATTTTCAATATTCCATAAATACGGCTGTTGTTTTGTTTTTGGCTCTTTGGGCCTTTTTCATGCTTGGTTTCGTTTCTTTGTTGTATACCCTGTATACTTCTTGGGGCCTTTTTTCGTTTTTAATACAATTCTTATCTATCAAAAAAAAAAAAAAAAAAAATAATAATAAAATAAAAATAAGGCAAAAATGAGCTGTAAGATCTGAACAAATGGACCCATGAAAGGCATGATAAAACTCCTTTCTAAGAACCCTACCCTTCCACTGGGACCCCAAGTAAGGTCTTTTGTTCCATGAACCAAACAAGAAAAGCCATGGTCCACAACCAGCAATTGAAAGCTAAACTGCCCACCACCTTCTGGGAAGTTTTAGGACTTCTCCTAGGCTTCAGTCGGTTTCTAATGGGAGTATGGGCAGATGGGTAAAAAAAGGTAGAAAAGAGACAAGGATGAGCCACATTGCTTGGTCCTTATCAACAATATTTGTGGGACACAGCCCCCCTGATCTCTCACAAGTTTCAAACACAATACCAATCCAAATGGTTCTTCAACATTCCAATCAATGCATGATACCTAACAATATTCATATCCAAGACTTTCAGTAGTAACATGATAATGAGGACGAATAAGAGGGCGATACCTGTTCCGGATTTGGAGTTATGAGTCATCTAATCATAATTAAGGGACTGGTTTATGGAATACATCCATGTGCTGTCCCAGAAGGTAATCTAATCAGAGCTCTGGATTGAGACAAATCCATGTCACCGACACCCCGAAACCTGGCCCCCAGGCCCCATGTAGATAATCCTGTTTCAAGGTTAGTACTATGGAAAATATATGCCAATGATGTTAGTAATTGAATGAATCTTTCCTAGACCCATGATCCCATAACAGCAGAGAGACTGATAGTCAAGTCACCCAGCCTACCAGACTCCACACAACCTTAGCTTTTTCGGTTGTAATACATTAATCATTAATCCTCCTGCTCTGCTCTGCCCTACCACTCCATTCTGAGTCAAATCTTTTGTTTGATTTGAAACCCGTCGTCTATCCAAACTTGGAAGGTAGAAAATCAACATCATATTTTCACTCAAAATGATAGCAATCAGGAAACAACTAATGATATTTGCACCTATCAAGCTAATCCAATATGCACTATAAATCGCTAAAAGTGGACAGCAAGAGAAGCAAAAGAATTCAGCTTGGTGTAATTTGCCAGGAAAAGAATTTTGAATGAAACAATGCTTTACAAAAGTATTCCAATGTTTGTACAAAAAGGGTCCCACCATTAACGATAATCAGTCCTGAATTTTGCCCAGATGGGAAAATGGGAGACCGTATATAACATGCGTTTCAGCTTTGTGATTTCAATGTTGGTATGATACAAATGCATTTTTCCAGACTTTGTCAGAAGCTGTTTGAACAAAAGCAACGATCCGTCAAGTGAATTGAGAATCTATACCTCACGCGTCTTCCAAATAGATGGATATGTGTATAAGGTATACAAGCATCTCTTGGTTTCGGTCAGTGTTATATTACCTTGGCTCTGGTGCAATTGCAATGGCCTGACAACACGAGAAGCAAAAGAATTGCATAAGATGTTTATAAACTGAAAAAACTGACCACCTACAATGCAAACTTCTTTTCCAGATACAGAGACACACACCTATAGTTTCCCACCATAAGTTTGTTACCTATGCAGAAGCAATTCAAAGAAAGATCATACTATCACACTCTACACAAATTTTCAGATTGATTTTCTATTTCACCAGTTCAAGAAATAGAGTGTGGAGGTGATTTTCATTGCAGGGGAATATAAAATGGGAGTTGCCAAATGAGTGGGTAAATTTTCATGTTTTAACGGATTTAATTCTAGGATTTGGTAATAAACAATTGGTTAATGACACAAACTCCTGTCGAGATGACTTAAATGGTAAAAAGGTCATTGGAGAGTTACATCGCTTCCCTCATTCAAGAAGGACAAATCAAATATGATATCCAAAGCCAATGGACAGAAGTATCATCAGAAGGAGAACATGAATTTGGGCATTTTAGGATTCAGGATTATCACAGAAATTGCACGAAAAATAAAAAAGAGAAAAGAACTCTATATTTGAGTTGATTATTTATTTTACTTATTTATTTATTTATTTTGGGGGGTGTTGTGTGTGTGTGTTTTGGGGGTGGTGGGGTTGGATTGGCTCTGGATCTTGGCCAAAGTCTGAGAGACTAGTTAAATTTTAATCAATGTGGGAGGAATAATAAAAGACGAAGTTAAATTAGCATATTTGATGAACAAACACATTGGGAGTAATAATGATACTCACATTGGGAATAATAACTGAGGGTCAAAAAGAAAAAAGACTTCTTTGTTCTTCTGTTGGATTCACCAACCACTGGCAGAACATCCACGTTGCCCCAACCACTGAGAAAAGTGAGAGCATTGCCAGAAATCCGAAATGTGAAACATCATTTGCAATTATTGCAACTCCCAACACATTTAACTCAGCTGTTTACATAGAGGCCTCTGTTGTCCCAATAAGATTTGCTTTGGATGATGGGATCCCAGTTTGAAGAATCTGCGCCCCCACAACATCATATGACATGTGCCCCAACCTTGATAGTACCTACATATAAAAGTAGATTTATCCACTGACCAAGGAAAAGATGTGATTCAAAAAAAAGAGAAAAGAATGACATGTTAAAGCCGTGAAAGATATCAGAAATTGATATCCAAACATACTATCCATTCGTAAAAGAATAATAAAACATGACAGGAATTTCATCCCATTGATCCCGATGCTTTACAAGTCTACTTACAATCAGACACAAGAAAAAAAGAAGTGGGGTCTGCTGAGAAAGAGATCCACTCCAATACACAGCAACAGCTATCGTGAGAAGAGAAGCCTGAAATATCAATCCAGCAGCTCCAGCCTGGTACATTAAATTCATTAATACAAGAACTAGAATAGATGGCTCTAGACACCAAGAACAGGATTATTCACGGAAGAAGCAAACCTTTAACATGCCGAGTCTCCTAACCAGGTTTGCAGATATAAATGTTGCTGCCACACCCATGAAAGCACATAGTCCACTAAACCCCCCAATGATAGATGGATTTAGACCTGTTAAGAAAACCCGTCAATGTACCTTACACTAGCAATGAAACTTCCATGATGATTGGAGGAAATGAAAAATTTTAAACCATAGCTAAAAATTTCAGCAGTTCCATTAGGACTTCAAAAGTAGAGGTAAAGGCACTCAGTTTTGCAGGCTGTGAAATTTATCTTCCTGCTCTCAGCTTAAACAAATTATAGTATTCAAGTGCTTTAGAATCCACAAGACCTGCTAATTCCTCTCTTCCTAGGGAAAACTAAAATTGAACTTAATATACAAGGACAGCAAATTTACAGAATAGATGGGTGTTTGTGACCATAAAGAACATCAAATTTAGAGACATGAAACCTCAGTGGGCCATAAAGGGTGATACAGTCTCAAGCCTTTTACATGTGCTGAATTTAAAGCCGGATAATGGATAGTAATAGCGGTTGCATCTGATGGATATAGATATAAGCCCCTTGTGTGGTAGCCTTTAGACCAAAAATGTGGTCGATACTTAACTAATCCAGATGTAATGTTCTGTCATAGTTTTACTCATACATGCATCCTAGAGAAACTGCAGTGTGAGAGCATTGCAAAGTTTAGGTCCCCTAAGGTTGGCTTGAGGGTAGTGCTTTCTGGCAACGGATCAACAGTCTCGAGTTTGATCCTCCCTTGAATTGGAGTTGTGTAGGTTAGAGGGCTTGAACTCTAGGACCCAGGTTTGCTTCACCAATAATTGGTATGGATGCCTCATAGTAGACATTGGATTCCACATCATCACAAAGAAAAGGAGTACTATTAAAGAGTTTGGAAAATACCCCGCCATGCTATGAATGCTGTCATCAAACCCCCAGGCGTGAGAACATTGAAGAAGAGGAGTACGTAGGCTAGGCTTGCAGGAAGAACTGGTTGTTGCAGGTATTCCATCCACCCATGCTTGATACCATCCGCACCTATTTTCACTGGTCAGAAAGCTGAATTCTAGCATAATCCAGCATATCAAACTTGTTGTTAAAAATAATTAAGATTAACAAGTTCACCAGAATTCCACATCATGAGATTTAGTGCGGCCTAGAACCCCAGAAGAAAGCTTGTTGGTCAGCCATGTGAGGACAAGCTAAGACAGTGGGACGGGAGGGTAAAAATGATGATGATAGTTACAGTAAAATCAAGAACTATTAAGCAGCCAAGCAATAGACAATTACCACAACAGGCACTGCACATGTCATTAAACCAGCAGTAAACTTCAAGCAGGTCATGATGTCATATTTGGAGAGAAGAATGCCAAATAGGGATGCTCCAGCCATCTGTGATAAAAAAACACACATAAGTCTCCCCAGAAGCATGATTCTCTGAAAGGATATTTATTAAGAAGATTTAAAACAGTTAAATTATTTTCCCCTCTTTTTGTCAAATGATAATTTAAAGAATAGGCTGGATGCTAACACACACACAGACACACACATAATGATAGCATAAGTTAGAAATATACTTCACAAACGAGATCAATTCGATTAAGAACAGCATTTGCCTCCGCCAATGCTATTGGTCTATTTGGTCCTGCTAACTGTGCATGAAAGAATTTAATATTAGAAAAGATCCCTCGATTCTCATGGAGAAGTAAGGTATCATTCAGTGTATCAAGGAACATGGAAAGCATGAAAAGGAAATACCAGCACAACCCAATCACGCTCCACAGCAACCCCTAATGCCAGTCCAGATAATCTCTCTACAGCCCCAGCTAATACTAGTACAGAAAACCAAGGGCGGAGAAGCACAGATGATGCCAAGGTAGAAGGAGCAGTGTGGGCACGAATAATCATTGCCACAGACAACAAATGAGCAGTTGCCTAACGAAGAGACAAGTATTAGAGAACCATCTTCACAAAGAAAATTAGACATCCACCTAGGATCCCAAATGTTTCATAAAAGAGTTACCTGGACAAGATTCAAGCAATTGTATGCAGGTACTCTGGGAAAATAATCCATAAGTTGGCCAACCAAAGGGCCTCCAACAACTACTGCAAGCTGTTAAAAATGAAGCTTATTAGAAAGTATATTCTGCAAACACTAAAGTTATCTAATGGACTGGTTCTGACCTTAGAAAAAAAACCGATGACAGCCACTGGTTGCAGGCTTGGATGAAGCAATGCAATAGCAGCAGGCCAAGCAAAGTTCCAAAGCTGTTCTACCAAACCCCCAGCAAAGGAACTAGCATATAAAGCTGAAAAAAGGCATATGCAAGTTAGTTCAAGAATAGCACAGATGATCCAATATCAGTGAAACACAACTACAAAATGCTTGAAAAATAAGCATGTCAATAAGCAAGAAACCACACAAATGAATTGGAGGAAAATGGAAGAACTAGTATAAGAGCATCACTAATACTGATTAAAAAAGTATTAGAGCATCACTAAAGAAGAATGCTAATAACACTATTTCAATGGGAAAGACAGCAAAGGGCCAGTAGCAGAAGTTATTTCTGTCTTTGAAGAAGAGAGCTGCCCAGCAAATGGGATTGGCACACTGGTACTACATATGGTGCTGGTATCATAGAGCAAGGAAGCAAGCACTATATAGGTGACAGTTAAACCCATTTATTATTGTGATAGGTATAAGGATGGAATGCTTTCTCAGCAAACATTACAGCCTAAAAACTGCTGATCATGAGTTAAAAGATGCAAAGGGCATTCAACAAGCACATAAACTTCTAAACTGATGAGAATCTTGCTGGTCAATATGCATTCTCCAAAATGCTACATCGGCATGTCAATCTGTTTTTCTCCATATCTCACAAGACAAATATCAGTAACCCATGAGAAAGTGAAACCCATGTATGGGAAAGCATAAAAGAACTACCTTCCAATTACTGAAAAAGCCAAAAGGGCACCTATATAGGCTATAGCTTAATCCATCAATAAAATACAGAAAGGTGCACTGCAAGCCCAACTCACAAGTCACGACAACCGAACCTAGAAATGCAGAGTTCAACAAACAGAACTTTAGCTTAAAGGTCAGAAGGTTCAACGCTATCATCCAATCAAAATGCAACTCATGAACATACCAGATGCTATTAAATAAACTAATTTATTGATCAGGTTGATTTCGACAAACAGAACTTTAACTTAAAGATCAGAAGGTTCAACGCTATCATCCAATCAAAATGCAACTCATGAACATATCAGATGCTGTTAGGACAGGTTTGAGTTCGACAAACAGAACTTTAACTTAGAGATCAGAAAGTTCAACGCTATCATCCAATCAAAATGCAACTCATGAACATACCAGATGCTGTTAAATAAACTGATTTATTGATCAGGTTGATTTCTATCCTAATAGCCTCCACAAATGGACAATCTAACATCTGATGCATGAGGAGAGATGTCATTTCTAAAATTTTTGAAGGAAAAGTTCTATTTTCCAAGGAACACCATATGAACAAAATCATTATTTCTCATTTATTGAACTCAATCAAAGTTCTAACCATCTATTCAGTTCTGATATGCTTTGAGCAAGTTCTTACCATACAATCCAGCTGGATGGGCTGGAGTCGCAGCAAGGGCAGTCTGCTCCTCCTCCGACAGAACCTGGAAAATGAAAGATGATATAAACCTTTTATCACAGTAAAAACGAATGATCTAGAGTTATGAAGATATTGAAAGACAGGAAAAAGAAAGTGACAACTATGAACGTACTGGCAGCGTTGTCAAAAGACTATCTACATAAGTGACTTCAGTCAGAAGATTCAAGGGTTCAGTGTCAAGGATATCAGATTTAAGATGAATGATCGGAACTGAACAAGTCGATGCAACGTCTGGCAAATCTTCTTGGACCCCCTCATCAATAGCAATTTGGTCAAACTGGAATTCAGTATTTGTTATTGAACACCTTGGATAGAATCCATTCAGCCTGTGATCACAAAAAACTAAAACAGTCACCAAGAAATGATTACCTAATTAAGATTTATAATGTCCAAGCTACTACATCAATTCAGTTCAATAACCTCAAGCTGCCAATTTCTACTTCTGCCCAAATAGAGTTCTATAACCTTGAGTTACCCTTTCAATTATCACATAAGAACCCATTTAGATTTCACCTGAAAATAGTTGCATTAGGCAGAGGAGAGCAAAGGGTGTCCAAATAATCAGTAACAACACGGAAAAAGGTTCAAATTTTAGTTCAACTCCGCGTTTTCTCAGAAGCCAAACGGCACCTAAGAGCATTATCCTGTTTGGGTATCACTAAACTAAGTCAATTTGTTCCATGGACATAATTGAGCACAATTCTTCATTTTTCTCGTATCCCAAACAAAAAAAAAGGAAATTCTTATATCTCCTCATCCATTCCTCGGTTTGGTCAGACCAAATTCCGAATATCAAGCCATACCTATTTTGGGTTCCATCTGAATTAATCCAGAAACAATTCCAACAGACAGCAGCATGAAGGGTATCCAAAACAATAACAAGAAAAGAAAAATAA
Organism: Tetrastigma voinierianum; assembly: GCA_016808115.1. Taxonomy (NCBI): domain Eukaryota; kingdom Viridiplantae; phylum Streptophyta; class Magnoliopsida; order Vitales; family Vitaceae; genus Tetrastigma; species Tetrastigma voinierianum. The sequence continues at coordinate 401,383 of JAEQBH010003711.1, forward strand.
ACCTCAAAATCAATCCGTTTCCATTCTACTTTCTGTCACTTTCTCGGGAACTAAGCACAGCAAAAACGTACCTCAGAGAAGCAGAACCCCGATTCAACCATCGGCAAGAAGAGAAGCGATGGCGTAATGAAGAAGAAGGAGGCTGGCGAAGAGAGATAGAGAGGAGACTCTGAGACATGACAAGCCCACCCATGGTCGATTCACCTTCAAGTACACAGGCTTGAAGAAACAGTTGTAGTGTGAAAAACTCATGCAGCCTTTGCCTGAAACTTTGAGACCAGAAAAGGAGACAAAGTTTGTGGGGTTCAGTAGCAGAATCGAGAGTTATTCAAATTGGGGGCTCATGGATTGGATTTATTAATCAACAAGAAATCTTTGAAACCATGAACTTTGAGTTTTCTGGGTTCTTTCCTCTCTGTCTTCTTCGCGGCTCATTTTCTGTGGGTGATTTTGGGACAGCCATACATGCCCTTATCTGGTCAGAAATCACCCCTGACGGGAATTCCAAAGGCAGTGGACCTCTTCAGCAAGCCACTAGTTTCCATGGGGAGGGTCACCGATTTTTTTTTTCTTTTTTTTTTAAATATAAAAATAATAAAAATATTTGAAAATCATACAATTAAGCCTAATAATAACTTTCATATGTATATAATTTTGTTTAAAGAAATTTAGTATTTAAGTTTTTTGGTTTAAGTATCTTGAAAATTGTCCATCATGCTTAGGTTATGGGTAGAGCTTTCAACATTTAAATAGACAGGGTATAAGGAGTTGAGGGGTTCTAGGATCGAGTCTCAACGATGCTAATTTATTAATTTATTGATTCAATACAATCGATAGTAACACAAAATTAAAAGTTATAAAAACTTTAGAGAATTATGTAATAACTTTAGAAGATGACGCAACATCCAGGTTAATAACAAAAATGATTGGTTTAAGACCCATTTGATAATAAAAAAATGTTTAGAATACCTAAGATTTCAGATTTATAACATATTGACGAATAAAATTTGATCTGATGATTGTTGCATTGAACTTTGCAATTTGAACTGCTAATGCAAAAACTCACGAAGAAACTAACTGTTGAAAACACAACTACCTATCACAACAAATTTGTGAAAAAACATGCTGCAATAGATTTACGATAAAAAAACGAAAACAAAGAAAAAACAAAAGTAAATATAAATCGGTGTGGAAGAAATCATTTTATTAGAAAAGAAAACTAAGCTATCGACAAGAAAACGATAAAACGAGTGATTACAGGTTAATAAAAAAAAAAATCATCAATTCTCTATAAGGAACAAGGACTTGAAAGATCGAATAGTGGAATGGTGCGCTAAGGTTTCAAAAAAGTATCTTGAAAATTATTTTAGGGATTTTATAAAATTTCATAATATGATTGGGTGGTTAAAATTTAGTCATTAGTTACTAGTCACACAAATGATATATTGAATTTTGCCCTCACATAGAATAAGAACTTGTTTCAGATGGGTTAAGATAAAACAATAAAAAAAGGTTTTAAATAGAATTAAATAAATATATTAATTTTGATAATTACTGTGTTAGTTTAAAATTTAAAATTGATAGTTTTGTTTTATTTTTTTAGATTGACTTTGTGTACAAAATAACTATATCATATTAATTTTTATAAGCAATATTTTATTATTAATCATTTTTGACATTTGATGTAATTATTTTCTGAAACCAGTTTCAGATAACAAATCATGTAGTTCATGTTTAAGCCTAATTATAACTTTCATATGATCTTTTGGTTTAATCATCTTGAATATTATTTTAGGGATTTAATAAAATTTTATAATATGATGATTGGATGGTTAAAATTTAGTCACTAGTTACTTGTCACACAATGATATATTGGATTTTGTCTTCAAATAGAATAAGAAGTGAAGATAAAAAAAGGGTTTTAAATAGAATACAATAAATAGGTTAATTATGATAATTAATGTGTTAGTTTCAATTGATAATTTTGTTTTAATTTTTTCAGATTTGACTTTATGTACAAATAATTACATTACATTATTTTTTAAATATAATATTTTATTTTAATCACTTTTCATATTTGATATCAATTTTTTTTTGAAACCAATTTCAAAAAAGCAAATGGAAACAATTAAAATACGGTGAAAATGACATCCCTTTCATAATCATTCTCACATACATCCAAAATAATTGATAGTAAAACACAAATTATAGTAAAACTTGTTTCCTTTTTGTAATTATTAATGAAAATTGTTTTCAAGAACAAATAATGTTAATAAATGGAATGAAAGAAAATTTAGGCGAAAGTTTAAACTTAATAAATTAATTATATATGTTTATTCAAACTTATTTTATTTGTTTATTTGTACTAAAAAATTTTAAAATATGTAAAATTTTGATTATATTTGATTTTTTTTTATATTTTTTATGGTATTTTTCATAGTGAAACGTAACATAAGAAAATAAATTTTCTTTGTATTTTGTTTTTATTTTCTTAGTATTTTACACGTTCCAATCGGAGCATATAAAATCTTATATAAAAGTTAAATTTAGGCAAAATGGAAAATGGTAGCTTGATAAATTGACATTTCAATGGCATATGTAAGTGAAAAAACAAAGCAATAAGAGATTAATTAATGCAAATAATAATGGTAAATTGTAAAGAACAAACTGATCAACTCCTAGAAAAAAAATGAAAGAACACGATAACAATTAATTTTAGATCAGAGTTCCTTTCATAACCCTAAAAAGATAAAGTAATACTTTTGTCTATATAGGGATAAAGTGCATAAATACCCCGGGTTTTGAGCCTATATTTTACTTTGCCCATGAACTTTTTTTGGTAATAAAATACTCTTGATGTTTACTTTTATAGTTTAGTCATATCTCCGTCTTTAGAAAATATCACAGGACAAACATCCTGTAAGATCTTTCAGCATGGTTGTAACTTTTTTTATGGGACGAGTATAAATGATTAGAGAAGTACACGTTACGGTATCTCATAAACAAAAAAAGTTTAGGGATGAAATGAGACATACACACAAAACTCTAGGACATTCGTGCACCTTATCTCGGTTTATGTGCTACTAACTGAAATTACTAGCTAAATTTTTGTAATATCCTTCTCATCTCTCAAGTTTTATTGAATTCACTAATTTATTAATGCCCATAAAGGTAAAAGATTTATTATTGGGACTATATGTATTTATTTAACCAAAAAAAAAAAAAAAATGCTGAACTGTTAAATATGTTAAATATCTTATTTTCTTTGTCTTTCCCTTCTTTAATTACATTTTCTTTGTGCTGTCGAATTCAACTCTCATAATATTCAAATAAATTTTTTATGAAATTTGTTAATTGCTAATAAAGTAAAATTCATTGGATGCTTAAGATAATGCCTTCTTTTCTTTGCGTCGAATAACCAAAAATGTTATTTTCCTATCTTCAGTTTTTACTAGATTGAACCATTTGAAATGAACATAGACCAAAGCATTAAAGATATTTTCCATTTCCTTTTTTGGTTTTTGTTTTATTTTGTTTTTTTTTCAAAAATTGTTATCAAGAATGATTTTCAAAACTAGGAACCAAACATGCCCTTCATTCCTTTTTTCTAATAGATAAATGTATATAAAGTTATAAATTTGGATGACGTTTGATTTTTTTGGCTTTTTGCTTAATGTTTATTTTTTTAAAAACTTTTTTATGACTTATTACTAAATTTTTCAAAATTTTGATTGAATTGAAAAAGCTAAAATTTTGGCTTTTTTTTAATGTTTTTTTGAATATTTTTTTCTATTAAAAAAACTAGATATTCTAATATGAGAAAATCATATATTTTACGATTAAATTGAAACTTTCATGATCCATTTCATTCTAATTAAATAAAAGCATATATATTTTTAAATTTTTATTGTTTCATAATTTAGAGAAAAATTAAAAAATTGATAATTTTTAGAAAAACAGATATAACTAAAAATACTTAATCGAGTTAAACACTATTTAAAACAAAAGTTTTATTTAGTATTAAGTAAAAAAAAACCAAACTCCACTTTATCATTTTCAACTATTTATTTCAAGTGTTGACCAAAAAAAACTTCTTTATTTCAAGTAATTTAGTTATCCTTTCCTATTTCAGGTTTTACATGTAGACTTTTCAAAAATCATTAAAAAAAATAGTAAAAGTGTTTTAATCAAAACAACGCAAAACAATTATCAAGGATTACAATCATCTGTTGGTCGCGTGATTAGAAACGGTTATATATTTTGAAATAAAAATTGTTTTTAAGAATCTATAAGAATGTTGTTTCATATATTTAAAAAAAAAAGAAGAAGATTGTTGTTATAAAAAAAAAAAATTTGTTGTTTCAAAAAAAAAAAAAAAAAAAAGAATTTAAAAATGAAGTCAAATTGAAAACTGATTTTTAAAAGAAGTAAAAGTCAGGCCACTTTTATAAATAAAAAATATAGAATTTTTTTTATAGGAAAATAAAAAACAAAATTAAGTATGATATTATTATTTTTATCAATTCACTGCATAAGACTGATGTAGAAAATCTTTAAATATGATTTTTTTAAACTTACTTTTATTCTTCTATTTGTTTTTTTTTTATTACTTATATTCACTTTTTCTGTTATACATATTATTGGGGTTCTCTCATATGTCAATTCCATCAATTTGTCACTTGAGTAAGTGATGAGTATCTTATATACTCACTTTTTCCTCCTTGTTTTGGTCCGTTTTTGAGTTGTTATGGTTCAAATAAGCCACTAATCTCTCTATTTACCCGATTTTGTGTTAAAGTCAATCAACGGTGAAAATGGTGAAAATTTGAGTAGAAGTGAAGATCATTAAGTGAATTCAACAAATTGAACACAATCTAGACTCGGAGAGCTTTCCAAATAGCCATAATTCATAAAATTCAAAATCCGATTGGGCTTGTTTTGAAAGAAAGAAAATAGGGTCTCTCTGTTGCATCGTAGGAGGTTTCACGCCATAGCGTGAAATCCACCACACTATAGCATGAGGATCATCACATTGTAGTGTGATGACCTCCATGCTTTAGCGTGATGATCTACACGCTAAAGCATGTGCAATTTTCTTTGGTCCCCCAATATTTTGTAGATCATGCTACAACGTAGATCAGCCACGTTGCAGCATGTGATAAAGCCCAATGACTTTTTCGAAGCCCATTCTTGCTTCAATTTTGGGGAATATAGAAGGATGAAGATTAAGGCAAAAAGGGGGTTAAGGGCAGAGATATCAGAGAGAGAGAGAGAGAGAGGAGCAGCAACTGGACACCAAGCTTTAGTTTTATTCTTCTCTTTTTCTCCATGTTTTTCTCATTTTCTTCTATTGTAATCCTTACCAGGTTGTTCTAGACTTTCTATCTAGGGTTTTGGGAGTAGTTTGGCATTGAACTATGTATATGTTTTTCTTGGTTGTAATCTCTTGATGTTTGGTTGTTGCTTATTAAGTGTTTTATATGATTTTAACTATTTGCCTTTGATTGATCACCCTTGGCATGTTGAATGACCTAATATGAGTATGAGAAGAGAATATTAGGTTAGATCATGTATAAAACACCATGCTCTTACACAAGGTAGAGATATTTGTGGTGTGTATGTGATATTATTGTTTTCTTGTGCTTAATACAACCCGAGTTACGATGGTTTGAGGTAGAAATGCAGTAAAAAAAATGTTTTCTTGGGTTAGCTAGCTATTGCTTGAGAAAGAATGGCTCGATCATTGTGAAATTCGTCTTTGATAAATGAACCAAACACTGTAGAGCTTGTTAACTTAGAAGCTTTCATAGAAATTTGTCAAATGAAACCCAAAACCCTAGGTTCCCGTATCTTCTTATAACTCGTTGTTTGATTTGACTTTAGAATAGTTCTAGTTTTTATGCTTAGTGTAATAAGATTTTTTTCTCACCATTTACATAGTCCTAATAAAGTCTAAGGTATTATAATTACAGTACTTGGTAACCAACTCTCTATAGGATGATACTCTTCTTGCCAATGTGTTGCTTGTTATGACGCGTATATTTGCGCACATAGATATGTAGTTATGTGTATTCTATACACCTCTTATTGCACATGTAATTTTTTTTTGGCAATAAAACTTGTGGGCTAAATTTTTGTTACAAGTTGAAAGTTAACAAGTTTTTGGCACCGTTTCCTGGGAGTTGGTGTTAGAACCAATATTGTTACCAAATACCTTTACTCTAGAAGCGAGGATAGTGGCTCACCAAGTGCAACCCCAATGACACAATCACCTAGAGCTTGGAGAGACTATGCCCTACCACCTATGGGTGTCCCACCGGTTATTCAGAGACCGGCTATTCAAGCGAACAATTTTGAACTCAAGCCCATCACTCTTCAACTACTTCAAAACATAGAGTTCATGGGTTTGCGACAAGAAGATCCTAACACTCATATTTCTAACTTCTTGGAAGTGTGTGACATGGTTAAATATAATAGTGTTAGTGATGATGCTATCCGCCTTCGATTATTTCCTCCCTCTTTAAAGGACAAGGCAAAGCATTGGTTAAACTCTGAACCTCCAAACTCCATCACAACATGGGCAGAATTGGTTAAGAAGTTTCTAGCAAAATTCCCCCATCCCTACAAAGACAGCAAAAATGGGAATAGAGATCAATAACTTTGCACAACTTGAGGGGGAATTGTTTTATGAGGCATGGGACGGATACAAAGAGCTCCTACGCAAGTGTCCACATCATAGTCTATCGAAGTGGATGCAAGTCCACCATTTCTACAATGGTTTGAATGGGACAACAAGGAATCTTAGATGCTTCAGCTGGCGGGGTACTTATGAGCAAAAGTGAGGATGAGGCGTATCAATTGCTAGAGAATATGGCCATCAACAACTGTCAATGGCCAAGTGAAAGAGCAACCTCAAAGAAATCAACAGGAATGTATGAAGTTGATGTATTCTCCAATTTGGCGGCCCAAGTCTCTTTGTTAACCAAACAACTCTAAATTATGCAAGCATCAACTAATGTAGGTCAAGCATGCACCTCCTTATGTGAATTTTGCAATGGACCTTACCTGAGTTCGAAATGTCAAGTGGGCGACCAATTTGGGCAAATGACCATGGAACAAGCCTAATACTTGGCCAAATTTCAGCAACCTCAATTCAACCCATACTCCAATACTTATAATACAGGATGGAGAAATGATCCAAATTTCTCATGGAGAAATTATCCAAACATGATGCATAGGGAGCAAAGCAAACCTCCATTTCCTCAAGAGAAGAAGTCTAGTTTGGAGGACACAATGGTAGAATTAGCTAAATGCCAAGTGAAAATGCAAAAGTCCCAAGCCTAATTTGTAAATGAAGCAAGAACTTCCCTCAATAACCAATCTGCCCGAATTAGAAATTTGGAAGTTCAAATAGGGCAAATGGCAAGCAGGATGAATGAGAGACAACAAGGCACTTTATGGAGTTCGTCATAAATGAACTCGAGAGGAGATGGAAAGGAACATTGTAAGGCTATTGTTATTCCAAGCAGGAAAACAATGGAAAATTTAGTCAAAGAGGGTGACAATGATCAAGAAAGGGAAGAGGCAAAGAATTCTTTAGGAGAATCAATTGAATTCGAGCCTACCAAGAAAGAGGTTGCAACACCTTCAAAAGAAGACACCCTAAGAATCTCGTATCCCAAAGATTAAGGAAGAGCAAACTTGATGGCCAATTTAACAAGTTCCTTAAAGTCTTCAAGAAACTCCATATCAACATTCCCTTTGCTGATGCACTTGAGAAAATACAGGGATATGTTAAATCATGAAAGATATTTTGGCCAAGAAGAGGAAATTGAGAGAATATGTAACCGTGGCTTTATCAGAAGAGTGTAGCATTAGATCGCAAAAGAAGTTGCCCCTTAAGCTTAAAGATCCAGGTAGCCTCACCATGCCGTGTGCTATAGGGAACTCTATCTTTGAGACAGCTCTTTGCGACTTGGGTGCAAGTATAAATCTCATGTCGCTCTTTATTTTCAAAAAGCTAAGTTTGGGGGAGGCAAGTCTAACGACAGTAACTTTGCAATTAACAGATAGATCTCTCACCAACCCACGTGGTATGACAGAAGATGTCTTGGTAAAAGTGGATAAATTTATCTTTCCAGTCGACTTCATTATTCTAGACATGGAAGAAGATAAAGAAATCCCCATTATCATGGGAAGGCCGTTCTTAGCCACGGGTATAACTTTAATTGATGTGCAAAAAGGTGAATTGAGACTGAGTGCAAGAAGAAGAAGTAACCTTCAATGTCTTCAATGCTATCAAACATCCGCATGAAAATGATAATGCTCAAGTCACGTCATGGGGAGGCTATATGGTTCAGCCAAGTGGGTTCAACCGATCCTCGAGACTAAACAAGCATGAAAACGGGGATACATTGGAAGATGAGGAAGTAAAGAATTATTTGTTGTGGATGAATTCCTTCAGACCAAATAGAAGGAAATACTTTGAAGATTTGGGATGCAGCTCGAGCCGTCCCATTCCCTGTATTGAGCAACCCCCAATTCTAGAAGAGAAGCCACTCCCGACCCACCTAAGATACGCTTATCTTGGTGATTCATCCACATTGCCAGTTATCATCTCCTCTTTGCTTTCTCAAATCGAAGAATATAGACTGTTGAGGGTACTCTGTGAGCATAAGGGAGCAATCGGCTGGTCTTTAGTAGATATCTAAGGTATTCGACCTTCAATGTGTATGCATCGCATCATGTTAGAAGATGATAACAAACCCACTATAGAAGCACAAAGAAGGTTGAACCTAACGATGAAAGAGGTAGTGAAAAAGGAAGTATTGAAGCGGCTTGATGTGGGAGTCATTTATCCCATCTTTGATAGTACTTGGATCAGTCCAGTTCAGAAGAAATGAGGAATAACAATAGTAAAAAATGAGAATAATGACTCGGTTCCCATAAGAATAGTGAGTGGATGGCGTACATGCATTGACTACAGAAAAGTTACAAGGAAGGATCACTTCCCCACTATCTATCATCAAATGTTGGATCGACAAACATTCATGAATTTTGTATTGCTTTTGATGGTTATTCAAAGTTACAAACTGGATTGCTATCGCCCGTAAGATCAAGAGAAGACCACTTTCACTTGTCCCTATGGTAGTACTTTTGCGTTTTGAAGGATGCCGTTTGGGTTATGTAATGCTCCTGGTACATTTCAAAGGTGCATGATGGCCATATTTTTAGACATGGTAAAAATGAAAATTGAAGTGTTCATGGATGATTTCTCCGTGGTGGGTACTTCATTTGATAATTGTTTTGCAAACTTAAATTAAATAAGTTAGATGAAGAGACAAATTTGGTGCTTAATTGGGAGAAATGTCACTTTATGGTGAAGGAAGGCATCGTGCTGGGTCATAAGATCTAAGAGAAGGGCATTGAAGTTGACAAAGCTAAGATTGAGACTATTGAGAAACTCCCTCCTCCAACCTCAATGAAAGGAATTAGAAGCTTTTTGGGGCATGCCGAATTCTACAGGAGGTTCATTAGAGATTTTTCCAAGATTTCTAAACCTCTTTCAAATCTTCTTATTCAAGAAGCCCCTTTCAATTTCAATGAAGATTGCATGCAAGCTTTCTCCAATCTAAAAGAAAAGCTTATTTCAGCACTTATTGAGGTAACACTAGATTGGGAATTTCCATTAGAATTGATGTGCGATGCAAGTGATTATGCCATGGGGCTGTTTTGGGACAAAGAAGAAATAGGGTGTTCCATGATATCTACTATGTAAGTAGAATCCTAAATGATGCCCAATTGAATTATGCAACAACTAAAAAGGAGTTGCTCGCCATCATGTTCTGACAAATTTCGTCCATATTTGATCAGGAACAAGGTGGTTGTCTACACCGATCATTCGACAATAAAATATCTTATGGAAAAAAAGGATGTGAAACCAAGACTTATCCTTTGGGTCCTACTTCTTCAAGAGTTCGATTTAGAAGTGAGAGACAAGAAAGGTACAGAGAACTTGGTTGCTAATCATCTCTCTAGATTAGAGTTGTCAGAATGTGATGTACTTCAAAAAGTTCAAATTAATGAGAATTTTCCTGATGAACAACTCTTATCTATCTCTTATGTTGAATCAACCCCCTGGTTTGCTGAAATTATTAATTATCTCATCGTCGGAGTCTTACCTTTAGATTGGTCATCCTAACAAAAGAAAAGGTTCTTCTCAGTCGTGAAACATTTTTTATTAGAAGATCCTGGGGATTCAGATAAGCATCAGACCGAATCAATGGATTAGAAGCATGTGTTCCCCAAGATAAGATGCAAGCTATTCTTCATCATTGTCATTCTTGGAGTGTAGGTCACTATGGAGGAAATAAAACAAACGCTAAAGTTGGGTAAAGGTGGTTTTAATAGCCTAGCCTATCTGGAAGGATGTGCATTACTCTGTAATGGCATGCAACAGGTGCCAAAAAGACTGAGCAACATTTCGTTGAGAAATGAGATGCCTTAAACTATATCTCGAGAGGTTGTGCTTTGACGTATGGGAATTGATTTCATGGACCATTTCATCCTACAAAATCAATACATATTGTCGGGCGGATTATGTGTCTAAGTGGGTCGGGGCTTACCGCAACCCCCACTCGACGATGCGAAAGTGGTGTTGAAGTTTCTAAAGAAAAACATCTTCACAAGATTTGGGACCCCTCGAGCCTTCATAAGTGATGAGGGGACCCACTTTTGCAACAAACATTTTGAGGCACTTTTATTTAAACACTGAGTCACACAGAATCTTTACGCACCACCCTTAAAAACAAACTATAAGTTTTGAATTTAATAGAGAAGTGAAGAAGATTCTTGAGAAAACAGTGAATTTTTCTCAAAAAGATTAAGCAATGAAAATTGATGATGCACTTCAAGTACACCGAATCTACTTCAAGACGTCATCAGATGTTCCTAAGATAGACTTGTCTTTGGTAAGGCATGTCACCTTCCAGTTGAGCTTGAACACAGAGCTTAATGGGCCACAAGACAACTTAACATGGATTTGAAAGTTGTGGGGGAAAAATGATTGTTACAATTGAATGAACTTGAAAATTTTTGGATTGAAGCTTATGAGAATGCTAAACTCTACAAGGCAAGGGCCAAAGCAAGGCATGACAAACATATTATTTGAAAGGAATTTGAGCCGGGGCAACAAGTTCTTCTATTCAATTCAAGGCTAAGGTTATTCCCTGGGAAACTCAAATCTCGATGGTCAAGGCCATTCACGATATCTCAAGTCGTCCCTCATAGAGCAGTTAAAATCAAGCACCTAGGAAAAGGAGCATTCAAGGTCAATGGGCAATGGTTGAAACCATATTATGGAGGTGATTTCAACACAAACAAGGAATCCATAATCCTCGACCCACCATGATTTGGGTACATTTGAAGCGTATGTGTTGACATTTTGTGTTCGAATTAGTTGTTCAAGTGTAATGCCATTGAGATGACATTTCTTCGTTTGGAATTAGTCATAAAGTGTAATACCATCAGATGTAAGAAGTCAAGCTTAACGACATTAAACAAGTCATCGAGGGCAACCCAAGCTTGGTGATGTTTTCTTCACCTTTCTAAATTTTGTTTTCTTGATTCTTCCTTTCCCATAAATTCTTATATTTTTCTTATTTTATTTTATTTTATTTTCTTCTTTTTAGTGTGTTCTTGTTTGGTATGTTTTTTTCTTGAATTGTAGGTTATCATGATCCTTGAGTTGATTCCAAGGTTAGAATTTTGGAAGTCAAGATATATGCGGATATTGGAAGGGGAGCAACAAGATTAAAACACGGTTGGCTATCATAAGGTCCAAGCACTCCCCCGCCGTAGCCGTGGAAATAACATAACAGGCATGAAATTTTGGTTGCTCTCTGTATCGTCATAGTTGCTCCACACCGTGGCGTGAAATCTCACGCCACGATGTCAAATCCGAAGGATGGATACAGAGGCCAGACTGTACATTCTTAAGCAATTTCACGCTACAACGTGAAAGTTTCAAAAGAGGCATGACAAAAAAATAAACAAAGCAGTAAAAGTAATGTTCATCACGCTACAACGTGATGTCCATCCTGTGTGCCGCTTTAAATGCACCTAAACCCCATTTCTCATTTATCATAAATCCGTACACCCTCCCCAACCAAAACCCTAACCTCCATTTTCTTCTCCTCTCCATCTTCACCTTCCACTTACAACCCACCCGTATTCTCTCAATTTCATGCCATTTTATCCATCTCACTCCACCATTCTATAACCATCCATCTCAACCTAGCTGTGGAGGAGAAACCATCTCCCTCCCCAATGGGCCAACCCATCCCACTATGGAAAAGAAAGGGAAGAAAAGGGGTGGTCTCCTATGTTGTTGGGTACCTTGGAAGAGAAATAACTCTCTTGTTGTATTTGGGAAGATTCTCACAAGCTTGGTGCTCTATATAAAACAAAATTGTGAAGCTGCACACCATATGTTCGATAAAATGCCTAAGTGAATAAGAGTTTCAAAGTGCCCTGCTTATTACATTCTTCCAAGCAACACAGATAGCTATTCCAAGGTCAGTATAACCAAGGATTGAAATTTCTGATATATCTACGATATATCGGCCATATATATCTGGATATCTAAGTTCAATTTAAACGATTTCTTTGATACAGAAAATCGCTTACGTGAAAAAAATCGCAGTGGTCTGTAGGGAAACATCTACGATATTCTCACGATATATCTAAGATCTTAATCTAAATTCCCCGCTAAATTCCTAAGAGTGAACACACGCACGCGTTGACCCATTTTTCGCTTTCCAAAATATCTGAGATATACTCCAACATCTGCGAAAATATCTGAGATATATCGGAAATGATCTGTGAAACATCTAGATATATCTGAAATATCTAAGAAAATATCTAGATATATCTAGATATACTTCCGCGATATATCTGATATACTCCGAGATATATCAAAATGAACTATATATTTGCACCAAAATTAAATCCAACTACTATAATTAAATTACAAATACATATTTTGACCATCCAACTTTATTTTGACTCAAAAAAAAATCTATAAATACCTCTAAAATCATTCAATTTGATCACAAATTCTCTCTACCAATATCCACCTCATTTCACTCCAAAAAATTTTCGTGATATCTCTAAATAACTATATATATTAGTTTAATATTTTAAATTAAATAATTTTAGTAATAATATATTAATAAATTAACATTTCATGTTCAAGTAATTTTAAAAATCAAGTTATATATTATTAATATCGTATGCATATTATAAATTTATAGTAGTATTATATGAAGTTTTCTATATTTTAAATTAGTTTAATTTAGTAATAATATATTACAAATTAATTTTTCATGTTAGTTAATATTTGAAACGAAGTACGTGGATGAACCCCAAATTTCCAATTTCCTATCCATAGGTTGTAGATACAAGTCAAGACATTTATTCACGATATGTTCGATCTTATAATCAATATTATCTAACACCATGTCTTCGTACGAGTATTGTCTTTACCGTAAATTTGATCTATCCATCAAATGTTGCAATTGAGTCACATCAATCTTCATTTTGATTTTAAAAACTATTGCAATGTATATATTTGATTATTAATGTCATTTTTACACTTTAAAAATATTTTTATGAATTTCAAAGTATTTTGTTAATTTTCGATATATCGATATTCATAAAATATCCACCGATATATCTCCGATATATCCGATATATCCATAAAATGCAAGTACCGATATATCCATCGAAACCGATATTTCCAACCTTGGGTATAACTCTTAAATGCATATTTTCAAGCTTGTTTTGAGACAAGAATTGTTCTCCTTGGGTAAGTTTCTCTTGTAAACGCATGGTGATGAGTCTTAAACTCATCTATTTTTAATCCATTTTTATGACATGTTTTTAATAGTTTCAGATCTATTTTTATGCCAAATTATGGAATATTCACAAACTTTGTGTTTTGCAGGTGTTAATTGAAAAAGGAGATAATTCCAGCAGAAAAGAAGCAAAAAAAGTGGAAATTGTGTAGCCTCTTGCCAAAGAGTTTTTGTCTGCCGCGACTGCACTTCAAGCAAGCTTCAAAAGAACTATGTCAAAGAAGTAGCAAATTTCTTATATGTCGTGAATAAAGTCCAAAGCAACTTCGTGCAAAATAAAATATCTCATATATAAAGAGTTCGCAGCAGACATCATAAAGAAGAATGAAAGGAAGACTGCTAGACACCCTTTAACTCTATCGTGGACAATGATCATGAAAATGTCAAAGGAACTTTGTCAATGTAGCACAATCCTTCCTCCGTCTGTAACATGTACAATGAAGATTAATAGATGAACCATTACGACAAAAGTGACATCTCTCTGCTAGGTGAAAGAAATGGCAAGAATACAACATGTTTACCAGATTAAAGTGTTTTTATATGGCAAAGTTTTCAAAGATGGAGATAGTTCAAGGAAGAATTTCACACAACAAAGAAAATCTCATTAACGATACACATTCCAAAATTTTAATAAAGAGTGAATAAAATCTCTTCAATACGACAAAGATTATTTATGTCGCGAAAACAAACATAAGGGAAGTAGAATTCCTCTATCGATAAGAAATTAAAGAACGACAAGAGGAAATGACAAATAAAGAAATTGTTGTGGTTGTGACATAGTAAAGAATCAGCGCGAATCTTTGTTGCGACAAAGAAGTTTTATGTCGTGACAATAAAATCTAGAGAGGATAGAATTTTGTCTCGACCGAAGAAAATTTGACCGCGACAGAAATTGGAAGAGAATTGAGACGAGCAAAGTCAAGTTTGTCGCAACAAAGATCTCTATGTCACAACAAACAGCTCAGCTAGCAACAAGGACCAGAAAAGAAATCCTGTCACGACAAAAGAAAATTTTGTCCCGACATAAATTATGAAGAAACCAAAGAAATCTTGTTGCGACATAGAAAACTCTGTCGCTACAGAGTAGACAAGCTGAAAAGAAAAATGCTTGTCATGACAGTTTCTAGAGGCAGGAGTGTAAAAAGAACTGGTTCAACAAATTTGGTGTCGCGACACAAGACATTCCTGTTGCGACAAGAACAAGACGGCTGCATCAAAATTCTGTCACGACATTATCAAAGTCTGTTGCGATAGAATCCAAGAAAAAGGCCAGAGAACAGGTCGCGATAGAAAATTGCATGCTACAATAGAGTCCAGCAACAAAGACTGAAAACTTTGTCGCGATAGAGCTTCTATGTTACGACAGAGCGACCAATTTAGGCTAGAATTTTGGTGATCCACAACCCAATTATTAAAGTGCGGCCCAACATTGGAAAGTCTATAAATAGATGCATCTAAGGCACTGTGCATAGCTTCCGCAAAATCCAGGATTTTTGGGTAGCTGAAGACTCTCTATATATTATTTTTGAATTAATTGTTCCTAGTATTAGTACCGTGTACCCAAGCAAAGTATTGTATTTTGCTCTGATTTCCAAGAGGCCCTCTATGTGACATAGAGATGGAAAATCCTAAGAGTATAGAACAGTTCTTTATGGATATGGTAGGCTAATACTAAGGAACTAATGAACTTTGAAGGGTTACTCAGATAGATCACTAACTTACTCATGGTTTGAGAATAGTTGAATGAAGTATCAGTTTAACCACTCAGAGGTTCCTCCTCTTTATGATGAACTAATTCTGATCCTGTGTTAGCAAAGATCTAATCAAGGAGATGAAAATTTTCAGTAGAAATGAAGGATGAGGTGTCAATCAAATTGGATAAGGCTTGCAATATCCGTTTACGCACTCCTATCCCAAGATACGGGTATGAAGTAATGAAAAGGAAAATATTCAAATCTTAGAAAGAGGTTTTATATTCTGATAAGTAACGATTAAATTCATGAATAAAAAATGAACATGAATCTCTAATTAGTGAAAGGTATGGTTGAGGGTGAAATCCAAACTATACCACAATGCATCTTTGACAAATTTCAACTTTCCAACTTATGACTTAGCTAAGATTCAAAATGATGCAGAAATTGACAAATATTCATTGATCTATGTTCTAGTGTTGTCTCACTTAGTGAAATCTCAACTCTAGTCTTATTAATATTTTATGTACACTAGTGAATTTACTTTAGTATTATTTTATTCGTTTTTTAATCATCTTAATATTGAAGTTCAAATAGTAAGGATCTTGAGTAGTTGGGGTAATTGATTTTATGATTCATCCAAAATCCCCGTGGGAACAATATTTGGACTTAATGAAAATCCACTTTATTTACTTGTACAATCTATGCACTTGCAGTGATTAAGAATAATCAAAATCTTAAATGAATCCAGTTTACAAACAAAAGGGACAAACATATATTTTTCATCACATTTCGGTCAACAAGTTTTTGGTGTCATTGCCGTGGACTAGATAGTAGTCATTTGATAATAATGCCATAAATTTGTATATATAGTCTGGTCTCAACAAGTTTTTAGGCGCCATGGCCGGAGACTTTAGTTAGTCTTTGGTAGTAGTGCTAATCACTTGGAAATGTTTGGTCTATACAAAAATCGGTCAACACATGGCACCCAAAAAGAGACTCCGAAAGAATGATGGCTCCTCCTCTTCAAGAAACTTTGATTCCTCCAAATTTATCAACAAAGAGGCATTCAAGAGGTACGACAAATTAGAGAAATTGAAATTCATAAAGGAAAGAAGCTTTCCCAAACCGAATGGTATGCTTAAAAGAGATATTCAAATCAAAGGGTGGAATGAATTATGCAAGCATCCTGAGGTTGTAGTTGCTCCCGTAGTTCGGAAATTTTTTGCAAACTTATGCAGGGAGCAAGTCGAAAAAGTCTGTAAGAGGCTAGTGGGTACCTTTTGATAGAAAAGTAATAAATGCACATTACAAACTGCAGGAGGAAAATTATGATCAATTCAAGTCTCTTTGCAATAATCCGAACTATGACATGATCCTTGAGCACTTAATGGAGAATAGAGTGCAGTGGAAACGCAATCCTAAGTGGCTAAGTTGTATTCTTCCCATCAAAGAGTCTATCGTATCTAGGGAAAATGTGGAACCACTTCATTGTGACAAGAATTATCCCAAGCGGCAATACTTCGGAAGTGAACAAAGAGCATGCTTTATACCTCTATGCCATCATGGAAGACATACCATTTGATGTGGAAGAAACAATAGAAACATCAATCCTAATGAACAAGTAGGGAAGCATAATCTTGGGCACCTGGCCCTCATATTTGAATTATGTAAGAAAGTTGGAGTCCTATTCACCCCTTTGGAAGAAAAAATTGAGCCACCCACAGGGATAACTGTAAGGAAAGATGAGCCGCACAATGATCAGCAAATTCCAAGGGTACCGCAGCATGAAACATCATATTCTGAAGAGGGCACCGAAGATGAGCCCACTATGGGTCAAAGCTCACCACGCATCATGATATTGATTTAACGCTTTCTTTTCTAGAGCAAACAACTTGGCAAAAGAGCATGTTTTGCCCAAGTAATAGAAAGACAGAACGTGTTGAGCCAGAATATTGCTGAGCTAAATGTAGTAATGCGAACTCTCCTCTCTCATCCATCCATGGCACTAGCAGGTAGTTCATCCCACCTCGGAGATATTCCCGATGTCACCTTGGGAGCCAGTTGTTCCATTTCCCCCAGAGCAGCCCCTAGGGAGAAATGATGATCAGACCTAATCATCCTCAGGGAAGTCTCCTCTTGCCCCTTATTTTCCATGCTTTATTTCATTGGGGACAATTTCGATTCTAAGTTTGGGGGAGGCGTTGATAGTGTTATGGCATGTCTGTATTAGAATCATTTTTGGGATCTAAATAGTGTATTAGTGTGTGTAGTGCATGTGAGTGAGTCTTATTATTTCTTGTGTGTGTTTTGTTGAGTCTAATGAGTTTGATTGGTGCCAGTGATAAGTGTAGAGAATGCTTTGAGTTGTGCTTAATTTTTGAGATTTTTATCGGCCAATTATTGGATTGGGATACCATTATGTTTGCATGATCTAGGATTAAAGTGTAATTGCGAGTTATGGAAGACTGGACTTGAAGAGTTCCCTTGTGTTTTAGCTTATCATTTTGTATAGAAACTTCCACACAAACTGTTCTCTTGTGTATACCTTAATCCCGATATCTTTTTTCTGGAACTCAACTGGCCTTGAAAGACCTTAAACTTTATGGTGGTGGGGCACCTTAATAAAGAGGATTGTCAATGTGCCCCAACCAAGCAAAATAAAAAAAAGAGAAAAATAAGGAAAAACAAAAACAAAAACAAAAGCAAAGGGAGAAAAAGAAAGAAAAGAAACAAATAAGTGAGTTCACTCACAAGTAGGTGCCAGGGTTTCTAGTTGAGTGTTCGAGGTGAAGTTCGAGGGGAACTGAATGCCCTGGTGGGTGCCTCTTACCACCATGGGAGCCACCAATGGACTCCCGCCACATGACACCATCCTAGAAACCTTTGTACGTTTCCTACCTGCTTATGTTTTTGTGAAATAAAAGGTGTGTTCTTAGCCTGTTTTGGTTAATTTCTTTTCAAATGGGTGAGTTGATTTTGGTTGAAGAATGTTTTGGGACTTCTGTATACCCTTGAGATCGTTTGCACCTTATTCACTAAGTTTCTATAGGAAAAGTGTGTTGAGAGCATCAGGACAACGCTTACCCTGATCACTATGCTTTCATGTTGCCTTATCCTTTAGAGAGTGTAAAAATATTGGGATCCCTTATTGGCTATTGTGTTTTGAAGAAATTGCTTTTAGTATTCCCTTAATCTCATTGCTAGCACTAGTTGGTAACCTCATTTATTGTTACTTTAATTGTAGTCTAATTGTTCGTCCTGTTTGATCTCTAATGAGGTCGTTGATCTGTCCGTTAACCCCACGGAACGATTTGAATACCCAGACCTGCTTGACGAATGTGGACAGATCTTTGTAATGGTCGACCTAAACACAACTGCATTCGCCTAACAGCATTATACTGATTATATCTAATATACCGAATCACATGAGTAATAACATTTAACATATAACGACATCTGCAACACATACTAACCATGGAACCAATCATATACTCAGCTAGCAGAGCAATATTCACCCATAATAAATAAATACATATTAAAATTCAGAGATTCAACATTATTATTATATCATCAACCAAAGCCACAACCCGTCTTTCTTCTAATCCTCAATCCCTAGGACGAGCCGTCCCTCGCACGCTCCCTGTACCTGTAAAATAATATCCCTCGACAGTATGAAGCACGTCAAGAGTGGAATTGCCCTGCGGGCTACTTCCACCTAAGTGCGCAGTGTACGTTCCACTGCCACACATTCAAGCAAATGCATGATCCTACTTGAATGTCTACATGACTAACTCGCATCCCGAGTCCTCACCGACTCCTCACCGTGACGCCCAACTCTGCATAGGATGTCAAGTAGGTCACTCTTTTTTTAATTATAACCTTTACACTTACATATTCATAATAAAGAATAATTAACTTGTATTACATTCTCAGAAAGTGTGGGATTACAAAATATAAATACAAGCTCCAAATATGGAAATGTTAAACATCTACCATATTTACATTGGCTTACAAAATCATACAAAATAGACCTAAAGGTCTTCCAGGGGCACCCTATCAACAGGCCTTTGACCGCCGATGTGGATCGTCCTGGCCCTCCTCTTCTTCTCGCATCTACACTGATTGAACACCGCGCTAAGCTTTAATACGCTTAAATGAATTAATACACACGACGTACCTCATTAAGAGTCACCACTTCTATACAAATGCATATAACACATA
Organism: Tetrastigma voinierianum; assembly: GCA_016808115.1. Taxonomy (NCBI): domain Eukaryota; kingdom Viridiplantae; phylum Streptophyta; class Magnoliopsida; order Vitales; family Vitaceae; genus Tetrastigma; species Tetrastigma voinierianum. The sequence goes on from JAEQBH010003711.1 coordinate 421,214, forward strand.
TACGCTTACGTATTCTTATCATTTCATATATATACTTATCATAAATCCGCTTCCATTTCTTATCATCTTCCATATAATTTTCTCTATGTCATCTTATTTACTTTGTTCTTGTAATCAGATACTATCATCACATAGCATTACTATGCTTCTCATACTTTCATATATTCCTCTATATTTCCTTGCATATACCGTCATTTCTTTTTTATGTTTCATGTCCGCATAAACCTTAGAAGTGGATACAGAAACCATGAGGGCCTCGAAGGCGCCGTTATCATCAGGTGACAATACTATGCTCCTGTGAATATGATGCCCTGCTGCATCATCATCAGAGACGCTGACCATCCACGAGTACCCGATAATATGATACTCGAAGGTATCATCACCGTATTTGAGACAGCTGGACCATTCCCAAAGTGCCCAGAATATGAAACCCGAAGGTATCATCAATGCATGAAATGTTGACCATTCATGAGTGCTCCTAAGAATATGAAACCCGAAGGTATCATCACATAAAACAAGGACCATTCATGAGTGCCCGAGGCGCTGCGGCTAATTCTTTCTAGGCCACTGATCCAAACGGAATCTATGTCATCGACCCAAACGTGGCCTAAATATCTGTACAGCAACTGTTTTTCCTCAATAGGCACATGTCCATCATATCCCCTTGCTCAAAGTCGGCGCATAATCAATGTGTATTTTGCTTAGTATATGTCTCTTATTCCCGAATAATTATTGTTATTCGGTAATCATATGTGATATATATATAAATATATCTACAAACATTTATTCATATCTTTGCATTTTTAATATCTCCTTATATGCATAAATAACTATGCTTGCCATGTATGCTTACGAGCTATTCATGAATCTATTAGGCATCATACAATGAATAACTATGATGCTTGTAGCCTACTGTTTTTCTGGGTTTTCTGGAACTAAGATGAGTTCCAAAAATTATAAAGCTTTTATCGATGATCTTTAATTCAATGGGCCTACAGAGTCCAAGAACACCCAATTCGAAGTTCGGGATTAAGGAGATATGACCTTCCGTCGAGGTCACGCGCACCGCCTTGACGAGCTGACCTGAACTGACGAGCTGAGCTGTCATGGACGAGCTCACTCTAACACATCGGTCTGACATCTACTATCCTCCTTAGGCATATGAATGTATTCTTGACTCAATGGGCTTTCCATAGAGTCCAAGAACACTAAATCGAGTTCAAACGAAGGAGATATGACCTTCCAAAGTTGAGGTCGCGCGCAGCCAACCTCGAATGAGCCGATGAGTCGCATCGGCGACGTAGTACCGCTTTGACGAAGATCGCTTGACGAAGACTGCTGACGAAGACCGCTTGACGAGCAATCGCTTGACGAGTACCGCTTTGACGAGCACCGCTTGACGAGCAACGCTTTGATGACCCCGCTTGATCTAATTCCGCTTGACGAAAATCGCTTGACAAGTACGCTGACCAGCAATCGCTTGACGACCCTCGCTTGATCGAAACGCTTCGACGAGCACCGCTTCGACGAGTACCGATCGACGAATTTCGCTTGACGAAAGTAATCGCTTGACGAGCACCGTTTGACCTAATTCTCACCCATTTGACTGCTCGCAGTAAAGACCATAACTTTGGTCTACAAGAGTCCGACCTGAGAAATTCAAAGCTTAACATCAAGTTCATTGATGTGGCTGTACTTCACGTGTGGTTAATTTACTTGAATTCCTCGTATTTCTGACCCAAAACTGTTCTAAGATCCCCAAGCACGTGATAAGGGCACATTAGGGAATTTTTCGGGTTCAACTTGCAATCAGACTTTCAAACACATATTTAGGAGCCTTAAAGCTCTTCTTAACTCAACCCTACAAGAAATGAGTTTAGAGTCTTTAACCCAAACCACAAGATAGAGTGGTTCTAAAACATCCATATTGTCTAGACCAAAACTAGACTTCCATACAACCCAAGACATGTGTATTCATACAAATATTCACAGTTCCATACGCACCTAGTTTACATACACATATTCATGGTTCCATACTTTTCTATACTAAATCATAATTCCATACCAATACTCAAATTTAGCAATTCCATACTCCCATAGTTTCCATACAACCCAAAACGTATCCATACCTGTGATCTTCTTCTTCTTCTTCTTCCTTTCTTCTCTTCTTCTCTCTTCTCCGTATTTGCTCTCTCTTTTCCAAGACCAAAATGAGATATTTATTTCTGCCTTATCCTTATTCGATCTTATCCCCTTTTATTTCACTCTCTGATCCTTTTATTTCACTAACTCAATCTTTCTGAAGATTACAAATCAATTTTTATTATTTTAAAGAATAATGCCCAAATTTTCTTTTATTAGTTTGCACTTAACTGTAACATCTTACTTTGTTTTATCTTATTTAATTCAATTAATATATATTTTAATGTTATTATACCAAGATGTTGAAAATGTTAATAATAATTGGTAAACATAATTTCATATTAATACATTTCCATATAATATTGGTGGTTTTAGTTTATAATCAATTGAATGTTTAATTTGTAATCATCTCTGATGTTATATTTAGTGACTTATCTCCCATAGACAATCAATAATTCATTGTATCATATTTTTATATGACTCACCCTCTCAATACTTTTAAGTTTGACAAACCCTCCCAACCATTTCTTAATCTATTCTGCAACAACCATATAGTCCTGTGATTGCCCAAAAAGTACATGAACGTGCATGCATGCTAATTCTCAACATAATAATTACACAACATATAACATATGATTACAAATAACTAATCACATCGTCAAAAAATTTATTTTTTGAAGATCAAAATAATTAATTTGGGCCAATGACTCAAACACTGAAGTAATTCCTACTTGAATTTACTTCCGACCAAACATATTAATTCGCAAATTATTTCAGAACATCGCTTCGAATAGTGAAACCTCGCTTACTATTCCGAAATTCACAAATTATCTGCTCACTTAGTGAACCCGGTTTCACGGCCATTTCCGCCCTATGCATATCAATACAACATAATTCATTCCATAATTCTAGAATTTAGCACCCCATAACAGCCTCGACAAATACTGGATCGTAAAAATTTCTAAAAAAATTTCCACACTGGCCTGCTTGACTCGACTCAAACGGCCCTCACGCCTCATTCAAATTCAAAACATCGAAAAAGTACTTAAAGAAGGAATAAACCCAAGTAGGAGAAACCCCACTCTCGTGAGCTCTGTCAAAAACTCACACCCGTGTCCACGCCAGAGTCACTCGCTGTGAGCAAATCTTTCTCGGTCTCCGAAGATCGCGATGGTCGGATCTCTCACGATTCTAGAGAGAAGTCTAAGCTTCTCTCTCTAAAAATGAAATTTCCCACCGGAAGTCCTCTCCCCGGTTTTCAATGCTAGTTTCTTTTCAATTTGAGAAGATGAAAGCACTATACATTATCTTGTCTTTTTGTGACTTAACTTTTCCAAAAATGACCCTTTTGTCCTTCTATTCCCAGTTTTGACATTCGGCATTATCTCGGCCGTCCATTTTAATCATTTCTCTACTCATGCCACTTATGGCACATGAGTACGTGTTATATGTGATTTTCGTTGAATCGAAAATCGTTTTAAGGCACCCGAACCGCGATGCCTCGAAAAACGTGTCAACTCCGACCGGTTCCTAATTCCCACGAAATTTACGTGCTAGCTAGATTTCACGAGATCTATCTCCAACGGTGAAATCCGTTTCATCATCCGAGATCTAGAGAATAAATTCGATTTTTTAACTGAAATTACAATTTTGTAATCGAAATTATGATTTTGCCCTTTTCCGTGAAATCGAATTTCTGTCTTACATTCTCCTCCTTAAAAGGAATTCGTCCCTAAATTCGAACGATTACACCACTACATGCATATGCAACGTGCACTCTACCACATGCATGTAAACATTCATTTAAATCTAAACTACTATTAAACCCCGTACCTCATCCCTAAACAAGAAGGGATAGGTGGTCTCGCATCGCAAGGTCCTCGCGCTCCCACGCTGACTCCTCCACCCATAGTGCCGCCATAGCACTCACTAGCCTCACGCCTTAAGGTCGCAAAACTTGATCACGTGCTATCCAAAATGCAATAACGTCCCTCCTCGAAGGTCCCATCCGTGTCAACCTCTATCCGCCCCCAATCCACCACATGAGCCGGATCCGGAGTATACTCTCCGGAGCATGGAGATTTTGCACACCTCGTGACACCGACATGTCAAGGTGAACGCCAACCGTACGCTACAACGCCTGTCCTCTCGAGTATCTCGAAGGCCCAACAGAATCCACATAGCTCACGCTCGCCAAACCCGACCACTCCTCTCTGTGCATCACCTTCAAGAAAACGTGATCACCAACCCGAACTCTAGGGTCGACGCCGCACACGCATAGCCTTCCGCCGCTCTAAGCCGTGAGAAGACGCCGTCAGACAAGCTCACCTTCCTGAGGTGTCTCCGATCAAATCGTGGACTGATGGAGCCTCTCCCACCTCGGTCCAACATAATGGTGGACTCCGTACGGCCTCCCATACAAAGGCCTCATACGGCAAGAACCGTGATACTCGCCTCGATAACCGTTGTTGTAGGCGACCCCATTATAGGCAAATGCCTCCCAGCCAGCCTTTATGATCCGTGGACGAAGCCTCGTGAGCATGTCCCTCTAATACCGTGATAAATCCTCCCGCACCCACCATCCGTCCGAGGGGCGTGGACGCCGTACTCATAGTCACCGTAGGCCCATAGCCTTTGGAAACTCTTCCAAAGTGCCAAACTCCGGGTCCCTATTCGATACTATGGATACCGGTACCCCATGTAGCTGGACTATCTCTCGAATATACAACCGGCAGAATCTCTCCAAGGCGAAGGTCATCCGCACAGCTAGAAAATGTGCCGACTTCATGAGCCGGTCCACTATCACCCATACCGCTTCATGCCTACTGGGCCCGCCGTGGCAGCAATACAAAATCCATCGTGACGTGCTCCCACTCCCACTTCACACCCACCACCCACTCCAATGGCTGAAGTAACCCCGCCGGGCTTCGTGCTCACTCTTAACCCGCCACATGTGAGACATCACAAACAAAGTCCCCTACGTGTCTCTTAATTCCACTCCGCACATCGACGACGAAGATCCCGGTTCATCTTCGTGCCACCCGATGCACGGAAAATCGAGCGCTGAAACTCCTTGAGGATCTCCTCTCAACCGGGTCGACTGGGGAATCGCCACCCATCCTCTATACCAAGACTACCATCCGCGTGGAACGGTCTAAATTTCGTCACTGCGACCGGATCGTACCGGTCCCCGATGGACACTATCTTTAAGGCCCCGCCACTGGACTCAATCACCCGTCATCGCAGACGGTAGCCACTAAACTCCCCAAGGTACCCGGGAAATCGTCACTGCGACCAGAGTCCAAACCGCCCTACGCTTCTCGAAAGCATCCGCCACTCCCGAAGCTATACTAGCCAACGCCCCGGCTTCCGACCGAGTGTATCGCCCACTACTCCGCCTTCTACCAGATGGTAATGCAAAGTGAAGTCATAATCCTCTAGGAACTCCATCCATCTCGTTGTCGCTTCATTGAGGTCCCGCCAGAAAAATATACTTTAGACTTTTATGGTATGAGTATACCTCGAACTCCTCACCATGAGTAGAATCTCGGAGATATCTCACTCGTAATCCCGACCTATCAGATCAATTCTCACCCTACATCCTAGGGAAGAACATCTATACCTGGCTTCTCTAAAGGTCTTAACCTCTAAGCCCAAATCCAACGCCTTGTCGGGTATGCCAACCCGACTAAGGTCTCCACCATCGACAACCCGATGGTCGGGCTAACTTATCCATGTCAAGCCCGACATCAACAACCAACAAGTCTACCACCTTAAGGTCCATCAAGGTCCGTTGCTCAACTCGATCTGTCCCCGACTTCGACCCACACTCCGCCCCTCCGGCCTATCTCGTGCCGCCTGGAGTGCTTGTATAGCACCCTGAATCGAAACTGTCTCTCTTAACCCATACTGGGGTGTGGAGGAATGAACCGTGATACTCTCCTCGTTTACCCGCTAATCAAATCGCATTGTCCCAAAGTCCTAGGATCCTTGTCTCTCGGGGCAATCCTATCTCATGCCAAATCCTGGCCCTGGTCTTGAAACTCGTGTGAAGCCAGGTCTCTCTGCTCTTCCTAAATAGAAAGAAGGTTGGGCCGATCTCCCTCTGCTACCAACACCCATATTTCGAGTGTTCCGAGCATCCTCGATCTCTCTCTCTATGGTCAGGGCCGTCCCAACCATAGAGACCATGTCCCGTAGGCGAAGTCCTACTATCTTGCCCCGAACGGACAACTTCAGCCCATTCTCGAATCTCCTGTAATACCCAGTCAATCCCAAGAAAATACGTATCTCGAAGATTGACATTCGGTCTTTCCCAACTCATCACGACCTCAACCTTCCCAGTCCACTCGACATTCTACGTCGACACCACGTGTCCCAAAAATCTCACCTCAAGAAGCCAAAAATTCAGACTTATCGAACTTAGATTACAGCCGATGGTCTCTCAACAACTGTAAAACAATCCTCAAGTGATACTCATGCTCCCACTCTGACTGGGAGTATATCAAGATGTCATCCACGAAGACCACGTACAACCGATCTAGATAAGGAATGGGTTCCACCCTATGCATGAGGTCCATGAATACGCTGGCGCATTCGCCACTGGAAACCAAAGGGCATCAATCAGAACCTCAAAGTGCCCATAACGCTGGCCCTAAACACCGCCTTAGGGATATTCAGTCTCTCCTTAACCCTTAACCGATGGTAACCAAGCATAAGGTTCATTCGGAGTAGACTCAAGGCCTTCAACTCGATCAAATAAATCACACAATCCTCTAGAATGGGTACCGATTCCTTGACCGGTGAACCCCCGCTTTTAACCGCCCTCGTAGTCAATGCACAAATAAAGGTCTTGTCCTTCTTCTTCGCAAATAGAACTGGAGCGCCCCATGGTGAAGTGCCTTGGCCCGATGAACCCCTTTGTCCAATAGCCCCGTGAATCGGACTCGAAGTTCCGCAACTCAACTTGCGCCATCCTATGAGTCATAGAGAGGGTGATGCACTGCAGTGTAACTCGATACCGAAGTCTACGACCCTCTGTAGAGGTAGTCCAGGTAGCCCATTTGGAAAAACATCCACATACTCGCAAACTACTCGGCGATTAAGCCCTGGCCTCCGCCCTCTGTGGTAAGGCTCAAATTTCTTACCCGCTAACTCCGTCTCCTCGACACTGACTCGTGATACCGTCTGCAAAATATCATGCTTGTCCCCCTGAAATACCACACGAGTACCGTCCTGCGTGTAGGCGATAACCCTCCTACGCTCACAATCGATAACGACTCTGTAAGCTGTCAGCCAATCCATCCCTAGGATGACATCGAACTCTGACATGTCCATGATCCTCAAGTCCACTGTGAGTAGAGTCCCCAAGATCTCCAACTCACAATCGCGACATATCATACCCATTCTCGCCCTAATCCCTAAGGGAGAACTCACATACCAAGGCTCCTCTAAGGTCCCAAGAGGTCCTTGCCCTTTTCCACCATATCTTGGCCTCACTCTCTAGCTGGAACACAACTAGCCTAATCCTGGTAGTGTCAGAGGTAATCTCCATGGCCTCTAACACCTTCCCTCGACCGCATAAACCAATGGTCTCGCCACCATCAATCTCCTCCCGTGAATGCCTGGAGATGATGCGCCCTAAACTCCTGGAGGTTACTAGGATCTTCCTATCTACCGCTATACCACTGCGCGATAGCGTACTGTAATACCTAGCTAAATTTCAAGAAAGCTCGCCGATCAACACCGGTGGTGCCCGACCGCACCCCATGGACGCCTCACGTCCTCTCGTCCCGACTCAGCCACTCCATACAGCCTCAATGACAAGTTAAATCTTAATACGCATCCCAAGGCATAAACACCCGAGACACTAATCATACACATAAATCAAGCAGATACATCATTCTCGCATTTACGTGTAATGCAAGACAATCAATTATACATTTAAAACATTTTTATCAACAAAAATTTCATTTTTGAAAATTTTATTTTTCGAAAATTTTGTCAAATTTTATTTGATTTTGATTTGACTTTAATTTAAAAAAAAATTTATTTTTATTTTTTTTCATTTATTTCCATTATTTCCAGTAGCTGGAAAAATCACTAAAAATTACTTTTTTTTTTTTCATTTTCTTGAACACTCAAATAAATTTATAAAATTTTATTTTCTCATTTTCTTCGCCACACCTTGTAAAACCTTAAAAAATAATTTTCTTCACTTAAACCAAATAAATACATAAAATTTATTTTATTTATTTATTTATTTTTTCTTTCATTCTCGACCATATCGTCCAAAATTCTCAAAACCTCCTGATCTAACACCAACCAAATAAAATTTATTAAAATCTTATTTCATTATCCAATAAATTATTAAATTTTATCTCATTTTTATTTTTTTTTCATTTCCAAAGAGCCTCTCTACATTCCATACATGCAAAGGACTTGAACACTGCAATTTCTACACTCAATAATTTTATGAGTTCACTTTAAAATTCATTTAAATTTTTTTTTCCTTGTCCTTAAACCAAATAAATTTTGTAAAATTTATTTCTTTTATTTCGTCTAGCTTTTACATTAATCGTGAACCCAAAATTTTCCACACTTCATCCTATGCTATCAACCAAGCATATCAATCATATAATCTCAATCACATAACACCTAACAATCCATGTTATGCACAACCAAGCATGCAAGCACACTTCAAAAAAATCCAATCACACAAAACACACCAACGCATGCATGCAAAGGTCTTAAGCCATTCCCATGATTTCAGTAATCTCATACCTAAACCGAACATCAAACCACCCAAGTGAAGATGCCTCTACTTGACTATGGCCTGCCTCCAAATCCTCAATCCCTAGTTTTCCATTTACCTATACTCTACATCAAACCACCCAAGTGGTGATGGATGCCCAACCCGAGCCCCCAGGCATTCAGATACCTAAGCTCGATACTCAAGCCGTGACGCCCCAAACTCCGGGGTCCGCGACACCGCCAACCCGCCGGAAACACTGCGGAATGCTCCGTGACTCCGACATTTCATGCGAAAATCGCAGAGTCTCCTTTGTACGGAGCTCTACCCAAATACAAACTGCGATATACTGGCCCCAAATAAAGGTAATATATCCAATATATCCACATATCCAATCACATGAGTAATACAGCCACTTGGGCCTACAAATCATACTCATAATACATACTAACTATAAACTAACTATATACAAATAGTTACAAGAGTTACAATATTTTCTAATTTTATACAATACATATATTAAAAATTAGACATTTCAATACATGTATATATCATCAACCAAAGCCACAACCCGGCTTTCTTCTAATCCTTCAACCCTAGATCTATCTTCGTCCCCCTCGCACTCTCCCGTACTGCAGAAAACAATATCCTCGACAGGTGAGCTAATGCTCAAGAGGAATCGCCCTATGGGCTACTCTCCACCTAAGTGCAAGGCAATGTTCAAATTAAACACACATTCAAGAAATGCATGATCCTACTTGAATGTCTACATGACCAACTCGCATCCCGAGTCCTCACCGATTCTCACACTCGCCTAAGCCTCGTAAGAGAATATTATGTTTTATTTGTGGACTACCCTCCGATGTTATAAATTGTGGACCATCTCCGATGTTATATTTAGTGGACTACCCTCCTATGTATATCAATTGGGTCGTCTCCGACGATTGATATTGTATGTGGACTACCCTCCGATGTATATCAATTAAGCTGCCTCCGACGATTGATATTTCAAGATGGACTACCCTCCGAACATTTCTATTTTAGACAACCCTCCAACCATTTTCTTAGACTCGTCTCTCATGCACTAACTCCTATAGTCCTAGGATGTTCCAAAGGTATATGGAATGCATGTATGCTAATTCCAATACGTTTAATTCACATGTAAATATAAACATGCATATATTTGGCAAGAATTCAATTCACAGCAATCATGTCATGAAATTCTCATTTCATACATCAAATTAGCTCACCTAGGCTATCGATCAAACACTCTAACAATTCTACTGAATTACCTCGACCAAACATATTAATTCCGCAAATATTATTTTGAGAACACTGCTTTTCGAATAGTGAAACCTCGTTACTATTCCGGAAATTCATTGAAATCATCTACTCACTTAGTGAACCCGTTTCACGACCATTTCCTTCGCCCTATGCATATCACAATACAATTCATTCCATAATTTATGAATTTAGCACCCCATATCAAATTTCCGACAAATACTGGGATCAAAAATTTCTAAAAATTTCCAACAATTCGGTCCCAAGTTTTGGGACCGATCAAACGGCCCTCACGGCCTCATTCAGCTCAAACATCGAAAAAGTACTTAAAGAAGGAATAAAACCCAAGTAGGGAGAAACCCCTACCTCTCGGAGTTTGTCAAAAACTCACAAATCCGGTGTCCACGCGTAGCCCGCTCCGCGTAGAGCAGCTTTCCTTCTTGTCCCGAAGACTGCCGACGGTCGGATCTCTCACGATTCTAGAGAGAAGTCTAAGCTTCTCTCTCTAAAAACGAAATTTCTCAGCCACTGGAAGTCCTCTCCCTGGTTTTCACGTTTTTGCTTCTTTTGAATTTGAGAAGATGAGCACTATTCATTATCTTGTCTTTTTGTGACTTAACTTTTCCAAAAATGACCCTTTTGTCCTTCTATTCCCAGTTTTGACATTCGGCACTATCTCGGCCGTCCATTTTCACACACATTTCTTCATCTGGCGCCACTTATGGCACATGAGTACGTGTTATATGTGATTTTCGTTGCATCGAAAATCGTTTTACGGCACCCGAACCGATGCTCTAAAACGTGTCAAACTCCGACCGTCTTTAATTCTAATGGAATTTTACGTGCTAGCTAGATTTCGCGAGACGATTCCAACAGTGAAATCTGTTTTGTCATCCGTTTTGGGCGTGTGATGAGTATCTTATATACTCACTTTTACATCCTTGTTTTGGTCATTTTTTGAGTTGTTATGGTTCAAATAAGCCCCTAATCACTCTCTTTACCCGATTTTGTGTTAAGGTCAATCAAAGGTGAAAATGGTGCAAATTTGAGCAGAAGTGAAGATCATTAAGTGAATTCAACAAATTGAATACAATCTAGACTCGGAGAGCTTTCCAAAGAGCCATAATTCATAAAATTCAGAATCCGATTATGCTTGTTTTGAAAGAAAGAAAGAGGGTCTCTCTGTTGCAGTGCAGGAGGTTTCATGCCACAGCGTGAAATCCACAACACAATCATGCCATAGCGTGAAATCCACCACACTATAGCGTGAGGATCATCACGTTGTAGCGTGATGACCTCCACGTTGTAGCATGTGAAATTTTCTTTGGTCCCCAATATTTTGTAGATCACGCTACAACGTAGATCGACCACGCTACAACGTGCGATAAAGCCCGATGACTTTTCCGAAGCCCATTCTTGTTTCAATTTTTGGGGAATATAAAAGGATGAAGATGAAGGAAAAGGTCTGAGAAGGAGATATCGTAGAGGAGTAAAGTGAGCTGTGACACCGTTTTTTTAGTTTATTCTTCTATTTTTCTGCATGTTTTTCTCATTTTCTTCTATTATAATCCCTACCATGCTGTTCTAGACTTTCTATCTAGGGTTTTAGGAGTAGTTTGACATTGAACTATGTATATGTTTTTCTTGGTTGTAATCTCTTGATGTTTGGTTGTTGCTCATTCAGTGTTTTATATGATTTAACTATCATTTTTGATTGATCAAATTTCGCATGTCAATGACCTAATATGAGTATGAGAAGAGAATATTAGGTTAGATCATGAATAAAACACCATGCTCTCACTCAAGTTTGAGACCCAGATAATATTCTAGAGCTAATTTCGGTATTCAACACACTTCTCTTTATGGGAACGACACTTGACTAGCCATTATATTACATAAACTCGACGTATACTACATGAAGGGCTCACGCTTTACATTAATTTTAACTCTACGTTGCCCGCCTGTTTTTGGCGCCGTTGTCGAGGAGAAGTTTCTTGTTGATATTGACAATAGCGCAGTTAGATATTATTTTGGAAATATTTATTTTATTTTATTTTGGTTATACAAGTGCTTGTAATTTGGTCTATGTGTTTGTGTGTGTGATTGTAGTAAAGGTTAATGTGTGTGTATGTGAAGACGGGGTCAAGTTGAACTACTTCCATTCGATCCTGAACCAGAAAGAACCTTACACCGATTACGCAGAGAACAAAGAGAAGCACACCAAAGGAATCTAGCAGTCATGTAGAATCGGGAAGGGCAAGATCAAGGCTAAGAGCAAAACGAGCCGCAAGGGGAACAAAATGGGAATAATGGTAGGAATTATGCTCCTAGGCCGTTTATACAGCAAGATGGTCCGTTTATGTTGCTAGAGGAGTTATCTTCACTGCCTACTGTTCACCATTATCCGGCTGGGCCACCTATTCAAGTGAACAATTGAAATAAAACAATAACATTGAAAATGCTTTAGAACATTCAATTCCATGGTCTGCCAAGTGAGAACTCGTACACACATTTGACAAACTTCATTGAAGTATGCGACACAGTTGATACGAACCCCGTCAACTTGTGAGGAGACCTCGTGACGAATCTACTCGAAGAACCGCCCTAGTATTCATTGATGGATGACCACGACCCGTTGCTTATAAGGAAGCAAGAACCTTGGTATATGATGACGCCACAATCGGTGATGGAGATCCGATTGATAAGTCTATGGAATGAAGATGCCACAATCAACTATGGAAAGGTTGATTGATAAGTCGATAGGATGAACGCCACGGAAAAATCCGATAAGTTCAAAAGTTCTTGAGAGAACCAAAGAGAAAGATAAACTCTCGATTTTTATTAATCTGTAATGTGAAGAATGTAGGGATAACAAGCCTTTAAATAGGCCCAAAAATATGAAGAAAAGAAACTAAATATTTTACCAAAAACTAGAAAGGAAACTAACATACTTTTTCCTAAACCACTACATACTAAAAACATCCATGGAGGAGAAAAGGAAACTAGATAACTTTTAGACGTACCTGCACAAATCAGAGGCAAATCAGGAACAAATCATTCTCCAAAATAGCAGAAAAAGAAATCAGAACAACCAGCGCTCCAAAATAGCAGCAAATCAGGAACAAATCAGCACCAAATCAGCAACAAATCAACACCAAATCTGAAGCAAATATTTTCTAAAAAGAAATAGAAACTCCTATTTTTCTAGCAAAACACACTTTCTAAATTAAACAAAGCAACTTCTACTTTGACTTAAGAATAAAATCTTTTAAAATAAAAACAACCCAAATCAAAATAGTAATAAAACTCAAAACACTTGGAAATAGAGAAATATATTCTGCCTCTAAGGCTCATGTACTTCCCGAATCCGAACTTTCCATAATTAAGATTGAATTCTAATGAATCTCTAGGAAGCTCCTAGCATCACGGATCCTTTGTGCTTTGATTCTCATCATTCCCCATTTCCTCGAAAAGATTCGTCCTCGAATCTTAATCATAATGTTGTTGATGGCATGAAAATAAACACATCCTCCACGGTAAAAAGGACACAAAGTTTCTTGATTTTTTTTTTTTATACTATGGTGGGTAGTTGATTTCCAACAACTAGAATGATAATATACTTAAAAAAAAATTCTGGTTTTTTTTTTTTTTTTTTTTTCTGATTTTTTCGACTTTTTCCCGATTTTTTCAACCTTTTTTTTTATGACCTTTTTTAACCGATTCTTTCCTTACTTTCCTTTTTTTTTTTTTTTTTTTTTTTTTTTTAACTTGGGATGGACTGTTCACTAAAAAAAAGAAACAATAAAAAATCATATCTGATCAAGAATGAAGAAAATCGACTTGGGATGAAGTAGATAATAGGTTGTGAATGAAATTGGGGTTGAACGGAATTTAGAAGGTATGGATGAAAGCGGTGACTAAGATGGTTTGGACAAAGAAAAAAAATAATAAAAGATAGGCAAAACCAAAATTAACTCCTGCCTCCGATACCAAATGATACGAACCCTCACAACTTCTGTGAGAGGAGACCTGATAGAATTAGTTCTAAGAAACCGCCTATATTAGCTGATGGATGACCGCGACCATTGCTTATAAGGAAGTAAGAACTCTTGGCATATGAGGACGCCACACCCGCGATGAGATCCGATCGATAAGTCTATGGAATGAAGACGCCACAATCAAATTTATGGAAAGATTGATTGATAAGTCGACATAGGATGAACGCCACGAAAAATCCGATACAAGTTCAAAAGTTCTTAAGAGAACCAAAGAGGCATAAACTCGATTTTATTAATCAGAATGTAGAATGTGTGGATAACAAGCCTTAAATAGGGCCCAAAATAATAAGAAAGAAACTAAATATTTTACCAAAAACTAGAAAGGAAACTAAAGATAATTTTTTCCTAAACCACTACATACTAAAAACATCCATGGAGGAGAAAAGGAAACTAGATAACTTTTTAGACAAGACTTGCAATAAAAAAATCAGCAGCAAATCAAAGAAATCAACCAGTTTCTCCAAAATAGCAAAGAAATTAGGAACAAATCAGCTCCAAAATAGCAAGAAATCAGAACAAATCAAAGACTCAAATCAGAACAAGTTAGCTCCAAAATAACAGAAGAAATCAAACAAATCATCACCAAATCAAGAACAAATTAACACCAAATCTGTGCTTAATCTTTTCAAAAGAAATAAACCCTATTTCCTAGCAAAACACACTTTCTAAATTAAATAGCAACTTCTACTTGACTTGGAGAATAAATCTTTCTAAAAAAACAACCCAAATCAAAAATAGTAATAAAATTCAAAACACTTGGAAACAGTATATTTGGCGTCTCCAAGGTTTCATAGCCTCCCCGAATCGAATTCTTCTTATAATTAAGATTGAATTCCTAATGAATCTTCTAGAAGCTCCTGCATCATGGATCCTTTGTGCTTTGATTCTCATCAACAGTTAAATACAATGGAGTGATAGAAGTAGAACTAAGACTGAGATTGTTCCTACTCTCATTGGGTGATAGAGCTAAACATTGGTTGACGAACCAACCACTAGATTCCATTACCTCATGGAATGAATTGGTGTAGAAATTCCTGACCAAGTTCTTTCCGCCCTCCAAGATTGCACAGTTGGTGTAAGAGATTAACACATTTAGACAGTTGGAAGGGGAGAACTTAGCTGAAGCCTGGGAGAGATTTCATGAACTGTTAAGGAGGTGTCCACATCACAGGCTGACTAGATGGATGCAAGTCCATACCTTTTACAACGGTCTGAGTGATTCTACCAGAACAGTTATAGATGCCTCAGCAGGGGGCACATTGATAAAGAAGACTACAGATCAAGCATATGGAATCCTATAGGACATGGCTGCTAATAGTAACCAATGGCCTAGGAAGAGGATGATATCGAGGAAGGTGAAAGGAGGTGCGCATACACAGGCCTTGGAGCAATTTGAAATCATGTCGCATAACTCACCAACACATAGCAAAGAATAGTACTCAGAATGCTATTCAGTTAACTGGGAGATATGTGAGTCATGTGGAGGGCAGCATAGTACTACAAAATCCCAATTGGGCTAGATGACAGTAGAACAAGCACAGTATGTGTCAAGATTTAACCAGAATCAGCAACAAGGTCAGTATGGGGGTAACACCTATAAGAATTAGGGCCAAGGATGGCGGAACAATAAGAACAATTAGAACTATGGATGGAGGAACAATCGGAATAGCATGTCACTTTCCCAAGTTAGCAAACCGTCATAAGAAAAAAAAGTAGATTTAGAAGAAACACTAGCTCAAATGCTTACTTCTCATACAACCTTTATGAATGAAACAAAGGCAACTATGCAGAATTAGTCAACCCAGTTGAATTATTAGGCAGCATAGTTGAGAAACCTAGAGGTGCAAATGGGCCAAATAGCTAATCTATTTACTGAGAGGCAGCAAGGTTCTTTGCTAAGCAATTTAGAGATAAACCCGAGGGGTGAAGGTAAGGAACGTGTTATGGCTATCACGTTAAGAAGTGGTAGAGAGCTAGCTACACGGGGGCAACCATCAGTAGTAAGAGAAGAGGAAACTGAGGTAGTGACCATTTAAGCCCGGAAGATCAGATGCAAGGAGCAGCCCCAAGAGGAGAAGCTAGTAGAGAGATCAGTTGAGATGAAAGAGATTGAGAAAGAGGTAGTTACACTTGAACCCTCTGCACCAGTCCCATATCCCCAGCGTCTGAGGAAGAATAAACTGGATAAGCAGTTTACTAAATTCATGGAAGTGTTTGAGAAACTGCATATCAACATTCCGTGTAAGATAGGGAACTCGATCTTCAAGAGACCCCTATGTGACTTGGGAGCCAATATTAACCTCATGCCTTATCCATTTTCGATCTGGCCAGTTAGGTGAAGTTAGACCCACACGGTCACCCCGCAGCCTAGCAACAGATCATTGAAACATCCTCGAGGAGTTGATAGGAAGATGTGCTAGTAAAGGTAGATAAGCTATCTTCCCACTGGATTTCATAGTGTTAGACATGGAGGAAGATAAATAGATACCCATTATACCGGGCATACCATTTCTAGTAATCGTGTGGCTATGGATTGACAGTATAAGGGAGAACTGAAACTAAGATGAGGACGATGAGGTCGTATTCAAAGGTATTCATCGCCGTGAGGCATCCATCGAGAGCAATACGTTTTATGATGTAGGCTATAATGCCTAGTGACAGCCGAAACGCGGTGTATAAATGAATGCCTAAGTGCGCAAGTGCACGCAGAGCCCCAAGTAATATAGTACTTAACGTACGGATATCCATCCACAGAAAGGTAAATCGACTACGAGGTTCCGCTTCGCATTAACATCCGAATAGTGAGTTTAGTGGCAAAAGTAAGTAAGGAACTGCGAATCTGCCGTTGATTCTAGTGAATTAATGGTGTTGGCGCCTAGGGGTTAAATCGCCTATCAATGCTCAATGGATTACTTTCTAAAGAAATTGTTATTCAATCTATTTTGTAATATGTCAATTAGCTTAGGTGATCTTGCCTACGAGATATCCTCTCGAGGTATATCCGCCTATCTCGTGAATAGAATCGAGTATATCTCTATCTCGACTCTCAGATTCTCGAAAATGCTTAAATGTTCAACCTCAAATGCTACCTTCAAAGTTCGAATATCTCTATTAACCGGGACCCATTAAAGGCTACTTCTACCTGTGATCCCCCGAATACCTCATCTCTCGAATCTCTGGATCTCCACTCGATTATGCTAACATTGGCCAGACATTAACATATAATTGAAATGTAGGTATAGAGTAGATGTGACAAATTAATAACAACTGAATAATATGAAATATCAAACTTTAATCCATTGTACATGACAGGGTTTGATATAACCCTAGAAAGAGATCTAGAACATAATGGAGGAAAAGATAAAACTGTTTAATAAAGGAAACATTGTTCTAAAATCCAAAATATCCGAAAATGAAAACGTTACACTCCCCGGGCACTGGTCGTCACTCCGCTCGAAACCCGTGCCTCGTCCCGCGCCTCCGATCCCCTGAATTTCTCGGGAACCCTAATTTGCTTTTAATGATGAGGGGCGCATTGAAGCCGACGTCAGCGACGCGGTGACGCCGCTGACAGGCGTGTGTCAATGACGGCGACGTCACACGTAGGGACGCCGCGACGGACGCCGCGACGCGGGGACGCTTCAGCGATGTGGGGACGCCGCGACGCGGGGGACAGCGACATGGGGGACGCCGCGACGCGGGGATCGCCGCGACGTAGGGGACGCCGCGACGCGGGGGACGCCGCGACGCGACGCTGTCGCCACGCGATCGCCGCCACGTGGGGACGCCGCCACGTGGGGGACGCCGCCACGCTGGGGACGCCACGTGACGTAATTTCCATCGCTCTTGTTCCCATTTGCTCCAAAAATTCTGGGCCTCGTTGTCGCTTCTTTCACCCCAATGCTCCCGTATTCACAAAAGACATCAACTCAAGATTCTAATACAAAAACTATAAAATTACTCTAAAATAAACAGAAAATGTAGATCGACATGTATATAATATGAGTGTTTGTGCACTCATCACACTCCCCAACTTAGTTTCTTGTCATTCTCAAGCAAGAACCGACTTAGACAGACACACCAATTCGACATAATGTAACTCACACTAATATGTTGATGCACATGTCGAAAAATAGGATCAATTCGACTGAATCACATACCCACCGTTTTCGATGTTCAAGAAAGGCATTATAGATATTTGACTTTCGGTAAATTCGATTTAGATAGGTGAAACTGACTAGTGCATCAAATCCCATGGTGTTCAATAGCCTTTCCCAAAATCCCTATGTGCTTATAATGAGTGAATGACCTCCAGGATATGCCTAGGTTCCGATACCCCCAAACTTAAGCTCAACTCGCCTATTAGGAAGAAGCTAACTAGGAAAGGATAGGAACGCACCCATTTATTCATGTCCTCATACTTAGAAATTTCCTACGTACCTAAAACAAAATGGAAGAAGACCTAGGTGCTGGGCAGTTTTAGAAATAATGTTCCCAGAAGGATCCATTGGTGACTCTCACCGCTTGGTTAAGGGCACCATGCATTCAATTCCCTTCAAACTTCAATTCGAACACTCAACCAAACTCAAGGTTCTAGTTGCGTGAATGATCCATCTTCTGTCCCATGTAGCGGGCAAGGAAGCTTAATGACTCTCGCTGGCTAAGGGCATTAGGCTGATAGGCCCTCAGACTGCGCCCTGGATTCCGATTGATGATCCCGCTTATCTCCTACATGCATATACCTATTTTTGTCATGGGCTTCTTTTCTTTTTCTTTTTGTTTTTTTGTTTTTCTATTGTTTTTGTATTTTTCTCTTTTTGGTTGGGGCTCGATAAGCAATCCTCTTTTTTGATTAGGTGTCCCATCATTTCAAATGGTTCGAATCTCCTAGGTTGATCGAACTTTAGTAGTTGGTTCGGCACTTATGCATACTCTGAAAAGTCACTAAGTAAAGCAGTGATAGGTTTTGAGAACTGTTTTGACTACCCGGATTGATTTACCAAATTTTCAACTATTCAATCTAATTACCGAGCATCAAGCAAATGTCTGCAATTGAACAAGTTTATGGTGAACTCAATCCAAAATTGATCCTCACTTTTCAACATGGCACATGTATGCAATTACTACATGCAAGAATGTCCTAAAATATAATCAAACAACTAACACATGACTCATGAAATGAAAGTGCGATGTAAAATAAACTGAAAACAAAACACACTAATATGCGGAACACACTAAAAATACTACACACTACTAAAACCAAAACACAATAAACAAAACACAAAAAACATGGTAACCCGGGACAACAAATCCCTCCCCAAACAAAATATCCAGCGGTCCTCACCGGCAAGATAAAAACATAGAGGTAAGGGAACTCCCCGAATATCATCATGTGAGGTGGTGGTGATGGTGAAAGCCAAGCCGAGCCAGCCGGGCTCGCATAGACCGTCGTCGTCAGAGAGAATGATGCAATTTGACGCGTAATTGTCCACATATCAGCACGCAACGCCTCCATGTCCTGTGTAACGAGGACTCGGTGCTCCTGGGTCTCATCCTATTGCGCCAAACGCCGCAGCGCGAGCACCGGGTCCTCGCATCCGTGAAGGACTAGGAGGAGGGCCGCCCGTACGCCGGGAGGCGGTGGAGGTGGTCGGGATGGTGGGCGATAAGTGGCTGACGAGGATCGCAAGGTCTCCCCGGGGATTGCCCAGGGATCCATAACGAGCCCTATACTCATAAAGCTCGCCCCGCTCCGAGGCTCGTGACCGAATCGTAGGCCCCTCAAAGCTGTGGGACACCGTGTGTGTCCCGCGGACCGATATTGCCTTGATCGGACGGCCAGCCTCATCGGCCGCCAGTGGCACCCCGCTTGCTCAGACAAGCCAAATATCGGTGCTGGGTGCCCTGTGCTCATCTTCGCATCCTCATATGGAGGATGGCATCCTCGATAACCTGCCCAACATCGAATGGGATATCCTGGATGATGGCGAAGTTGAGCAAGGAACGCTGGGCTGTCACCTCACACACATTCGCTGTCGATAAGACGCCGTCGATGAAACGATGCCAAACTCGGGAATGTAGGCCAACAAGCTTAGCCTTGAAATTGACCGCATGGCCCGGACCGGTTGATCCTCCACCTCACCCCGCCTTTGGTCAATACGCGGATGACCTCATGGTAGTCGGGATGCTCAAGTGAGCCGGACAGCTGAACGGTGGGGACATGCTCTAGCCATAGAAACCACGATCGACTCGCTACCGGTCGATCATACCCGCACCCCTCGACCTTGAGACATGGACGCGAGGTTGGCGAAAATTTCGAACTACGCCATTGCCGCTGGATCGAGGGGGCTGGCATGCGCACCCACCCTTTAGCCTCGATTGTCCTTCTAAAGAAATCATCTAGCGATGAAACCCCTTCTCCTTAATGAAGGATCAGTTTGCAAATTGTGCTAAACCGATCCGCGGCACTCGCGTCTATAAAACGTGAGGCATCGAACTTGGGAGTCGGGTCCTCGCTGGGCCGACCGCCTGGCAGCAACTTCGCCCCGCCCGACATACTAACCTAGACAAAAAAAAAAAAAAAAAATCAAACACCTAATATGCACCACAAAAATCAACTAAATAACTACCTAAGGACTCAACAAACCCAAATGCGACTCGTGGATCCTAAGGGAAACCTAGCTTGACCCAAATGAGGGCCTACAATACCCTAGACTACGCCGAAGCAACAAATGAACCTTAGACTACTCGTACCTGCTGTAATCCGGGCACACAAGGCAGGGGATGCCACTATGACCCAAAACTGACCAATGAGGGTGACTTACAAATTGGTCGGGCGAAAGGAGGTCTCGACCGTGGAATGGGAGCCCGACAGTCCGGTGAAGGCCGGGATACGTGAGCCAGGGTTTCCGGCGAGTGAAGGTGTGAGAGGTGAAGAGCCAAACGAACTAATCTTCAAGAACAGGGCCACGCCGCGACAGGCGGGTTCACGCCGTGACGTGGCAGAGACATGACTAAATGACGCCGCGACGCAGCGGGACCACGCCAGCGACGCAGAGTAAATGACCAACCCGACGTCGCGACGCGACGTAGAGCTTCAAAAATGACATCGCTGACGCGGAGAACCACGCCGCGACGCGACGTAGGGCTTGGACACGCCGCTGACGCGGGAGAATTCCACGCCGTACGCGATGTGACAGAGAGATGAAATTTTGACGTCGCGACGTGAGAAATCTACGTCGCGACGTGACAGAGAGATGAAATTTTGACGTCGCGACGTGAGAAATCCACGCCGACGCGGACAGAGATGAAATTTGACGTCAAAGGACGTGAGATCTCCATCAGCCGCGACGCAAGGCAGGAGTGTCTCGCAAGAAATTTTGAACACACAACTCAGCCCAGCATTTTCGAACTCTCCACGGTAAACATCATTCCGGCATTGAACACGCGAAAAGACCGCGACCCACGCTGGTCCCGCAATTAAAACCAACGCGTAAACATCAACAAAGAACACAACTAGAAACCAAAAATTGCTGAAAATAACTAAAAGAACTTGAAACTACAAAATTTAGGAACACTTGGGTTGCCTCCTAAGAAGCGCTATGTTTAATGTCGTTAGCTCGACGACCCTGAAACTCAATGTGCTCAAGAACTCAAACTCTTGTGATCGTTGATCATACTCTTCCTCGTGGTCAAGCCAAAGGAATGACTCGCTTGTCCGCAAGAAACTACCCACAAGACGGTACTTCGCCGCGGCGGCGACCGCGGAATGTGCCTTCAGATGTGAAACTTCTGCCCCACCATGTGAAAAGACTTCTGTTACCGTGAAAGGTCCGGACCATCGAGACTTCAATTTCCCCGGGAAAAGCTTTAGTCGGGAATTGAATATGACTCGCTGGGCCTCTACCGTGAATTCTTCCGGTGATGTGCTTGTCGCTGTGCCTTGGTCTTCCTTTTATAAAATACGAAGGTCTCATATGCTTCGCTTCGAACTCATCTAGCTCACCGTTGGAGTAGCCGCCACTACCCAGCATCGTCCATGTTTAGCTAATGAGCGGCCCAATAGCCTGGCGGTCTAATTCTACCGAAGGTGGCACGCTTTACCATAAACAAGTCTGAACGGGACATACTCTAAAGGAGTTTTAAATGCGGTGCGGTATGCCCAGAGTGCATCGTCTATCTTTTTAGACCAATCCTTCCCCGGAGTTGTTGACTGCCTTCGAGGATGCTTGATTTCTAAGCATACCGCCGCTCGCTTGATTGCGGTGGTACGCAAGAGATGCAATGGCGACGCACTCCAATACTTTTTGCAAAACCTTGTCTATTACCTTATTGCGCAAATGCACTACGACCGTGATTAAAGCCCGAGGAGCTCCAAAACGTGAGAACATATTGTCGCTGCCAGAAATCGAGCTTACAATCTCGCATCATCGTTCGTCGAATCAGCTTCTACCCACTTCGAGACATAGTCTGCCGTACCAAGATGTGTATAAATTGTCAGATGATGCAGAAATGGTCCCATGAAATCGATCCCCATAAGTCGAACAACTCTACCTCCAAGATAGGGATGCATAGGTGGCTCGTCTCTTTCTGTGAGATGTTCCCATTCACGACATTCGTCACAAGTGGAAACGAAATGACGAGCATCTTTAAATAAAGAAGGCCAATAAAAACCCGATCGTAACCTTGGTCATTGCCTCGCCACCAAAGTGTCCACCACACGATAGAGTGTGACAATGGTTCGGGGACATCGGCATTTCATCTTCTAGCACACATTCCTTATCACTCCGTCAAGACAAATGGGCTCAGGAAGAATTGGCTCTTCCCAATAGTAGTGCGCAGGTGTGCGAAAAACCTCTTTCTTCTTCCTCGATAGTTAAATTCGGGGAATCACTTTGGCTACCAAATAGTTCACATAATCCAAAACCAAGGAACCGCCCTCTTGTCCTCAATAGCAAAGTTTCTCGTCTGAAATTGCCATTCACCGAACATCATCTCGCCTTCCAAAGACGGTTCGCCACTAAATTTTCAAAGGCCCTTCGGCCCTTGATTTCTACGTCGAACTCTTGCAATGTATATGACTCCACCGACCAATCTCGCTTGCATCTTCTTGGTCATCAAGCGCTTAATGGTCGAATGATCGCGGTGTACCACGACTTTGCTCGCAATCAAATATGGCCTCGAATTTGTCAAAGCAAAGACAATGGGCCAATAGTCCTTTCTAAGAAGGCATAATCTACCGAAAGGCCATTCAAAGTCCCGCTTGCATAGTAAATCACCCGGGAAGATTTTCTCTGCTGGGCCTCTAGTACCGCCCCACGCATACACAGATCACACACGCCCTCAAATTCTGAAAAGCACTAATCCTGAGCTACAAATAATAGAGCCGATCAACTTATTCTTCAATACAGTAAAAGCATGTACGCATTGGGAGTCAAATTCGAATGGGATCCCCTGGACTAGCAAATTAGACAATGGTTTCGCAATCTGTGAGAAATCCTTGATAAACCGCCTATAAAATCCAGCATGGCCTAGAAAACTTCGGATCCCTTTCACTGAAGAAGGTGGAGGTAACTTCTCAATTGCTTCAATCTTCGCCCTATCTACCTCTATCCCTCTTGCTGAGATCCGATGTCCAAGGACAATACCCTCTTGTACCATGAAATGGCACTTTTCCCAATTGAGTACTAAATTGGTCTCTTCACATCTTGCTAGCACAGCTCTCAAATTTGCTAGACAATTGTCAAATGAATTTCCCATTACTGAGAAATCGTCCATGAAAATCTCAATCGTCTTCTCTACCATGTCAGAGAATATGGCCATCATGTATCGTTTAAAGCAATTCTAGCATTGCATAGTCCAGCATCCGGCCGTGAAAGTGCCGAACAAAATTCCATAAAGGGTGAATGTTGTCTTCTCCCGATCTTCAGCGCTTATGGCGATTGGTTGCTGAACCGAATATCCATCCAAAAAGCAATAATATTCATACCCGCTTAATCGACGAGCATCCGATCTTAGAAATGGCAAGGAAAGTGATCTTTCGTGTGGCCTTGTTCTGGCTTCTATAGTCAATACAAATCTCCACCTACCACGCTCTGTATGGCAGAAGATATTGTTTTCTCACCTTGATAACGCTTATCCCCCTTTCGCACTACTTGAACAAAGGCTTACCCATGCGTCGTCTCGAAATGGGGTAAATCACCCCCAAGATCTAGCCATTTTAGAACTTCTTTCCGAACTACCTCCCTTCATTGTCGGATCTAACCCTCCTCTCAAGGTTTCCACCGAGGGCTTGTGGCCATCTTCAATAAAATACGGTGCATACACATAGAAGGGGCGAATCCCTTAGGTCGCCTGTGAGACCATCCGAAAGTGCTTGTTTGTGATCGCTAAGAACCTCAATAACTTCTCTTCCTCCATTTCGCTTAGGGATGATGAGATAATTACGGTAGCGTAGATTCTAAATTCCCTGTGCATGCATATTACTTCAAATGGCTAGGTAGGTTTTTGTTCCATCTCGTTGGTTGCCTACCGATGGAACAGTCGCTTAGCTCCTTTCCGCCTAGCGATTCAAGTATTTCCTCTCTATCAGGCCCAAAGGAATCCATCCACTTAACGTGACTTTCCGCCTCACTGTGCTCCGGGATGCATTCGCCACTGCTGGGCCCAGCGGTCATGAGACCACTCGCCAGACACTATAGCCTCTACTATTATATCAACCATTAAGCACGTATCACTTCTCGGGTGTCTCACCGCCTCGAAGACATTGAATTTTACTTCTTCTTTCAGACTCTTAGTTTCGCCGCCTCCGCACATCAATCAGTCGCGCCTGCTAGAAAAGGTCTTCCTAAGATAATCGGTATTTCTTTATCTTCCTCCATGTCCAAACTATGAAATCACTGAAAGATAAACTTGTCGACCTTTACTAAGACATCTTTCATTATCCCTCCTGCGCTTCAAAGATCCGTCATAGTCAAGAGTGATCGTAGTCGGACGGCTTCTCCTAATCCCAAACGCTTTAAAGATGGATAAGGGCATAAGATTACCGCCGGGTACCCAAATCACACAGCCTCTCAAAATAGCATTTCCAATTGTACCCGGATAGTGAACCGTCTCCGGGTCTTTGAGCTCGCGTAGCTTCCTCCAAGGAGGCACCGCATTCCTGGCTAAGCTCACCGCCCTCGAAGTCTCGCACCTCTCTTCCCGCACGTAACGTCTTTCATGAACTTACATAATCAAGTATTTGCTCTAGGCATCAGCAAATGGGATGTTTATATGCGCCTTGAAAAACATCCATGAACTTTGTGAATTGCTTATCCAAATTTATGTTTCTCGAGACGTCAGGGGTAAGGGACCGTATGCCGCCTCGCTTCACTGCAGGTCTCGGCTGACTGCTTTCTCCCGTGGATCGTTCTTTGATCGCATCATCTTTCCGCTCGCCGGGTGACTTCCTCGCCCTAACCGCTCTACGATCGGGGTTTAACTTGTGATTCCAATTCTCCCACTTCTCGCCGTGGATCGCGAACGTGCTCATTCCCATCTCTTCGGGTTTACCTTTGAATTGCTCCTACAAAGAACCCTGGTTGCCTTTCGTAAGTAAGCTTGCCATTCGCCCATTTGTGCCTCCAAACTCCTTAGTTGTGCTGCTTGATTGTTTAACTGGTTGATTGTCGTCGCATAGCCCGCCAGTCTCATTCATGAACATTTTAATGAGAAGTTAATATCTGTGGCTAGAGTCATTAAATCCACTCTTCTTCAAGGGGTGGTTCATTAGCTCTGCCTCGATTGCGTATTGTTCTGATTGTTCCGCCATCCATACCCTTGGTTGTTTTGATTATTCCGGTTCTGATTGTTACGCCACTTTGCCCCGATTCCGATTCGTAATCAAGTACCCCTATACTCTGGCCTCGCGTGATCGATTCGATTAAACCGGCTACGCATCGGGCTTGTTCCCATCAGAGGGGTTTACCGACTGACATTCTGTGCTGTTGTGTTGTCCTCCACAGAATTCACACAACTCCCATGGATTAGTATGTATGGCGTTCACTTCGCCTCGTCGTCTCCATTCAACTGCTTAGTTAGTCAGGCCACATGATTCACCAGTTGTTAAGGACCTCATTGACTGAAGCACCCACCGTTTATCGGTGTAGCCTTCTCTCTAGGCCACGGATTAGTGTTGGTTGCAGCATCTTCCACACATCTCATACGCCCGGGTCTCGTGGTTTTCTTCATCAATGATCCTCCAATGGAGGCATCTATCATTGTTCGGTCAGATTTCGTGACCATTGTAGAAGGTGTGGACTTGCATCCATCCGGTTAGCCTATGGTGAGGATTACTTCCGCAGAATAATTCATGGAACCTCGTCCCATGCCTCCGCCGTGTTCTCCCCAGCTGACCAAACGTATCGATCTCTCGCACCGCCAGCACCTTCGGGCGTGGAAAGAACTCGTCGTAAACTTTCACTAACTCGTTCCATGTAGTAATGGAGTCTAGTGGCTGACTGGTTAGCCAATGCTTGGCTCTATCCCCGAGTAAGAGTGGGAATAACCTCAATCTTAGGGCTTCTTCAGTAACTCCGTTGTATTTGATGGTATCGCAAACTTCGAAAGCTACCAAATGCATGTTCGGTTCTCGCCGGGTAGTCCATGGAACAATATGTCTCCACCAGATCGTGATTGACTTCAATTCAAATTGTTTGCTTGAATCTGGCCGCCTCGAGATCATTGCCTCGAACAACCGTTGGAGGTAAACAAACTCATCTTAATAGCATGTAAGGATCGCCCGTTGTATAAATGGCTCCGCGCTTGATTCCTATTTCGCTTCTCTCGTGGTTCACTTTGTTCAACGCCAAAATCTCGCTTCCTTCGCGTTTCCATGACTATCAGTTCTAATAGGTTCGTTTCCGCTCTAACTGCGAAGAAGTCTTCCGCTCAGGATCACGTCGATAATTCGATTTTGCCACGCATGTACTCATCAAACCCAGATCGCAATAACACACAAATTAACAAAACCCACTACCAAAGATTCTGTAAATATAACAAAAAATAAAGAAAACTTTAATACTATCTATGTGCTCACTTCTCTATATCAATTTAAACCGTCACAAGAACGGCGCCTAAAAACTTGACAGTCGAAAAACGCTGTATAAATGAATGCCTAAGCGCGCAAGTGCACGCTGTGAGCCCGGCAATATAGTACTTAACGTACGGATATCGATCCACAGGGAAAGGTGAATTGACTACAGAGGTTCTGCTTTTCAGACAATATCTGAATAAAAGAGTTTAGGATAAAAGTAAGTAAGGAAACTGCAACTAAGCTGTTGATTCTAGTGAATTAATGAAAGCATGCCTAGGTTAAATCGCCTATCACGTCTCCAATTGATTACTTTTCTAAAGAAATTGTTATTCAATCTATTTGTAATATGTCAATTAGCGAGGTGATCTTGCTCTACGAGATATCCTCTCTCTCGAGGTATATCCGCTATCTCGTGGAATAGAATCGAGCATATCTCTATCTCGACTTAAGATTCGAAATGCTTAAATGTTCTAACCTCAAATGCTACCTGTGTTCTAATATCTCTATTAACCGACCTTAAAGGCTACTCTACCCATATCCCTAAATACCCTCATCTCTCGAATCTCGGATCTCCAGTTCGATTATGCTAACATTGGCCAGACATTAACATATAATTGAAATGTAGGTATAGAGTAGATGTGACAAATTAATAACAACTGAATAACATGAAATATCAAACTTTAATCCATTTGCATATGACAGGTTTGATAAAACCCTTAGAAAGAGATCTGTAATACAATGGAGGAAAAGATAAAATCACACAAAGGAAACATTGCTCAAAACTAAAAATATCCGAAAAATGAAAAACGTTACAATTCCCGGGCACTTCCTCGAAGTCGTCACTAGCTCAAACCTGTGCCTGTCAGGCGCCTCGATCCCCTCGAATTTCGAACCCTAATTTGCTTTTAATGATGAGGGCAGATTTTTCGGTCGACGCCGCGATGTGGTGACGTCATGACGCGGTGGTGTCAATGACGCAAGTGACGCCACGACGCGTGGGCGACGCCACGACGCGGGGATCGCCGCTAGGAGGACGCCACGACGGACGTCGCGACGGACGTGTACTTCATCGCCTTGTTCCCATTTGCTCCAAAAACTGGCTTCCGCGATGCCTTTTTCATCTCAATGCTCCCGCATTCACAAAAGACATCAACTCGCATTCTAGTCACAAAAACTATAAAATTACTCTAAAATAAACAGGAAAATGTAGACTGACGCGAGTATAATATGAGTGTTTTAGGCACTTATCACCTAGCCAAAGTGGTTTGACTGACCCTTTGGATGCTAGCCTTGCAGTGCACGCCAAGGAGGAACTATGAAGAGGCAGAGGAGGCGGCAGCGGATGACTACTTAGTAGAACAAAAGGAAGTATTACGAGGCGTCGAGAGAACACTCGACTTTAATGCCTTGGATTGAGCGACCACCACAGCTTTGATAAAGCCACTACCTAGTCACTCTGGAGGTGATGCTTATCTTAGGAACTTAACCCTACCGCCATCATATCTGCATTCGATAAGAGGTGGAAGGAGAGAAGCTTTTAAGAATGCTTCGAGATCATAAGGATGCTATCGGGTGGTCTCTAGCTGATTTGAAGGGGATTCACCCCTCCATGTGTATGCATCGGATCCTATTAGAGGATGGGCACAAACCTTCAGTGGAGGCTCATAGGAGACTCAACCCGACAATGAAGGAAGTGGTAAGAAAAGAGGTATTGAAGTGGTTAGATGCAAGAGTGATCTACCCCATCTTAAACAAAGCCTACGTAAGCCTAATACAAAAGCTGTCCTAAAAAGGAGGGACCACGCTGAGGTGACCAGAATAATGCACTAAGTACCTTTCTCGAATAGTTACAGGTGGAGAATCTCGCATAGACTAACGGAATTAAATAAGGCAAACTTAAAAGATCATTTCCCACTTCCTTCGATTAGATGCTAGACCATGGCAGGCATTGAGGCTATTGTTTCTTGGACGGGTATTCAGGCTATAATCAAATTACTATATCACCGGAAGACCAAGAGAAAACAGCATCCTTTGGGTTATGTAACGCATTGGGCACGTTTTAGCGTTGCATGATGGCTATATTTTCAAACATGGTCGAGAAAACAATTGAGGTATTCATGGATGATTTCTTTGTGCTAGGGAAATCCTTTGATAATTGTTTGGAGAACCTGAGATAGGCATTGATAATATGTGAGGAAAACTAACCCAGCCGAATCGGGAAAAGTGCCACTTTTATATGAATGAAGGTATCAGGATGGGGCACCTGATTCGTGGAAGAGAAATTGAGGTAGATAAAGCCAAGATTGAAACAATAGAGAAGCTACCGCCTTTATCTTCAGTGACAAAAATAAGGAGCTTTCTAGGTCACGCGGGATTCTACAGGAGATTCATAAAGGATTTCTCCAAAATAGCTAAGCCCCTGTCAAATCTGCTTGTTTAAGGAGTGCCTTTTGAGTTTGATGATTGTCTAAAGCTTCTTGTTTCTCAAAAGAAAAATTAGCACGCAGCTACCAGAGAAGTAATCGACTGAATCTTCCTTCAACTAATGTGTGATGCGCAGCACTACGCAATGTACATATTAAAGAAAAGGGAAAGAACATTTTGTTATCTATTATGCTACTGGATACAATGATGTACAAACTAAAAGAACTTTTGGTATTGTGTTTACGTTTGACAAGTTCCGACTGTACTTGATGGGTAATAGGGTAATAGTGCACATCGACCATTCTACCATAAAGTACCAGATGACTAAGAAGGAAGCGAAATTGAGACTGATAAGGTGGGTGTTACTACTACAGGAGTTTGACCTGGAAATTAAAGATAAGAAAGGGACTGAAAATCTAGTAGCCGACCATCTTTCACGATTGGAAGGGCCGAGTAAAGAAATTTAGATCAATGATGATTGATGAACAACTGCGACAGCACAAAGAGCCAAGCACCTTGGCTCAGGGATTTTGTGGAATCACTGGGAGCAAGAGTGCTCCCACTAGAGTTTAGTTATCTATAAGAAGCATCGCTACTGGAGAGCCCCATTTGTATAAAGCATCAGGTCGACTGTGTGATAAGAAGATGTGTCCTAGAGGAGGAAATGGGAAGTATACTAAATCATTGCCACACTTTAGCTTGTGGGGGGCACTTTAGGGGAAATAGAACAGCTGCAAAGGTACTTCAGTCGGGATTCTTTTGGCCCACCTTGTTTAAGGATGCTCACTAGTTTTTGTCTACTAATGACAAATGCCAAAGAATGGGGAGCATATCAAAACAAGATGAGCCGCCCTTGCAAACCATTTTAGAGGTAGAGCTGTTTGATATATAGGGGATGGATTTTATGGGCCCCTTTCCTTCATTTTTCAGTAATCTATACATTCTTCTGGCTGTAGATTACGTTTCCAAATGGGTGGAGGCCATACCTACCCGAACTAATGATGCTAGAGTGGTAGCAAGCTTTCTCTCACAAAGCCATATATATTCACCCTAGGCTTGGAACTCCACGAGCGTTGATCACGACGGAGGAACACATTTCAGAATAAACTTATTGACAGCTGGTTGGAGAAAATATGGTGTCCGGTGATCAGACCGCACCCTCTGCATACCACCCACGTAATTAATGGCCAAGCGTATGTCAAACAGAGAAATCAAATATATTTTGGAGAAAACGATCAATAGCTCAAAGAAAGATCAAGAAAAAAGATAGATGATGCGTCCGGCATATGTCAAAGATTCAAGACACCATTGAGAATGTCACCATTCAGGCTAGTGTTTGGGAAAGCGTGCTACTTGCATGTGGTATTGGAACATAGAGCATACTAGGCAACTAGGCAAACTTGGAATATGACAAGAAGATGGTTACCAGAAACACATACCGCAATTTGAATTAGAAGAGTTCCACAATGAGGTGTACCAGAACGCGAAGATATATAAAGAAAATATGAAAGCCTGGCACGATAAGCATATTGTAAGGAAAAAGTTTGAGCCGGGCCAACGGGTCCTCCTATTTAACTCCCGACTCAAGCTCTTCCCAGGGAAATTAAAGTCAAGGTGGTCGGGACCATTTACCGTAACTCAGGTTTTTCCTTATGGAGGACTAGAAATTATGCACCCGCAGTGAGCCAGTTAACACACAACGATCAAGCCACTTTGGGGGCGAGTTTCATGCAAGCAAGCAGGCCATAAATCTGAGCACACCGAAAATAGTGCCGTAAGGTGTTCGTGCAGTCCCATAGTCTCGGGAACATTGAGATTCAGGAAAATCGAGCTAACTACATTAAACAAAGCGCTACTTGGGAGGCAACCTAAGCATTTTCAAAATTTTCATTCATTAGTATAGCTTTGCATATGTTTGTTTATTTTAGAGATGAAAATTTTCTTGGAGACCGTAACTAATGCGTGTTGTTATGTTCTCAGGCTTTGAGATCAAAGCGGCGACAGAGAGGTAGCCTGCAATCGACGCCGGGCCAGACAAGGAGCTGAACCTCAAAAGGGAGTGCTCTTAAACTTAGAATTGTGTTTTTCAAAAAGTTGAGTTTTCTTCTCTGTAACGTCGTAACGTTGAGAAAAAAAAAATGAAATCTCAGCTTTCTATAATGTCATGACGTTGGTAACTCAGATTTGAGCAACTCTCGGGAACGTCGCGACGTTGGATTTCAACGTCGCAATGTTGAAAATTGCACCTTCTGGAATGTCACGACGTTGGATGTCAACATCGCGACGTTGAAAATATAACCCTCTGGAACGTTGTGACGTTGGATCCAACGTCGCAACGTTGCCCTGTTTTATGAACAAGAACGTTCATATTCTCACATCCGAAACCTTGAGAAACCCTAACAATGCTCTCCGATTTTTGTAGGTACTCAAGCTAAACCTCACCCAACCTTGTCCCAACTGATCTTAGCACCTTCCAAGGCCCTAATCACGTTTCTAAATCCAAAAGCCCTAGTATTCACCTTTGTTTGGACATCCTCCATATGGTCTGGTTTTCAGGTGAGTTAGGTATAGATTTGATTTTTTATTCTTGTTTTTAAGTTGCTTGTGTTAGAGAAGGGACCATAGGAGTAGTTGGTGATTATAGAAGCCATAGGATAGAGCCAAGAGCACCATCTAACAGAGTGCACACTGGGTGTTAGATAATTTGCCTAAGTGAGTCCTGGGTAGGCTTTATCACACTTTGGTTGAGTCACCACATCAAAAGTAGGAGGTCAGGAGTGCCAAGTAGAGCGTGATAAGAGCTTCGGCGGCCATCCAAACCTGACCATATCAAGTGCTCAATGTCGCGCAAAAAGAAAAATCGAGCTCGAAAAGAAGCCGCAAGGATATCCCACTCATGATTATGACTACGAAATTTGTCAATCTAGAGTGCTATCGAGAAATTCTACTGCCCAAAGAATAAGTCCTTAATAAAGGAAAAGGGGTTTCACCACCTCGATGATTTCTTTCGCAAAACCATTGTGAACAAGGGATGGAGGGCACTTTGCTAACCTTCGAGACTAGTTGCCACAAGTGTTGTTCGAGTGTTCTACGCCAATCTCGCCTCCCACGTGCTGTGTCCGGTGCATCGGGTCATGTAGACTTCAAGATAAGTCTATCAACCGATACTATAACCTCGAGCCAGTTAACCCTGAGGCCTATGATAGGCTCCATGAGCATCCCAACTATCCCGAAGTCCTTAGGATGTTGACTAACAGGCAGGGTGAGTGGAAACCGAATAGTGAAGGGCATGTAGTGCACTTCAAGGCCAAACACTTGGCCTACATTCCTAAGGTATGGCATCACTTTATCACATCTCGTCTCGTCTCATCTCGACGACTAATGTGTGTGAAGTGACGGCCAAGAGGGCCCTGCTCAACTATGCCATAATCCAGGATATTCCATTTGATGTCGGGCAGGTTATAGAGGATGCAATCCTCTATAACAAAGATGCAAAGATGAATCTTGGGCACCATTTCCTTATCTTCGGCCTATGCAAGCAAGCCGAGGTGCCCTTTAGGGATAATGAGGCTTGGATACACCTGATCAAGGCGATCATGGTTAAGAAAGACAAACCGGGTGTACCAAGGGCAGAGGAAGTGTACGATTCAGACAATGAGCCCTTCGATGAGGATGAGCTTAGGGCGTACCAGTCTAGGTTTAGGATCCTAGTAGGTGCCCAAGGCGAGGCCGGGCAGTCATCCACTTAACCCCCACCACCATAACCATCCTAGGGGGAGGACCCGGTCAGTCCTTCCACTACACTGGAGGACCAGGTATAGGACTTGACAGCCCGATTCGATGCATACTGGGATGGGACCCAAGAGCACGAGGTCACCATTAGCCAGGACATGGACGCACTCAAGGCCGACATGAGAACAGTCATGCGCAACCAAGCGACCATTCTCAGCAACCGCAGGTTCATCCAGAGTAGCTTGCCTAGCTCCTCATATGCCACTCGCACTACCACCGGCAATGATCCGAGCGATCACCGTGGAGTTCACCCACTC
This sequence comes from Tetrastigma voinierianum, assembly GCA_016808115.1. Taxonomy (NCBI): domain Eukaryota; kingdom Viridiplantae; phylum Streptophyta; class Magnoliopsida; order Vitales; family Vitaceae; genus Tetrastigma; species Tetrastigma voinierianum. The sequence continues at coordinate 454,994 of JAEQBH010003711.1, forward strand.
CTCACCCCGCGTTTCATTGACATCGAGGACACGCCCACTTTTTTTTCGGGGTGGGTGCCTTCGCTTGGAGTTGGTTTTTCTATGTTTTGGTTGTTTTTAGGCTAGGTTGCATGTGTCTTTGTCTTTGTTTTAGGTTGTTTTCTCATCTTTGCGTGTTTATGCGTGTTTTAGGTATTGTGTGTGAGTGGGTGTCACGCTCGCTAATGGGAGGTTAATTTGAGTAAAAAATTTTCAAAAAGATTGAGCAGAGAATGAAAAGGGACCCTTAGGTTGTCCCCGACTGAATAGTATGATAGGGTTGGCCAATTCCGCCTAGTCACTCCTCGTGGTGTTTCAAGAAGCCATTTCCCAAGTAGTATATCACATGCACACATATGTGATCTCTAGGGTATTCTAAGGTCTCGGACCTTGCTCACATGTAGTCCTCACGCCTTGAGGGTTTCTAAACACTCAAGTGATGGGACCCCTTTGAAAAAGAGGATTGCCATCGAGCCCTAAATCGAAAATAAAAATAAAAATAGAAACAAGTATAAAAAGAAAAAAGATGTGTGTGAATAGAATAAGTGGGATCGTCCAATCGGAATCCTGGACACAGTTTGAGGGGCCTTTCAAAGCCTAATGCCTTGAGCCATTTGCTTCATTGCCCGCTACATGGGACAAAAGATGGACCCTTTCCACATTCTAGGGCCTGTAGGTTTGGTTGAGTGTTCGGGGTGCAGTTCGAGGGGAACTAAATTCCCGTTGCCCTTAACCAACTGGTGGGGAGTCACTAATGAATCCCTGCTATAGGGACACTCAGCTAAAAATCATAGGCACTAGTGTTCTATCATGCTTAGGTATATGTAAATAAAACGGGTGCGTTCTTATCCTTCTGTGGTTGGAATCTTTCAGATGGGTGAGTTGACTTCAAGTTTGGGGGTACTGGAATCGAGGTATATATTGGAGATCATGAAACAATTACACATAGACTTATGAGGCAAGGTCATTGAAAACGTGGGGGGTTGAGTTGCTTGGTTAACCCGACTTGCTTAGCTACGTTCCTTAGAAAGTTCACAACTCTAAGGATCCTATGATTTTAGACGATAAAGGCTTGGATTGCGAATTTAGTTCATTTTGACTCTCCGTGTTGGCGTCGTGTATATCACACTCATGTCGTAGGCGTTTTGGTGTGTCAATTTTCATGTGTAATAGTGTTATGTATCTGTTTCTTGCTTGAGGACAAGCAAGAAGCTAAGTTTGGTGGATAGACAAACATTCATGCTTGTGAGCCCTCTAAGAAGGTTTGAAAGAATCAATCTACCTCTAACATCATAGGAGATTCAGAAGGGAGTGTCCGGACTCGTGGAGTTCCCATATTAAACTATAGAGAGATGATTGACCTTGGTCTTACGTGCTACACCTTAACCATTGAGCCAAAAAATTACAAAGAGGCTTTGAATGATGAGTATGGATCAATGCCATGTAGGAGGAACTATCAAAGTTCAGACGAAATGAAGTCTGAGACTTAGTACCAAAACCCCATCATGTGAATGTAATTGGACCAAGTGGATCTTTAAGAACAAGACAGATGAGAATGGGACACATGACAAGATCACTAGAGATGAATCAGTTAATGGGGTTGATCAAACCCTATATAGAAGCAAGATTGGAAGCTTGCTTTACCTAACTGCTAGTCATCCGGACTTATGTTATAGCGTGGGAGTATGTGCGAGGTACCAAGCTAGTCCTAATGACATTTATCTCCTATATGTCAAGAAGATCATCAAGTATGTTTGTGGAATAGCCGAATATGGTCTTTGGTACACCTGAGACATCACAACTAGCTTGGTAGGTTACTGTGATGCTGATTGGACTAGAAACTTATAATATAGGAAGAGTGCCTCTAAAGGATTTTTTTCCTTTGGAACAACCTTGTGTCATGGTTCAGCAGAAAATAGAACTGCATATCACTCTCCACAACTGAGGCAGAGTACATAGCAGCAGGTAGTGGGTGCACACAACTGATTTGGATGAAAAATATGCTCAATGACTATGGTTTCCTAGAGGATGTTCGAACTCTCTATTGTGACAACCTTAGTGCTATCAATATCTCGAAGAATCTTGTCTAGCATTCGAGGACCAAGCACATTGACATCCGTCGCCATTACATTAGAAGCTTGGTAGAAGACAAGATCATCGTTCTAAGGCATATTTCAACAGAAAATCAATTGGCCAATATCATTACTAAGGGTTTGGATGCTCCTAGGCATGAGACTCTCAGATCAACCATGGGGTTATGCATCATGTGATTTTTATTGTCATTTTTTAATTAAAAAAAATAATAAAAAGGAGGGAAATTAGAAGGATAGGTGGCGTCCCGTCTTAATGGACCGTTGCAACGACTAGGGCATTCGAAGAGCCCCAACAGCCGAAGAGACAGATAGTGAAGAGTCACATCCATAGGGGGAGTCCTAACGCCCCTATTAAATAGGTAAACGTTCAAGACAAAATGAAGGGGGATTCTCAAGAGGTGGTGGGACCTCTATATAAAAGAGATCTTCAGATCTAAAAGCCACACACATTTTTTTTTTTAATATTCTCTTAAGAAACCTACAAATGTTTGAACTTTCTTTCTTTTCTTCAATTCTCCTTAATTTCTAAAGATGGTGATGACAAGATCCGATGGGCCCGATAGAAGAAAGTTGGTAAAAATGAGTTCTAGTACAAAAGGAAGAATCTTTTATCAAGAAGGGTCAGCAATGGGTCCCATTGATGTGGAACCCATTCGTTCTGCACCATTGCTATCTCTTGTGCCCTACAACACATCAAAAGATGAAGTTCCTACCTCCGAAGCTTCGAGGCAGAAGGAAAGTTCAAACACCAGAAATCCCAACACCGATAGTTTGAACTCTAACAACAACGCCGTTCAAACACTGTAAGAGACATTAGTCCCATAAATCGAATATGAGGTGGGAGAAGCAGGTCAGCCACAACCCATTTAGTTCACCAGATGGGTTTGACGGGACTCTACAATAGAGATTCAGAGATTTCAAATGAAGTGCCCTCATTCTATGGTGATTGAGTCTTCGGACTCCCCTTGGTCTGAACCAGAGAAAAAGGACTCCTTGTCCTTCTCCAAGTCACAGTCGCCATGGCTGCCTCCACAAGGAAGTCTACCCGACTTTCTGCTCAATCAAAGAAGGCTGAACTGACCAAACTAGTGGCCAAGAAGTAGCGGGTTCAGACTTCGCTTCTAGTAAGTGAATCTCCATCCCTATCTTCAAATCTTCTTCCCATGCAAAGTTGTGGGCCTTTGACTCTAAAGAGGACCCTTGTGAGCAAAGGTTCCTTGCACTCCAAGGACTTTCAGCTCTCCGGGATCAAAGAACTTATGGGGGAAATGAACCAATTGGGTTTTGTGTCAAAGTTGCCCCCTTTCACGACATAGATAGTCTTGGAGTTTTATTTTAACTTGTCCAAGGACATGGGGAACCTTGCAAGTCTGAATTTCCAGAAGACGGTGGTGCGGGGACACACATTCAATTTCTCCCCCAACATCATCAACCACTACTAGGAGTGTAATGAGCCCATAGAGGAAGAGGCGGAGATACCCGAGACAACTCGAGTGGTCTCAGGCATCACTAGAGGGAAGGTGAGAGCCTGACCGACGAGATACAACCTTTGCTTGTCCTATCTCTCAAATAGGTATTCTATCCTTCACAAGATAGCCATGTCCAACTGGTTTCCAACCACCCATTGTACGACAATTACGAAGAACTTTGCCACCTTCCTCTTCTAGATTGGCATGAAGAAAAAGTTAAACTTAGGTAGTGTTGGGAAAAATAGGCTTTCCCATAAGTGTAAATCAATGGAAGCAATATAACATAAAATAAAATAATAGAAAATAAATGAGCACACAAGATTTACGTGGTTCCCTCAAATAACTTGAGGTACATCCACGATGACCAGAGGCCGGCTTCCACTATCACCAAAGAGTTTACAAGTGGCCAAAAAGGCATAAAGCCCACAAACACATCAAGGTGTAAACTACAAGAGAAAATACCTCACAAAAAAATCAACTAAATCTCCAAGAACAAACCGTAAGAAACCCCAAATATCAAGCAAGAACGTTACTCACTTGAAGAACAAACTTGCTGATTTTGTGGCACCAAAATGGAGAAGAAGAAGACTGAATTTTTCTTGAACCAAAGACTGCATGAATCCTTCTTGCCGAGCCAACCAAGATGATATTTTCCTAAAAAAATGCCACAAAAACCTTTTCTTTCCCTTGAAGATTCCAAACCAATACTAAGAGTCATGGACGCCAAACCAAGTCCTAGATATGCCAAGAGTCATGCACGCCAAAACAAGTCTTGGATTAGCCAAGAGTCATGCACGCCAAGCCAAGGTGCATGCCAAAATAGCAAAACCATATTTAGCAAATTGATGAGTCCCACAAAGGAGGGAAACCCAACAATTCTCCCCCTCCCGACTTATGTGGAGGATTCGACCATTCCCGCCAAAAATCGACACTTCTCATGCTTGTCCTTAATCAATGCCTTAGTCAACATATCCGAAGTGTTCTCATCAGTGTGAAATTTTTCAAGTTGCAACAACTTATCATTCAAGACATCATGAATCCAATGATATCTAACATCAATGTGTTTCGATCTCGAATGAAATGAAGAATTTTAACTCAAGTGGATTGCACTCTGACTATCACAACGGCTGACATAATTTTCGCTTCAACCCAACTCGTAAGAATTTCTTCAACCACAATTATTCCTTGCAAGCTTCTGTGATGGCGATGAACTCAGCTTCTATGGTGAGAGCAACACATTTCTATAACTTGACGCCATGCCACCGCCTCCCGCAAAAGCAATCAACAACCGTGGCAGATTTCGACTATCAACATCACCAAACTATATCGAACTGGGAACCCATTAAGAATAGGCTCGCCTTTACCAAACACACAAACTCATCTTTGAAGTGCCCCGAAGATACTGTATCCATTTCATCAAGTACTCAAAGGTTCTTTCACCGGATCGCATTTAAATCGACTAACAACCCCAATCATACAAAGAATATCCCGCTGAGACAAACCATGGCATACATCAAAGAACTAACTCGCTATTGTGAATTTTCGCATCTCCTTTTTCTCTTCATCACTTGTAGGACAATCGACTTGAACTAAGTTTGAAGTGGCTCATATGAACAATTAATGTGCTTTGCTTTGTCCATATTGAACCTCTCAAGGAACCTTTTTTTAATATAATTCTCTCTGGTAGATAACCAATTAGCCCAAGTGATCTGTCACGAACAATTCTTATCCCAAGAATTTGCTTTGTTGGACCCAAATCCTTCATGGTAAAGGACTTGCTCAATTCTGACTTCAACTTGCTAATCTTGCTCATGTCTTGACCCACAATGAGCATATCATCGACGTAAAGCAAGAGAATAATAAAATTACCATCTGGATATTTCTTCACAAACACACAATGGTCTGAAGTGGTTCTTGAATACCCATGGTCAGTCATGAAAGAATCGAATTTTCTATACCACTGCCTCGGTGCTTGCTTCAATCCATACAAGCTCTTCTTCAATTTGCAAACTAACTGATCATTACCCTTATCTATGAAGCCCTCAGGTTGCTCCATATAAATTTCTTCTTCTAAGTCACCATGCAAAATGCGGTCTTCACATCAAGCCGCTTCAACTTCTAAATCATACTACAAATTATACCAAGCACAATAATGGAGGACATCTCACAATCGGTGAGAATATCCTATCAACAACTCCCTTCCTTTGACCAAAATCTCGGTTGAGAACTGTTCCCATCATTCTTTCGTCTGAAGACCCATTTATTTTTCAAAATTTTCTTCTTTTCAGGTGGCTTCACCAAATCATAGGTGTGATTCTCATGTAAAGACTTTATTTCCTCTTTCATTGCCTTAATCCATTCAGATTTGTTCTCATGCTTCAAGACTTCTTGATAAGTCTTTGGCTCACCCTGTTCTGATATCATCACATACTCATTTGAAGAATATTTCCTGGATGGCCGTTTTCTCTGGTAGATCTCCTTAACGGTGTCTATGGTAGTGACTCTTGGGGTGGCTGCTCCCCCTCAATCTCTGGCTCAACATCATCTTCCGCTACATCATCATGAGGTGTCTGCACTTCCTCATTAATATCATGAACAATAGGTGGATCAAGAGGATCTAAGTCAACAAGATCATCAGTACTAGACTCAGCTGACTCAAGCTTGTCAATGCTCCCAATACCGGATCTTCCAAGAAAATAACATCTCGGCTTCTGACAACTTTCTTGTCAACTGATCATACAACCTGTAGCCAAATTCTTCATGCCCATAGCCAAGAAATATGCACTCGCTTTCAGATCAAGCTCGACCTCTCATCTTTTGGAATATGAACAAAAGCTCTGCACTCGAATACCATCAAGTGATCATAAGAGACTTCTTTCCCTGTCCAAACTTTTTCTGGCACATCACCATTCAACGGAACTGAAGGAGACAAATTGATAAGATCAACTGATGTCCTCTACGCTTCACCCAAAAAAAGATTCGGCAATTTAGAAAATGTGAGAGCACATCTTACTCTTAAGAATGGTGCGATTCCACCTTCCGCAACCCCGCTCCGCTGAGGTGTCTTTTTTACTCTCTTTTCATGCTTGATGCCGTGATTGGTGCAATACTGATCAAATGGTCCAATATATTCACCACCATTATCCGAGAGAACACATTTCAACTGTCTACCAGTTTCTCTTTCAACACAACAAAATGCTTAAACACATCTATAACTTGATCTTTAGTTTTCAAAGGTATAAGCCCAAACTTTCGAAAGGATCAATAAAAGTGACAAAGTATAAAACACCACCAAGTGTCCTAACTTCAAAGGACCACATACATCGATCGTACCAAATCTAGAACATGAGACTTTTAGATGCAATGTTTCACGAAATGATATTATGTTTGTTTACCATGGAAACAATGAATACAAGTTTTCAAAGGCGCACCTTTATCCTCTCGCTGTAGTTTCTTTCGACAAAACTTGCAACTTTTCACTCATACGCCCAAGCCTCTATGCCATAGATCGGGCGGATGAGTCATTCTCTAAGGTATCTACAACACCTTGCAAATTTTTGCTTGCATAGTGTAAAGAGAACAAGTCTTCTTTCCTTTTGCTACCACTAGAGAACCTTTGGAGAGCTTCCATTTTCCATCACTGAAATTGTTGTTGTAGCCTTCATCATCTAACTTTCCAATAGAGATTAAATTGAGCCAAATATCCGGTACATGCCTCACATCTCTAAGCAACAATTTGCATCCAATATTTGTTTCCAAGAAAATGTCACCCATGCTAACAAATTTTGACACATCTTCATTTCCCATACGGACATTCCCAAATTCACCTTGCGAGTAAGAAGTAAAGAAGTCAGCCCGCGAAGTAACATGAAATGAAGCTCCATAATCGATTACCCAATCCATCTCTTGGCCAATCAAATTAACGCTAGCATCATCACGGATAATCATGAGTTCACCATCGGTAACTACAACTGTATCATTTTGTTTTTTCTTTGAATTTTTTTCTTTGTTTTGCTCCTTGAACTTGAGTTTTCTATACTCCGCTTCATGTGCCCTTTCTTGTGACAATAATAGCACTCAACATCTTTGTTTGAAATCGAGCTTGAACGACCTCTAGATTTATCACGGTTGTGTGGAGCCCTACTCTTACTCCTGCCTCTCCCGGCCTTCCATCACAAGTGCCTCGGAGGAGAAGAACTCCGATGATTTTCTTCTTTGCTCTTCATTCAACAAAGTTATCGGGTAACTCGCTGATCATTGTTACCACTCCATCGTGCAGAGCTACTAATTGTGACCACCAAAGCTTCCTAAATGTGAAGTGAACTAAAAAGTAACAAAGCTTGCAACTCATCATCAAAAGTAATTTTCATAGCGGCCAACGGATTCACAATGCTCTTAATCTCATTCAAATGCTCTACAATAGGAGTACCCTCCTTATATTTAGAATTCACAAGCTTTCGAAATAAAAATGCTTTATTCATGGCCGTCTTTCTATCATAAAGACTCTCCAATTTGGTCCAAAGACCATGTGCTGAATTTTCTGTAGAGACGTGATGAAAGACACTATCATCAATCCATTGCCGAATAAAACCGACAGCCTTTCGGTCTAGCTTTTTCCACTCGTCATCTTTCATTCCTTCCGGTTTGCCACTATCACCCAATCTGTGCCATTGAAACTAACCATACGCCCAACGTTGCCGTCCATAATTCACATACACAAATATAATGAATCGGAACCGAATTAACCAAATGCTCTGGTATCACTCAAATGTTGGGAAAAATAAAGCTCCCACAAGTGTAAATCAATGGAAGCAATATAACATAAAATAAAATAACAGAAAATAAATGAGCACACAAGATTTACGTGGTTCCCTCAAATAACTTGACGTACGTCCACGATGACTGGTAGGTCAGTTTCTTCCACTATCACCAAAAGAGTTTACAAAGTGGCCAAAAAAGGCATAAAGCCTTACAAACACACCAAGGTGTAAATCACAAGAGGAAAATACCTCACAAAAAAAAGTGAACCAAATCTCCAAGAACAAACCGCAAGAAACCCTAAATATTAAGTGAAGAAACGTTACTCACTTGAAGAATAAACTTCTGATTTCCAGGGCACCAAAACGGGAGAAGAAGAAGACTGAATTTTTCGAACCAAAGACTAATTCGAATCCTTCTCACGAGCCAACCAAGATGATATATTCCCAAAAAAATGCCACCAAAACCTTTTCTTTCCCTTGAAGATTCCAAACCAATACCAAGAGTCATGCACGCCAAACCAAGTCTTGGATATGCCGAGAGTCATGCACGCCAAACCAAGTCTTGGATATGCCAAGAGTCATGCATGCCAAAACAAGTCTTGGATATGCCAAGAGTCATGCACGCCAAACCAAGTGCATGCCAAAATAGCAAAACCATATTTAGCAAATTGATGAGTCCCACAAAGGAGGGAAACCCAACAGGTAGGTTAGTGTATAAACACATTTTGGGACACACCTATAATGCAGCCTACTAGAAGGCGCTTGGGTATCCTTCCCTAATATTCGGGATACTCACAGGTTAAAAGCCAGATCTTGTGACCTAACAATATTTTGGGGCCTCCGAGCTATGAGCTTAGAATCAATAATAAGTTGTATCGAGGGCATCATCTCCGAGTTGTCCCATTTGGGTAGAAGGTTGGAAAATTAAATGAGAAAGTCCCAAGGACCATCCAGATTTCGGAACAACCATGGCACAAGTCTGTCTTCCACCTTTGAGCAGAAGAAGAAGATCAACCATTTTGATAGGACGATCCAGTCCTATGAGGGCGTGTTGGCCCATCTCTATAAGCAACAACAACTTGCTAAATTGCAGATCCAAGGCATCCAAAAGATACACGAGGAGCTAACAACAAGAATTGAATAAGTCCAAGGCATAAGACTCCCTCTTCTCCATGTTAGAAGGTGATGATGATGAGGGGGAGTATACGGACCATATACCTTTCCTGACCTCACCACTAGTCCGTACTCAAACTCCAATCCAAGGACTACTATTGCAATCGAGCCTGGACTATAATAGGAGATTGAAGCACAACCTATCTTTAACTTGCCTTCACAAGCAACAATAACCTCAGATGACAAGGCATTGTCCGAACGAAGTGGAGAAAATGAGCCTCTGAACCTATCTTCTCCTTGGTCCCCCCAATTCTAAGCCTTCAGCAAGCCTATCTTTTTGTAATATTTTTTTGATTCCTTCACAATGTATATGACCGAGATGTAAAAAGGGTAGTCCATCAATGAAATGGAAATCATCATCTCAAGTGTCAAGTGCCACTTGCCTCCCTTCTTCAGTGCATCTTCTTGTCTCATTTTTCAAGAGGTGTTTTTTCCGAAGACATAGCCAAAGGGGGAGATTGTTGGGTTTGGAATTGTCACTATATATATATATATATATATATATATATATATATATATATATATATATATATATATATATATATATATATATATATATATATATGCTTTGTCAAATTGTTTGATGCCTTGAAATAGACATAATGTAAAAATATGTGTCCTATTATAAATTGCATACAAAAGATAAAAAAAAGTAAAGTTTATTAGAATTGAAAGCAATAATTGAATTGCTTATTATTGCCTTCGTGTTCTCAAGGAGAAAATAAATAAATAAATGTTAGTAATATGAATTACATGACATGTCTAACCCGTTTATTAATTTAATTTTAAAATAATATGAATTATAACTAATCTATCAATATTGAACACAAATAACCTATTAAACGAGTTAATTTAGGTTAAATATTAATTGACATAAGAATTAAACGAGTCAATTTCTTGTTTTGCGGATTAACACTCATATAACCAATTTATTAAATAGGTTATGTGGGTCAATAAGAATTTAACCAAAACAAGATTATACTAAACCCAAACACATAGAAAACATGCCAAGTTTGTGTCGTGTTTGTGGGTCGGTTCAAATTTCGCTTGGCATATAAAACATTGTATGAGCTTTTTTAGAGGTTTATGTTTTTGCAAGTCCTATGTCTTCAATAATAAGGATTATAGCTGAAGCTCTAAAATTGAAATGTCATTTTCATTTTCGGTAACAAGGTATGTAAATTAGTGATTTGAAGGTTGTTATATTTAATATTTGGCGGGTCATGGCATGTGACGCCCCAATTTCTAGGGTTTTTTTTTTTCTTATGTACAAGTCTGTCATTTTGGTGCTTATGCATCATACGCGACGATTTTTTGTAGTGCGCACCAGCTTGTAGCCTACTGTCGTGTGCACACAGTGCTTTGTTGCTGCTCACGCAACGCTTTGTTACTGCGCCCTCAGGCCCTGTTGTGGCTAAACACTATTGTGAAAAAAGGGGTTTGTCGCGACAGAAAAGCTCGTCCTTGTGACTATCCTCTATCGCGACACAAAACCTGCACACATCGCGACTTCGAGATTCCTGATTACGCTTTCGTTTTTTGTCGTGACAAAGGAAGAACTGTCGTGACAACCATCCATCGACAACGAAACCACAGCCGCGGCGTAAGTTTGCTTTCGGTCACGACAAGAATCCTTTTCTTTATCAATAACCTATATCGCGACGCCGGTTTGTTATGGCGACAATGAATGGGGAAGTCTGTCATGACATCGATTGGTTATGTACGCCGCCCAGTTACCAAAACTGGCCTCTTATTAAATGGCCAGTCTTCGATTCGCATTACTAAAACCTCTATCGCGACATAGTCACGACAGAGAGACAAAAACACTGTCGTGACATGGAAAGCTACGTCGCGACATGGATTCTGCCTTAATGGTTATTCTCTGTCGCGACACAAAGATCTTTGTCGCGACAATGAACCCTTAAAGTAGCAGTGAACTATGTTGCGACATCATTTTTCTACGTCACGACTATAGAAACTTCCAGTCGCGAGCCAAACCTCATCGTATATGGCGACCTAGAAACCTTCAGTCTTGACGATTCTCTGTCGTGACAAGAAAAGTTCTCTCCCGACATAGAAATCCTCAGCCATGACCAAACCTGTCGCAACAAGGAAATGCCATGTTACGACATTATCTATAGTTTAAAACCGAGAACCATGTCGCGACATAAGGAAAACCATGTCGTGACATAGGGCTAGGAGGCTCTATCGCGACCAAGAAACCCCTGTTGCCACCTAAAACCTGCAGAAATATACAAAAATCTCTGTCATGACCTGTCCTACCAGTAGCCTTTCTGGCACTTCCTGGCACCTCTAACCCTTTTTTTTAAAACACCATAAGTCCCATTTCCAATAGCATTTTCATTATAGAAACTACCGAAAACCTGGGAAAACCTTGCTAAATTGTCTTAAACATACAAAATGTGTTTAATTCTGATTTTTGTTCACTTATCCCTGAAGCTGGGTTTTTGCTAAATTTTACAAAACGCAGTAAAGCCATAATCTAGCCCGTTTCACAACTAAGATCTTGGATGTGTTTTATCTCCCGGTGTACCTCCAGTACCTGAAAAATATTTTCCCACAACGGGATGAGTAATGCCCAGTAGAGAAAATCTCCTACAAGGGCCGCAGCCTAAGTGCGCATGCGATACCATGTGAAAATTGTTTGTATCCAAGACCAGCTTTTTGTTTTATAAATCATTCCATTGGACAACCCTCTGATAAGTTCACTAGACAAACTTCTGATCAAGTATGCTGGACAACCCTTCGATCAAGTTCATAGGACAACCCTTCGATATCGAAACCCATTGGACAACCCTCCAATATTAAAATACACATTGGGCGACCCTCCGATATCAATTCATTTATTGGACAACCCTCCGATATGAACTATTCAAAACCCATGTTAATATATTAAGCATGCATATATCAACATCATTCTCACAAGCTACATGTTATTTAATCAAGCAATCAACATGCAAACTAGATTTTCAGTCTCCTACCCAGAAAAAAAAAACAGCATACACAACCATCGCGTCACACAATGAAGATCTTCATGTTTATATCCCACAATATTAGTATACTCAACCTATTCTAGAACTGAAGTTCTGGAACCAGAATACAACCCAGAAACCCATCACAGTTTTATCCAAACAGTCATGAACCAGCCCTACTGTTAGGGCTAAACCCCATGGCCATTGAAAGACCCTTAGACAAGAATAACCAAAGTAGCAGAAAACCCCCACCTCTTGCAGACCAATCCACTGCTAAGTCCTTGCACCGTTTGTGAACAAGAGAACTGATGGTTCTTCCTCCCTTCTTTTCTTTTGTTTTTTCTTTTATGTTTTCTTCCCTCCTACCAACTGGTCACATTTCCCATTTCATAGCATTTTTTTTCTCTTCTATTCCACTGAACTAAGTTTGTCTTGGTGGAGAATTCCTTCTCAAGTCAAAGACACTTTGACACATGACAATCACTATGCCATGTGTCCTTATGCCTAAGTGCATGCATGAGAATGGTATGACACTTGGCTTCCCATGTGCCAAGTGTCCTCCTCGGAGTCTGTTGGCACGTATTTTCATGCCAAATTATTAAGCCACATGGTCGATCAGTGCATTATAGAAAATGCGAGCAAATTCATTTGTCTGAAATTAAATGAAATTCGATTATGTACCTAGATTTCATGAGACGAACTCAACGGCGTGGTCTGCGTCGTCATCCGAGATCTAGAGAAAATTTTAGACTTACAGTTTGTATTGTAGTGGTAGTACATCGTGAGGTGTAAAGTGGCCCAGGCAGATGGGCTAATACAATCCATCCGAAATTAGGGCGGGCTTAGCCGATAAATTATTATTTGGCAAGACCAAATTTGGCCCGATGATATAGCCCCATTTAGAGTATGTGCCGACCCGAGCGCTCGAATTTTTGCCTTCAAAAATTTGTTGGCGAGCCCGACCCGAGTTTTAGGAGGCGATTTGAGACATAAAATTACAGCTGAAAAATCCGGGCCAATTTGGCACAGCTGACCCAGTTTGGCCAGTGCTGTTGGCCGACCCGGCCAGGCAGGCAGGCAGGCAGCCGGGTGCCATCTCTAGTCTATCGGTTCACATTACCCGAGTTTTCACATGGCATTTATGAATGTTTCAATTGTTTAGTTGCCATTTTTTTTTACTTAATCTAAATAAACTTTTGTTTTGAACAATGCTTAATAATATTGAGTATTTAGTTGTTTGTTTTTTCTAATACTTTATTTCTATTAAATATTAAGTCGTTTTTTTATAGGCTAAAAATCACCAACTTAACATTTTGGTGTATTAAAAAAGAAAGTTTAATTTAATATCTATTTGTATGATGATAATTTAACTTTATCATTATGATGAAATGAAAATATTTATATAATGTTTGTATAGCACTTTATCGTATTTATAAAAAATAAAAAATAAATATTATTGTGATAACAAATTTTTATATTTATTTAAAAGATAAAATATCATGAGAAAAAAGCATCCTCATTATTCATGCTAAATTTATATATAATCTATGAAAAATTAACATTTTATCCAAATTTTAAGAAAAATAATTTCTAAATAAAAATAACATCCTAAAATTGTTGATAGTAACAGATACATGCTCACATTTCATGCAAAACAGTTGATAGTAACACATGCTCTCTCTCTTTTTATTTTTTTGTATTTATTAATAAAAAATGTTTTTGAGAGCAATTTTTGACATAATTTCAGTCATTCCTTCCAGGTTGAGTAGCAAGCCACTTATCTTGGATGAAACGAGCTCTTGAATATGGTTGCATCTCGAGTCGAGTCAAGTTATGCTTCGACCAATTAACTCGTTTACTAACATCTGATCCTTTTCCGCTACAACTTTGCTCCACGTAAAACAAATTCCTTCTAAATTCGATGCAAATCAAGCAAAATAAAACAAAGTTAGATAATATAAATTACAACCAAAAACTATGGATGACAACGGGGCAAGTTCCAAACATCTTAACCCTAGCATGTTTATCAAAATTAATTTCAATTCCAATTCCAATTCCCATCCCACTTAAAAAACATTAAATGAGTTGGGGCGGGTTGCAAAATTTCTATATTTACCCCATATATAGATTTTATTTTTAATTATATCAAACTTAATATATTTTATAAAATTAAAATATTATAATTTTGAGCTTATTTTGTTAAAAAGTTTATTATCATTATTATATATTAAAAATAAAAAAATATAATTTTTTTATGTAATCCGGGTGGGATGAGAAGAGTAAACAATATTTGAACCCACCCTTTGTTAGGAAAAAAAAAAAAATCCCAAACTCAAAAAAAAAATAACCCAAAAAAAACATGTCTCATTGCCATATCAAACCAAAATCAAAACAATATAAGCAAATATGTGTCAAGTCAAGGAACTTACATTGGATTGTCCCAATTATCCCATCCTTGAGGCATCACCTCTACATCAAATTTTGTTCTTTGAAATATAACTCTTGAATAAGGACCCCAAGCCCTTCCTAAGAAGACCTTACCACTCCCTTCCACAACCCCTCCATCAAACACAAACCCACTTAATTCATTTTTTGAGCTTCTTTTCTGTGCTGTTATATAACTTCCCCACATTTCTGGAGGTAGCAACTGACCATTCACTTTTATATGACAATTCTGTCAAACAATCAAGAAAAAACTATCAATCGACATAGGGTATGGTTAGATGACTTGAAACTAACTTAAATTTGATCTTGAAGATTTTAAAAATAAGATTGAATTGGACTTGGGTTGAGTAACTCAGGTTAAAGATCAGTTTATTAGATGTAACTCAATGATCTTTCAACTTGTAGGTTGTGTTGGTTCATAAAAAATTTGAGGGAAAATGTAAAAGAAAGGAAATAGAGAGGAAGTAGAAAAAAAAGAAAATGCATGAGAAATATAGTTAAATCCAACGTATTATTTTTATTTGTTACTTCAAACTCATTTTATTTATTTTAATTCATCAATACAAAGATGTAATAATTTTAAAATATTTAAGTTTTTAAGTAAATTTATTTAAATCTGTTTTTCTTTGAAATATTTTATCAAACAATTGAATATAAAAGAAATCATTTTCCTTACCATCTTTCTTTCCTTGTTACTTCATGGGGACCAAACACAACCATGTAAGAGTAGAATTAAATATCAACCCGACCTGATCCAACCTGACCCATATTCCAAAATGCAACCCTAATTTCATTCATTTCTTTTTATAGATTTTACCTCATAAAAAGATTGGCCATCACCACAGATGAAATCCACTGCCCCTTCAATGGAGCAATCACTAAAGTAGTGTCGGCCTGTGATATCCCATAATGTATCTTGTAATCCCACAAAACCACAACTATAAAAAGCAGATTTATCACCATATATTTTTGCTGCCGCTGCTGGTTTAATTGGCTGCTGCAGATATCCTCCTAGGTTATAATCATTCTGCAAACAAAAATTAAATAAATATAATTATTTTTGGAAATACCATGCTTTCTATTTATAAAAACACAAAATAGAAAACAATCTTTTATTATCATACGTTTTTTCCTATTTGTGCTAAAAGTATTATATAAAGATAGAGCCATTTAGACTCACAAATTAATTGATCTGTATCATTTCCAAAATCACTAAACTTTACCATGGAGAAATGAAAAAGACTATCAATTATGTTTGATTCCTATTTTTGAAAACTATTCTAGAAAACAGTTTTTAAAAACATAAAGAACACCATTATTTTGTGTTTTATCAAAATAAGGCGTTTTGATGTTCCATGTTTTTTCAAAACACCATAAATGGGTATCAAAGAGATTTTGTGCATTTTGGTATTTTTCAAAACAAAAAACAAATTTAAAAACAGGAATTAAACAAACCCCTAGTTTCTTTACCTGAAAGCTGATATCCTTAGCAACAAAATTGTCTGCAGATGAAATGAAAGTAGCACTTTGATCTATTTCGTCATGCTTACTCCACTTAATTATTGTTGCCTTAGCACCATTTCCTTGGAGAAAGATGTAAGGTTTCTCAATGGGAATATTTACCTTCTCCCTGCACATTGATTTGTATTTTCAATTATAAGTTGGATTAATCCAATGAAATAATAGAATCCCATATAAATTTAAACTTGAGCAAAATGAAAAATAATAGCTTATAACTTAACATTTCAATGATATACAAGTGAAAAAACAAAGTAATAAGATATCAATGAATGAAAATAATTATGGAAAATTATAAAGAACGAACTGATAAACTCCTTGAGAAACTTTGATACGAATCCACACATTATTGCCAGAAGGAATGACATCAATAGCATCTTGAATCTTTCTGAAGTTTGCTTTGCCTGATTGAGATACAGTGATAGTCTTTGCAATATTGACTTTTGATGGAAAATATTTTTCATTTGACCTAAAACATGTTGCTCTTAAATCTTCAAAGATGATGATGGACAACGTTAAAATGAGTAGAAATGGCGGAAGTTGCATTTTGACTTATCACTCCTTTTTTCCTAAAATGATCTGTGAAAAATTGAAAGACCAAGAGAACAATTTATAGATCAAAGTTCCTTAATCGATAACCCTAAAAGATAAAGTAATACCATTCTCACATAAATATCTAATTTATGAGCAACTATTGGAATATCCAGCTCATCTCTCAACTTTACATTGGATTCATTAATTTTTTTTATGGCCCACTAAGGTAAAAGATTTATTATTGGGGTGTTATGCGTTAATTAATTAATTAATAATTAACCAAAAAGTTAACTATAAATTGTGAGATACGATAATACTTTATTTAATTTTATTTAGCTTTCCCTAATTCTTTAATTACATTTTCTTCTTTTGTCCAACTAAACTCTCATAGTATTCAAATAATTACATTTGTTGATGGGCAATGAAGTAAAATACATGTAAATGCTTAAGACAATACTTTTTTTATTTTTAATAACCTAAGTATCTTAAATTTCAATTCTGCTTTAATTCTCACATTTTTAGATTTTATTTTGACCACTCCATAAGTTTCCTAGTAACAAATAGGTGGTTTGTGAATTGTGGGAGGGTTAATTTTTTTAATGGATGCCAATTAGGATCTATGGCAATTAATGTCAAAGCTCATTTGTCTTGAGAGATTTTATTAAAAACATTTTCTATCTTGACCTATTTTTTAAATTCAAAAAAAGAAATTGGATCCCCATCCACACAAATCTATTATTAATTTTACTAAATCTTGGATAAATTTAATAGGAGTAATTTTCTATCTTTTCCACATTTATACCTTTTAAATATTAACGCTTGAATCATAATTATCACAATAATAAATGAAATAATCCAAAATATTCTTAGATTTTCCTTAAATATTTGGCCAAAATTTTCATGGATTATTTTTTCTAGAAAGTGTCTTCTTCTTCTTTTCTTTTTAGCATTTTCCTTTGAAATGATATTTAGGATTTGGAGAAGATATCATAGGTTGATCTTTAATCTTAATTTCAATATGGTTTGTAATTCTTAAAGTAACATTTGTTGAATTTTACTTCTAATTTTTTTTAACCTTCTTACTCTCTTTTATGCTCTCTTTATCTTTGAATATGAAAAATGCTTTCAATATTATGAGTAGTGAAATGGATTAAGAATTCATCTATTTATAAGTGAATTATTATTATTTTTCAATAAAAAATTAATTAGATAATTCATTTTTCCTTAATTAATTAATAATGATAAGAATGAATAAACAAATTTAACAATGATAAGAATAATTGGAACATGAGCTACCAACTCTCATTAATTTTAAACTACATTTGGTTCCTGAAAAATACTAATAAAAAAATGATAATGAAAATGATTTTCTTATATTTGATTGTTTAACCTTTTTTTATATAGAAAATCATAAATAATTAAAATTAATTAGAATTTTAATACTTGTAAAAAATTTAATCTTCATATTAATGAGGTTAAATAAAGTCATTAAACAACCCATCATGTTTAGCTCATATAATAAAGCACTTAATGTTTTGAAAAAGCAGGGTATAGGAAATGGAGAGGTCTTAGGTTCAAGTCCTAGTGGAAACAATTTACTCTATTATAACTAAAGTGTTTAGTTGTAAAATAATCATTAAACTTGAAAGTATGAATACAAATATTTTATGGACTTTTACGGCTATTTTTATTTTTATTCACTTTTTCTATCCTCCTACTTTCTTCTATATTCTCTTTTCCTTACATTTTTCCTCAAACTTTCCAAGAACCAAACATAACTTTAAATGAATTTACTTTAATGTCACAAAAATTCATTCATGGAAAGTGATTAATCAAAATTTAGAAAAAAGAAAGAAGTTAGTAAAACCATTAAAGGCTTCTGGATATTATTAGATTATCGATATTATTATTTCTCTAGTTGAAGGGTTAAAAAAACAAAACATTGATCACTATACAAAACAATATTGCTCTACTACACTTAACACAAGATATCAATTAGTTTAATAATTCATTTTTGGTTGTGTGGTAAGCCACCAATTTCAGATGAAATTAGCTCTTGCATATGGTTGCATCTCATTTTCGAGCAAGTTATGTTGAGACCAATTAACTCGCTTGCTAACATCAGATCCATTTCCACTACATTCTTGCTCCACATTGGGGAGGTCATATAATTTCTAAATTCAATGCAAATCAAACAAAATGAAACCATGTTATATAATGTAAGTAGTGAATAAAGTCAAAACAAAATAAGCAAACATAACAAAGCATGAAAATATATTATTAAATAAATGTAAAACCCAAGTAAATTTGAACGTTTCCAAAAAAAAGGAGCAAACACGGTGAACTTGCCGCTAAAATACGAGTTGAAAACCTAGAATTTTTTTAGATCTCGGATGATGAAACGGACCTTACTGTTGAATTCGTCTTGCTAAATCTAGTTACCTAGGTGAATTTCGTTGAATTTTAAGATAGTTAGAATTCACTTTTTCGAGGCAACAAGTGTCGGGTGACACATGGTAAGCCATGTGTCACAAGGCATGCAAAGGAAAATGCATGTGTGACACATGCATGGAACATGGAATGGCTATAAATGGGATGGAGATTAGTTCGTAGAGGGGGAAAGGAACAAAAAGGGAAGGAAAGAAAAAGGAAAGAGAAAGGAAGGAAATAAAAGAGAGAGAAGGAGAAGAAAGGGAGAGAGAAAGAGGGAGAAAAGGAAATTGGCGTTCTGATGGTTGGAGCTCGTCGGACCAAGAAGTAAAGTCTGTATATTTGACGAGGGCTACGCTCCAAAAGGTAGGGATTCTTTCCACTTTGGTTTATGTTCACCCTAAGGGGTTGTTCATAAAATATGGGAATGCTACCCTGTTTTGATCCTATGAATTGGCCGGATTTTAGCACTGGTTTTAGGTTAGGAAATAGAGGGAATTTGGACTCAAATCCTTCATAGAAATTATAGTTGCATCTGTGAACTTGATGTTAGGCTTTTGAATCACCCGAATTGGACCTCTACAGCTCAAGTTATGGTCCATTTATCGGGGCTGCCGCAGCTTAGGTTGTCTCTCAATTTGTGTCTAGATTTCGGGATTGGTTGTCAGTTCTGATTTTGCACTAATTTTAAGACTGAAATTCTGGATTGAGGTTCAGGATTGTCTTGTGGAATTTGTGTGTGGGGCGGATGTATTGGCACGATATGACATGTTTGTAGCCCTAGATTTGGACGGAGTCTAGAGTGCATTCTATGTCCGAGTGGTGGCATGTTTGTGTGGCCTATGATGGCTGTATGTGTGGATTGCTTTGTGGGTATCTCTTATGCCACAATTGGTCTTGAGAACCAAGTTGTCTTTGCTTGCTTTTGATTGACTTACTTGGTGATAGTTATTTATTGAATGTTGATATATGAATTCTAATATATTGACATTGAGATGAAACATTAAAAATCATAATAGCACCGATATAATTGTCCATGATACATGATTTATTGTCCATGACATTCGTACATATGAGACATGGAATTGATATGTAGTGGCATAATGGCATATGCACTAAGACATCGCATTCATAGGTGTAAGTGCATGGTTCCATCAAACACCATCCTTGGTAGTTGATGAGTGGACTGAGTACCATTGAACAAAGTTCAACGGAGTTCCACTATTCCCAGAGCATGAAAACTTGTGTCGGGTAGTGGCAAGTAGGGATAGATACCCACTCGGGTGAAAGCCCCGGTATTTTTTTTGTTATACATATGTGTCCAACGGTGAAAGAGTGTGAAAGTGTAAGAAGGTGTAAGAAGCCTGCAGTGAGACCCTGAAAATTCGCCTACCCAAAAAGACCCATGTTTTGTTAATAAAATGATCCTTGGAAGTGAAACATCTAATAAGTTTTGATTTCTAAAAACTTGATTTTGTTTCAAAGTGATCATTAGATGAAATTCATCGACGATGGATGTTATCACACATTGGCTACGCATTGTGTGATGGGAGTCTATGATGACTCAGATTTTTCATGCATTGAGTGAGTCTCATCTAATTTCAAGCATGACATATAGTATTCCATTAGAATGGCATCATTCTATTGGAATGTTGATATATATATGTGAATGTGTCCAAGTGAACATGGCATGTGCATTTAGGGGGTAATAGCCTTTGTAGGAGTCTCTCTACTAGGCGTGGCTCACCATTTATGGGAAAACATTTCAGGTGCAGGGTATACACCGATGGATGGCTCTCATTTGCGGATGAGAGGTTGACGAAATCCGACTTGTGGTAGGTATAGTTCTTTTGGTAAAACTTTGGAAATAACTAGTTTTGGCATGTGCCTGTGTATGTAATAGAGTTATAATTAAACTCACAGTAATATGTTTTGAAAATAACATAAAATTTGTATTGAATGTGGTTGAATGGATCCCAATTAATGGGATTAGACAGTGTGGGTATCGATATATCACGATATCCGCGAGGTATTCCATGAGGATTGCCAGTTGGTACGCTCGGATTTTGAAACGTCACAATAAGCATAAATAGGCAACAAAAAAATAAAAAATAAAAAGATGGAAATAATTGATAGAGGAAGAGAAATCTACTATTCTAAAAAATTGAGTATGGAATATTCAAGTATTGAGAGGATTAGGGAAAAATCGCAAAACCGTGGAATACCTACAATACCTTAAAAACCTCTCAATAGGCATCCCAAAACTAAAGAGGTCCGAATTCTAATTGTTAGACCAAAACAGTTTTTTAGGTGTAAAACTGAGTTTTGGTTGACTTTGAGCCTAAATTAAAGTGGGACCCGATAATTATTTCGAATAAAATTTCATGGGTTCATGATACGCTATGTGAGGAGGGTATGTAGTATATTCACTTGCTTTCGAATCGGAGTAGAAATGAATGAGAAAATAGGCTCCAAAATGACCCTCTTGAAAGGTGGAAATAAAGGAAGTATAATGTGGGGTGTGACACCAATCCCACATTGGTTGAGTAAGAATTTCCACATGGAGAAAATTTGGCCGTGAATTTCTTAATCTGAAATTAATTTTTCGGTACCCAATTGAAACCAAAATTAATTTCGGTTTTGCACTGTATCAGTTCGGTGTTGCTTCCTTCCAGTTTGAAAGCTTGGGCTGTGTCTGTTCATGAAGAACAGTTAATTCAAAGGTGTCTACTGGTTGTTTAAGGGTTGTGTCTTTTAGCATTTATGGGTTGTGACCTTTAGAGTGGCGACTATCCAGAAAGTCACAAAGAGGTCTATAAATACCTATACATTCATTACCATTTAGGATCAATTCATTTAAGCATTTAGTCCGTTTTTGGCATGAAGGAAGACATTAGAGCATACCTTTTCTTCATGAAGTTTGTGTGTTAGAGATAGAAATTGCAACCGCAAATTTTGGTTATTTATGCGGATAGATTGGAGTCTTATACATTTCGTGGAAGATCATTGTACCTTACAGGAGCGAGCTCAACATTCCATAAACACCGTGAGTGGGGGCGAAATTTGTCTTAAGAACTTAGTGTCAAACACTAGCCTTGATCTAATTGAAGTTCAATAACAGTTCATGTTCTGCAATCGGGATAGTATTTAATTTGTTTAGACAAAACAATTACATGTAACTGTTTGTTGTAACTCTTTCGTGTAAGGTTGTTACTATTACTTTTTACTGTATCTCTTTGTTGTAACTCTTTACTGTTACTGTTTTGTTAGAGTAAATCATTTATGTGTAACTCTTTATATGGTTCAAATAAGAATTTTCAACAAGTGATTTTACTATATTGGAACACCCTATAGGATTTTAACATTCTTAAGACATATTTTATGATTAGTTTAATTACTTATTTTGTTTTTGCAAGTCCATGTCTTAGTTTCCTAAAATATTGTAATTTGTTAAAACTTGTTTTTACAATATGTGCTAGTTAGGAAAAGTTTGAAAAAAAATTGTGAAAAAAATTGCATGATTTGTTTAAGTTTTTTATTTAATCAGCTACACCAAACAGTGACTTTGTTTATGTGTTTGTTTCAAAGAGGTACACTAACCAGTGACATCATACAGAAACGTTTTCAAAACAGTGACATAAAACAGTTGCACATAATTTGTTTTAAATAACTTACTGTTTTTCCTATTTTGAATAGTTTGAATTTTTTGTTTATTAGAAATGGATGCAAATGAAAATAATGTTTCTGCTTTTCTAGTCATGTTATGCCGTGGTGCCAGACTACGTACTTACTCATGTGTCTCATGGGGAGAAACACGAAAAGTTCAATGGGAATGATTTCAAGAGATGGCAACGAAAATGTTTTGTCTCCTACGTTGAACCTTGCGAGGTTTCTTACGTGAGGATGCTCCCAGCCACATGTGAGAATGGGGCGACCGCGAGTTATTGTTGCGGTGGATGCATGGAAGCACTCAGATTTCTATGCAAAAACTACATCCTCAATGGATTGGATAACACACTATATAATGTATATAGTCCAATCAGGACGGCTAGAGAGCTATGGGAATCTTTGGATAGAAAATACAAGACGGAAGATGCCGGAATGAAGAAATTCATTGTGGGCGGATTCCTTGATTACAAAATGGTGGATTTCAAGACTATCATAAGTCAAGTTCAAGATCTTCAAGTGATCTTACATGAAATTCATGCCGAAGGGATGATGCTTAGTGAATCTTTCAAGTCAACACTTGATTATTGAAAAATTACCGCCAAATTGGGAGGACTTGAAAATTATTTAAGAGACCAATAAAAAAAATGGCTCGACTTATCGAAAAAAAAATGAAGCTCGAACACTTGATCGTGAGATTAAGGATTGAGAGGACAATAGAGTCTCGAAAAGAAGTGGGTAATCATTACTGCAGTCAAGGCACATGTGATTGAAGAGGTACATAAAGCCAATGAAAAGGAAGCATGTTGGCTGACAAAGGGCTGGTGGTGATTCCAAAGGTTCAAAGGAATTGGCATATTGCAATAAGCCCAGGGACATCGTGGAAAGGATTTTGAAGCAAATGCAAACATAAAGTGAACCATGAGAGGAAGGTTGCCCAGACCTTCAATTTAAGCGGGTAGAAAAAATTTCTGAAAATGTTTCTAACATGAGTTTTTTTGCTGTAGTATCAGTGAACTTGGTGGGAAATACCAAGGAATGGTGGGTGGACATCGGGGCCACTAGACACATATGTTCAGATAAGAAGATGTTCTCTTCATATGAAGCAATTCATGATGGAAAACAACTCTTTATGGGAAATTCCTCCACCTCCAAAGTTGAAGGTAAATGAAAGGTTATATTGAAGATGACTTCCTGAAAAGAACTTACTCTCAATAATGTGTTACATGTTCCAGAAATTCGAAAGAATCTTGTGTCTGGATCATTGTTGAGTAAGAAAGGTTTTAGGTTGGTTTTTGAGTCCGACAAATTTGTACTCACCAAGAGTGGGGTTTATGTAGGAAACAGATGTATGAGCAATGGGCTCTTTAAGATGAATGTAATGACTTTTGTTTCTGATTTTAATAATAAGAACACATCTTCTACTTAAATGCTTGAGTTTTCTAATATATGGCATGGTAGATTAGGACATGTTAATTTTGATACTTTGCGTAAATTAATGAATTTAGAATTGTTGCCTAAATTTAATATTGATGCAAATCATAAATGTGAGGAATGTGTTGAATCAAAATTAACTAGAGGATCATTTCATAATATTGAAAAAAATACTGAAGCTCCAAAGTTAATTCATAGTGATACATGTGATTTGAAATATATTCAAACTAGAATTGGGAAGAAATACTTTGTCACTTTATTGATGGCGCACGAATATTGCTATGTATATTTGCTAAGGAGTAAAGATAAAGCATTAGAAAATTTATGCACTATAAGAATGAGGTTGAAAATCAACTTGGCAAAAAGATTAAGGCAATAAGGAGTGATCGAGGTGGTGAATATCACGCACCTTTCGATTGGTTCTGTCAAGAACATGGTATTATTCACCAAACTTCTGCACCTTATACAACTCAACAAAATGGAGTTGTTGAACGTAAAAATAGAACATTGAAAGAGATGATGAATGTCATGTTGATAAATTCGGGATTACTTCAAAACTTGTGGGGGGAAGCTTTGCTTTCAGCAAATTATATTTTAAATAGACTTCCCCTCAAGAAGTTAGACAAAACCCCTTATGAATTATGGAAAGGTCGAAGTCCTTCCTACAAATATTTAAAAGTGTGGGGGTGTTTGGCTAAGGTGATGGTTCCTATTCCCAAAAGGATAAAATAGAACCTAAGACTATTAATTGTATATTTATTGGTTATGTAATAAGTAGTAGTGCATATCGTTTTCTAGTGCATAAATCCGATATTCCTGATATACATGTCAATACAATTATTGAGTCAAGAAATGTATCATTCTTTGAAAATATATTTCTTAGTAAAAATGCATGTGATGGGGGTTCTCTTAAAAGAGCTCATGAATGCGATTCGCAATATAGACCATGAGTCTATAAATGATGAAAGTGAAGAGGCGTTTAGACGAAGTAAAAGGGCAAGGACTTCTAAGTCCTATGGCCTATATTTTCTAACATATTTATTAGAAAATGAGCCTCAAAGCTTCAATGAAGCAATGTCTACTCCTGAAGCACCTATGTGGAAAGAAGCTATAAACAGTGAAATTGAATCCATCATGCAAAATCACACCTGGGAGTTGGTTGATCTTCCTCCAAGGAGTAAACCATTGGGGTGTAAATGGATTTTTAAGAGGAAAATGAAAACTGATGGATCAATTAATAAGTACAAGGCTAGGCTTGTAGCTAAAGGCTATAAACAAAAGGAATGTCTTGATTACTTTTATACATATTCACCTGTCACGGGAATAACATCTATTCGTATGCTTATAGCCATTGCAGCATTACATAGTCTTGAGATACACCAAATGGATGTGAAAACAGCTTTCCTAAATGGTGACTTAAATGAGGAAATTTATATGGACCAACCCGAAGGGTTTGTTTGTCCGGGACAAGAGAAGAAAGTGTGTAGACTTGTTAAATCACTTTATGGTTTAAAGTAAGCACCAAAACAATGACATGAGAAATTTGACAAGGTGATGATGTCAAATGGGTTCACAATTAATGAATGTGATAAATGTGTCTATGTCAAAGACATAAACAATGGATATGTCATTGTTTGTCTATATGTGGATGATATGCTTATTTTTGGTAGTAGTAATAATATTCTACAACTACAAAGAAATTGTTGTCCAGTAAATTTGACATGAGAGATTTCGGTGTTGTAGATGTTATACTAGGAATTAAAATTTCTAGAACATCTAGTGGACTTGCATTATCTCAATCACATTATATTGAGAAAATAATTGAGAAGTTCGATAAAGATGAAAGCAACATTGCTAGAACACTAGTTGATATAAATCTTCGTCTAAAAATACTGGTCAAAGCATATCACAATTGGAATACTCTCGTATCTTTGAAAGTCTAATGTATGTCATGAACTGCACTAGACTAGATGTAGCATACTTAGTTAGTAAACTGAGTAGATATACTAGTAATTCAGGAGTAAACCATTGGAAGGCAATTATTAGGGTTCTTGGGCCTAAAATGGAATTATGGATTACTTATATAAGATATTCAACTATACTTGAAGGGTATAGTGATGCAAACTAGATATTTGATATGAAAGATACAAAATCCACAAGTGGTTATGTTTTTACATTTGGTGGTGTAGCTGTATCTTGAAAATCCTCAAAGCAAATGTGTATTGCAGATCCACAATGGAATTTGAATTTATTGCTTTAGATAAAGTAGGAGAAAAAGCTAAGTGGCTTCACTAGTTTCTAGAGGATATTCCAACATGGCCTAAATTGTGCCAACAATTTGTATACATTGGGATAGCCAATCTTCAATTAGTAGGGCATAGAGTGACATGTATAATGGTAAGTCTAGACATAATACCGTTTGGCAATTGCTCTCAAATGAGATTATTTCTATTGATTATATAAAGTCAAAAGATAATCTAGAGGATCCACTTACTAAAGGTTTGATAAGAGAGCAAGTAAATTGCACATCGAGGGGAATGAGATTAAAGCCTATGAAAAAAGAATCACCTTAATGGCCTTCTGACCTAGTTATTTGGAGATCCCGAGATCTAGGTTAAGGACAGCCCAGAATTATGTGATTCAACGAAATAAGGAGATAATCTCTCTTATCTATTCTTATAAATAAAACTATTTGCGCGTTTAATAGAATAAGTTATGCTTTAATAACTCTTATATCTTAAAAAAATCCAGAGTGGGATATTGCGGGATATTCTAATAGAAGTCACATATGGGTGTGGAAGGGGCACCTTATGAGGTTTTAAAAATTTGAATTCTCTAAAGCACTCATGAAAACCATGAGTTGTTCAGGGCCAAAATTGTGACGCCCCAAACCCGGGGGTCCTTTGACAACCCATCAACTTACGGAATATATGTAGCCATTGAATGTCTCAATGCCACAAAATGAGTCTCTCTACTCGAGACTTAAACATGAGTAAAATGGCCACGTCGGGCCCATACATTCATACTCACCAAAATATAACCAACTATATTACAATATTTTCAAGAGTTAACTATACTCTTATGCAAACATGTATCAATCAGAATGTTTCATACATGTTTTACAAAAATATATAATCAAAGCCACATGTCGGCTTTCTTCTCAAAAGCGGCCTTTAATGAGAGTCGTCTTCACACGCCTCCGCATGCACGAAGGGATCACGGCGGGGTGGCTTGATGCCCACTTGTTAAGTACCACCATTGGGTTGCTCCACCTAAGTGCTTATGAAATGGAAAACACACACATTCAAATAAATTTATGATTCCTATAGAATGTCTACGTACCCCGATCCCGTGCCTCAGTCCTCAGACTCTCGCACATGCTTGTGCCATGTATGAAAATTGTTTCCAAACAAATCTATTTGTTTACTTTATGGACAACCCTCCGACGCAAATATAGTGAACATACTTCAAAAATTAATTTCATGGACAACCCTCCGAGGTGAATTGTTGGACAACTCTCCGAAACAGTCATTGGACATCCTCTGACATGAACTGTTGGACAACTTTCCAAAGCAATTCTTTGGACAATTTTCCGATATAATTTTTGAGTTAACCCTCTGAAAACATGTCATGCACTCACACCAACTGTTCTAGGGTGCCCTAGTGCATATGAAATGCGATATGCCATTTCTGATAATTCATGTGTTAATATATACAGCGTAAATATATTATAGCGTTAATCGACGTATTATTAGTTCAAGTAATAACACGAAAATTGAAAACTAAGTGGGCTATAAACAAACCGACAATCAATCTCCAGAACTGCCCGGCTTATCACACAAACAACACACAAAGTCATGAGCAGTCGACCTTAGTCAGAAAGTTTGTCCAGCGACGCTCTGAGGATTTCATCGCTCGGTCGATCTTTGGGCGAAAACCACGTCATCGGCCTCGAGATATCCCCATCCATTAAAAATGGCTCTTGGTCGAAGAATAAATCAAATAGGAGAAAACCCCACCTCCGAAGTTTTGAAACTCCACACGCCAGGTACCGCGTAACTCTTACGAGTGGGGATCGTGGCACCCTGCCTCTTGTCTCGTCGGAATTTGACGGACCCCGATCGTGAAAAATCTAGAGAGAAGTGAGCCTCTCTCTACAAGCTCTCTTCTTTCTCTCTTTCTCTCTCTTTCTCTTTTTTTCCCCCCAAAGCCGGTTAGGTCGAAGTTGGTCGAGAGACTTGTCACTCTCGGCTTGCCAGTGTCGAGTTGTCATTGGCTCTTGGATTTCCCTTATCTTCTTATCAATGCAATGGATTTCCATTAAATTTCGCGGCGCGAGGTCTTATGTTCTCTATGGCGCGGGTTGATTGTTTGACTCATCCTACCCGCGAAAGCGTGGCACATTGTGAGCCGCTCGTCACGTACGGTGTCGCCTTTGCTGCCGGTCTTGGCGTGAAATTCCGTATCTCGAATTTGGCGGCGGCTGCTCGTTCGTGAGGCGTCTGACGGTGAAGTGCTTTTAGATCATCGAGATGTAAAAAATTTCGAGATTTTGACCAAAATTACGGATTTTACCATTTTCGAGGAAAATTTGAATTTTTCGGGTTTACATTCTTCCCACCACCTTAAAAATTTTGTCGAGAATTCCCACGCGTAATCCTGAAATCACATGCATATGCAACGTGCACTATGTCCTGCATGTGAACTAGTCATTTAATTATTAAACGACTAAACTGCGTACCTTCATCCCTAAATAAGAAGGGATAGGTGGCCCGCATCGTATCCTCGTGCTCCCACGTTGCCTTCTCCATTCCACAGTGTTGCCATAGTACTTTCATTAGCCTCATGGTCTTGCGTCGCAAAACCTGATCTCGGCTATCCATAATGCGCTGCCAGAGTCCGCCACTCGAAGGTCGTATGTGTCGACCTCGATCTGCTCCCGATCCAGCTACGTAATTTGGATGCAGGTGTACCTCCGGAGCATGGAGACGTGGAATACCTCGTGGATACCAGACATGCTGGGCAGTAAAGCTAACAGGTACACTACATTGCCCACCTTCTCGAGTATCTCGAAGGGCCCAATAAACCTTGGCGACGGCTATCGCTTGCGAACCGACCACTCTCTCTTAGGGCGTCACCTTTAGAGGCGTGATCGCTAACCTCAAACTCGAAGGGTCGACGTCGCCTGTCTGGGTAGCTCATCTGCCGGCTCTAAGCTGTGAGAAGACACTACCGTATCAAACTCACCTTCTCGGAGGTGTCTCCAATAAGATCCAGACCAGTAATGGAGCTTTCTCCTACCTCGGTCCAGCAAATAGGTGATTGGCATGACCTCCCATACAATGCCCCATAGGGTGTCATTTGTATACTCTCTTGATAACTGTTGTTGTAGGCGAATTCCACTAAGGACAAGTGCTCTTCCCAGCTACCCTTATGATCTAGGACGCATGCTCGCAGCAAGTCCTCTAACACCTGTATGGTCCTCTCTAACTGACCATCTGTCTATGGGTGGAAGGCTGTACTCATGGGTGACGTGTCCCATAACCTTTGAAACTCTTCCAAAGTCTGTTTGTAAGCAGGTCTATGTCAGGCACTATGAATGCGGCACTCCATGCCACAGCGGACGATATCGGATGTACAGCGAGCGAATTCCTCCAGTGTGAAGGTCATCTGCACGGCTAGGAAATGTGCCGACTTTGTGAGCCATTCTACTACCACCCAAACTGCATCATGCCTCTGTGGCGTCCATGGCAAGTGGGTCACAAAGTCCATCGTGATGTGCTCCCACTTCCACTCGGCCACCTCCAATGGCTAGAGTAGCCCTACTAGCTTATGATGTTCAGCCTTTACCTACTGGCACATGAGACACCGTCGAACAAAGTCTCGATGTGTCTCTTACATTACGCTTTCCGTAGTAATGGCGGCGGAATCGGTGCATCTGCACCGCGGATGTACAACCGTCGGGAACGGTGGAACTCCACGAGGATCTCCTCCACCGGGTCGCCAACTAGGAACCGCTTCACCCGTTCCGCACATCACGAAGACACTACCATCTGCTTGGATGGTCAGTCCTCGTCACGTAATACTGCTTGTGCGGTCATGATGGGCGGTATCGTTACGTCGCGGGACTCGTCACTTTGCTCCAATAGAGGGCGGTTGCCTCTTAGACTCCCCCGGCGTACCTTGGCAGGCTTGCTTCTTTGTACTATAGCCAGCGTCGTAGTCTCGGGCATACGCCACTCCTGGGGAAGCTAGACTAGCGGTACTCCGTGACTTCACGGTAGGTGCATCAACCACCACATTTGCACTTACGGATGGTAATGCAAAGGTGAAGTCATCCTCTAGGAACTCCATCCATTTGCGTTGCCTCATATTGAGGTCCCGCTGCATGAAAATATACTTCAAACTTTTGTGGTCTGAGTACATCTCAAACTGCTCACCATACAAATAGTGGCGCCAAATCTTCAAGGCGAAGACTACGGCTGCCAACTCCATGTCTTGTGTTGGGTAATTCCGCTCATGATTCTTCAATTGGCGGGAACCATAAGCTACTACCCTCTCGGACCATGAAACACATCCTAGTCCCGTGCCGGGCATCACAGTCTGCTTGTGTATCCTTGTCCCCTTTTCGGAACTATCAAAATAGGAGTTAAAGTAAGCCTTATCTTCAACTCCTGGAATGCCTTCTCGCACAGGTCTTTCCACTCAAACTTGACCTCCTTCCTTGTCAGTTTCTTCATAGGTGCAGCTAGTCGGGAGAAATCCTTGATAAACCTCCTGTAATATCCCACCAATCTTAAGAAACTACGTATCTTGAAGATTGACTTCAGTCTCTCCCAACTCATCATAACCTCGACCTTCTCGGGGTCAGACCCAGCTTGATGCTAACACCCATGTGTCCCAATCTTACCTCGATGGTAAAACTCGCGCGCCTGCTTGAACTTGACGCCTGGCGATGGTCTCTTAGAAGCTGCAAAACAACCCTCAAATGATCATCATGCTCCTTCTCAGACTGGGAGTAGATCAAAATGTCATCCATAAAGACTACGACAAACTAATCTAGATAGAGGGTTGAACACCATGCATGAGATCCATGAATCTTTCTTCGGAGCATTTAATCGATCAAAGAGGTATCACCATGAACTCAAAGTGCCCATACTGCGTCCTGAACGTTGTCTTAGGGATATCTGCCTCCCTAACCCTCAGCTGATGGTGACCCGTGCGAAGGTTTATCTTGGAGTAGACTCGCACTCCCCTTAGCTGATCGAATAAGTTGTTAATCCTCGGTAATGGAGTGCAGGTTCTTAATCGTATTACATTCATTGTCAGATAGTCAATCACGTAGTCGAAGGAGTCTTGTCTTTCTTCTTGAAAATAGAACGGACGCCCGTGGTGTCAAAAGTGCTCGGTCTAATGAATCCCTTGTCTAGTAACTCCTGTATCTGGGCCTTGAGTTCTTGCGGCTGTTGGTGCCATCTTATCACGAGTCGCCAGAGATGGGCGCGTGCCGAGTGTAACTCAATACATAAGTCTACATCCCTCTACGGAGGTAATCTCGGTAGCTTGTCCAGAAAAACTTCCTCGTACTCACCGCAGCTACTTGAGAGCGGATCGAGTGATCCTTGTCCTCCCGAGGTAGGCTGGTCGATGACCCTGGCCCATCCATGCCGTACGGAGATCGTACGATGCAAGGGCCGCATCGTGTTTGTTCCTTGGAACATAACACGATCTGTCCTGTGTGTAGCGGTAACCTCATGCGCTCCTGTCGATAACAACTACGTATGCGATTAGCGAAGCCATCTCGAGCGGCGTCGAATACGACATGTCATGACCTCGGTTCCATTGTGGCCAAATCCGGAGATCTCTAGTTAACCCGACGCCGCTGAGGATCTATACTCACCTAGTCCCGGGGAGAACTCACATACGGGGATCGTCTAAGGTCTCGACCTCCTAGCCCAGCTCTCTGCGACCCGATGCGAGAAATAAATAGATCGATGTACGGAATCAAGCGACACTCTTTGCCCATGGCGAATGAGAAAATCATACCCTGTATGACTGGCTGATCTGCTGACTCAATCGGTGGCGTGATGGAGTAGACACGCCCCTGCATCCTTGATGTTCCTGCCTATGGGCCCCGTCCTCTGCCTCGGCTGTAATCCTGACCCCTGCGCTGTCAGTATGTAGGGAGGCACCGTGCAACTCACTTTGGGGCCCGATATTGGCTCCTCGACCCATACTAGGGTGTGGAAAGACCAAGTGTATCCTCTCTGTCCCACAGCCCCGTTTGGGAGCCCCTTGTATCCCCCTAAACCTTGGGATCCACATCTCTGAGACGGTCCTCCCTCATAACCGAAATTGTGGCAATGGGAAACATTACCATCTTGTCTACCCGGGTGCCCAGCCTTGCAATCACGGTCCGGGATAAATTGACTCTGGAACAGACAGGCTTCTAAAGCCCTCTACTTCTTTCTGGCCGGAAGAAGACCGACTCTTCTTCCTCTTGCCACTAGCACCGCATCACGAGTGCTCAGGTACAACTCCATCTCCCTCTCTATGGTCATAGCCGCCCAACCATAGAGTCCATGTCCTGTAGGCAAAGTCCTACAATCCTGCCTCGAATGGACAATCTCAGCCCATTCTTAAATCTCCTGACCTGGCCGCATCTGTAGCCACATAATCGTCAGAAAAGCGATCTAACTCTGTGAACCTGGCCACATACTCTATCATGGTCATGGCTTCTTGCTTCTTCTCTAGGAACTCCTGACCCATGCTAGTAGTGGTGGAAATGTTGCCATGAAGAGCTCATGGGACTCTACCCAAGTCATTGCCTCTAAGTCTCTAGAGGTCTTAACCCATTCCAACCACACTTGGGACTCCGCCCTCTGGGTGAAACACGGCTAAGTCGATCTGGCCCCATCGAAGGTAATCTCGTGGTCTCGACACCTTCTTGTCACCTTGAATCAATGATGCATACCATTGTATCTCCTCCCCACAATGAATGTCGAGGATGATGTGCCCTGAACCTTTGGAGGTTACTTGGACCCCCTCATTTGCTAGTACTAGCTGTCTCAATTTTTGGCCATTACCAATCCCTACGGCCTTAACAAAGGCCTATTGATCGAAAATAGGTGGTGCCTGACTAGCACCTCGTGGACGACCTTTACGTCCCCGTCCTCGACTAGCCATCTACACATGTTAAATGACAAGTTGATTTTTAATGAAGTATCTCTAGGGGTGTAAATACAGCCTTGAGACACTATTTACCCACCGAGAAAAAAAATTTCATGCACCACGTCAAGGCATTCGCCGTGTCTGAAGATAAACATACCATATATTAAAATTCATCTGCGAAGCAAAATTTTATTTTTTGAGCAGTGACTCGGGACCAATCATCCATGTGATGTTCCACATAGTGACCCAAGCGATTGCACTACAACGGAGATTAGTATTGCGGTCTGCGTGTCTTGCTACCGCGCCTGGCTGCCAGCGAGAAGTGTCTTTATCGCGTGCCGCAGCCCGTGTCGTGGCGCCATATTATTTACAGCGGCTATGTCATGCGCGATTAGCATCTGTACCGAGCTTTAGTGTACGCTAAGCTCCCACACGTCCGTCCTTGTCGCGACACGAGCGTATTTTAGCGGCACAAATAGCCCAACTTCGGTCATAGCGCCAAAAATGATGGCCAGCGACACCGACTCGACCACCCGGTCATAATGTGTTGACTTGGTCGGCGACACGAAGGCGTCTCCTTGTCGAAGAGCCGGGTTGCAGCGCGAATTCCCATGTCGTGACTGGCGGCTTAAGAACCATGTCGCAACACTAAAGCATTGTCGCGACCGCGGCAAGCCCCCTCACGAGGCTTCTGTCGGCGACACAGAGCGTGTCGTGACACCCCGAAGGCCTCTGTGACATGAAGGATCGTATCGCGACTTCGGAAGCTGGTCGCTACGTTGCTTCTTTGTCGGCGACCACAGACTTGTGTTCGCGACCCGCGGCTGATCCTAATTACCCTCGACCATGTCGCTACACGGAATGGATGTCGCGACACGAGAGCTAAGAAGAACACATCGTCACGCTGGCGCGACTCATGGCGTGGGCGCGGCGCGCTATCCGCGGCTGGCTGCGTGGCGTAGTGGCTCATTGTGTGAGTGCATGCACGCCATCCCTGTCGTGACACCACCTACTATGTCGCGACCCAGGGCTGGAAATGGGTAGTAGCCCCTCCGTTTGGTCCCTTGCAACCCTTTTTTCCTTTTTTTTTTTTTTTTTTTGCTTCCGAATCCTCCAATAGCCTTTACAAAACCTGCTACTCCTAAGATGCAGTAGCTTGACTCTCCAAATCACTAGAGAATATATAAACACCTGCTATTTATATACTTCACAAATTAAAGGGTTTAATTACAACCCTCTTTCTTGTGCAAAAACTGGAATAATCTTCTAGAATCCCACAAAACACAATCTGTTTATGTTCAAAAACTGGAACGACTATCCATAAAATTTCTTTTTTTTTTTTTCATTTATTTATGGACTTCTGCCCATAATTCCTCAAACTTAGGGGTTATATTTTCTCGACCCTAGTGTTCAACATATTCCTATATGCTATTTACCAAGCATACAATCACACAACACATACAACATAGAATCACTCAACAATCATCAGAATGCACAATGAATGCATGATCTAACCCGTGCTCATCAAGTCCTTGGTAATCGTATACCTAACTTCCTGATACTAAGCTATAACTCTAGTATCCGAAATCTAGCTTTAGGTATTTATAAACCTAGGCTCTGATACCAAGCTTTGATGCCCTAAACCGGGGGTTCGTTGACAACCGTCAACTCGTGGAATACATGTAGCCATTGAGTGTCTCAATGCCCATAATAGTGTTTCTCTTAGAGACTTAAACGCTGGGTAAAATGGCCACGTTGGGCCCCGCCCACATCCATACTCACCAAAAATATAACCAGCTATATTACAATAGTTTCAAGAGTTAACTACACTCTTATACAAACATGTATCCAATCGAATGTTTCATACATGTTTTACAAGAAAATATATAATTAAAGCCACATGTGAAACTTGGCGCCGCCAGACCTCTGATGAGTCATGATGCCGCTATATACGAAGGGGATCGACCGGATGAGTATTATTGGTTAATTTTTATATTTGATTATCTACCTAGGTATCATGATGAAACACACATTAAATAGTTTCTTGTATAACAGAATCTTTGCGTGATCTGCATGTATAGAGATCTGCGAATCTCTCACATGTGTGCGGTGTAGAAAATTGTTCTGTTTCGATCTATTTGTTTATTTAACAGTTAACCTCAAATTATATATGATGAACATACTCAAAATAATTGTTTGGTGCGAAACAACCCTCAGAAATTGGAATTGATGGACAACTATAAGCAGATCATTCGAACATCTGTTTATGTTGATGGTTTAACATCAAAAGTAATTCTTTGGACATTCTGATCTCATTTTTTAGTTAACCTGAAGCATGTGTATACTCATAACTGTTCTGGTGCTAAGTGCATGTGATACCTTCATACCATTCCATGATAATTCATGTTAATATATCAAGCATGCATATATTAACAACATTCACACAATCAACATGTTATTCATTCAAAGTAATAACACCGAAAATTAGCTTACATGGACTAATAAACAAACCGACAGTCAATCTTGGAACTGCCCAAAGCATCTCACAAACAACACACAAAGTCATGTGAGCAATTGACCTTAGTCTGAAAGCATCCCGACCACTCTGGGATTTCATCCCTCGGTCCCAGTCTTGGGCGAAAACCTGACCATCTTGGCCTCGAAGATATCCCCATCCATTAAAATGACTCTTAGTCAAAGAATAAATCAAGTAGGAAAGCACTACCTCTCGGGTTTGTCGAAACTCAGCCAGGAGACACCGCAGCGTAACTCTTGGTAGGGATCAACTTTGCCTCTTGTCTCGTAGGAATTTGACGGATCGATCATAGGAAAATCTAGAGAGAAAGTGAGCCTCTCTCCTAAGCTTCTCTTTCTTTCTCCCTCTTTCCTCTCTCTTTCTCTTTTTCCCTCCCAGTAGGTTGGGTCGAGGTTGGGGTCGAAATTTGTCTTCGCTTGCGAGTGTCAGGTTGTGCTCTTTGGCTCTTAAGTTTCCCTTATCCTCTTATCCATCTACCGTGGTTCCATCCTCATATGTCTCCTATGGCCGCCAGGTTGATTGTTTGGCTCATCCCTATACTTGACACGTAGCTGCTTTGTGGCGCTAAATCTCATGCAAGTGTCCAGCACTGCTCTGGTGCCTCGAAAAGCGTGAAATTTAATTGTCTTGAAATTCGATGTACGATAGCTAGATTTCCACGAGACCATATACTTGATGAAGTCGTTTGTCATCAGAGATCTGAAAACAATTCCGGATTTTGGCCAAGGAGGAGTGATTCTATGTTTCGGAAAATTTTGAATTTTCTCGGGTTTTCAAAATGAACACAATCATGAGCTTAGGTGTGTTAGGGAAGAAATTGTGTGAAATTACATTGATGTATGATTTATTAAACAGATGAATAGTTCAAGACATCACGTTCACTATTTAATTGATAAGTCCGATGGGCTTTCACTAGGGAAGGTTCAAGGCCGAAAGCTACCTATCTTGATGCACGATCTTTCCAAAGATGTACTCTCTATAGTGTTTCAGCATTATCATTTGCATATTAACAACCAATTTTCCATTCATGTGGGGGATTGTTAGACCAAAACAGTTTTTTAGGTGTAAAAATTGAGTTTTTGGTTGACTTTGAGCCTAAATTAAAGTGGGACCCGATAATTATTTCGAATAAAATTTCATGGGTTCCTATTCTACTATGTGAGGAGAATAATGTAGTATATTCACTTGCTCAAATCGAGTAAGAAATGAATGAGAAAATAGGCTCCAAAGTGACCCTCTTGAAAGGTTGAAATAAAGGGAGTGTAATGTGGGATGTGACACCAATCCCACATTGGTTGAGTAAGAAGTTCCACATGGAGAAAATTTGGGCGTGAATTTCTTAATCTGAAATTAATTTTTCGGTACCCAATTGAAATCGAAATTAATTTCGGTTATGCACTACATCGGTTCGGTGTTGCTTCCTTTTAGTCCGAAAGTTTGGGCTGTGTCTGTTCATGAAGAATAATTAATTCAAAGGTGTCTATTGGCTGTTTGAGGGTTGTGTGATTACTACCCAAATAGTGTTGTTTCATACTCTTAAAAGTCCAGGTTTTGAGCATTTTTTGCATAGTAATAAGCCCAAATTCAGCCTAATTGTACGCGTTAATGACCTAGCAATGCCGATTAATTTTATAGCGGTTTTTATGGTTTCACAGGCTATAAATATTGAAGATAGGGATTATTTCGAGCATGAAGAAAATCAATTGGAACACGAGTTATGAGAAGCCAGAGGAAGAGAAGCGAGCAGCGACGAGAAGAAAATGAACCCTACCCGATTTCGCGAGGTGCAAAATTTCTAACTTTGCGAATTTTCAGCCATTCTTGTTGACTTTTATTACTCTTTTTTGTTTCTTCTCAAACTATCCCTAAGTAATAGTTTCTTGCTTTTGACAATTTGGTAATTTGTACAGTTTTGGTGGTATATAATCCCCAAATCAACACTCTATAAAGGATCTTGGAAAATATTTTAGTATAATTTTTATTGAATTTTGGGAAGCTTGTCTAACAAGCTCCTGTTTTTCTTTCCATTTTCTCTCATTTTCAGCAAGCCCAGGCACCCCACAGGGATGACAACTCAAGGATGTGACTAAACTCCCTCTTTCCTTAAAGTAGAGGCCTTTGGGCGAGGAACTTGTGGTAAAGTAGGAGACCTCATGTTTCAGCGTAGGTATTCTCTTTCATTGATGTTCACTCCACTCCAACTGGGTTTCAATCCCTTCGATTCACATGAATGGATTTAGTATATGGTAATCTTTTATGGCTCATTATATGCTTATTGCTGGGCGTGATGTTGATTAGTTATCATTTATGAGCCATTGGAGATGTGATTGAGAATGGGTTTTAAGCGACTAAGAACATTAATGGACATTGAATGCCATTTGCAAGGGATAGTTATTGAGGGTCAAGTTTTATAGTTAAACCAAAATTCGATTCGGGAGGTAACTATATGTTACAATCCCCAATGTGAGGAAAAGACCCCCAAGAACCTCTCATTTGCCCTAGGGACCTAAGCCCAATGACCTAACACTTAAAGGGAATTCTTTCTCTATTTTCACTTCATTTTAGTTACGATTTCAACTACCAAAACCCCACTTTCCTTTTTATCAATGATATCCAAATTATAGTCACCGGTGTAAACCTCGGTCATTGATCATTCCATAAAAGCATCCTGTAGGCGATGCTAAGAGGTATTCTGTAATAGCTGATACGGTAGTATGAGGTATTAGGTTATAAATTTTGTTGATTTAAGTTACCCTACATACAAATCAAATGGCGCCGTTGTAGGGGATTGTGCCTTAGTGCAAATGACAATGTGCATAACACTTGTGATCCTCATCACAAGTTCTGGTGAATTTCTTTTCTCTTTCCATTCTTTGTAGCAGTTTATTGCTAGGTTACTTGATTTCATTATACTGTTTATACCTTTTTATTTTTCCTTAGCTAACACTAACCCTCTTTGGTAGAATTATTTTGGTTTCTTTTTGGTGTTGTCCTGTGTTTTTCATGTAGGAGTTTATGTTCCAATGGTTTAGGAATTCCAGAAAGTTAAGTAAAAGCCGTTATTCCACGGAATCAGATTCTGAATTAGGCTTGAATTTTAACCTAATGGAACCTCCACCTGAAGAATAGTAGAGTCAGCAGGGAGTGGACAGGAATCTCAATGCATTCAGGTCCATGAGAGACCACATACACCCTCCACGAATGAGTGCACCCTCTTGCATTGGCACTCAGTGAGTAAATGGTTCAGACATACAACGCCCTTCTTCACTTTTCATAGCATGGAGAGTGAGAACCGCCTGCGCTTGCATGAGTGAGTTTGAGGTGCAACACCTTCAAGGAGGAGGCGTACGATGGATCTAATAGAGGCTAAAACTTTTTCCTTTCATTGAAGGATAAAGCCAAAATTTGACTCAACTCCTTGAGGCCAAAGACATACGAAACTGAACATAGATGTAGTGATTTTTATAGAAATTCTTCTCCACTCCACCGAACAAAAAGTGCAGAAGAGGTCGTTCCACCTTCCTAGCCATTAGTGAAAATTCTGCATGTGGGGAGAGGTATGTGGGCTCTTGAATGCTTGTCCTCACCATGGGTTTGACACATGGATGCTGGTCAACTACTTTTATGATGGAATTTCTCCTACCATGAAGCAATTGCTAGAGACTGTGTGGAGGAGATTTCTTGAGCAAAATCGGAGAAGCTTTGGATTCCTAAATTGAGTATGTAGTGAGTACCCAAAGGTTGCAGGATGAGCCTAACCCAAGGGAGATGGAAAAAATGAGACCTCAATTCAGTACAAGGGGTGGCTTGTACTCTCTTCCGGAGGACATGAACATGAAAGCCAAATTTTCCACCTTAACTAGAAGGTTGGAAGAACTGGAAATGAGAAACTCGTATGAGGTGCAAGCAGTGACTGAGATTCCTATGCCAAACAAGCCATGCTTCATTTGTCAGTCCACTGAGCATATGGGAGAACAATGTCTAACTATTCCGACAACAAGTGTTAGTGGGCAATAGTATTGGTCAATTGAACCATCGACCAATGCACCATATGGAAACACTTATAACCTTAGTGGAGAAATCGCTGAATCTCTTAGGCTTAAAGCCTCCACGATCGCACCTCCTGCTCCTCCATCGTATGCTTCAACTTCTCAGCCATCACAACCACAGTCAACTTCTCCAGTTGAACAAGCCATTCTGAATTTGAGCAAGGTGGTGGGTAATTTTGTGGAAAAGTAGAAAGCAATGAATGTACAGTTAAATAAGAGGGTTAACACTATGGAAAGCACTGTGAATAAGAGAATAGATGGGTTCCAAAATGAAATTGCCCAAAAATTTGACAACCTGCAGTATTCCATCTCTAGGTTGACCAATTAACATTACGTGCAAGAAAAAGGGAAGTTCCCCTCACAAACTTAGCAAAACCCCAGGGGAGTTCATGTAATAGCTGACTCGAGTGAAAATGCTCCTAAAATGGATAAGGTAGCGATTTATCACTTTGAAGTGGTAAAAAATTAGAGCAACTAGTGCCTAAACCGCCCAGTGAAGCTAAAAGAAGGCGAGGCGAGAGATGGACGGATAGTGATCGGAAGATATGATGAAGAAGAGCATGCTCCCATCATTCCCTCAAGCATTAAGAGGCAAAAAGAGGGTGAACAACCACATTGGGATTCTTGAAGTTTTGAGGCAAGTGAAAGTCAACATTCCCCTTTTGGACACGATTAAGCAAGTTCCAACCTATGCTAAGTTTTTAAAATACTTGTGCACTGTAAAGAGGGGACTGAATGTGGATAAGAAAGCCTTTTTGACAGAGCAAGTGAGTGCCATCATACAGTGCAAGACTCCAGTGAAGTATAAAGATCCAGGGTGTCCTACCATTTCAGTGAACATTAGAGGAGCTTGTGTGGAGAAGGCATTACTAGATTTGGGGGCGATGTCGACTTGTACTACTCGGTCTATGCTTCGAGTTGTGGCTAGGAGAATTGAAACCCACCACTATCACCTTGTCTTTAGCAGAC
Source organism: Tetrastigma voinierianum (assembly GCA_016808115.1). Taxonomy (NCBI): domain Eukaryota; kingdom Viridiplantae; phylum Streptophyta; class Magnoliopsida; order Vitales; family Vitaceae; genus Tetrastigma; species Tetrastigma voinierianum. Next base: position 496,252 of record JAEQBH010003711.1, read on the forward strand.
AAGTCAGTTAAAATTCCCTAGCGCACCGTTGAAGATGTTTTGGTGCAGGTGGATAAATTCTACTACTCAGTGGACTTTGTTGTTCTTGATACGAAGCCAGTAGTTGTGGGAGCCAATTGTAATGCCCGTGCCTTTCGAAAGGCCATTCTTAGCTCTATCGATGCGATCGATGCTTGTCGAAATGGGGTTATGTAGCTCGCTTTTGGCAATCTGTCACTGGAGCTCAACATTTTTCACCTCAACAAAAAGCATGTTCACCTCTAGGAAGAAGACCCAGAAGAGGTATGTTTGATTGACACCATAGTGATGGAGGAGCAGTGTGAGCAGTGCGTCTGACCCGGAATTGATAGAGGAGTGTAGCTACGAAAATTTGGATGAACCTTTAGATTTGTGTCTTTGTTTTTGTCCTTGGAAAGAAGGAAGAAATCCTCACATTGATTAAGAAAGACAAAGAAAGGGAGAGCCACCAAAGCTCAGATCCCAAAGCCCTCCATGGGTGAAATAGCATACTTGGAGGAGGGCGATCGATGCCCTATGGTTATTTCTTTATCCCTAAACGTCTCACAGGAGGACGATTTGCTAGGAATCCTTAGGAAGTGCAAGCAAGCCATTGGATGGCAAATCTAAGATTTAAAGGGAATTAGCCCTTTGGTTTGCACTCATCACATCTACATGGAGGAAGAAGCCAAACCGGTGCGACAACCACAGGGACGATTGAATCCCCACATGTAAGAGGTGGTACACGCTGAAGTTCTACAATTACTACAGGCAGGAATTATCTACCCCATTTCAGACAGTCCCTGGGTGAGCCCTACTCAGGTTGTACCTAAAAAGTCAAGGGTGACTATTGTATAGAACGAGAAGGGAGAAGACATGCCTACACGCCTCACCACAGGTTGGAGGTATCATATGGGTCTGAGGAGAGGTGAATGTAGTGAAGGAAGGACCATTTTCCCTTGCCCTTCATTGATCAACTTCTGGAGAGAGTTTCGGGCACCCATTTTATTGCTTTCTAGATGGCTACTCCGGATATTTTCAAATTGAAATCGTTGTGGAGGATCAAGAGAAGACCACCTTCACTTGCCCCTTTGGAACTTATGCCTACAGGAGAATGCCTTTCGGCCTTTGCAATGCACCTGCCACTTTCCAAATGTGTATGCTCAGTATCTTTAGTGATATGGTGGAACACATCATGGAGGTATACATGGATGACATCACCATATATGGGGGCACTTTTGAGGATTTCCTGGCCAACCTTGGTATCTTAAACGGATGCATCGAAAACGGTAGCAAATGGAAGAAGTGCCATTTCATGGTACATCAAGGAAGTGTCCTTGGACATGTCATCTCCAACAAGGGAATTGAGGTTGATAAAGCCAAGGTTGGGCTTATTTCTAAGCTACCACCTCCCACAAATGTTAAGGCAATAAGGCAATTCCTTGGCCATGCGGATTTCTATAGGAGGTTTATTAAGGACTTCTCAAAAATTGCAAAACCTCTTTGCGACTCTTTGGTCAGGGAATGCAGAATTTTTGAGATGGAAGGTGCCGCAGGCTTCGAGGGCTGAGTCACACGACCTCTTTGCATATAGTAGAGCACCCATTGGCAACTCCTTTGAAGTATGTGTGATGCAAGTGATTTTGCCATTGGGGCAGTTCTTGGGCAGAGAGAAGATGGAAAGCCCTACGTGGTTTACTATGAGAGCAAGACTCTGAATGAAGCACAAAGGAATTACACCACCATAGAAAATGAACTGCTAGCAGTAGTCTACGCCTTAGATAAATTTAGAGCATACTTGGTGGGGTCATTCATTGTTATTTTTAAAGACCACTCTGCTTTGAAGTACTTATTAACGAAACAAGATGCTAAGGTGAGACTTATCAGGTCAGTTCTCCTACTCTAGGAATTTAACCTCCAAATCAAAGACAAGAAGGGGGTAGAGAATGTAGTGGCATATCATCTCTCCAGATTGACCATAGCTCATGACTCCCACAGTCATCCCATTAATGATATGAGTTCACGAGGAGTCTCTGTTTGTTTGTAGAATGCACTTACTGGTATGCTCATAATGCTAATTATTTAGCAACAGGGGAAATCCTAATTGATTGGAAAGCACAAGACAAGAAATACTTATTCGCCAAAATTCATTCCTATTATTGGGAGGAGCCATTTTTGTTCAAATACTACACCGACCAAATCATCAGAAGGTGTGTGCCTAAAGAGGAACAATAGGGGATCCTTAGCCACTGCCATGAAAATGCATGTGGAGGTCATTTTGCTTCACAAAAGACAACCATGAAGATTATGCAAACTGGTTTTTACTGGCCATCCCTCTTCAAAGATGCTCATGCCATGTGTTGAACGTGTGATCGATGCCAAAGACTCGAGAAACTTACTCGCCATAACATGATGCTCTTAAACCCAATTTTGGTGGTAGACATCTTCGATGTTTGGGGCATTGACTTCATGGGGCCATTCCCTACGTCTTTCGGGTATTCATACATCTTGGTGGGAGTTGATTATGTGTCCAAATGGGTCGAGAGGCAATTCTTGTAAAACCAATGATCATGGTGGTGCTTAAATTTGCAGGAGAATGTCTTCTCCAGATTTGGAGTGCCCAAGCCATAATCGGTGATGGAGTACCCATTTGCTGCAACAAACATACAAACCACTCCTAGCCAAATATGAGGTGAAACTCCAAGTGGCTACTCCTTACCATCCTCAAACCAGTGGTCAAGTGGAACTAGTTAACAAGGAGATTAAGACCATCTTGATGAAGGTGGTGAATTCAAACAGAAAAGATTGGTCGCTCAGGCTACTGGACTCACTGTGGCACATGGAACAACTTTCAAGACCATTCTTGGGATGTCTCCGTATCGGTTGGTTTATGGAAAAGCATGTCACCTCCCTGTGGAAATCGAATACAAAGCAAGGTGGGCCATTAAAAATCTCAACATGGATATGGAAAGAGCAAGGTGGACCATTCTTGAAGAGATTTCTTGACCTCAATGAGTTGGAGGAAGTAAGAAATGATGCTTACCTGAATTCCAAGATTGCCAAGGATAAGTCTAAGAAATGGCATGATCAGATGGTGGCTCAGAAACATTTCCAAAAAGGAGATAAAGTTATGCTCTATGATTCCAAACTTCATATCTTTCCGGGAAAACTAAAGTCCAGGTGGATTAGTCCCTTCACCATTCATGAAGTTTATCCAAACGGAGTAGTGGAACCCTACTCTGCTTTCGGATGAGAGCGAATCTTGAAGTGAATGGCCCGCAGCCTCAGAAACTTATGTAATTCCCTTTGGTCCAATAAGGAGGAACTCGCCCTTCTTGAGCCTCAAAACACCTAAAGAATGGGAATTTAAGGTGGATTCAGTCTCCCTTGAGATTCTTGAAGTCCACTTAACTTTGTTTAATCTTTTATTTTATCTTTTATTTTATTTTATTTTTATTTTTATTTTTTCCTTTTTCTTTTGATTTATTAAAAATTTTCCTTAAATTTTTTTTTCAATTCATTTTCCTACTATTTTTATGGATTTTCCTGTGTTGTTTTTGCAAGTTGTGTTAAAATCCTGAAGCAGGGAGTTCCAGAAAAGAATTCGCAGGAAATTTCGCAATACTTTTCTCAAGGGTTGCGAAAATTCGTAACCCTGTTTGATTTTCTACGCGCCTCATCTCCCCACTAACGACTCTTCAATGCCCTCCATCACTCCGTTTTTGATCCTCCATCTCCCCAACCTTTCACATTCCATCAAAACCTTCCCTTTGTCGGACCCTTCACCTTCCACTACTCTATCGTCTGACCCCACACAGAATCCATCTCCTCTCTTCCTGGTCTCTCCCCTACGACTCCCCTCCCTTGCGGCAACACCACCCCTCCCCCTCTCCTAAAGCCTTTATCCATCTAAGGAACGCGTGTCTGGAAAAAACCTACGAAGCCCACTGACTCATCCTCGAACTACTTGGTGCGGGGCCCCGCCCTGGCGAGGCACACGGTTACCGCTAGTGTCGTCGGCCTTTGCGACCTTCACGGATCCCTCGCGAAATTTCCCTATTTCGCGCCCTTGCCTCTCACGCGGTATGACCGCAGGTGGGCCGTGCTGTAATCCTCCTCACCACGGCCGGTGCGCCAGGTTGCCTCCGCTGACGGGCTAGGACCTTTGGCCCCGGAGAGTCTTCCCAATCCCAGCCGTAGGGGCCTCCACCTCTAAGAGCCTCATCTAGCACTCCAACGTCACCCGGCTCCATTATGTCTGCTGTGATGAGGCCATTATTCCATTGTGCTCTAAGAGAAGGAAGCACGACTAGCCAGACGGGATTTCCTGCTTGGATAAGTTTTTTTTTTGTAGTGTTCCGTCTTTTCCGGGTCTGTAGAGACTCCGGGACTCGATGGGACTTGTTCAGCGCTACTCTCTAGAGCCATTTATGACTCATCGCAGATTCTTCTATCCGAGGGTAGTGATCAGCACTGGAAGTCCATGACGTCTAGGGTGACACAATCCCTTCCTCCAGCTTCACCATTGACGACCATCAGGGCATCCTTTGGACAGCTGATATAGCCGCCGCTTTTCACCTTCTAGTGATCCTAGCCAATTCAGCAGACTATAGGCAGTGGCCACATCCTTCACCCCGGGAGATGGTTCGGATCCTCTCACGAGACACATCAACTGGCCCTATTTTGTTCAGGAGACAGCTTCCACTAGGGATGCTTTTCATGGACCGTATACTACGGTCCAATCTATTTCTCTTCAGCCTTGTTTTAGAGAGGCGCATCTGGGGCCTTATCACAGCATTTTGAGGGCTTTTGGTTTAGCCCCCGAGCTTATTATGAAATCCCTTTTCCACTTTGAAGAAAAGATACACCGGAAGCACCTCAATAGAGCCGAGACCATTTTACTGTTGTTTCCGCGGTTGCTCTGTCATGTATTGGAGCACATAGGCTTTCCGGCTGAGCCCCATCGAGAGTCTTATAGAGTTTGCAAGGCCACATTTACTGTCGAGAAGTGGTAGTTTGTGCCTGGGGCCCCTTCTCTTCCCGTAGACCCTTATGCTGAGGCAGATCCCCAAAGAGATCCACCATAGGACCAACAACCTCCAACAATCCCCGCCAGAGTCCCACTTCACTCGTCACCGCCTACGCTCTCGACCTAATGCCTGTTCCACGGCACTAGCGACACTCCTCATCTCTAGCTCATACCGCTTCAACTGACACCAACTCCTCTTCACCACTAGTGGCATCTATCCATATCACTGCTCAGGATTTTCTTGCCATCATGGCCGCTGTCTGTAATTTTGTGGTTACATCCCAATCCTTCATTGTTGCACAAGCTGCCATGGCTAAACGGATGGCTCGCACCAAAGCTGTTCTTGCCTAGAATACGACTATCCTTGCTCAGGTTCAGCAACACCTAGGCTTGCCACCTATCCTTCTCACTCCAACAACAGCAACCACAGGATCGACAGTTATACCACCTACAACTCTTGTAGTTATACACCTGCAGCTCCTGCAATTACCCCAATTCCCCTCAGAGTTTCCACCGCTTACACCCGCCGGCTTCATCCTTCCGCTCCGGCCGCACACGTGAGGAGGATGAGGCTTCACCCTCCACGACTAATCGAGGAGTATCACTTCCTTCATTAAGTTTCCGGGCCCACTCTATCGAGGACAATGTCATATTCGGTTGGGGGGAGAGTTAATGAAGGAAGTGCCATTTATGTTTTGAGCAAGTCCGTTTTGTTTTAGTTGAATGACTTGCTATTAGTTTGTTTTCTTTATAGTACAAGTATATGTTTTTAGTTTTCAACACATGTTTTAGTTGTTGTTTTTCATTTCTCACTTATAATTTTTTTTTTTGTAATGCTCAACTTCTATATGAGAAAATTGAGTCTCAGTCGCAATGTCGTTGATGTTGTGGGATGGTGCTATGCTTATTTGAGTTGATGAACCGCTTAAATTTCAGTTTCCTAACCTTACTGGCTCAACTTTGAACCAAACACACACTCATACATTAGGTTTCAATTATAAGTCAAAACTCACTTTGCCTCCAAGCCTTGGCAAAAATTAAGACCTAGCAATTCGACCACCTTTATCAGCTCTGACTTCGAACAAAGACCAATGAGTCTTTCAAAAAAAAAAAAAAAAAAAAAGAAAAGAAAAGAAAAGAAAAAAAAACGACTGACACTGTCGAAACCCCAATACGCCCGGTGGGTATATTACGAAGTCTTTAAAGCTCCTGTCCCAGTCCAACCGGGCTCGAGCTCATCACTTATGTTCATTACACGTGGATAGGTGAAATTTATAAATTATAGGTACCTGGAGTCTCGAGCCCATTAAAAGTCCCAAACCTCGAGAGTTAGTGGTTGAGATCCTATGACTTGATGCTTAAACCTTAATTTGATTAGGAGTCATCTGCGGACCCCCCGCTATACGGACATTTGTGAGTTCGACTCTTTCAAGATCGCACTCCTACAACACAAAAGAGTTGTAAAATAAAAGCCAGGTCATGATCTATCGAGGTTAGTTAATTTGCTATATGTATAGAAAAGAAACTAAGTCGGGGGAGAGCACAAGCTGGAAGACTATGTTGAAACCAATTGCTAACACTTAAATTTATTTACGAAGTGAAAGGGTAAATATCGCAGATATATATATATATATATATATATATATATATATATATGAAAGAGAAAAAAAATGTTTGTTTTGACAGTGATCTACTAGTTGTTGTATCAAGTGATGCAATACTATCAAGACTGATGTCTACCAAGATATATATCAATGATTAATCACGAAAATAAAACTGCAAGAGCTATAGGAAAAAAATCACCACACACACAAGAAGATAAAAGATTGGTCACGAGGTTCGACAATAGCCTACGTCTATGAAGTTGAGCCCAAATGCAAAGGGTTCCACTATATATCAATTAGGTTACATGTTGGTCTTATGTGAGACAAGACTTCCCATTCTCTCATCCTTCTTCACCTAACTCTCTCACAGTGAAACATAGAAATAAGTTTACCTTATTTCCCCAACAATATCTAGACTCATGTACGCCCAATCACTCATTCTCAACAAGAAGTATAAACCTTGTGCTATATTGCGTATCTACATAAGTTTTTTTCTATCAATTGGTATTAGAGAAAATCAGATATAATATCAATTATGTATTATTATTATATTACAGAACCTGATATAAAGATCGACCAATTAATACGTAATCGACGTATCGATAATACATGGCGAGCCCGACCATCCATGAAAGTACCTATTTACGAGGTCTACTCATCCGACATGAGCCTCGACTTCCCATCCAAAGGGAGATTAGGTTTTCATTTGGCATATCAGATAGAGAGCAATCATCTCCTCTCTCTCTCTCTCTCAGTTTTCAACAACAGTCATTTTCTGGAGAAACTATGGATCCTACTTTGGTGCTAGGTACATGGTTTGAGTCCCAATTTCAGATATGTGCAAGGAACATGCTATAATAAGGATCTACATAAGCTGCTTTATCACCTCGCCATTCTCAAGAACACAGTAGTACCTATAGCAGCCTATCACCTCGTGAATAGCCACACCGATCTCCTGCATTGCTCCTCTTCTCCATGAATGATTTCTCCCCCTTTATAAGAGCCTCTAGGAGATCTTATCTCAATATTATGTGGCTTCATGTTTCCTAATTTGTCTCAACAAGCCAGTTGGAAGATTATGATTTCATACCATATCCATCTTAATGCAATATCTTCATCCCATAGAAATCTCACCAAATAAGACTCAATCTTCCAGATTTGATCGGCCCAATATTTCCCAATAGCACTCCCTACTCTTCCTTATCCTTCACAATGAATATTGACCTTGATCTGTAGAATATTTGCTCCAAAATCGGTTTTGGCTAAATATGGTAACTTGTGTCGTGATACTTGATCCACCCGTTTCAAACCCGAGGGTTTGTCACACTCAACCGTTAACCCATGGAAAACTTCAGGATGTCGAGCAACCCGGGGATAATTACACTATTTGAATCCTCTTTATCTAGACCATAATTTAACAAAATCTATAGAGGTTCCTTTTGTACGTGATAGGTACACGAGTACCTAGGGTTTCGAGGGGCACATTTCTAGCTAGACATTTATAGCAGCATCTGATACCACGTCACGCTTGGTATCAAAGCTTAATTATACGAGTACCTAGGCTTGAGGGTCATGGGCCTAGGCCATGACATTTCTGGTGCATCTGATACTAGCGTCACACCAACAACTTGTGTGACAACAACTGTGATATCGAATTTTGCTGATGCAAAACATGAATTTATTTTTGCCTAATATTATGATAAGAAATATCTCTAACAAGAAGTAATGTGCTTTGTCAAATTGTTTGATGTCTTGAAATAGACAGAATGCAAAAATCTTTGTGTCCCATTATAAATTGCATACAAAAGATAAAAAGAAGTAAAGTTTTTTAGAATTTAGAGCAATAATTGAAGTGCTTATTTTTTCTTTCGTGTTTGTAGGAACAAAAAAAATGTTAAATGTTAGCAAGGTAGTGTAGACTTTCCAATTTATTCAACTAACAATTTAATGATTTTCAAAATTTCGAGATTTCATGACGCTTTGCATTGTCACATTAGGACTTTTAGGTATAAAAACGAGAAGAAAATCTACCTTGAGGTTTTCCTCACAGAACAAAAATTCCTTGTAGTGATTGACTTCAAATGTAAACAATGAAAGCAAAATCATTACATATACTTTCTTGAAGTTGATTTTTAAAGAAGAGAAAAAAAAGAGTATGAAGAGATGAGTGGAGAAAATAAATGAAATATGTCTTAGCACTATAAGGTGTTTATGAGACATTATGGGGAAAGTTGAAGGAGCATAAAAGATAGGAAACTATGAATAAGATGGAAGTCTATCATAGTTAATTTATTCGACCTATATCAAAGAAATTGGAAGGTTCGCATATGATAACAAAATTGATGAAGTAGTTGTAAATGACAAAACAATGACATTAAAAAATAACAAAATATTATAAACTCGTAGGAAACATCATAAATGCAATGACTAGCCAAATATCTAACATAACAACCTTCATTCTTAATTTGCATACCTGTTACGGAAAATGAAAATGAAATTTCAATTATAGAAACTTCATCAACTTTGATATTTGGAAGGCATAAAACTTACAAAACATAAACCCATAAAAAACTCCCAAAATATTCTATAGTTAAATTGAATGTTTTAAAAATCAAACTAGATAGGCCGATCAGACCAAGGAACAAAAAATCGGATATATCGACTGATATATTGTCGAAATATCGGATATCTGTCGGTACCGACATGATTTTGCCAACCAAAAGTTGATTGGCCAAAATATAGGCCAAAAATTGGTAAAATTACTGATATTTCGGCCAAATATTGGAAATTTTTGATATTTCAACAAAATATCGAGATTATATCTCACGCGCGCATGTGTTGAAATTTCTGAAAAAATATCGGTTAATATCAGAGATATATCGGTAAAATATCGAAAATATCAGAGATATATTGACGATATTTTGAAAATATCAATTGTGTCTACCCTTGACTTCTTGACCAAAAGTCTAATAGCTCATATTCATTCACGTTTTGATCCAAAGGTCAAGATTTCATCCGCTTTTTTAAAAGCATCCAAAGGCTATATGATACAATCCAACGATTGATTTTAAATTGCCGATCTAATAGTTTGAATTATTTCAACGAATATATGATGATCCAATAGTTGATTTTAAATTGAAACTGATCTAACGCTTAAATTGATTTCTAAAGAATATATGATGATCCAACCTGCCGATTTTAAATTAAAACTTGATCTAACTAAGCAGACGATTCAACGGATATATGATGATCAAACGGTTGAATTTGAACCAAAATCAAATCCAACGGTTAGAATTAAATCATAATGGTTTTTTTACAATCCAATGATTATTTTGACTCCAAAAAATTCTATAAATACCCCTAAAATCATATAATTTTTTTACAAACTCATCCATACACATCCGAACTCCATTTGACTCTCAAATTATTTTTTATTTATGATTTATCTCAATATTTTGAAGATCTTGGTATGAATATTATCTTCATTAAGATGAGATATCTTTATCAAATAATGTAATAGAGCCACATCGGTTTTTATTTTGGTTTTAAATGACTATTGTAATATAATTTATCGATAAATTATAATGAATATTATCTTCAATAAGTGTATATTTGGTTATTTATGTCTTTTTTTTATAGTTTAACAAGGTATTTCCATGAATTTCAAAGTATTTTTGTTAATTTTCGCTTTACCGATGTTTTTTGTCAAAATATCCACCAATATTTATCGATATTTTTTATATATCCGTAAAATTCAAATACCAATTTATCTGTAATTATCAATATTTTATTCCTTGGTCAAGACTAATCAATTTTCCGGTATGATCTATGGATTACGTAACGAATCGTCCAAATCGACGAATGAATTGTCCAAATCGAACAGTTCAAAACAACTCAAATGAGAAATTTTGTAGGTGAAAATCTCTCACACGGTTCCCCACCCACCTTTAATGGTTACGTTAATTTTCACATGCGCCTTGGCAAAATTGTTTAACGAAGAGGGTATATATGTTTGATAAAAAAATTTCTATTTAAATATTCTACATAGTATACTTCATAAAAATTAAAATATTAATATAACTATATAACAATGAATGATAAATTATAAATATGAAATTATATTTTAAAATTTTAAAAATTAATTTTAACTTTTTTAGAATATAAATTATGATGGCGACGCCATGGGTTTGATCACGCTTGATAATCGACCGACTAATTAACCATAAACTGATAAATTTCCGATTTTGTGATCCATCTGGATTTAAAACTTTAGTTGTCTAAATAATAAATCTAATGCACCACTCACTGATCGTTGTCATATCATCAAATGGTCCATCTGCACTTGATTGTTCATCATAAAACTATAAAACATCATTTAGTCAGAATGAATGAGTTCAATGTCTTTCTGTCTAGAACTATTTTAACAATCATTAATCAACAATGATCTCATCTGTCTCCCTAAGGCTCTATATTTATTCCAAAATTAATATAACAATGATTTCCACTTTGGTTTTCTATGAGTTAAAAAAGCAATATAATATAATTAAGATATATGCACACCACGCCAGCCACTATAAAACATCATCTCAATATATCTTCCTTTGAGGGAGCCAAAAAATAAGTTGAAGGGGGCAAAATTACTAAGGCCTCCGTTTGGAATTGAAAAAGTACTAAGAAAAAAAATTGTTAGCGAAAATAATTTTCCTACGTTTGATTTCACCACGAAAAATATGTTAAAAATCAAATATAATCAAAATTCCTCAAAATCTTATATATTCTTAAGTTTTTTTAGTCATGATATAATTGAGAGTAACAAATAAAGTGAGTTTAAACTTTTTTTTTTTTCCTCCAAAATTTCTTTCCTTGGACTTTTCCTCCCTATTTTCTTTTTCTTTTTGTATTTTCTTTTTGGGTTCCAAGGCTTTGGCCTGCCTTGGAACCCGAAAAGCAAAGAGGAAAAGAAAATGCATGCTAAAATAGAAGGAAATAAAATTTGAAGGACAAAAAAATGGTTTAAACCTAATAAATTAATTTATATGTTTATTCAAATTCATTTTATTTGTTTCTTTATTTTATGGTTAAAGGCATGATATTCATATTAAACTCAAATCCTACAAGTTTGAACTTTTAAAAGAATTGGTCATTTAACATGGTATCAAAGTTTGATCTAACACTACATCTTTGCAATTTATTCCTCATTTATTTTTATAAGTTCATGTAGGACTGCTAGCTGTTTGGATTCCACAAAGTAATATAGTATAAGAAAATATGTAAAATCTTGATATATTTTTATTGTATTTGATTTTCTTTTACATTTTTCAAAAATTCTTTTTTTGGTATTAATTATATATTTTTATCATATATATTTTTCCTTAATATATATTTTCCTTTCCCTAGTACTTTTTCAGGTCCTAAACGGAGCCTAAGGTTGTGCTTGGTTACGGAATTAATTATATATGTTTATACATATTAGAATCCACAGTAAACAAACTAGAATTTTAATTAAGTTGGACCATTGAACTCAATTACATGGACACTGAAGAGGTGTATGAATTCAATGACCCACTAAAACCTTCATATAAATATAAATTATTATATACAGGTCAAAGCACACCATGGAAGCAGAATTTTAATCTCAGATCTATCTGAAACCAAAAGATGGGTTTGATTGTTCCTTGAGCTCAATAATTTCAGGGTCAAGACCCGCAACCTATGAGGCATCACAGGAGCATTGCATCCCATCAGTTCTATCGCTGAGTGTGGCGTATCGATTTCGTTCGTTTATGAAACTACAGATTTCACTTATCGCCCGGTGATTCCAACATCTGGGGCATCGTAGAGGTTTCCTAGATTCCATATATGAGATTTCATAAGTTAATAAAACAAATTAATTTTTGATTGATTTGATATTTGATAAATGCATGTAAATAACATTAGGTCGAAACTAGACGCCACTGAATATTGACATAGGTTAATGTGATATATTTGGTGCACCAATATGGTTGATTTGTTAGGTACCTGAAATGCATTTGGTAAACAGTCTACTTCATGTAATTCTTGATGCACAAATAAGTTTTGTGCAGTAGAAGAATTTTAATTAAAGTGCATGTTTCCTTTCATTCAGTTCGTTTGAACCGAGTTTTGAAATTATTTGTTTAACTAATTTTGGATTATTTTGTACATTCATAAAAATCCTAAATAAATTAGTTTTAATTTAATTTATTATGAGAAATTAAATTATTTTTAACAAGATTTATAAATTTTAAATAGATAAATAATTTAATTTTATTATTAGGAATTAATTTATATTTTAACAAGATTTATAAATGTTAAATAGATAAATAATTTAATGTATTATTAGAAATTAAATTACATTTTAACAAGATTTATCTAATAAATGTCAAATAGATATATAATTTAATTTATTCTTAGGAATTAAATTATATTTTAACAAGAATTATCCTTTAATGGATAATTGTTAAATAGATATATAATTTAATTTATCCTTAAGAATTAAATTATATTTTAACAAGAATTATTCTTTGACAGAAAATTGTTAAATAGATATATAATTTAATTTATTCTTATGAATTAAATTATATTTTAACAATAATTATCCTTTAATAGATAGTTGTTAAATAGATATATAATTTAATTTATTATTACAAATCAAATTATATTTTAACTAGAATTATCCTTTAATGGATAAATGTTAAATATATATATAATTTTATCTATTAATAAAATGATGGATTTAATTAAGATCGTATTGATGTTTTAAGGTATTTAAATTATTAAATTAACGTAAACGACTTACATGTTCGAGAAAATTATATCTAGTATGTTTATAGTACTTATTCTATAATTTGTTTAACTATATAAATTTGCTAAATTAGATAAATTTAGAGATCAAGTTTAGTTGAATTTAAGAATAAGCAGACTATAACATAAACTTCAAAACACTAAAGTTTTTAAAATAATTAAGTGAGAGAAGGTTTAGCAAGCCTATGACCTTCCACTAAGAGGGTCTTGTGATTCATGTTTGGATCAACCTGACAAATGTGAGGATTAGTTAGAGACTCAGCATGGTTAGTAGATAAAATATTTTGAGTGGGAGCAATTGGCCTAAAGTTGGGGATCTTTGCACAAAGGAAATATTGAAACTAAGATGGAGTGGTTATACTTAGCAAAGAAAATAATAAACTATCTAAAATAGTCCCTATTTATATTCTCAAGGGCCAAAGTATAAAGGATAGAAGTCCCGATCACTAGTCTAAGGATAAGTGACTTTTGGGATTAATTAGATTATATATCTTATTAACTTTGAGAAGCTAGACCTACCTAAAGTAGGATATCAAGTTCTCATGAAAGTTAATTTATCCTGTACTGATGCTTGTAATTTTGAGTATCATATTATATGCTATCAATGCAAATTGTATATATAATAATACATGTATTATGCTAGTAATGAACACATGCTGATTAACACATATTTGATTCTTAGGATAAATATGTCTGCCTTTAATCCATTAGCATCAATCCTTTCGAACAACATGTTAGATGGAACCAACTTTGTGAGTTGGAAAAGGAATCTAATCATTGTCTTAACTTGTGAGGGTATAATTTGAGTGACCTTAGAGCCACTTCATGTAGCCCCACAAAGAGCTCAACACTTGAAGAGAGAGCTGACTTTGAGGCATGGAGGAAGGATGATGAGAAAGCAAGGGTGTATATCTTAGCTTCCCTCAATGAAGTGCCGCAAAGTCAGCATCAATCCATGAGTACCTCAAGTGCAATGCTCTGGAGTCTTCAAGAGATGTTTGGAGTTTAGAGTAGATAAGCTAAGCAAATGGTAATGAAGCAGGTAATGAACACTAAAATGTCTGAAGGTACTTCAGTGAGAGATCATATGATAAAAATGATCGAACTCTTTAATGAACTAGGAGACCTAGGTGCTTGATATTGATTGGGAAACACAAAATAACATGGTCCTTAAGACATTGACTCCTTCATTCAATCATTTCAAGTTGAAGTATTCTATGAATAAATTAGAATGAACTTTCTTGAGCAGGTACGTAGCAGATAAATGAGACAATTGTAAGAGGCTAGCAAAATGTGAATTTTGTGACAAGTAGATCCTCTAAACTCCCAATGGGAAGAAAAGGAATAAAAATAAATTGATAAAGTGTTCATGTTAAACCCAAGATTGCTAATAAAGCTAGACCTTTTGATCCTAATAGGAAGCCAAAAGGAAAATGCTTCAAGTGCGGACAAAAGGGACACTAGAAGAAGGATTTCCCTAAGTTAAAGGGACAATCATGCAACTTTTCTACTGTAGTCATTGAGTCTTGTTTTGTGGTTGATTTTACCAATTCTTGGTGGATAGATTCAGGAGTCACTAACCATATTTGTAACTCTTTATAGGGGTTTAGGGTGACAAGAAGTCTCAATGAAGGAGAGATGTAGTTAAAGATGGCTTCCTCAGCTTCCATCTTAGTCATAGCTGTAGGGGATCCTAGTCTTAGTTTTTCGAATAATTCAGTCTTAATTTTACATGATTGTTTATTTGTGCCAAACTCTAGAAAAAATTTAATTTCAATTTCTAAATCATGTAATGACAGTTATTTAGTTTCTTTTAATAAAC
Organism: Tetrastigma voinierianum; assembly: GCA_016808115.1. Classification (NCBI taxonomy): domain Eukaryota; kingdom Viridiplantae; phylum Streptophyta; class Magnoliopsida; order Vitales; family Vitaceae; genus Tetrastigma; species Tetrastigma voinierianum. The sequence continues at coordinate 511,526 of JAEQBH010003711.1, forward strand.
TTATGTTTCTATTATGAAAGAAAATGAAATTGTTACATGTGGCACATTGATGAATAATTTATATCATATTGATTGTGTTGTTGTTCAAGTTGAAGAAAAGAGCCTAGTATTAACCAAACTCAGTTATTGCACTTAAGGCTTGGTCACATAAATTTGAAAAGAATGCAAAGACTAGTGAGTCATGGGCCATTAGCCACTTTAACATTGGAACAACTACAACTATGTCAAAATTGTATTCAAGATAAAATGACTAAGAGATCCTTTACTGCCAAAGGAGTTAGAGTTGAGGGATGTTTGGATTCGATACACTCAAATGTGTGTGGGCCATTTAGTGTCCATGTAAGAGTTGGCTATGAGTATTTCATCACTTTTGATGGCTTCTCAGGTCATGGATATATATAATGTACCTAATGAAGAAAGGCGAGGCCTTGGATAAATTCAAGGAATTTAAGGCTAAGTCAAAAAAACAATTAGGGGGACACATTAAATCACTTCGTTTTGATCGAGGTGGTGAGTACATGTCTATTGATTTTGTATCTTTCCTTAAGGAGCATGAGATTTTATCTCAATTTAGTGCTCCAGAGCTCCTGAAAAATGGAGTAAGAAAGAAGAAATCGAACTCTAGACATGGTAAGATCAATGATATAGATTTTCACATGCCTTTATCCTTTGGGGATATACCTAGAGACAACAACTTACATTGAATATATGGTGTCATCGAGTTAGTACCAAGACACCCATGAAAATGTGGACGGATCGAAAACTTATTTTAAGTCATATCCCGCTTATGTATTAAAGCAGTCATCTAACAAGTTTGATGCAAAGTCAAAATTGTGTTGGTTTGTTGGATATCCAAAAGGTACAAGGGCAAGGGGTTAATATTTTTATAGTAAATCTGACACGAAGGTATTTGGGAGTACAAATGCTAAGTTCATGGAAGAAGAATACATCTTGAATCACATAATTAGGGATATGGATGAATGGACGGAAAAGACTGAATTACCTAGCATTCAAGATAATGTTGTTCTTGTTGATCCAACACCACTAATACCTGATACTCATACACCAAATATGCCTCATCATAGTGGGAGGGTCATTAGACCACCTGTTAAGCTCACGTTGATGGGAGAATCATCTGTGACAATCCTAGAGTCACATGAGGATGATCCCATTGATTACTACAAAACAATTAATGAAAAAGATTTCGATTTTTTGGAAAGAGGCTATGAAATCAGAATTAGAATCCATGTATTCTAATAATGTGTGGACTCTTGTGGATTTACCCCAAGGGATTAAACCCATTGGTTGTAAATGGGTGTACAAGAGAAAGAGAGGAGTAGATGGAAAAGTTGAGACATATAAATCCAGACTGGTAGCAAAAGGTTATAGTAAAAAATTAGGTTTTGATTATGAGGAAAACTTTTCAACAGTGGCCATGATCAAGTCCATCAGAATACTTCTAATCGCAGCATATTATGATTATTAAATATGACAATTGGATGTCAAGATAGCCTTCCTTAATGGCTATCTTGAAGAGAACATCTATATGATGCAATCAGATGGTTTCATAACCAAAGGTCAAGAACACATGGTATGCAAGTTGAATAAGTCCATAGATGGACTTAAGCAAGCATTGAGATCATGGAACAAACGTTTTGATCAAGTAATAAAATCTTTTGGTTTTGATAAAAATGAAGAGGAACCTTATGTATATCAAAAGATGCATGATGCTATAGTAGTTTTCCTAATTTTATATGTGGAAGACAATTTGTATATTAGAAAAGACTTTGAAATGTTGTCAAAGGTAAAGATCCAGTTAGCTACTCAATTCCAAATGAAGGATTTAGAAAGGTGCAATATGTTCTAGGTATTAAGATAATATGAGATAGAAAGAATAAGATTATTGCATTCACTTTCCCAAGAAAATTATATAGATATCATTGTAAGTCTGACATACAAGATTCAAAAAAAGTTCTGTTTGGGTATAGGTCAATCTCTCAGGATGGTGTCTAAATGGCAAAGATAATACATAGTGATCATCATAATAGCGGTAGTTGGTAGTCTTATGTATGTGATGTTATGTACTAGACTAGATATATGCTATTTAATTGGAATAGTGAGTAGGTATCAGTTTAATCTAGGTAGGGAACATTGGACCGCTGTGAAGCATATACTCGAGTACCTAAGGAGAACGAGAGATTATATGCTAGTTTATCATGGCGATGAGTTGGCCCCTATAGGATATACTGATTCTGACTTTTAATTAGATGTAGATTTAAGGAAATCCACCTCTGGATATGTTCTTACATTGGGTGGAGCAGTTTAGTTAGAGGAGTATCAAGTAATCATGTATTGCTGATTCAACTATGGAAGTTGAATATGTTGGCGACATCAAAGGCGGTAAAGGAGCTGATTATGGCTTAGGAAATTCATATGGAATTAGGAGTCATAGCTAAGGTTGTTGATCCATAATCTTGTATTGTGATATGATGTGTGATTGTTTAGTCGACCAAAGAACCAGGAATCATAGGAAGCGGAGCACATCGAAGGAAGGATCACCTAGTTTGAGAGATTGTGCAGAGAGGAGACATTATGGTAGAAAAGATTGCATCTAAGGATAACCTAGCAAATCCTTTTACTAAAGCACTTAAGACTTAAGTGTTTGACTCTCATGTATACAATATAGGACTTAGATGTACTCTCTAGTTTTTGAGTTTCATGGTTTTATAATGTAATTAGTTTGCATTAATAAAATTGGTGTTTCAGTTACTTTAGATTACTATGTTCATTCAGGCTTAGTTCAAGCACATTGTACATATCTGGGTGCGTGTGGATGCATAGAGGACATAGATATGGGTTCCTTGTGTTTGAGGTTGTTTACGACGGTTCATAGATGTTAGCAATCCATAAGTAGTTGTGGTGTGATATTTGCCTAGTTATTGGGAGTAGTTTGTCACAACTATTAGAATGAGTCTCTAGGATATCATACCAGTATGTACTTGGTACATATTGAACGAGACTTAGGAGTGCAAATCGTCATATACTATCTTTGGACGGTTTTTCTCTCAGCTACTATCTCACATGGGCTCTTAACCCTAAGGGTCATTGGAGAGTTGAGGGGAGTAGGTTGTCATTTTGAGGTGCTCCTTATGACCATCTATTAGTGATAGTCACTTAAAGTGATCTTGGATGGCTTCTTGATCCAGCTCATAGAATCTTGTTTTGACCAGACATGGGAACCATGATGACCCTAATTATTAGGCAATATACAACCTGAGGTAGCTTAAAAGATGATTGATCATAGTTGTCCCCAGGCAGTATTTATGAGTTTATGGTGGACTTCACAGTCATGATCAAGTCAAAAGGATGAAACTATAACCCTTAAGGTAAAATGGTAATTCGATATTTTTATAGTATAATGTCTGAAATTACTAGTATCGATTCATGGGGAGGTGGTGTGAGTGATTAGTAGGGTTTGGTAATCTTCTACAATGATTTGGAATGAGACGTTTTCAATTTTGGAGTGCAATTGGTCTACTATAATGGTCTGATTGACCAATTATAGAATTATGTCTGATTAATTCCATGGGAGCCAAAATTGGAAAGTACCTGAGTCCTCGAGGCGACCATTTGTAAGTGGTCGGTGTTACTTGAAGTCCATATAGGCAGCTAGAGGGTTTGCTTTAGGGCTAGTGTGAGAATGTTAGAACTAAGCGGATAAACGAGCTAGGTTTTCTAATTAATTTGGACCATCGAACTCACTTATATGCTGGATTAATTATGGCACAAGTATGTAAGTGGAATCAATAGCCCTCACTAGACCACATTATAAATATAACATTATATATAGGTTAGGGTGTGAGACAAATTTCAGAGGGAAGAGAATTTCTTTGTATCCCTAATCTAAAACCAAAAAGGCGTCAAATTGTTCTTGGAGCCGCCCACACTCTATGGTCAAGACCTGCAAATAGGTTATTGCTTGGAAGATGCATGGATTAGTTCCATTCCTGTTATTATGTATTTTATTTTTTGCTTTAGTTGAATATGAAGTCATAGATTTCTGGATGGATATCTTAAGATTCTAATAATTGAGCTCGTTTTATTTTTACTCTATCACATAAGACTAAGAAATTTGAAATATATAAAAATTTGAAATGCCCAGTTATATTTTATTTTTCTTGTATTTTTTAGTCAAATCAAAAATGTACTTAAAGAAAATGTTTCTTATATTTTTCTTTCCTTAATATTTTATGGGTTCACAAAAAAGAAGCTTTAATGTTATGGAAATGTTGGATAAAAAATTTGCATGGATAATTTCAATGGCACACCATAATAGGATAAAAAAACTAATTCAATGCCACATCATAGTGTAGGGAGGGCCGTATATAAAGGGTTGAGGGATAAAAAATTTAAAGGGGGCATAAGGTACATGGTGGCTCATGCTAATTAGATCCGTATTCCGTTATGGGTTTTAGCAATTTGTATCTTGAATCTATATATATATATTGTAAGTTTGAATCAATCTATATATATATATTGTCTAACAAAGTCTTAATCATTTATCTTTTTGTAATTTTCTTTTTTATATATTTGCCTTAGGAACTTACTTCAGTTATGTAGGATCAAAAAACTTTAAAAGATGTGAAGGAGAAAAATTAAGAAAGAAAGAGTATACGTATAGAAAAGTAGAAAGAAAAATAAAAATAGATTTAAAATCATTAAATTAATTTATACGCTATTTAAAATTTGCCTATTCAAGTCATATATATAAATATTTATAACTAAAATATATAATTATTTTAATAATTTTAATAATATTTAACTTTCTCATTTATTTGCCAGTAAAATCAAACATGAAAAATTATTTGCTTTGAAAGAAAAAATAGAAAGAAAGAAAAACTTGAATGAAGAAAAAAATTGAGTTAAATTCAATATATCATTTTTTATTTATCTCACTATAAACTTATTTTTATTTTATTTTATTAATATAAAAAATAATTTAAAAAATATGTAAATTTTTTATAATTTATTTATATTTTAATTTATTGGAGATTTTTCATCAGAAAATTAACTATAAAAAAAAATCATTTTATTTACATTGTGTTTAGTTTCCCAATAGTAAAGAACGAAAAAATGTTAAGAAAATTATTTACTCATGTTTATTTAATTGTTCTATAAAACAATTTAAACAAGATCCAAATATATAACAAATATAATTTTAAAATTATGTAATATATATATATATATATATATATATATATATATATTCAATTGTTTCAAAAAGAAAAAAATAGTAACATATTTATACATTTTAAAATAATTTATAAATTAAATAAAAATACCATTGAGTTTTAAAAAAAACAAATAATTTATTGACTTATAACATTATTTTTTTCTATCTATTTTCATTTCCTTTAATTTTTTTTTTCTAGCGAAACTGATATTGAATTTTTTCTTTCCGACATTTAAATCAACGACGTCACCGATAGAAAGAAATGTTTGGGCACGTGGTCAGCCGCCAATAGAAATGTTTTGATGAGATGCCTACGCCAACGGCAGGTAGCTTTACCACTACAAGTTTGATTTTGTCGCTTGTTAAAGTGTCATTATTTATCTTTCAAAAAAAAAAAAAGTGTCATTATTTATTATGAAAAATGATTATCATTGACGCTCGTGAATTCTCTTGGCGCTTTCTAAAGACAAACAATGGCGCTTTTGGAAGCGTCAAAATTGATTAAAAAACTGATTAATGTTTATTTTTTTAAATGACTTGGACATGAATATTTTTTATTATTTTAAATATTTACATACATGCTTTTTACAAGGAAATAATAATCCCATATAGTAGAATTAAGCTCTTTTTCTTCTACCTCTTGTTTAAACGAATCCAGTCCCACATGCTAACTTAGAGCATATGCTGTAGGTAAAGGGATTATATATTCTCAATGGACTAAAAATGTGCGAGCAACTATAGATTGTATTTAGTTTTTGTTTATGCCGTTCTTTTTATTTTTATTTTATTTTTTTGGGTATGTTTCAAATATATATATATATTTTTTTCATTTGAAGTGTATTTTTTTCCACAACCATTAAACTATGCTCCTGTGAGTACCATGGTCTTTAGACCTACTACTCAATGGGTCTAAGGGCCTCTTGACGTATTTGTATGAAAGCAGTGCCGTTTCTATCTCCCGTGCAGGGGGACATCACCAGACGGGAGAAACCTAAAGAAAGTATAATCTTCCCATGGACTAGCTTGAGGCGGTCGTCCCCAGAATTTTAAGTCATCTAGTAGCCCCGTCCCTGCCGAGAATATGGGAAGTTCGGTTATGGATAAGTTTGAGAGCGGGAAAATACGAAAGATGTTATTAAGCCCGGATTTCTTAGTTTCCAAATCCCTTATTTCTCGAAAGATTAATCCCTTGATAAGGAAAAGGTAATCTTTGATAAGGAAATGAAATTTTATCCCTAAGATTAAGGAGATTTTCTTTCCTCCAAATCAAGGGGAGAGATTCGTGAACCACTTTTACATAAATCGGGGAAAGATTCCCCTGAGGAAAGATCATCAATTCAACTCCGTGTACTTTCTTATTCTTTTCTCCATACTTTTGTTGGTAATCATCGGACGTACAGCAATGTTTGGATCGCCCTTTTGAAGGTTCATATTGTCTTTGTCGATGCGGAGGTTCGAAAGATCAAAGTAACAACAATTAGTAGTTTGGGAATCAAACAGAAAATCTCGTCTACAGGTTATAAGGGCTTGGCTCCAGCGATTGTCTAGTAGCCCTTCACCACCTAGACCTTTGTTGATTCCCCATTTCACGTTTGATTCGTCCGAGGCAACTGCAATGTCAACCAATCCGGTAATCTAATCGCTAAAGGACCAATTCCTCCATTGGCGTTAGGACATGGAGAGGAAACATGATGACCAAACAAGGCGGGGATAAAGGAGTTCTGAGAGGCCATGCCGAGGCAGCACAGCAGCGAAAATGACCGGTTACGGGCCCAGTTGAGAAAAGCCATGATCTTGAAAGATGTACGAGATAGCGGTGAAGGCACTTGGCAGGCCACTGCAATAAAGGGATAGCAAGGCTCGTTGTTCTGGCCGATGTCGATACCCGGCGGGCGGTAATTTATTCTCGGCCGAGTTCCCCATCTTTTAGTCTCTCACCGACAAAGAATGCTTAGGAGGGTGCGAAGGCCAAGTTCCGCAAGAGACCTTCACATATCACCACGCCTTCCGGCGATCTTGGGTTAGTGGCACATCCTTGAGGAGCAGGAAGGAGACAAGCAGACGGAACCAACCGGTTTAGGGCCACACAGCAAGCGTCAGTGTGCAGAAGGCACGATGCCACCAGTATTGCCCGCAAGTATGATGCCACAATGCCGTTTGTACATCCTGCCTTTGGTGCAGGGCCAACATTCTATGTCATGCTTGATCTTGAATTCGTAGACTTGATGACATGCTCCTTCGCCCCCAAGAGCTGACACATCACTCTTGGGAGGCGCTCACGGGTTTATGCATCCTGAAGCTTTCACCGCGTTTAGATGGATTTACGCTAACCCTTACGATCACATGCTCCATTATAATAAGGCAATGATCCTAAATGTCGGTAATGATCGTCTGTTGTGTAAGGTATTCTTAGCTAGCTTGCGAGGGCATGTTAGCTTAGTTCCACAAGCTTTAGTATAACTCAATAAACGCATTACATGAACTATTGGTGGCATTCGTATCATTTGTTTTTTTTAATATTATATTTCTATTAAGTATTAAGTTGTTTGTTTTTTGTATGTTTAAAATCAACATCTTAAATATATTAAAAAGATAATTTAAGTGAGTACTTGTTTGTGTAATGATGATATAACTTTGAGTTTTTAAAGAATATAAATATTTGGTTAAAATACCTTAAATAACTCAAAATTTGTTCAACTAATCATTTCCATGTTTTTTCTTAAAAAATGACTCATATTGGACAAAAATGTCCTTTGCCATTTCATGTATTTACATATATCTTTGAAAATAAATGACTATTTTACAAAAACAATGAAGGTATTTTTCAAAGAAATGAGGTAAAAACCAATAGAAAGATAAATTTCAGTAGTTTTCAAGATGTATCAAATCACCTTTATTATTGTGTAAAAAAAAAAATGTAGCCCATAACATATTAACATATTTATAAAAAATTAAAATGATAAAATTATTATGATAAATAATTTATTATCATCATTCTTACAAAATAATTATTTTATTTATTTATTATATATAATTAAAAAAGAATATATAAAATTAATAATTTAAAAAATAATAGATTGATGAAAACAAAATTAAAAATATTTTGTGTTTTAAAAATATTTTAAAATTTTCTATGTGGATTTCAAAAGATTTTAAAATTTTTTGCACATATTCTAAAGTATTGCTTTTTCTGAATAGAAGAAAAGCAGAAGAAACTTTCAAAAATTCACTAGTAAGTTAAAAGCAATTTTAACTTAAAAAATAAGCCAAAAAAAACAAGCAGCGCCACAAATGTTTATTTTAAAATAGTTGACTTGGTAGGCGTTGATGTTTAAAGGGAAGGGCGTCAGGAGAGGATGGATCATAGAGTCCCAATAGGAGCAAATTCTTAGAATTGTAGCAAGTGTTTAATTGCTAAAAATACATAAAAGTTAAATAATTTAAGAATTTTTAACCTTTTAAGTAATTTCTTTATATTATAAATTTTTAATTAATTTTATTCCATATAATATTTTTATTTTCTACCTCAAATCAATTTTATTTATTTAAATTCATCAATATAAATATTAAATAATTTTAAAATACCTAAATTTCTAAATAATTTTATTTATATTTGATTTTAGGTTTCTAAGTAATTTAATTTTTAAAAATTTCTTTATTAGACAATCGAACATTAAAAAATTAGTTCTGTTAAGCATTTTTCTTTTCTTTTCTTTCCTTTGTTACTTTTCCGCCAAACACAATCCTACGGTTTTTACACCCCTCTAACTTATTTTCTGAGTCCACAGCTGTGCAGGACCCGCGTCAACGGTCGGTTTTCTTTCTCCCCATGGCTTCTGGATTGCTTAGCCGTATTCGATTTCCCTGCTATAGCACCACAGTTCAAAGTCATAGACTCCAAGAATTGTGATCAAAATCAGAAGCCATGACCACTGAAACAAATCGAATTGCATTTCTCACGCTTGGTTTCGCTTATCACAAGCGAGGATCAGGACTTTCTTTGTCCGCAGCAATGGCGACCAGGTACTTCCCATCTTCTCTGTTCTTATTCCACCATAAAAGAAAGCTGGAGTGGAAATATGAGTTGAGATCGTGTCGGCTATTCCACCCCAAAATTAGTAGATCTGTACAACGAACTCTCCTCCCACGGTGATGTTGAGATCGTCTTTGTTTCAGGTGATAGAGATGATGAATCCGTCAACGGATGTTTCTTCAAGATGCCATGGCTTGCAATTCCGTTTTCTGATTCAGGCACTCGAGATCAGTTGAATGAACTGCTCAGAGTGATGGGGATTCCAACCCTTGTGATGCTTGATGAATCAGTAGAAGCTTATCCCTTTCACTCCTGAAAAGATCGCAGAATTGAAAGAGAAGGAAGAGAAAGGGCAAAGAAGGAACAATCCTTGTGATCCCTCTTAGTCATACAATCCCGTGACTATGTGATTTCAAATGATGGAAATAAGATGAATTTCTCTGAAACTGCTTTTGATTTTGAGAATTTGATCATGATTTATATTGTTTAATTTCTGAATTTTTTCTTTTTCTAACGCAGGTGCCTGTCTCTGAACTAGAGGGAAAGTTCGTTGGACTGTATTTCTCATTGTCGTTGTACAAAGCATGTCTTGAATTTACTCCAATGCTGGTGGATGTTTATGAGAAATTAAGGGCGAAGGGGGAGAGCTGTGAGATTGTCATGATATCATTTGATGATGATGAAGAAGCATTAAGACAAAATTTTGGGAGCATACTGTAAGAGACTCTTCATCGGATTAAAAAATAAAATCCCCCCAAACAGATTCAGTTGCGTTGTCCTCAGGTTTACACATTTCAGCCGAAGCATCCTTGGAAACCAAGATTATCTCCAACTATAATTATCTCCGGCAATTACTTGGCACAGGAACAAAGATTATCTCCATAAAAAACATATCTCCAACAGCAACTTCTCACAAAGATTATCTTTCGGTAGAAATAAAAAATTATCCCTCCATTAAATTGGACCCGGATGAAAGTAGATTTGTATTCAAATTTTAAATTGCCCTGTGATCTCAACAAAGAGATAAAACCACTTATGTATATATATGTTTGCGGAAACACGTAATGATATACGAAAGCAATTGTTCCTTTTTATGGTATCAGAGATTAAACTCCAACAAGCTTGATCTGATCAAAAGTTCTCTCTTCTTGCTGCTTTTTCCCAAAATGACTTTCAAACTACTCTACTAATGACTCCTCTACAATCCCAACTGTTGCTACAGTTTCACCAGAATCTTATCACCATCAATGTTGCTGCACTACCCGTGAAACCGACCTCCTCTTGAAATTGCTTCTACTCCTGGCGGGCTTAGTTCAATACATAACTAGCGTCTTGATTTATTTGGATTTCTTGATGGCATTACTCCACCTCTACCCCAAACAATCACACATAATAGTCCGTTTGTCTCTAATCCAACTTACATGCATTGAAGTAAGATAGCTCGTGCTTCATGCTATTCTAGCCTCCAGTCAGCATCTGAGTGTCATTCCTTTGATTTCTTCTGCAAAGTCCAGTCATGATGCTTGGGATCGTCTATCTCATCTCTATGCTAAGCACTCCAATCAACATATCATCCATTTGACGGACAAACTCTCCATGTTAACTCGTGGTTCATCATCTGTTATAGATTTTTTGGTGTCCATTAAACACATTGTTGATGAAATAACAACATTCGGTGCTCCTCCAAGTGATGTCGATCTACTTCTTTATAGCACTCGTGGCCTTGATTCTACCTATAAAGAACTCATCGCAACCTTACGAACTAGAGACTCCGTTGTACCTTTCGAAGAACTATTTAACAAAATCATCGATCATGAAACCTTTCTCCTTCATAGTGAAAAGTATAACCCAAATCTGATTTCACCCACAACAAATATTGCTAAAAACTAATGGCCACCTTGTGCCATAGAACCAGTTTTCCCTTTTCTACCTTTGGTATACTCCCTAATTCCTTTTTTGTCAGCAAACAATCCAAACCAAATACTTCTCCCTCCAACCTTATTGTTTTTCAATACTGTGACAAATACAGTCATGATGCTAAAAAATGTTTCAAGTAATTTCCTCACCTTTGCCCACATTGCCCCTCCGCCAATCATGTGACAACCTTTTCTCCTAATAACAACCTATGGATTGTTGACTCTGGTGCTTCTCATCATGTGACATCACAACTCTCCAATTTGTCTCTTCCTCATTAATCTTATGAGGCCCCGACGACATTTTTATTGGTGATGGTTCAGGTTTTTAAATTACACATATTGGTTTAGTCTCTCTCTCATTTTACTTTAAATAATGTTCTATGCGTTCCTTCTATACATCAAAATCTTATTTCCTTATTTTCTTATTAAGGATTTACACATTGGGAAGCCTCTACTCCAAGGAAAGAACATGCATGATCTATATAAATGGCCACATGCTAGCACTTCCAATAATAGCTCCGCCTTGGCTCTTGCTACTACCATATCTACTAAAGCATCTCTAAATATATGGCATAGGCACTTAGGTCATCCATCTTTCAAAATAATGAAGTCTTTTAGTTACCTTTGGTCTAGTTTCCTTTTCTTCATCTAGTTCCCCTGATTTTATTTGTCAATCTTGTCTACGTAATAAAAGCCAACGTCTTCCATTGGGTGAGTCAACTTTAAAGAGTTGTGGACCTCTTAATCTCATTTATACTGATGTTTAGGGGCCCACCTAGATTCAATCTATTCATGGCTTTCATTATTATGTTATTTTTGTTGACCACTTTACAAAATATGTTTGGTTCTATCCCTTACGATTGAAATATGATGTCTTTACCATATTTCGTCAAGTTAAAGCCGTTGTTGAAAAGTTTTTCAATCATCCCATTATTTTGGTTTATTCTGATGGTGGTGGGGAATATACTACCCTTAAAAATTTCTTATGTCAAATGGGCATTCAACATCTTAAACACCCCCCCCCCCCCCCACCACACACACACTCCTCAACACAATGGAACAGTTGAAAGAAGTCATAAACACATCGTTGATACTAGATTAACTCTCCTTCATAAAGCTAATTAGGTTCCTCTCAAATATTGATCATATGCTTTCCAAGCTGGGGTTTATTTAATAAATCGACTTCCCACCCCCATTCTCAATTTTTCTACTCATGAAAAACCATTTAACAAACCGCCAAATTACAGTAAGTTCAAAGTTTTTGGTTGTTTATGTTTTCCTTGGTTAATTAAAGCCATACACATCTAATAAACTTGAACCAAAATCCTCTCCTTGTCTCTTCCTTGGCTACTCCCTCAATAAAAGTGCTTACCTTTGCATGGATATTCAAAATAGAAAAAAACATACTTCTCGTCATGTTTGCTTTCTTGAAAATGAATTTCCTCTTTCTACCCTTTCATCATCTGACTCTTCTATATTTTATCATAATTGGTTTCCTTTTACCATTTCTCTTTTTGACCATGCGCCTTTGCCTATGACGATGCACCAACCACTGGCACAAGATGTCATATTTGCTCCTTTGTACACTCTACCCTCATCATCAGCAGATTCACTACCTGTTTCTTCTACGAAGTCAGGTAACTTGCAAAATCCATCTGTTCCTTTCACTGATTCTCCTTTCTCCTTTTCTCCTTTTCCCCTCCGACTATCACTTCTCCATCCAAACCAGTCTCTCATTCTTTACCTCCTTCTCCACCACCTAATACCATTATCACTTGCTCAAAAAATAACATTTTCAAACCTAGCACAACACAAGCCATCGCTCAATCTCTGCAATTCCATTTAATCCATGTGTGTGACTCAAGCACTAAAGCATGTTGAATGGCCCCAGGCCATGGGCCCAGGTTTGATGAAATTACAACACTTCTTTGAAATGGTACTTGGGAATTGGTTCCTCCCTCCCCAACTCAAAATATTGTTGGTTGCAAATGGGTGTTTCGAATTAAACGTAATCCTGATGGCTCTATCTCCAAATTCAAAGCTCGTCTTGTAGCCAAATGATTTCATGAACAGCCCGTTGTGGACTTTCATGGTACATTTAGTCCAGTTGTTAAGCCCACAACCATTCGCCTTGTCCTTAATATTGCTATATCTCATAGTTAGTCTCTTCACTAACTTGATATTAATAACACGTTTCTTCATGGTACCTTATCTAAAGATGTATTCATACAGCAACCTCCTAGTTATGTTGACCCGTTGTGGACTTTCATGGTACATTTTAGTCAGGTTATTAAACTAATACGGCCGTTCGCGCATCGCACTATTGCTCACATCTCATGGTTAATTATAGCCTTGACTTGATGGCCCAATAACACGTTTCTTCATGGTACCTTATCTAAAGATGTATTCATACATCCAACCTCTTGGTTATGTTGATCAAAAATAATCCAAATTTCATCCTACAAGCCGTAGGGGACTATTTATGGCCTTAAATAGGCACCACGAGCATGTTACAATGAACTCAAGGGGTTCTTATTGTCTTATGGGTTTGTCAATTCATACAGTGACACTTCTCTTTTCATCTATCATACATTTATTATCATAGTTTATTTTCTGGTATATGTTGATGATTTAATTGTCATTGGCAACGACATTGCTTTCATCATTCGATTCATGCGAGGCCTTAAGCGCTAGATTCTCAGCCAAGGACCTTAGTGACCTCCACTATTTTCTTGGCATAGAGGTTCTTCCCACTGCCTTTGGTATGCTCTTGACTCAACACAAATATATTCGTGATTTATTGGCACTATAAGAAAAAAGACCTATCTTAACGGTTACTGACTGTCATCGTATGTGTTATATGTCATCATAACTTCGTAGTCTTATATGTCATCTATTGCGGTGTCAAAGTAGGTGTATGACAACATGACATATATATAAATATTAATGAATGTGTTTTCTATTAATCAATATAACTTCTCTCACCACTCATAATATGTCTGGAGTTTTGTGTTCAAATAAATCATGGTTTCTTTAAAAAAATATGTCAAGGTAAGGATCTTCCACCATAGATTTTAAATTGGAGTGAAGCATATGTCATGATAACCTTTGAAAAATTTAAAAAATAAGCTTTTAATGTTACGATGAAGAAAGTATGATGCAAAATAACTTGTTGGCATATTGAAAATTGTTGCTTAATCTAAACACTTATTACAAAATATACCTTGTTTCATAACTAAGACTTTATCTTGTTAACCACAATGCACCATATAAATATGCATGTAGCTATTAAAAACACATGTACATATATATTGTGTTAATTTGAATTAAGTTGTCTCCTTTCAATATACAAACAAAATAATATATTCAAAAGTAAAGCTAAAGCAACTTTACTTAGAATAAAAGATACCAAAAGATAATGTAAATCAAGTTCTATTTATAATACATACATCAAAAATAAAAACTCCTTAGAACGATAGATAAATTATACAGCAAATATTAATAACCCATGTATGTATATATCTTTAAATGTCTCTATGCAAAAACCACCTTGAGTCTTTCACTAACCTGACACCTTGCCAAAAAAAAATAAATAAACAAATGACACTAATAATTATTAGTTGAAGATGAAATCCATGTAATAAAATCTTAGTAACTACAAACTTTAATCTTTTACCAAAATATAACTATATATACCAAAAAATAGTAGTAACATTGTTATATACATCTTGAATCTCTGTAAAAATACCATCTTGAGTCTTTCATTGTGATACCTATACCAAATAAAATAAGGAAATAAAAAAATGATATTAACTAATTATTGATATAAAGATAGACATGTAATGAAACTAAGAACTACACAAACTTTAAATCTTTCAAAATAAATGAATTTGTAGTAGAGTTATATCGCAGTAAATGGCTGTGTCATCGCAACATAAGTCATTGAGCTGAAGGAAGTTATATTGCGATACAATATTCTATATAGTAATACAAGGCAAGTGAAATCAAACATGCAGATCGCACAGTGCGAATTTTCGCACAGTGCGAATTTTCGCACCAGTGCGGAATTTTCGCCCTTGTTCTTTGGGACTGACTTTATTTCGCCCATAGCACATCATCGAACTCCGTTTTGGAAACCAATTTAGTACCGTTGAAGCTTAAAGGTATGAGAATCCAAATATCTAGAAATAACACTTTTGAAATTATTATGAAGGTGTAATTTTTAAAATGCTCCAACTGGTCACTTTTTCCTCTCTTTTCTTCTCCTAACTTGTTTATTTGAAGCCCAAACGGAGTGAATAAGGTGTCGATGGAAAGCTTGAGAAGTCTCCTATCCAACAACAAGTACATTTCATCAAGGAGGTAGCACTTCCTTCTCTAACTTTCCAATCCGAGCCCCATTGCGGACAATGTGACATTTGGTTGGGGAAGAGTTAATGAAGGAAGTGGCATCTATTTCACGATGCAAACCAAGACAAAGTGTATTGTCGTTCTTTAAGTCTTTCCCTTGCAATACAGTTTCTAGACAATTCATGGAGATGTTGAGTTAGATGGAAAAATTGAAGGCATTGATATTAGGATAATAGTGGGAGGTGAGGATGGGAGACCTTGATAATGCGACACTAAACCCATAGAGAACATATATTTAGTAGACCCAACATAGGTTAGTTCTAATACAGAATATAATTTGCGATATGAAGTAACAATCAACACAAAAATAAAAAGGCGTCCATACCTCCCAAATGCGGCTTCGAACTTGAATGCCTAACACTAAGTGGCGTCGAAGAATTCCCATAATTTGGTGAGGTAGCGATCATGTAGAAATCAGTTCTCTCTACAAGGGGGAAAAAACTGTGATGAGCACTTTCTTAACCATACCATAATGAAAATGAATTCAAGCTTGTGATCTAACATGTCTCTTTCTTAAGAGAAAGACAATGAAGCTTATCAAAATTTGTTTTCATTTATTGAAAAATATGAATATTTCAAATAATTGAATACTCTTTGTTTGGTCTCGAAGTTATATTGGAAACAGAAAACATGGACCCTTTCTTCTTATAGGTTGAAAACATGTAATTAACTATTGATTTTCCAGTGTAATCAACACACAATTCACACAATTGTAATTAACTATTGAAAACATTATAGGTTAACCATCACAAAATTCACACTTTTCCTCAATAAGTCATAAAAATCCCATGAATCTAATTACAGACATATCACGTGAATCCTCTAAAATCTAGATTCAATTATATTACGCTTGATTAAAAGAGACAACATTATCAATAATATAATTACAATGACAAATAAAAAGATGAAATATTACCATTTTTTTCACCTTCAACAAGAGAATATTTTCTTTTTAATGCGTATTGGAACAATTTCAAAGGAAAAAGAGATGAGAATACCCAATTTGTAGATTGGAAGACATGAACCGGCACAATTCTTTTCGGATTCTATCCACACATTTGCTCTAATCTGAATCGAGCAAAACTAATCAAAAACGAAGCATATTATAAGCGGGGAAAGCAAACGGATCATATGTCGATCAAATAGCCTTAATTCTTTATTTACGTCAAGATCGAGGTAGATCGACTTTTTAAATATGAACATAGATAGCAGGAATAAAAATAAAATTGCTATTCAGCGTTCATCCTAAACCACACAAGGTTTCGAAAATGAGTGAACATGCATATGCGTGAGAGATACAAAGATGAAACAAAAGGTATGATTTTAAGGCGATTAAACAAAGCGATGATATATGAGGAGAAAGAAAAGGTTTGCTCAAGAAAGTTGCGAGGAATCTCTGACTCCATGTATGGAAGAAATGGAAAAACCGAGGAAATGAAAGGGAAGGAAGGCGACAAACACATCCCGAGCACACAAACCCTTTGAAGTACCAACCCAGCGACCCTCGAAAATACTAGAATCTACCTCATTGAGCTTCGATGGATCTGCAATCTGATCTACCTCGTCTTCTCAGCACAACTTACTCATGGTTTTAGAGAAAACAATTATGAACACATCATCAGTGAGATCAAATGCGGAGCGACGTGGGAGGCTATCGGTCTTAGCTCGAAAGAGAGGTTTGTTGGGCGCTATGTTTCGAGGGTCAAGGAGAGGGAAGAGATGTGGTGAGGAATTTGGGAATGGGAGGCATATTAGGGTTAAATTCAAGAGAATTTGGTGATGTGAAAAGAGGAGGGAGGAAGTGGCGGTCTTTGAAAAAATGGGAGAGAAGAGATCATTTGCTCTAAAAAAGGGAATAAGATGTAATTAATATAATCTATCATAAAAATAATTTGGACATCAACGTCCGGAAAAAGAATATTTAGAAACAAAATTTAAAAATCAAAACTTCAATAAAAGTCCACTTCTTAAATACCAAAATTGTTTTTTATTTATAAGTATTCATTATTTAATCTTTTTGCAAAAACTAATGTTTCTAAAAATTAGTTGTTTCAATTCAAAATTTGAGATATATGAGTTTGGTCACATAATTTGACTTTGAACCTAATTTTATTTTATTCAATTTTAATTTATATTTTATAAATTATTTATTATTTTTTAAAATTGATTTATATTTATATATGAAATTTTAATTTTATTTATTCATTTGAGTTAGTCACCATTTGTTTTTTTTAAACATAAAGTAAGAAAAAAAATTATTCCTTTGAAAATCCTAAAAATTGTTTTGTTAGATCGTTCCAAATTTGAAACATAGGGTCTTTATTCTATAAAAATATATAAATTTGGAAATTAAACATCTATTATCCTTCTAAGTACCTCTGTTATCATATGATGTCTATTTATTAGATCAGGTCTAAATATATTTGTCACGTTCTTGTTATTATTATTTTTTTTCCACGTGCCTTGACATATATAAATATTAACTATCTTGGGTGACTTATAAATTTTTGTCAAGGTTCCATCGTCCCAAATCATGAAACAACACAACAAGTTTTATGTATGTCATTATTGCTTTGAAGTAAGTTGTATATGTCATAATTGCTAATTTAAATACACAATATTGACATATATTGTCATAAGTCAAGATAATATATGTCAAGAATTGCATTTTTTCTTGTAGTGTGGCCAAGACTGACATGTCTGGTACCAAGGAATGCACCACCGCAATGTCTTCTACACAATCATTATCTCTTCACGATGGTTCTCCATCAATTGATGCCATGCAATTTCGACAAGTCATTGGTGCACTCCAGTATCTCTCACTTACTCGACTTGATATCTCTTATGTTGTCAATAAGTTGGCATAGTTCATGCACTCTCAATCTGAGATTCATCGGTCTATCGCCAAACGTGTTCTTCAATATTTAAAGTCTACAATTCATCATGGGTTATTTTTGAAACGGAATCAACATCTTCATATTACTGCATTTACTGATGCCAATTGTGCTGAAAATCGTGATGATCGCACCTCCACTTCTGCCTACATCATTTATCTAGGTGGCAATGCAATATGTTGGTGCTCGAGAAAAGGCTTAAAATATTTCATTCGTTCATCAACTGAGGTTGAATACTGAGCTCTTGCCTCATGTGCTGCAGAGGTACTTTGGATAAAAAACATACTAAGTGTGCTACATGTCCCTTGCTCTATCTCCCCACAACTCTTCTGTGATAATAAAAAACATACTAAGTGTTTCACTTACGAATGAAGCATATATCCATTGACTATCACTTTGTTCGGGATCATGTTGCTCGTGGATCTTTCTAGGTCTCTCATATCTTGTCTAAGGACCAACTTGTTGATGCCCTTACCAAGGCCCTGCCTTCAGCTTCCTTTCAACTCTTAATCCAAAATTGGTATCTTTGATGGAAGCATCGTCTGGGGCGTGTAGGATACTCTTCATTAGATTCAAAAATCAAATCCTCCTAAACAGATCCAATTGCATTGTCCTCGGGTTTACACATTTCAGTCAAAGCATCCTTGGCGTAGCCTCTCCACAAGTTTCGGATATCAAGATTATCTCCAACTATAAATTATCTCCAGTAACTACTTGGCACAGGAACAAAAATTATCTCCATCAAAAACATTTCTCTAACAGCAACTTCTCACAAAGATTACCTCCAGCAGAAATAAAAAATTATCCCTCCATTAAATTGGATCCGGATGAAAGTAGATTTGTGTTCAAATTGAAAATTCCCCGTGATCTCAACAAAGAGATAAAACCACTTCTGTATATATATGTTAGCTGTAACACGTAATGATATACGAAGCAATTGCTCCTTTTTACATACCTTGGCTTGCGTTGCCCTTCAAGGACAAGGCTGTGAGAAACTAGGTTCTTTACTTTGAGCTCTCAACCATGCCCACTTTGGTTATTATTGGGCCAGATGGAAAGACTCTCCACCCAATGTTGCCGAGGCCATTGAATTCAGCCATACCCTTTTACCCAGAGAAGTTTGCAGAGCTTGAGGAAATTGAGAAGGCAAAGCAAGAAGGTCAGACCCTGGAATCAATTTTGGTGTTGGAGGACATAGGCTTTGTGATTGGGAAAGATGGAGTCAAAGTAGGATAGATAATATCCTCTGTTTTTTTTTTTCAGCTTACAATTAATTCTCTCCCTCATTGTGCTTAACTGCTCTTGTTTTTTCAGATTCCGGTGTCTGATCTAGTGGGCTTTCCTACCAAAACTCATTGAAGCATACACAAGATCAAGGCAAAGGATGAAGCATTCGAAGTGATTTTCATCTCTAGCGACAAGGACAAGACCTCCTTTGAAGAATTCTTTTCAGGTATGCCATGGCTGGCACTTCCCTTGGGGGATAAAAGGAAATCGATGGGGCTGAAGCTTATCCATTCACTGAAGAACGCATAAAGGAAATCGAGGCGCAGGATGAGGAGATGGCAAGGGTGGCTGAGAAGGCGAAGCAGATCTTCCCCAGAGAATAGGCTTGTCCTCATTTTTGTGTGTGATGGGCGTGAGAGGAGGAGGGATACGTGTGGTCATTCTGTTGTGTCGAATGTTATTTCAAACTCCATCCCAAGTGTGCACTAGAGAAGAAGACAAACGAAGCAAAGACGCTGATGAGATGGAGAAGGATGGAATTGTGATGAGGGAGTGTATCGTACACTTTGAGTCTACAACTCTCTCTCTAATAAATGTTCTTGTTGTCTATAATTGTGTGGTTGCCTCGTAATAGCACAATGAGTTTGGTGGTTCTCCCCATTAATATTGGCAGCGTGTGTATCCTGGATGATTAATAGTCAGTTTGGTAATGGCTTTTTTTTCTGTTTCTTTTTAACTATTGAAATACACTTTTTTCTTCTTATGGCGTCGCCCCGCACACCATTTGAATCGGGTCCTAAGGTAATTTAGTAGTGTTTAGCACAACTATTTATACTTCTCAAAACATTTTAAGTGTTTCTGAAATAAAAATTAAACATTTATTAATTTTTTAAAATTTTTAAAAAAAATTAAAACCGTTTTTTAGAAAAATACTTGTCTACAAAGCACTAATAATTGAAAAGAATACACATTTTCAACTTTTTAACTTTCTTGAAGATGCCAAAAAAAAAAAAAAGAAGTTACCCTCACGAATGAACCATAGCCTCCTTTTCTTTTCAGTCTCTTCTTTTTTTTCTCTAGTCATTCGTCGTTCTATAAGCAAGGATGGGTGATTTTCGATCTTGAAATCACCCCTCCACGCCTCTTTTTTTAGTCTATATATCTTAATAAAGTGGTTATTCCATAAATATTTATTATGTTTTTTTCTTGTTTTTATCTTGTCGCCAGTTTGTCTAATTGATTCATCTTGACTTTTATGACAATGTTTTTGCTAGTCTTCCTTGGTACGTGTTGTGTAGCGACAATGGCGAGCAATTTTAATTTATTTAACAGGGTAGTATAAAAATATAAAATATGATCAATACAAAATTGAATAAAAAAACATATTCCAATATTTTCTTTAATCATTATATTTAAAAATATTACATTAACTAAGAATATAATGTTAATACGAAGATTTAACAACAAATTTTGTTATTCAATAAGAAAGTTAAATTTAAATATGAACAATTGTCACTACAACAAATTGACGAATTTACCTAAAAAATTAAGCTAGGTAATATAAATTGGTGGTAATTAAATTTACCTACGAATACGAGCAACTATATTCCGTTGGTTGTTGTGGCGTGAGTAAATAAAATCAATAGAAATCAATCCAGCTAGGTAAATTACCCCTCTGTGGAAATTCGTCGGTAAATTGTGGAAAAGTGGTAGGTAAAGTTGGGAAATGCAAAATGTGTAGCCCAGCAGGGTCGGGTTGACCTACGTCAACTGCGGGAGAATCTATACATCTCGTATCACGAGACGCCTACTTGAGTAAAATTGCCTCTTGGGCTCATAAATCAATACTCAAAATAAATATCTCAACTATATTTTCATAGTTTTCATGCTTGTTCTACAAAAAAATTTATACATGTTTACAAAATATTTACTTAAAACCACATTTCGGCTTTCTTCTCAAAAACTACCTCTACCGAGTGCCGTCTCCCTGGATAGTCCACCTTTTGAGAGTCCCACAGCGGGGTGGCGGCTTGATGAAATCTTTCCCTGAGGTTACTCATGCAAAAATCATGTACAATGGCGTATATAAACAATAATCGCATTCCATACAATTATTCACTATTATATGAAATGTCTATATCATGCCATGAATCACGACCTAAATTGCTCTCCGCTTTGAGTCTCTTTAGACTCCCTCACTTGGGGCCCGCCAAGTGTGACTAAAACAAGTCATCGTATCTTATCTCATGTTGTAGCCCAGGACGACTCCTCAATAGTATTTATCGAGTCTTTTTCACTTTATTTTGTGGGCCCACGGATTTTTAGGTTTGCAGTAAGGCGCGCACGCGCTTTTCCAACATTTTCACGAACTTACATAGTCGGGATTCTTGTCTAACCGTGAATAATATGTGGGACTTTCACCGCAGGGGGGGGATCTACTAACACTCCGTCAAAACATGCGCCAATTTATCGATTTGTCATTTACACACTCGTGAATCTCTACGCTGGGCTTTGTCCCATTTCTCCTAGTTCACAACCCATTCACCAACACGGTGAATCAACAACCCCACCACTGCGCACCCACACCAGGCGACACGTGTGACCGTCCGTATGAAATGCATGATGTCAATGCATTTTCCTCATATTACATGCATGAATGAACACTACTGGCTGTTACATACCATGGAAAAAATATATTTATACATATAATCTACCTCCATGCAAACCATGTTAATACACATCAAATAGCATGCGTCAGTCAGCGATTACTTGCGCATGTTATTAATGGCGTAACACACAACTAGGTCTCAAAATTGAGGACCGCTTCAGCGAGCGCTATAGTCCCTTCACAAACATGAACCAATCTAGTTCCAGAACATTATTATACAACAACAAACCACAACACCTAGAAACTTTGGTTTCTAATTAAAACCCTAACTCCCCACGATCCGAAGCCGGTCCTGAAATCCATAACCCTTAGTCAGGAGTACGGAACTAATTTCCATGGCCTCTCATGGCCTCTCACAAGCAACCCTTACCATTATGACCTTTGGTAAAGTAAACCAAGTAGGAAAATATCTACCTCTTGGAGTTTATTCGAAACTCCCGACTTTTTGAATGTCCACCGTAGATCCCATGCGTGCACCAACTTTAATTGCTGGTATCGAGCGTCGGCCAGCGAAACGGAAAAATCTTCCTTTCCTCCTTTCTCCTTTTCTCCCTTTTCTCTCTAAGACCGTTTCCCTCCTTCCCTTTTTTCCTTCCTTTTTGCCTTTATTCCTTTTTCTCATTTCTCATCTCACCTCTTTTCATTTCTCTTCTCTTTCTCTTCTCATGCCAATTTACTTTTGAATCATTCTTAAACGTATGAGTCGAAGGAAATGATTCACTCCCATTTCCTCTACCACATTTGTGTGGCTATCTTTTATGTTTCTTTTCTTTGTTCTTAATTCCTTGTGTGACATCATGCACTCAGTGGCTCATTGTGAGCCATGGGATTCCTTTCCACACATGGCTGGTATGAGCCATGCATTGATTGGATACGTGAAGCTGCCGTGTGTTTCTTGGATCTTAGTGTGGCATCCAGTATAGTGTGTGCATTAGGCCTTCTGCTGGCGGCACTCAAAAGCGTGAAATCCCGGCCGCCTCGATTGTGAAATTTGACGTGGTAGCTAAATTTCGTGAGACGAGTTCAACGGAGATGTCCGTTTTGTCATCCGAGATTTAGAAAAATTTCGAATTTTTACCGAAATTACAATTTTGCCCTTTTTGAGAAAATTGGAATTTTCTCGGGTCTTACAAAATGGGGATGAAATACCGACAAAATTTTGTAGGTAATCTATCGGTAATTTACCTACGGAAAGTCTGTTGGTATTTTGTTGGTGCGTTTGTAGGTAATCAGAGTCGATCAATTGACAACTAACTTTTATAGGCATTAGTCGGTGATACGTCGATAATTTGCTCTGAATATACTTTGTAGGTATTTTGTTGGTGATTTAGTTAATCATCTGATGGTGGCAACCACTTTTATAAGAATTCCGTTGGTATTTTATCGGTAATTGGCTATGAATTTTGTTGGTGATTTTGTAGGTAATTCGTCGGTAATTGATAACCACTTTTGTAGGTATTCCGTCGATAAATTGTCGGTCATTTAGCTACGGAAGTCCTTTGTCGGTATTTAGTCGGTGATTTTGTAGGTAATCCGTCGGTAATTGATAGTTATTATTCACCACTTCTGTAGGTATGTCGTCGGTAAATTATAGGTAAATATAAAAATATATTTACATTTTACTACTATAATTACAGCTCTTAAAACTGATTAAAGCACATTTAATGATTCTCATAAAAGCAAATTTATATATTATAATCATGCCTAATAATATAATATTGACATATCCCAATAACAAAAAAAAAGAACAATATTCTGAATAGGTCAAATGTATTAAAAAAAGTACCTAAATATTTCAAAAGTATTAAACAAAGTACCTAAATATTTAAAAAGTATTAAAGCTACATCAAAAAGTACTTAAACAGTTCACTACCGTGGAAATAAATTAGCATCATCAGAGGTGTGATCATCATTAGATATCGTGCTCATTACCATCAGATCATCTGAAGGTTGCTTGTATGGTACTAGTGCTTGTCCACGCTAGACATTTCATCCGTACTTAACAATAGTTGTGTCATCTCTATGAGATCTCTAATCATTAAATCTTGATGTTATCCCACGTATTTATGGTAGCTGAATTACCTCCGCATTTTGTTGAGAAACGCGAATCTTGATGTGGAAGAAGAGAGTGAAGCCAAAATCATAATATTGTAGTATGAACCAGCCCATAAACTAGACCTTTGTTGTCATGACATCTAGAAACATATTATTTTCATCTATTGTTTCATTGTTTTTGTGTCAGTTGCTCGCTTAGCCTCAATAGCATCCTCACAAATACATAAACATATTCAATTGTGGCTATCAACTAAATGAAAGATAAGACATAATATATCAGTGATAGAGATAATTTACATTAACATCTTTGGACTTTCATTAATGAAAGATGTTGCTATATATTTTATGCGTGTGTGAACAAGCAACTCTCGGGACGTGGGTGAATTAGACCCTAGTTTTCTAGCCTACACATGTAGAGACAATTCAATTCAATTAGAATAAGGAATAATTGCAAAAGAAAATAAGCATAACTAATTCACAACACCATTGAATATGTTCTAGCCCTGACTATAATAAAAGGAAAAAAACCATCCACAAAACCCCATTGATAGGCTGGGATTATTAATACAATACAATTAAAATAAAAATTGACGGAGAAGATTAAGAATAGGAAAAACACCATTGAATATCGTTCAATCATTATTCAACATCCTTTCTGTTGATAAAAATGAAAATATATAAAACATGCATATGGTATCACAAAGTTACAATAGATGCACATTGTAGGTGAAGAGGCCCATATTGCTGGTTTTGAACCAGTATCATATTGTAAGCATAATTTAGACCTTGTTCAGACTATTTAAATGAATAAATAAAGAACAATATATGTTACCCTATTTGCAAAGAGAGTCTCCTCCTTTATGTTCTTGAACAGAGCCAATTGAAACTCTTCCTGCGTATACAATAGCAAAAGTGATAGAATAATTTACATTAACATATTGGACTTTTCATTAATGAAAGTCTTGCCATAGCCATTTTTGTACGTGTGTGAACAAACAACCGGGCAGTGGGTGGTGGAAGCAGTTTCTAACCTACACATGTAGAGAGACAATTCAATTCAATTAAGAACTAAAGATAATTGCAAAAAGAAAACAAGCATAACTAATTCACATCACCATTGAATATGTTCTAGCCACAACTACAATAAAAAAAGAAAAAAAAAAACCATCCATCAAAACCCATTGATAGGCTGGTTATTAATGCAATACAATTAAATAAAAAATTGACCAGAAGATTAAGAACAGGAAAAACACCATTGAATATCGTTCAATCATTATTCAACATCCTTTTCTGTTATTAAAAAATGCAGAGAAAATATATAATAAAACATGCATATGGTATCACAAAGTTACAATAGATGCACATTGTAGGTGAAAGGCCCATATTCTTGGTTTTGAACCAGTATCATATTATAAGCATAAAATTTGGGCCTTGTTCGGATATTTAAATGAATAAATAAGAACAATATATGTTACCACTATTTAAGAATTCTCCTTCTTTATGTTCTTGAACAAAGCCAATTGAAACTCTTCATGCGTATACAATATCATGTGTATACAATAGCAAAAGTGAATGCTTTGTTTGAGCAAAGATCTACAAAACAACATTTTTTTCATAAATAATATAGAAACAACCTGGATTAGAGCGTAAGCTAATAGAAATACACCTACAAATAAAAATGCAGATTTTGTCAGTGTTGGAAGTGAAGATTTGAAGTTTTCTATAATTCAACAGGGTGAAAAATTAAGAAACAGCAGTGTTGTAATTAGAAAAAAAAAATTATAAAGGCTGCATTATCACAATTGTACTACACAAACCAATGAGAAATCTGCCTCCTCTGTCCCTATTTGTGTCATGTATATATGTCTGAGAAAGAAAAAGAAATATAAAGTGCAAGCCTTTAAAATTACAAATGATGTCATGTCAAAAGTCAAAACTGCTTTCAATGGATCCTTGTATTAATTAAGCTACATACAAGCACAAGCCTTTGGAATCACAGATGAAACCAAGTTGAAAATAGTAATCCCATTCCACCAGACTCCTGTATTTATTGATATATTTAAAGAAAAAAATTTAGACCCTACTAAAGATCAATCAAAATACAATTTCATGGTAGAGAAAGAAAAGAAAATAAACAACACATAAAGGAAAGAATTTGTGTTAAAGAAAAAATGAATTGTAGAATAAAAGAAAGTTCAGTTTCAAGTAACATTGAATTTACCTTGTTTATTAACCCATCATCAATTCTGGAAACTGCGATGCTCTTGAATAAATTTCAAATATAGTACTTCAACCTCTCACTAGCGAAAGATAAGAAAATGCAAACAAAAGTTGGCTCACTATCCATTTATATCAAAATAAACAAAAAGATATAATGCTGTTAGAATGCCCCATAGAAAAAAGAAATAGCATGACTTTTGGTTCATTCCATAATGTAAGAAAGGAAATCCGTTCAAGTCTAATTACAAGCCTAAACAATAGAATGCAGGAATTATCTCATGAATGTTTGTTCAAATGCATATACAAGCATACATGTTCTCATCAAGTGAAACTATAAATACACAATAATTGAGACACATCACCCCTATCATCAAAATTTAATAGCCACAAATAAAGAATGAAGAACATTCCCATACCACCACAAAAATGATCGTTAGAACAATTAATTTGTCGTTTCAACCTCTTGACTGGAGTGTTTCCTACATAAGTGCTTTCAAAAGCAATTAAAGTGCAGTTCTAGAAAGATGTCGAGACCAAGCATTGTAAACTCATCATGGCACTTATCTAATTCTTCCCCGGTTGCCATTGTTGGATTCGAAGCCCAAAGTTACTTTATCTTTGTAAAGAAGTCATGGGCTAAAAATTATGGCACAAACATCATAACAAACCTCCAAACCAAGGGTAAAAAGATAATAACTGATTGGAAGGATAAAAGCTAAAAATAGGTACTTAAAACAATTAAGTTTATGGTTTTTTCTTTTTTTGATGGATAAGTTTATGGTTTCAATTCAGTGTTTCATGCAGAAGCATTTTTCAGCGATCAAAGTGTATAGTTATCAGAAAGATCATAATGAGATAGGTTTAAATTCATGGCCATATCTAGCCCACAAGCAACCACAATTGCCATTCTTGGGTTCCACACATGGCCATATCTATCAAAGGTTCTCTCATATAAGTTAAGGAATAATTCAATAAATTTTATATATGTCATTATTCGTATAAACAAGTCATATATGTTATAATTGTTACAATGATAACATATATTACCGCTAAGTCAACATAATATATGTTAACAAAGCCTTTTTTTCTTGTATTGAATCCACGCCCTGAAACCTTCATGCGAGCCAGACAAACAAAGAGATCCAAGAATGAGAGAGAGAAGAACTTATCGTGTTTGGTAGGCGAAGAGGAGCGAGGAAAGAAAAGACTTTAAGGAGGGAAAAGATTGAAGCGTTGAAGGAGGCAGTCCACTTAGAGACGGTTGGAGTCGACTCTGAGCTATCCCTCGTATCCTACTCATTCTGAGATTTTCCCTGTTATTAGTGAAGAATGAGACTCATGCCACATACCACTAAGCGTAGAAAATAGAGCATACCTTGATGGCAGTCTTGGCTCCCCAGATTATAAATGTCTCATTGCACCCATGGTGCACTGATTTCCCACACTCTACCACCAAGAAGAATTTTACTTAACGCAAAACAAAATTAATATATATATATATATATATATATATATATATATCTTTATATATATAAATAGACTTTGATTATGGAGGAGTAGGAAGAATGGCCTGTAGAGGAGAGAGAGGGGGGGGGTGATGGAAACTTTAGTATATTTATTAGTATATTTTAGTAGGTGCCAAAAATAAATAAATCATGATTTGAGGAGGTAGCATCTGAATTAAGGTTTCATGAGAGATAAAGCAAAATTAAGCGATGGAAGAAGGGACTTCTCTTAGTAGAGCTGGTAAACAGGTAAGCTTAACCTATTTCGGGCCAACCCATTCGAGTCACGGGCTAAAATAGGCCGAGCAAATCTGACCCATTTTTATTCGGATGAGCTTTTAGCCAACCCATGCGGGTTTACAGACTAAAATGGGCCAAAATAGGTCAAAATCTTATAAAAATGTTAAAAAAATAATTTCACAAATTTTATAATTCTTCAAATAAAAATAAATAATATATAAATATATAATAATAATTAATATATAAAATGATGGACAAAAATATTGATAAGTTAAAAATCATCTAAAATTTATGAAGATATTTAAAAAATCTTCAAAAGGAATTAAATAAACAATGTACATGTTAAATTGTTTTTCAAGTGTAATTAGAGTAAGTATGATTAAGGATAATCTTCAAATATTTTATAGGTAAATCCCGTGATGTGATAGGTAATTTGTAGGTAAAATTTACCTACGGAATATATTGTCGATGGCGTAATTTTTATAGTGTAATTTACCTCTGAAGACTATCAATCGTACACATTCGTCATTAATCTGTAGGTAATTTATAGAGTAAAATTTACCCTCGAAACACTTCGATCGGTAAGCTGTGAATTTTTATTGTGTAATTTACCTCACGGAAGACTATTAGAGTAAGCTAACTGGATTGGTAATTTGTGGAAGTAATTTATAGGTAAATTTACCTACGGAACACATCCGTTGGTAAACTGTGAATTTTTTATAGTGTAATTTACCTACGGAAGACTATCCGTCGGTAACTTCCGTCGGTAATCCGTAGGTACTTTATAGGTAAAATTTACCTACGGAACACTTCCATCGGTAATGTTCCATAGGTATTCTGTTGGTAAATGGTACCTAAAAGTTGGTGCGAAAAAATTACCTACGGAACACTTCCGTCGGTAATTTTCCGTAGGTATTCTGTTGGTAAATGGTACCTAAAAGTTGGTGCCTACATACCGCATGAAAATTGCCTACAGAACACTTTTGTTGGTAATTTTTTATAAGTATTCCGTCGGTAAATGGTAGCAAAAATGTGGAAAAAAATATCACTTTGTTCGTCGACCTATTCTATACGTAATTACCAAACGGAATTGTCAAACCAGTAAATTTTGTCGATGGCTTGTGAATTTCTTGTAATTATGTTATCAATAATAAATTTTAAAAATTGAATAAAATATAGATTTATCATTTATTCATATAACATTTTAATAATATTTAAATAGATAAATCCAAATAGTTGGTTAAGTTATTCTTTCGGTTGGGTTTCCCTTAGCTTTTAGATTAGGTTTTCTTACTCTTAGGGTACCAAAGCATCACGCCCCGATCCTGCCAGGCAGTTAGGCGGATCGAACAGTCAGGCGTGATGCTATCTATACTATATCTATATACTTTACTGGGACTCTTATTGGCTGTTCTTTCAATTTGTACATGCACGTAGGTATAAATAATTTACGTAAAAACAAAAATCATTTTATACATACAAGAACTACCCTTAGGTGGTGTCCATCTGATCTATACACATATCTGAAGTCCCACTTCTTGTACTATGCAATTTACTATTACAAAACTTAGGAGATTGCGGAGGCGTGACGATGACACCCTATCTGCAGTGGGGCACAGCTGCGTGTGGATATCACATCCTCTATCCTTGTCTTAACCACGTACCTACGGATTGAACGTCTTCAAGCTTTGCGCTTAATTAGGAACATAAGCATGGACAACCACCAATGGTGACCATCACAAGCTTATACACATGCATATCATCTATCTATAAATATTTCTATTGCATGGCAATCTTTTTCTATTACATGTTCTATGTCTTTGGCATCTCCTTTATTTATACTTTTTCTGTATTCCTATTTGAGTACTTTACATATTCTTATACTTGTCCTGTGTTCATCTTTCACGCTTGTTATATGTCTTTTCAATGTTCCTATTCTTTGTCCAAGTTACATAGCATGTCTCTAGTCTATGTCTTTTTCATCTTCCGGTTCTATGATTTATTGCATTCTTTGTACTATTACGTATATCATATCATTCTTTATCTATCACAAATACTTGGCTTATTTCTTGTCACTTGCTTTTATCGTATACTTGATCTATTTCATCTTATTTGTATCATGTTCTTTTACAGGATTTCCTATGCTTTCATGTCTCGTATACTTTCATATAACCTATCTTATATACTATCACAATACGTTTATCTACATTCTTATACTTTTTATATACTGTTCTTTCATATGTCTTTTACCTGTCACTAGTCTTTTTCATGTTGTAAGTCATGTCTCTATTCTATGTCTTTGACATATTTATATCTATACTTTTTATACATACATATTCATAATTGTACTATCGCGTACATTCATATTCTATCTATTATCTACTTTGTGCTTTCATATACTTTCATTACTTTTCTTGTGTTCATATCAGGTTATAATGTACTTCTTGTTCTTGTAACTGTCTGTATTTTCATCGCATAGTAGTGCTATGCTTCTCATATTAGGTCATATCTTCTATACATATCATTTCCTTTTTGGTTTCATGTGGAATTCCTTAGAGCGGATCACGGAAACTATGTGTACCCGAAGAGTACTATCATTTATCTGAGCGGTGATCATCTGATAATACCCGAAGGTATCGTCCTTTATCTGAGCCGATGACCTATGTCATATCTTCATCGGTACCCGAATGTACACTATCCTTTGTCTGACGATTGATCTGTCTATTGTGGTGACCCTTACTTGGGGCCACGATCAAGCAGGATCTATATCATCGACCAAGCGGGGCCTCGATATCTGTCTATGAATATCTTTGAAACAAATTGTATCTTCCCTAGGCATGCCTATCTATCCCTCTGAGGTCCTAAGCGGACAATCGGCTTTATTACATTTTACGTACATATCTCATAGCATGAATAACTATTGTTATCATAATTGCTTATGCATATATATACTATCATTTCTTTACTACGTATTAATTCTCATATCTGCGATTTCATATTACGGTTCTCATATATCTATATAGCCGCATATAGTCATATCTTTTTCTATTATTGATTTACCAATATCATATATCATTGGAATGCATCTATGCACTCTTGTATTCATATATTCATATATATAGCTTTCTATATTCATATCTTTTTATATCATTTATACCTTTCTATCATGTTTTAGCTATTCTTGTACTTGCTATATTCCTATTATGTAGGCTTTTACTCATTCACATTTTCATATATGTACCTATCATTTTATGTACATGTGCTCCATTCCTATCTTTGTCATCTTTTGCTTTATCTCTATCGTTCTTATCATTTATGTCTTTTTATCATATGTTCCTAGCGTGTTCCATCTTATTCCTTTTTGTATGTCTATCATATACTCATATCAATTACGTATTCCTATCATTGTTCTTAGCATGTTCTATCTATTCATTTAAATATATCTATCATATAATCCTATGTTCATATTAATGAACACATCTATGAAATACACCTCATTCATATATTCTTATTCCTTTATGAATCTAGTTTACTTAGGAATTGGAATCGATCCAATCGGATCATCCAAACTAAAGTTATGGCATTTTCATGCCAACTAGTCATTTTACCGATTTTTCTGATGACAGTTTGTACTCATTTTTTCGGGGTGTAACTTTATATTTTGACCCTATGTCCTTATAATCATTTGACTAAGTGCTGGGTTCTATTCCAACTGGAATCACCCAATTCGAACAGGAACTCAGGGTCACGTCAAAGGCTCTTGGACTACTCTATGCTCAAAGAGCTGGAACCGGGAATGTGGCTTGCACCTTGGCCCACTTTAGTGAATTTTTGGGCTATCAGAGTCGAATTTGGAGATACTGTAAATATGTTTTGTTCTCCTTGAAGTCTATTTTAATTAGCCCACTTTAATCACCCAAATCGGATACGAAATGAGTAAAGTTATGGCCAAAATACTAAAACTGGTCAAACAGGGAAAACCTGAATGAGTTCTCTGTTAGAGAACTGCTTTTACCGGTAGAACTTGGCCAAAAATGACCAGAATCGAAGTTCTACCGGTAGAACTTAACTTCTACCGGTAGAAGACATCCGAGAATGCCCAGAATGGGTGTTTTCTCACCTTTTTTCATGCACTTTTCCATCCCAAACCAAATCTATACTTCATAATCATTTCCAATACATCTTGTGACCTCAATTATACTCAAATCATCTTTCAATTCTTATCTTCTTTTCAAAAACCTATAAATCTATCCACAATATCAATTCCATCATAGGTTGCCAGTCCATCCTCAAACCAACCATGATGATTAGTTAGGGTTTATTCTAAGCCCTAACTCAATTCTAACTCAAATTAACCATGAATCCAACCCCCCCGAGGGAGGATTCCTACTTACCTTGTTCCATATGGGGTTTTACCAACCCTAAATTCAAGAGATCCAAGGTTAGAATGAATTATAACAAAACCCTAGCTTTTGGAGACAAGCTATTAACTATACAATTGCATGGAAAACAATTCAAAGCTTCAAAAGCCCATGTAGTTCCATACCTTAGCTTGATCTTAGCTTGAATCCTCTCCTTCATAACCACTCTCTTCTATTCTTCTTTCTTCTCTTGCTTCTCTCACGGGTTCTCCCAATTTGAGACAAATTTGGTCTTTAAAATCCCATGCTTCCTAAGGCCATGTTTGGCCCTCCAAAATAACTTAATTTTAGGTCGAGTTTGCTTATTTGCTTTTAAGCCCATAACTCATTCTATTTGCAAAGCAATTTATGTCATATTATACTTTGGCCTCTAATTTTGTCCCGCTATGACTTTTATACCCCTCTTAGACCAATTTCAAAATTGTCATAAGTTTTGTAACTTTTCAGGGTCTCTCTCATTCCTAGGTTTCACATTTGTATGACTGATCAAATTAGGCTTACAAAATACCCTAAACATGTCGAAAACGACTAGGGTCTATTTTGGGGTGTTACAAAAACACTTTAAAGATATGAAAAATGATTAATGGGTGGCAAATGACAAGGGTAATAAATTGAAGTTTTTTTTTTAGTTACAATTGTTACATATATATATATATATATATATATATATATATATATATATATATATATATATATATATATAAATAGAGGATTTTAATATTAGATTAATGATAGGATGGTAACTTGGTGATCGAGCTTTTCGATTATAATAGCTTGTAGCAAACAAGATATCTCAATTGTAGAAGAAATTTTTTTTTGGGAAAAGTTTTATTAGACCATTAAGCTCTCATTTGTAGTAGGAATGCTAAGGAAGAAAATAGAAAAGAAAAGAAAGGAAAGAAAAATTTGAAGAAAATAAAAAATGAATTTAAACCTAATAAATTAATTATATATATTTTTATTCAAAATTGTTCTATTTGTTTCTCTATAACATAAGGACTAAAAAAAATTTTAAAATATATAAAATTTTGGGGATCTTATTTATATTTGATTTTCTTTATGTTTTTCAAGTGAAGAAATAAAACATAAGAAGAAATAATTTTTCTTAATATTTTTCTTTCCTTAATACTTTTCAGCTTCTAAAAATAAGCTTTAATGTAATGGAAATATTGGATAAAAAAAATTTCATGGATAATTTCAAGATAAAAAAAACTAATTTAATGGAAACACCATAGACATGGGAGAAGCTATATATGAAAATTGATGGGGCATATGTCCCCACCAGCTATAGTGTCCCCATAGCTTTGGACCATCATCTCCCTATGTCTTATCTTTTAGAAAATGTTGAGCATTCAATCATATGAATTAAACATGAATGACTACCAAATTAAAAGAATTATGATTGTCTTTGTAAAAGTCTCTCTTATTTGACCAAAATGAATTATGATTTTCTTAATCAATGAATCATTAATTTGATATTTTATTTTTCTTTAATTAATTAATAATGATGAGAATGATTGGAATGAAGTTAGTAATTGTTATTGTGGTACAATATGTTTGATTCTGAAAAAATAATAATAAAAGAAAAAAGTGTCAAGGAAAATTATTTTCTTGCTAATTTGAAGATTTGTTCTCATAAATTTTTTTTATAGAAAATCATAAATAATTAAAATTAGTTAGAGATACATACTTGAAAATAATTTAGTTTTCATATTGATGAGTTAAATAGATTCATTAAACTTGAAAGTATGAATAAAAATATTTTATCCTTTATATTTATTCACTTTTTCTTTCCTTCTACACTTTGGGCTCTTTTTCCTTTCTCTTACATTTTCATTCAAACTTTCCAAGAATCAAACATAACCTTAAATGATTTTACTTTAATGCCTCTAAAATTCATTCATGGGAAGTGATTAATCAAAATTTAGAAAGAAAGATTAATTCATCCATTAAGACTATGAGGTTTAAACATTGGATAAATGGATATTGATTGCAGTGGACAGTGAATCAATATGATGACAATAACAGTGGGCAGGACATTATAGTTTAATAATTCATTTGTGGCTGTGTAGTAACTAAAAACTCTTAGTATATAGTTTACGTCATTTCTATTGATTTATGTTGAGACCGTTTAACTCGCTTGCTAACATCGAATCCTTCTCAAGTATAATCTTGCTCCAAATAGGTCATATAACCTCTAAATTCAATGCAAATTTAACAAAATGAAACAATGTTACATAATGTAGGTTGTGACTAAAGTCAAAACAAAATAAGCAAACATAAAAAAGCATGAAAATATATTGTTAAATAAAAACGAGAATACATCAGAAAATAAAAAGATGGAACAATGGGCAGGGAGGAGAAATCCATTCTAAAGAAATTGAGTATGAGGTATTAAGTATTGAAAGGACTAAGGAAAAATCACAAAATCCTATAATACCCACAATACCACAAAAACCTTTCAATGCTACAAATCCTAAAAGTACATCATAAATTTATAGGCATCCCAAAAATAAACAGGTCCAAACTTTAATAAGATCAATAATGGGTAATGGACATAATCAAATTCCTAAAATCATTGATGTTACACTTTGACTTTAAATGTCTAATTGTTATCTCTAGCAAAACCAAAACAAATTAAATAACAAGCAGAGTATGTGTCTAAGTTAGGGAATGACATCAACAGCAGCAGATCTAGCTACAAAGTTGCTTGGCCCGATTGAGATGCAGTGATAATCTTCACAATATTGACTTTTAATGAAAAATATTTTTCATTTGACCTGAAGCGTGTTGCTCTTAAATCTTCAAAGATGATGATGGACAACATGAAAATAAGTAGAACCGAAGGAAATTGCATTTTGACTTATTACTTCTTTTCTTTGTTGGTCTAAGATGATTTATGAAAAATTGAAAGACCAAGAGGACAATTTATAGATCAGGGTTCCTTAATCAATAACCTTAAAAGATAAAGTAATACCATTCTCACTGAAACTGCTAATTTATGAGCATTTCTTGTAATATCTGACTCATCTCTCAACTTCAAATTGAATTCATTATTTCTTTATCACCCATTAAGGTAAAAGATTTGTTATAAGGATGATATGTATTAATTAATTAACAATTAACCAATCGTGAGATATGATAATAGTTAATTTTATTTTATTTATATTTCCCTTTTTTAATTACATATTCTTCTGCAGTCCAACTCAACTCTTATAACATTTAAATAAATTCCATTAAATTTTTTAATGGTTAGTGAAATAAAAACATGGAAATGCTTAAGACAATAGTTTTTTATGGCTTTTAATAACCTAAGTTTCTTTATTTTCCTATCTTTAATTCTCACATTTTTCGATTTTATTTTGACCACTCCATAAGTTGCTAGGTAACAAATAGGTGGTCTCTGAATCGTGGGAGGGTTAATTTTTTTTTTTAATGGATGCTGATGATGCCTTTTCAAGCGGGCCCCGGGGTACGGAGCGTATAGGGGTCGTTGGGCCGGACTGGATTCTTTGTGGTGGGATGCGAGCCTCTTGAATTATGCAGGCTGGGGAGGACCGGTACCGCTGTTGATCTGACTACAGATGCCTCCTCTCTGGCGCAAAGGAAGAAAGAGTCGGCGAGGAGGGCCGCCCGGTGGCCGGCTCCGATGCCTAAGTCATTTCTTTCCTAAGAGAGAAAAGGGGCGCCCAGAGGCGAATGTGTTGCATATGGTATACGTCTAAGAGTGTTACCTTTCCTGCTGGGGTGACATGTATTTTATAGTAGATGTCCCGACCAATTGTCTTGTAACTAAGTTTGTTCCCATTGGATGGGATTTTCATATCGATGTCGGATTTGGTAATGGATTTAGAAAGAGCTGTTTATTTGGAGATGAATCTCCTTCCTTATTGAGGGAGATCCAAGTGTGATGATCTGTTATTATTTCCTTTCCTTGATAAAGATTTAGTTGGATTAGCGAGGATGATATCTTGTTAGGGGTTATTCTATTTTCTGTATTGGTGAAATATAATCTGATTTGCAGGATATGGACCTTCTAATTCATCCGAGATCGTCCTTTGGACCTAGCGGGTCGGGCCTTCTCTTTGGGCTTGGTGAGTGGGCCTGCGAGCCCATTTTAAACCACATCGGTACGCCCCGACCCTTGGAGTGCGATTGTGCGTGGGCGGGTATCGTTTCTTATCGGTTATGAGTTTCACGCGTGCAATTTGAGTTGGGTTAGTTAAGGCTTAGTAGCGTCACCTGTCTTGTGATAATGATGACTCTTGGGTTTAGCTCGTTTCCCCTACCTCTTCTTGTTCTTCGATTTCTTTCGCGAGACCTCCTTTGTCACATTGCTTCCTCTGGTCCTCGACCTCTTCCGCGATCTCGTACTTTAGTTGCTCAGAGTTCTCTGTTTGACCCTTTGTGTAGGGTCTTTTTCTGGCCTTTTTTATGAGGTAACCCCAGCTCGTCTTATTCACGGGACCACTTGCGTCTACCTCTTTAGTTTCTCTTCGATTAGTGACGGCGCTAGGGTTAAATTGATTAGTTCGTTTCTTTGTTGCTTTTATTATAGATTAAATTCGCTCTTAACAACTACGTATTGGTGATGATTCTTCAGTTGTTGCCGGTTCTGAATGGGTTAGGGATGCTTCCGGCCGGCTCGTACGTGGTTGAACTTGAAAGCGTTCTGAGAGACCTCCTCTTCCCTTGGATAAGGATAAAGGGAAAATAAACCTAATTAAATATCCTGGGAGGTCAGATTACCTTAAATCTGCCGTACAACATGCTGTGACTGTGGGACCTAGCAAGGTCGGTCCTTCGTATGGGATTACCTTTGTTGAGCGTTCATGGCCTCCCCACGGCGTCCAGAGTATGGACCGCGCGTCTTGACTTTTATGCTGGCTTAGTGCACAGGATGGTATGTTTCTTTGAGGTCGCCTTTGATAATGGTCTTCGTTTTCCACTGCACCCCTTCATGAAAGGGGTTCTACAACATTTCAATGTCTGTCCTTCCCAACTCGCTCCCAACGGTTGGGGTATTTTGGTGGGCCTATTGGCCTTTTTTAGGGACAGAGGGCTCGGCGTCCCTAGTGTGGCTTTGCTCCTTTATCTTTTTAGCCCAAAGGAGACTACCGAGGGCTTCCTTTATTTCTCCAGGCGCCCTGGAGCTCCTCTAGTGATCTTCTTCTCCATAGAGTCGTGGAAGGACCGCTATTTCTTGTGAGTGGTACGCAGGCGGGAATATGATCCTTGACAAGGGCAACCTCTGGCGTTCAGATGGCAGGCTACCCACGATATCTTATTAGTGTTTTCTCTTGTTTTGAACAACGTATGAAGGTGTTGAATATTCTGATTTGCATTATTCTCATGCTTCCCGAGTGCTTCGACTTGACCTTAATCTTGAAGATAATGTCGTAGCTCTGGCGTTGGCGGAATGTCCCGCTCGTCCTTACCTTGGCTGATAAATCGGACATTCTGGTCATTTAATTTGAGATCTACGCGTTCCGCCTTGAAGGCCTTGCCTCCTTCCACCATCGGAGTCTCTCCCATTAGGCTTCTGGCTTCCTCCTACTGGGGAGAAATTTTGGTCAGTTAGGGAACACTGTCTGGAAGCTTGGATGCGACGGAAAAAATCAAGCTCCACTAGAAGATCGGCGGTTTCGATCCAAGGTTTAGAAATTGGGCGTCTAAGGCTTCTCTATTAAGAGAGTCGAATGAGGCGTGATCGCTGCGGCCAGGGGCTCTGTGGTCTAAGCTCTCAGCACTTTCTAGAAAGCTGCTGTAAAGGCAAAAAATCTCTTGGATGGGCAGTCGAAGCGACCCTTAGGCGGTTATGCTGTGCAAATGCGAAATCCGCCTTCGGAGGTGCTAGGCCACCTCCTCGAGAAGGGTGGAAGGGGATTGAAGAGAAAAATCCGGCATCAAAAAAGTTGGCGAAGATGAGGACTCTTTGCTCTTCAATCTTTGGCGAACTTCCTTGATGGGTGCAATCTTATCCGTCCTTAAGGATTCGACCTTGGGAGGTGTGTTTGCCGATGATGAGGCTCACGGCTCTACATCCTTCGAGTTGCCTCGGTAAGTCAAGTATCTGATAGTGTGCATTTCGGAGTTGATCCCGTGTTGGATGTTGATTTCATGTTTGATATGCAGGTAGCCACTCATTTGAAGGTCGACGATAAGGCAATAAGCGAAAAGCATGTAAAGGACAGCTGCGGATTTATAAGGTGAAGGCGGCCTCTCTTTAACCACGAGCGGGTGAAGCACACTGCGACCGATGCGTATGGCGAAGGTAGAAGAGACTTACATCTGATCTAAAGCATACCGTGTGGGCTCGTGCCCGGGCGGAAAGTAGAGAGGATGAAGTTCGAAGTAGCTTAGCGGCGGTTGAAGGTGAGCTTCGGAAGGTCGGGGGTGAGCTAGGGTTCTGTTGAATGATTTGATCGAGGACTCGGGATGGGCTCTACGATCCTCCAGTCACGAGCTTGGACCAGTTAGGGATGAGCTTGTGTCACATCCGGGCGGCTGCGGGAGTCTGAGGAGGCTGCGTGCGGTAATGGCGATCCCATTAATGATAAAGTGTGTGACTAGCCGTGGCTCGTGGCGAGGTGTAAGGGCCACCACGGCCCTCAGACGGGGTGGTCGCCTCATGTTTATAGGGGCATGTCGTGCCTTTTCTTTAGCCTCAGTGAGGCTCGGGCAAGGCCAAAGGGACGTATTGAAATGGGAGGCCTTCTCGGCTCTGCAGTGATTGCTTGGGTTAGTGGTGAAGTGTCCCAGACCTGTCACTGATGAAACTCACGAAATGGGACATCTCTCTTTGATCGAGACCCTGTTAAAGGCATGGCAGCACATTGTAAGGGCCCTACCTGGCCCACTCCAGACGAGGGGTGGTCCCTTGAGCTATCCCCTGGCTCACGGGGTTTCTTTGCCTCAGTGAGCTGAACTGGACAGAGCAGATTTTGTCGAGGTGGTTCTTTCTGGCCAAGGCTAGTAGCCCGGAGGTTGGTAGTAGAATTACCTCGAATGTTTACCCTCTCATGGTCCCAGTACGAGCAAACTACAATGGCCAGAGAGGATAACTAGTGGTGAACACCGACCTCGATCGAATTGAACAGAAAGTGGACTGGTAGGCTTGCTGTTATTGAGGCCTTTGGCCTCGACGAGGGAGTGGTCTGCATCCTGGGCTATCCCCACTGGCTCACGGGGTTTCTTTAGCCTCAGGTGGGAGCAGAGGCACTGGGGCCAAGCGAGGCACAGATGCGGGTGGGGTGATTCCCGCACCAGGCGAGCTCTTGGCTCGGTTGGTAGTGGGAGCTACTCGAGAAATGGTGTCTAGCTCATGGTCCCCGAGGCCTGGCAGCCTGTGATAACTGTGTGCTCTTCATCGAATGAAATGAGGAACCTCCTGCGACCTCGGGCGAGCGCTAGACACGACTCGTCGTGAGGGCCTCCGGTGTAAATTGGCGGGCGTGGATAAGGAGTGTCGCGGATTGCGCGGGGATCTTCACCCGGCCAAAATATCCTTGGTTGCTCGGAGGATGATGTTATTAGCGGATTGAGGAACGACCCGGGTGCTCAGTGGGCCTCTTGGGTGGCTCGCTTTTCGGTGACCGTTAGCTACGGTTGGACTTGACTTCGACCTCCCAAGAGTGACGAGGAGCGGAGGAGTCTTTCTCTGCAGGTATTCTCGAAGCAGGATCTCCTGCTAAAAGCCCATTCCCCACCGTCGTCGTTTGTTCCTCCTGCTTACTTTAGGTTTACGTACTCATTTACTTGCTTTGATCTGACACATATTTTCTTTATGTATACACCTTCCTTTTGTCGGGCACAGGGCGAGACATATCAAGCTCTCCCTTTTAATAAATATTCATTTTTTATCGTGCCAACGTTCTCAGCTGTAGTATTTTTAGGCTTTTCTTTATGAATTGTGGCTGCAGTTGAGGGTCACGGTGAAACAATTCGCTCGTCAAGCGTAATCGCGGAGGCTTAGTGGGCTAATTTATGCAATTGGACCGATTCCTAGGCTATAAGGCACATGTAGCGCGGAAATTTCTTGGTCTTCGTTGACTATCTTGCATGTCTTTGACCCGGTTTTGGGCTACCAGGAAGAGCTCGTCAACAGCGGTGATCTCATCGGTGCGGTTGCATGAGTTGAGCAGTTGTAGGTTGCATGACCTACTTGCAGTGCGCTCGTCGACTTGGCGGTGATCCATCGGCGGTTGCATGGGTTGAGCAGTTCCTTAGGTTGCATGACCCCATTTTGGTAGAGCTCGTCAATTTGGGTTGGGTGGGCTCGGTTAGGCTGGAGTCGCGGAGGAGGCGGGCGACTTCTTAGGTCGCGGCTGCGTCGAATCGTTGAGCTCGTCGGTGTAGATTGTTGGGCGGGCTCGTCTGTCGCGACAGTTGGGGCGAGCTCGTCCATGGCTCTTGGGAAGAGCTCGTCGGTCATGATTTGTTGGGGCGGGAGCTCGATCCATGTGGTGCTAGGAAGAGCTCGTCAATGCGAAACGATTGGGCGAGCTCGTCCATGGCCCCCTTGGAAGGCTACGTCAATGCGAGCAGGTTAGGTAAGCTAGTCCATGTGGCCCCTTGGAAGAGGCTCGTCGAAGTGAGCTCTTGCGGGCTCGCAGCGTTTTGGCCTTGGTGGGCGTTAGGCCCAGGAGTGGCGATGTGGCGAGTGGCAATGTGGCCGGTGGTCGACTTAGGCGGTGTGGCTTTGTGCGAGTAGATGAGCTCGTCAAAGTAGACTCTTGCGGGCTCTGGCGTGCTGTGTGGTGGCCATTCCGGTAAGTGGCGATGTAAGTAGAGTGGCAATGTAACTGGTGGTCGACTCGAGGCGCGTGGCACGTCTTGAGTAGATGAACTCGTCGAGTGGTATTGGGCTCTTGGCGTTGTGGCCTTAGTGGCGTTCGGCGATTGTGATGTAGCCCAGTGCTTGATGGCTGGCGGTCGACTCTTGAGCGGCGTGGCACATGCTGGATGGATCCTTCGTCAAAGTGAGCTCTTGGGCTCAGTGAACATGCGACTGTTTAGATTGGTTGTTGTGTGTGCGGCCATTCGACCACGATTTTCTTGGAAAGGTCACGACGTCTTTAATGCGGATTGATGGAGAATTTGGAGCGTTCAGGTGACTTTTTGAGTGCTTTGGCCTTCTTATAAATGGCGGCTTCATTGCTGTGGGGCTTATACTTTGTATATTTTGCTTTCTCTGGTGCGTAACCGGAATCTGGGTGAGATGAATCGTCGAAGTCTGGTCGTCTTCGCTGGGGATCCTTCTGAAGATTTGGGATCAGCTCTGTTGTTCTTCTACATGTGGGAGTTGTGTTTTTCCCTAGTCTCCCCTTTATGGGAGTCATGTTATTCCTAGCTCGGAGTGCTGGGAATGCGTCTGAGGAAGAGCGATGCATTTCTTCGTCGCCTTCTCCGGCCCCATGTTTTCTTTCTCTTATTGCTCCTTTTCCTTCTCCTTGCTTTTTCATGCTCTTCCCATCTCATTCTCCCCTTTTTTGTTTCTTCTGCACAAACTCTTTCCATCCCTTTTCTTCTTCTCCTCTTTTTCACTTCTTTCTTTTCCTTCTCCTTCTTTTCATTCTCTCTTTCTTCTTTGCCCCCCCACCCTTTTTTTTTTTAAAGGGAGGCCTTTATCTTGATTATGTCGTGGCATTGCGGTGTATCAGATAATCCGATTGGAATAAGTGACTTTTATGTCTATGAACTTTCTCATTATGTATTTTTACGTGTCTTATATATCGAAATTTATTTTTGAGATGTCTAACTAAATAACCGGTGACATTTCGACTCGTTACATAAGAATCGATAAGGCTCTATTTAATATTACAAATGGAGTGTCTTGGTAAAACGCTTAAGATGTTCCTTCCATGTATGTTGTAAGATTTTTCTTATGCATGCGGAGCTCATAATTGCCGGCTGTGACTCTAGGTATGATGTAAGGACCTTCCCGGTCGGGGGCCCAGGTTTTCCGTCTGTGGGTTCTTCCTTGCTTTGGCGGGGAGTTTCTTTAAGACTAAATCACCGGCATATAGCTCCACAGGTTTGACTTTTTATTATAGTGATACCTTGATGTCTTCCTTTGATAATCCTCTGTACGCCTTAGAACTTGCTCGCGCTTTTCATCTAGGAGTTCTAAGTTTAGACGAAGGGCCTCGTCATTGTGTTCCACCGATGCTAACTCGATCCTGGGAGACTTTATTCCGACCTCAGCGAAATTTCTTGTTTCGATGCGAAGAGCTAGGGCAAATGGGGTTTCCCGGGTTCTTGACCGGGTAATAGATCCTGTGGGCTAGTAGTACCTGGGAGTGCTTCACCCATTTCCTTTAAAGATCTTCCAATTTGGTTTTCAAGGCCGCTTTAAGGGTTACGATAGTGACTTGACTGTCGGATTGGATTAACGAGTGTCTTTGGAGATGAGTAATAATTTTTAATTCAGGCTGACACGAAATCTACGAATTTGGCATTGTCAATTGTTTTTCCGTTATGCGATACGGGGCCCTTAGGATACCAAACACGCATATGATGGCTCGCCACACAAAATTGCGCGTATC
The DNA here is from genome assembly GCA_016808115.1 of Tetrastigma voinierianum. Taxonomy (NCBI): domain Eukaryota; kingdom Viridiplantae; phylum Streptophyta; class Magnoliopsida; order Vitales; family Vitaceae; genus Tetrastigma; species Tetrastigma voinierianum. The sequence continues at coordinate 554,895 of JAEQBH010003711.1, forward strand.
TTACGCTGCGTAATTGTGGCTAAAGGCCGGCTTCCGCCCTTGGTGAAGTAATCCGCTGCGGCGATTATGAATTTGCTCGACCCTTACGATAGGCGGGGTCGGTATGTCAAACCCCTTTGTTGGAAAGGCGAGGGAACTGTGATCGGCGTTAAGGGTTACGATGGGAGCGTGAGACCTTGTAAAATTAGCTCGCCAGCAGATACGCATTTCTTGACTAGGTCGGTTGCATCTTTGAGTATTATAGGCCAGTAGTATCCCTGCCTCAAGACTTTTCCTGCTAATGCTCGAGCTCCGATATGATTCCCGCATATGCCCTCGTGTGTATACTCAGCCGTGCTCAGGTGTCTTCTCATGATACATTTAGAAAGATGTGAAAATCCTCAATTGTAGAGGCTTCCGCTGTGATTGGTAAACACAGCGGAGACCTCGCCCTTATTCTAGCACTTCACTGAATTCGTCTAAACTAGTACATAATATAATCCCAAATGGGCTCCATCCAGTCGGTTTTGGACTGAGCACAGGCAAGCCACCCGCCCGTAGAGATGGGTTGAGTTCACTTGGGTATTTGATAGGTGTCGACTGCTGAGGAGTCTTCTGTGGCGGGTGGCTAGCTATGCCAAGGTGTCAGCTCGGGAGTTCTCTACTCTGGGGACATGCTTGACCTGAACCAACACGAACTTTTTTATTATGTCACGAACTTTTTGGAGGTATAGAATCATCCTTTCACTTTTGGCCTCGTAGGTATCTTATTTGTCGACCATCGGTGGGAGTCCCTTTTGCCGAGGCCTCTAGCTAGTCGACTTCTAATGAATGGGCGAGGTTGAGGCCTGCTATGACGGCCTCATACTCGGCTTCGTTGTTGGAAGTATGGAATCCAAATCTGAGTGCGTACTCAATGTCTATTCCTTCTGGGGAAGTTAGGATAAGACCTGCTCCACTCCCTTGCGCGTTCGAAGCTCCATCTACAGAGAGTTTCCTAGTAGATAGGTCAGTCGTTGCTTAGGCGTCCTTAGCGGGTTCCGCTGATGTAAACTCCAAGATGAAGTCGGCCAAGACTTGCCCTTTTATTGCAGTTTTTGGACTGTATTTGATATCGAACTCGCTCAGCTCTATAGCCCACTTAAGTCAGCCTGGGAGTCTGCAGTTTATGCAACACTTGTTTCATCAGATTCATTGGAACTTCTAATAGTATGAGCACGGAAATATGGGCGGAGCTTCGAGCTGCGATTACGAGCCAAAATTAACTTTTCCATTCTTGGGGTACCTCTCTATCTGCTCCTCTTAGAGCTAAGTGCAATAGTAAGCGGGTCTTGAACTCGCTCTTTATCACACAGCGAGGGTATTATTTGGTTGAAAAGAAAAGTCCGACACAGCTAAGTATAGAGTAAGGAGCTCCCCTTCGATAGGACTTACTAGAATGGGAGGGGAACTCAGGCATGTTTTCAAAGCTGAAAATGCTTCTTCACACTTTGTATCCCATTGAAAGGCTTTCTTCAGAACTTGGAAGAAAGGGTGCATTATCACTGCCACCGGATGCGAACCGGCAAAAGCGCAAATCCTTCTGTCAGTGACAGCGCTTCCTTTATACCAGAGGGTGGCGGCATGTCGAGCATCGCCTTTATCTTGTCTGGATTTGCCTCAATTCCCCGGTGGTTTACTATGAAAGCCAGGAATTTTCCTGCTGACACGCCGAAGGCACACTTGGCTGGATTTAGCTTCATGTTGTAACTTCTTAGGATTTGGAACTCTTCGGAGAGATGAGCGATGTGAAGGTCGGCTGTGGTGGATTTTCACGAGCATGTCGTCTATATACCTCCATAGTTGCGCTATCACCTTGGAACATCCAGGTTCACCAACCTCATTGGGTAGCTCTGCGTTCTTGAGTCCAAGCGGCATCACGGAATGCTTGACCGGACCCTATCTTTGTAATGACGAGTCTTTTCTTGAGTGGTAAAGGTTATCTTGATCTGGTTGTAGTCGGAAAAGGCATCCACATGCAGCGAAGTTCATAGCCCGACGATGCGTCGCGATAGAGGTGATCCTGGCAGGCACATCTTTGGGCATGCTTTGTTTATGTCGGTGGTCGTCTGAGTCGCCACTTGCCATTTGCTTTCTTAACGAGCACGACGTTTGCCAACCACTCAGGATACTCCACCTCCCTTATCGCTCCCGCTTGGAGAAGCTTGCCGACCTCCTCGTTGATGGCTTTTTGCCTTTCTAGTGCGAAGCTCCTTCGCTTTTGCTTGACCGGTTTGAAGGACGGGCTGGTGTTCAGCCTATGTGTGATTACTATAGGGTCAATTCCTCCCATGTCCGCCTGCTTCCATGCGAAGACGTCTCTGTTCTGTCTCAAAAACTAAGTAAGGAGGCTTTTGAGATCTTTCGCTAGTTTGGAGCCGATATAGGCGAGATGTTAGGTCGTCATCCGGCGTGCGGTTCGGTTCTTGAAGGCTCGGGTAGGGTGGGCGCCTCGTCACGCATGTGAGCTCGTCTGGCGTTCACGTTGTCGGCCTTTACGCCGTGGAGGTACGTGTAGCATTCCACGGCTATCAGTTGATCTCCTCAGACCATCCCTATAAGGTGTATGGTTTGGGAACGATTATCATGTGGTATGCGGAGGGGATGGCTTGTGCGTTAGTGAGGTCTTCCTAACAACATGTATTATAAGCTGATGGGCGTCTACAATGAGGAATCTTCTTTGTTGTCGTCCTTTGTGAGGGCTCTCAGAGTGAGCATACCGGGTTGGATTGAGCCAAAGGTAACACCTTTTCCCAGAAAATCCGCGGATGTGTGTTGATGGGCTCGGTTTGCCTCCCAATGCCCATTTGCTCGAAGAGGTAGGCGAAGATGATGTCGGTCGAACTCCGGTTATCACTTTAGAACCCGATGAAGGCTGATTTTGTTTGGCGTGGTCTGCGAACTACCAATGGAGTCGTCATGGGGGGTGTTAATATCAGATCAGAGTTGAAGTGTGACCAGGCGATATGAGCCGTGGCGGTTGGATGCAACGTATTTCCCCTATTTCCATTTGTCACGATCTTCAGCGAGATGGGCCTTCGGTGAACTAGACCTTCTCCTCCCCTGCGAATCCTCCAGAGATCACATGGATTTCTCCAAGGGTTCTTTGGTCTTGAGTGGTTGTCTCTTGAGGCGGCGGTTGTTCAATTGGGGCACGGATTACAGGTTTGATTAAGGCACGACCCTCTAGAATGAAGCGCGGAGGTATCAGCGTCGTATTAAAATGCTGTTCTCTCTTTAGATGTATCACAGAGTTGTCAGGTGCGATGTCCATGAGTCCTATGGAACTCGCGAATGCTAGTGTTATCCTTGTGGCTGGGGATCCGGAGCTTCATTTGAGTTGGCCACCTCGGAGCGCTCGTTCAGTGCTTCATGCGAGACTGTGACGCGAGGCGTTAGGGGAATTGAACCGAGGGGCGAATAAACGTCGTCGTCTTCGGTGCGGTGGACCCCGGACGATCCTGAGGTTTCACGCCTTTTTGGGGATCGTTCTCCATCTTTCTTTGGGGATGTTTCCCGAGCGCTTTGTCTTTTGGGGCTTCGTCCTCGTCGTTTATCTGCCCCACTCTTGTCTTTATGGGTGGAGGAGATCTCCTTCTTGGATATGAGGGCTTCTTGCGTTCTATATCTTCTGCAGCTTTAGGCACACCTCGGCCATGCTTACTTGAGGTTCTTTGAGATGGAAAACATCGAGATCCTTATTGCCGCTCTAACCAAACAATGAATCTTTGTGATTACGAATTTTCATCGGGTATGTCTATCGCCGGGCACTCGGCGTTGAATCTTTGCGTGGGACTTAGGACTTTCTTGCGAGGCCACCTTGGCCGGTCAATAGATGGTAACTCGGTTTAAATGCGTCACGGCCGATGAAGTGGGAGGCGAAGCGCAATGGATAGTTCTCTGAATGAAGAGAGATTGATGAAGGTGGAATTTATTAAACCGGGCCAAAGTGGGCCTTTGAGTGTGTGGCGAAAGCCTGCATCGCCGCGAGGTCACGATACCCATGTAACTCCATCGATTTATGTAAGTATTGAGGTGGTCAACGGGATCTTTGATTCCATCAGTCACTTCCACTTGTGGCGTGCGAATTTATTTGGAAGGGGGTAGCGTAGCACCTCGAATTTGTGAAGAGGTGATTCGGTTCTTTGTACGAGTGTCCATAGTATGCAGGCGTCCTTTAGCCACCTCCTTCGCACAGGCTGACTCTTGTTAAAGACTCCTAAGCCCTCTGCTCCCATGGTGCTCTCTTGCTCTGGCGAGGTGATGTAGTTCTTCGTTCCACGTCATGTTCCCGAAGCGGTGCTGTTTCCCTCTTCGCGAGGGGCCAATTGTGGTCAGGTACCTGGCTCGGTTGGACTGCATACTTGTTTAGGCACCTGCGGGAATGTCGTGACCGTGTTGCTCCTCCGCGGGAATGTTATGACCTTCACAGATGCCGTCGTGTCTCATGTGGTCTTGCATGCATCGGGTAAGTTGTTCTAACTCTTCTATCGGGCGTTGGTGTGGCCAGTGCTTCCTTCGTTCGTATTGACTTGCATTGCTTACCGTCCCAGGAGTCACGCTATCAGCGTTGCACAGTGGATCCTGCATCCTTGAGCGGATTAGTGGATGCTCTTTGCTTGTGTTAGGGTTGATATCATCGATGGCGGAAATCGGTTATGTTTGTATAAGGCTGTCGTTCCCTGACGGTGCCAGCGGTGATGCCTTTTTCAACCGGAGGCGGAGAAGCTGGGCGTATGGGGAAGATAGTTGAGTGGGACTGGATTCTTTAGGCGAAATTTGGGATGCAGGCTCTTGGTTGTCTCTGAAGGCAGAGGACCGCTGCGCTGTGTCTGCGGGCTGCGGGGCGTAGCACTCCTCTGCAAAAACAAGGGAAATGGGGGGTCGGCGAGGGCTGCGCTCGTGGCCGCTCCGATGCCTAAGTCGATTTCTTCTAAGAGAAAGAGGGGCGCCCAGAGGGCGAATGTTGCATATGAGTATGCGTCTAAGAGTCTTCACGCTAGAGGTGGCCATGTATTTATAGTAGATGTTCAACCAGTTGTACTGTAACTAGGATTTGTTCCCATTGGATGAGATTTTCTTGCTCCGATGTCGGATTTGGTAATAGTTTAAGAAAGAATTGTTTATTTGGATAATCTTATTCCTTATTGAGAATCCAATGGTAATGATCTGTTATTATTTTCCTTTCCTTATTGATAAGATTTGGTTGGATTGGCAGGATGATATCTTGTTAGGGGTTATTCTATTTTCTATATTGGCGAAATCTGATCGGTTGCGAGGATATGGACCTTAATTCATCGAGATCTTCCTTTGGACCTAAGCGGTCGGACCTTCGTTTTGAAATTTGAGATGCAGGGAGACTGGTATTGCGTTGGGCCCGCCACTTCTTTGGGCTTGGTGAATGGGCCTGCAGGCCATTTTCAAACCTATCATTGCAGATTAGGTGGTAGCGCAGTGTGTCAAAGCCCCTTTGTCTTGAGATATTTTGTTAAAAACCTTTCTATCTTGACCTACTGAAAGCACAAAAAACTTTTGTGTTTTTCCACCGATTTATGCCTTTTTATTTAATTTTTTTGTCTAAAAGACCTAACTTTTTTTTATCTCCATAACCACTTTGGTCTGATGATAGTGTTAAAGAGGTAAGCAGCCAGTTAATTTGGCTATGAAGTGCCATGTTGGCTAGTGATGTGGCTAAAATTTTGCCTAATTATCATTAAAAGTTTTGGAGGGTTTATTTTGGGGACAAAAACCCTAATTAGGGAGAGGAGATCCTAATTATTTGCTGTCCTCTGATGATGCTTCCATGGTGGGTACGAAATTAAGGGAATTCAGGAGAAGAGGTTTTCATGCCATTTGAGCCAAAATCGCTACCCATACTCTCTATTCTAAGCTCATCCATGCTTACATCTAGTGCCAAGAGGTGAAGCAACTCTCTCAGGCGCTTTATGTTTGGTTCCTTAGGAAAAAATGTAAGACCCGAGAAAAACCTAGAAATTTGAATTTTTGCTAGGAAGGGCAAAATGGTAATTTTGTCGGAATTCTTTCTAGATATCGGATGACAAAACGGACTTCAGATTTAGATTGTCTTCAATTTCATTGAATTCCGAGACAATCAAATTTTCATGAATTTCGAGGCAACGAGCCTCGAGTGGACCCTGAAAGCCAGATTTTTAGAAAAATCCTGAAAATTGTCATATATTTAGAGAATGTCCATTTAAGATAGATGGAATTGAAACCAGGACGAAATAAATTGTTTCGAGCGAGAACGAACCCCGAAGAAGTATGACCGCGTGGCGCGATGTGAGTACGTGCCCTACTATAAATAACCTAAAATATCTATAATGCGAAAAGATCTCATTTTTTTTCTAAGAGAAAAAACGTGATGAGAGAGAGAGAGAGAGAGAGGAAGAAGAAAACAGCCTTTCTCTAAGATTTCAAAGGTTTATCGGTCAGATTTCGACGGGGCGAGAGTTAAAGTTGCTCTAGCGGCAGTGCAGCGTAGTACTGGAATCTAAGATTTCGCCAAGGTCTAAGGTTCGGGTTTCACGAATTGAAAAGCGATGTCTCGAGAATCATGCTAATTGAGGTAGGTTTTTATCTGCTACGGTTTAATTTCTATCTAAGGGCATTGTGTGTGTGTCAAAGTGAAGAATCTTTGTCCGGTTTTTCCTGGAACCCATTGTGGTGTTTTGGCCATAACATGGCGTCATATCAAATTGAGTGATTTTAATTTACGGGATAAGCTAGACTTATAGGAGAACATATCTCAGCAGAATAGGATCTATAAAGTCAGGCCCTTTGGACTCAGAAATGCATTCAAAGTGGAGTTATGTTCAGGCAGTTTTCCTGTTATGTTTTGAGACCCTATGACTGAGTTTTGGCCATAACTTGGCCATCACTTATCTGAATTGAGTGATTCTAATTTTTGGGTAAACTAGTTTTATAGGAGAACATATTTCCTTGAAATAGGTCACATCCGAATTTCGACCCCTTGGACTGAAATGCATTGAAGAGCTATGTTAAGACAGGTTATGGTTGTTTGGCTTGAGTAGTAAAGTTGTTTAGGACATATCTTGAGTTTCGGTGATACGATATGAGTGATTCCAGTTGGTGAAGAACCATAAGAACCGTATCTTCAAATGAGTACAAAGAACAAGTGTCAAATTATGGATTAAGACCCCTGAAATCGGGTATCGCCAAACTTTTTCGGTGTAAGCGGAGTAAAGCCCGACCCAGTTTTGAATGAGCCTGCGTCTTCATTTGAACTCCGTTTCGAATTGTTCTTAGACTCTATGGAAGCTCATTGAGTCTGAACCTAGCCATATTCTGTGTAGGATGGTGGTATCACAACATTACTGAAAGTTGGTGTTTGTGTACCAGGAGTGTACGGGAGTGGGACCACGAGGTCATTTCTGTTTGTTTGCCTCTAACTTTGGGCTGACCATACCTTCGCATCGAACTCCGTTTGAGATTGTTCTTGAACTATTTGGAAATCCTATTGAGTCAAGATTATTTCCATTTTCTTATGGAAGGCAGTAGGTGTCCACAACCTTACTGAAAATCTATGTCTTGGTGCAGGTTATTTGGTTGTGTCGATGAGAATAGCCGGGTTTTGACATGACCATTTCATGGCATGCTGTAGACTATTGTATTGGGTATGAATTTCCATGAGTTAGCCTAAGGAAGGCTATATGACATTACTTATTTAGTCGTGTATTGATGAATGCTAATATGCATGATACTACGATATCTATAAAGATTGGCATGAAATGTATGGAACTTATATGCTTGCGATATATGTTGCATGGTACTTGACATAGTCGATTCAGTTAGAATATATTCTGTCTAGTGTGCATCATACATGTAACATGAGAATTTGCAGTGACATTAGCATTGCATATGCACAAGGACATTAACATATTGGCTGTGTGTGCATGGATATGGGCATTCATCATCAGTGTTGATGAATGGGTAGTGAACCGCGTGGGCGTGTTTAAATAGATGTCTCACGGTTTTAAAATATAAAAATAAATATAAATAACGTGTGTTAGATTGGAGCAAAAGAAGGGGACCGTTAACCCCTCGGTGAAAAGCACGGAACATGGGTGTAAGAGACACAGTTGTGGTCAGAAAAGTTACGTGCCTAAAGAAGACACGGAGTCATATGATTTATCACGCAGACTTGAGTTGTGTGATGGGAATTCGGGATGACTCGGGATTAGTTGCTTGTGGCACTTGCATTAGTGCTTGGTGAGCGGTAAGGGCTCGATATATGTGTCGTGGTACCACCGATGTAGCGGTTGTCACCTTGGCATAGGCATGTGTGAGGGGAGTCGATGGTGGTATTCTGGGATATGGGCATGAAGACATTCCATGCATGACATACGATATTCATATAGACATTTTCACTTGGATGTGTATTGGTTGGTTTGATCATTGTATGAGCACTTAGGTGGGGAGTAACCCTTGTAGGAAATTATCACTACTGGGCTTTGCTCACCTCGTCGTGGGACCCCCCTTTCAGGTATAGGTCAAGTGCAGGTGGTTGACCCTCATTCGGGACCGCACATATGAAGAAAGTCGGATGTGGCTTTAGACCATATTTTGTATATCTATATTAGAACAATCAGTTTTAATATATCATTTTGTATAAGAGTGTATAATTGAACTCTTGTAAATATATCACTACATAGTTGCATGTATAGTATTCAGGGTATGGTTGAATGGGGCCGAGTGGTCACCATGACTCATGAATGACTCGGTGTGGTATATTGAGCTGGATGGATCATGTGATCATATTATTTATATGGATTGTATTTTGGATGGGAAGCTCGTCACGGAGGAGACTCTATCTGATTTTTGTTAAATTATGGATCGATAAATGGGACATGATGTGGGTCGAGTTACCCAATATCCACGAGGTTTACGTAGGTTGACGTGTTGTCAATGAGGACCCCGAGATAGAGTGTCACGGCTTAGTATCAAAGCATAGGTACCACGAGTACCTAGGGCTTGGACGCGGTTTGAACCATGGTCATTCTGATTAATGTCGATATGAGCATCCGCATTTCGATGTTAGGGTTTATGTTTGTGATTACCTAGCAGGTCATGGGATGGATTCATTATGTGCAGTGTGTTTTTATGTGTTTGCTTTGGTGTATAACATGATGTGTGTTGCATGTTATGTTCATTTATGCATGATTGGATATATATGGAAAACAAAGAACACTCTAGGTTAGCGAGCATGATCATGGTGTTCGGGAACTACTATTTATTAGTGGTTGTGTGCCATCACGAATGACATATGGCCTGAGAAATCTAAGATTGGTGTAGATGGCTAGTCTTAAACAAGGACGTAGAGAATTAAGTCCGTGGGGCCTTGGCCTGGATCGCTGTTTTGACCCACGGGCTTTTATGGAACCATAGGCGCTACGACCACCACTATTGTATAGAATTTGGTGTAGGAGGTCAGGAGAATGATAACCTCCCGGAGGTTTAGGGCATCATCATGACATTCGACCAGAGGAGGGGACCCATTGGTAGCTAATGGGTGAATCCCTGATATGGTGGGATTGGGTGAAGACCTCCAGAAATGTGGAGGCGATGACTTGGGTAGATTTTAGAGCACTTTATGAGCAAGTTCTTTCTAGCGTCTTCCAGGCATGTCAAGGCCTGAGAGTTCCTAGACTTGCGGCAGGGAGACATGATAGTACTAGAGTACGTGGCTAGGTTTACTAAAATTTGCCGTTTAATGAATGACTATGTGGCCCTGAATCACGGCCAAGGTGGGGAGATTTGAGGATGGTGCAAAATTTGTCCATTAGAAGCGGGTATTGGGACTTCTCCTCGGGATATGGACTATGGATTTAGAATGATTATGGCCATAGAGTGAATAGTTGATGCTAAGAGTATCCGGATGCGGGTACTAGTAAAAGGAAGGAGGATCAGCCTTCTTCAAGTTCGGGAAAGCGGCAGAGGACTTCTGTTTCCCGAGGATTCTGAGGGATAAGGGCCGGGGCTATCAGGCCAGATGAGGTCAGGGGCCCTATCGGGACGAGGCGGAGTGAAGCACTAGCGGGACAAGGTAGATGCTTTATTTGTCTGCCGATGTTTGGACACGTGAGAGGATTGCACATAGAGCCCAAGGATCCCGAAGATTTTGGGTTATACAATCTGTCATCGGTGGGACGACAGGGCACAATTGTTCCCACTGGTGGGGCCAGTATTAGGCTCCGGGTGCTGCATAAGCACCTTCTGTTTCATAAGCAGGCCAGAGAGGCCAAGTTATGGGTTGAGGATGGGGACAGGGCCCATAGGCCGGGATCTCCGGGACTCAAGAGCGTGTCTATGCCATTGCAGCCCAGGGCGAGATAGCGAGCAGTCCCGGGTGATACATGGTACTTTCTTGCTCTTTCATTTATGGGCGAGAGTTTTATTTGATTATGGTGCATCTCATTCATTCATTGCTGCATTGTGTGTGAAATAACTGGGGTTAGAGGTTGAGACCTTTGAAAAGACGTTGCATGTGAGTTCTGCCCTAGGAACTAGGTGGATCGTGGAATATGTGCGGGATTGAGTTAGAGATCTTAGGGATTACGCTCACGGTGGACCTTGGGTTAAGGACCTATGGAGGTTTGATCATTCCCGGCATGGATTGGTTGGCCATTTTATCGGGTCGTCATTGATTGTGATCGTAGGAGGGTTACTACCTACACATAGGACGGTGATTGTGTTATGTTTGAGGGGAATAAGCATGATGCTTTACCCCAGGCCGTATCTGATTCCTAGCGGACCAGGTTAATGGGTTAGCTAGCGAGGCCCTCTCCCTCGGAGGATAAAGGTGAGGCGTAATCCAGGTACACCTTAGGTGGTTTTGCCGGAAATGCGGATGTTTTTCGGATGATCTGTCCGGGATTACCTCAGCGCAGGGGATGTAGACTTCATTATTGGAGTTACACCTAGTATCGCCCATCTTTATGACTCCATAGGATGAAGTGGGGTTGAGTTGTAGGAACTCAAGGTCCAGATATAGGATTTGTTGGACAAGGGTTTCATTAGACCGAGCACTTCACCTTGGGGCGCTCTAGTTTTGTTTGCAAAAAATAAGGATAAGACCCTTTGTTTGTATATCGACTACGACAGTTGACCAGGGTTACGATCAAGAATCGGTATCCATTAAAGATTGATAATTTGTTGATAATTTGAAGAGGAGATCCTCAAAGAGTTCCATTCTGCTCATTTTCGCCAATCATCCATTAAGTGCGAAGTTGTATCACAATCTGGTGTGTGCGAAGCGAGGATGAAGAGACACGTTGGGGATTTGCGACGATGTCTCACGTGTCAGCAGTTAAGGGAGCATCGAGAGGCGATGGACTACTCCGGTAGAGTGCTTGAGTGGAAGTGGGAGCATATCACGATGGATTTTGTGACTCACTTGCCATAGACATCGTAGAGGCATGAGGCGGTGTGGGTGATAGTGGACCGGCTTACTAAGTCAGCACATTTTCTGGTTGTGCGGATGACCTTCACACTGGAGGAATTTTGCAGGTTGTACATACGAGAGATCGTCTAGTTACATGGAGTACCAGTGTCTATTGTAGGACTGGGATCCCAAGTTTACGGCTCACTTTGGAAGAGTTTCCAAGAGCCATGGGGACCTGATTGATGATGAGCACTTCTTTTCATTCCACGGACAGATCGGTCAATAGGAAGGACCATACGAGGTTTAGAGTACATCTTTGCGAGCATGCGACTGATCTCGAGGGTAGTTGGGAGGAAGAGCATTTACCTTTGGTTGAGTTAGCACCTTTAACACTTGATTATCGGATGAGTATCTGGTGCACCCTATGATGCATTATATGGGAGACCATGTCGATCTTCGGTTTGTTGGACGGAGGTGGGAGAGAGCTCCACCATTGGTCCGGAGTTGATTAGAGTCACCTTTGAGAAGGTAGATTTGATACGGAAGCGTCTTCTCACGGCTTAGAGCCGTGAAGGATTCTGTGAAATGAGACGACCTTTAAGTTTGAGGCGGGATCATGTCTTCTTGAAGGTGATGCATAAGAGAGGAGTGGTCAGATTTGGCAAGCGGGAAAGTTATCGCTAGGATATATTAGGCCTTGAGGTACTGGAGGTGGGTATAGTTTCTTAGGTTGGCACTCTGCAGTCGAGTTTATCAAAGTATTCACTTGGCGTATTCCATGTCTCCATTATAAAATACACTCAGTTTGACTCATGTAGTAGATTGGGGCAAGCTTGTTGTTCCAATCTGAGATAAGACCTTTGAGGGAGGGACCGGTGCGTATCATGGATGAAAGTCGAGACCGGGTTTGAGACCCGAAGTGTGGTAGTGAAGAGGTGCTATGGAGGCATCGGAGTGGAGGAGGCAACATGGAAGCGTGAGGACACGATGCGTGCCGCCTATCCCTTCTTATTTGAGGATGAAGACCATTCTTTACCATTTAGTAGCGTTAATGGTACATTGCATACATGTGATTGCATATCGTTGTGTAGGAATTCCCGAATGAAATTCTTTTAAGGGAGAGATTGTAAGACTCGGGAAAAACCTAGATATTTGAATTTTTGCTATGAATGGAAAAATGGTAATTTTTTTAGAATTCTTTCTAGATCTCTGATGATGAAACAAACTTCACCGTTGGAATTGTCTCGCAAAATGTAGTCACGTAGGCGAATTTCGTTGAATTATGAGACAGTCGGATTTTCATGAATTTCGAGGCGATGGGCGTCGAGTGGACCCTGAAAGCGAGATTTTTAGAAAAATCCTGAAAAATGTCAAATATTTAAAGAATATCCATTTAAGATAGATGAAACTAAAACCGGGATAAAATAAATTATTTCGGGGCGAGAACGAAACCGAAGAAGTGTGACACGATGTGGCTCGTGTCCATACTATCAAATAGTCTAAAATATCATAATGCAAAGATCTCATTTTTTTGTCTAAGAAAAAATGTGATAGAGAGAGAGAGAGGAAAGAAAGCAACATTTTTAGGTGATTTCACGGGAGTTTACTTTTGTCGAACTCGCGGGACAAAGTTAAATTTCTTTCTACGCGATAAGAGCTATGCGTGGGTACCGGAATTACAAGATTTCTCCAAGGTCCAAGTTGGTTTCCACGGGCGAGAAAAAGCGAGTGTCAAAATCACACTAGTGAGGTATGGTTTTATCCTACTCGGTTTTAATTTCTATCTAAGGGCATGTATTGTGTGTCAAAGTGGAGAATGTTGTCTAGTTTTTTCACCAGGCCCCATGAAATTTGTGTTTTGGACATAACATGGCCATCCTCAGTCGAATTAAGGTGATTTTAATTTCTGGATAAGCTGGAGCTTATAGGAGAATATATCTCCTTGAAATAGGTCTATCCAAATTCCGACCCCTTGGGACTCAGTAAATTCCAAGTGGAGCTATGTTGGAGTAAAGTTTTCTGGTCTGTTTGAGACCCATGGTTGCATTTGCCACAGCAGTCATCACTCATTTGGTTGGTGATTCATTCTGGGTAAACTAATATTATAGGAGAACATATTTCCTTGAAATAAGTCTATCCAAATTCGACCCCTTTGGACTCAGAAATGCATTCAAATGGGAGCTATGTTCAGACAGTTTCTGGTTCTTTTTGAAAACTGAGTAGTCCCTGTTGTTTAGGACATATCTTGAGTTTCAGTGATCCGATTTGGGTAATTCTAGTTGAAGAAGAACCCTAAGAACCGTATCTTCAAGTAGGTACGGTGTCAATTATGGATTAAGACCCCTGAAATCGGGTATCACAGACTGTTTCCAGTGTAAGTAGAGTAAACTGACCAATTTTGAATGAAAAGGTCATAACGTCTTCATCTGAACTCCGTTTCGGGTGTTATTGGACTCTATGGAAAGCTCTTTGAGTCAAGAACCTAGCCATATTCCTTTTGTGGGAGTGGTGTTATCACAACCTTGCTGAAAGTTGGTGTTTGTACCAAGTGTGCAGGTGGGGGACACAGGGGTCATTTCCTGTTTTGTTTGCCTCCAACTTTTGACGACCATATCTTTCAGCGTTCGAGCTCGGGTTTGGGGTGTTCTTGAACTATATGGAAGCCCATTGAGTCCAAGGTGCTGCAATTTTCTTGTGGAAGGTAGTGGGTGTCCGCAACCTTGCTAAAAATCTATGTCTTGGTGTAGGTTATTTGGTTGTGTTGATGTGAATAGTCGGGTTTTGACATGACCATTACATAGTATCTTTGTGGAAACTGTGTATTGGGTATGAATTTCCATGAGGTTAGCCTAAGGAAGGCTATATGACGTTATTACTTGTTTGTTCATGTATTGATGAGTGCTAATATGCATGATATACGATATCTATAAAGATTGGTATGAAATGTATGACTATATGCTTGTGATATATTTTGTAGTACTTGACATGAAGTATATGATTAATTAGAGCGTTCCATGGTGTTGCATCATATATGTAACGAATTTGCGGTGACATTAGCATTGCATATGCACGAGGACATCCCAACATATTGGGTGTGTGCATGGATATGGGCATTCATCATCGGTGTTGATGAATGGCGGTGGGGTTCGTACTTTGGACGGCGTTGATAGATGTCGTGGTTTAAAACATAAAAATAAATATAAATAACATGTGTTGGGCGGAGCAAGAAGGGGACCGTTAACCCCTTCAGGTGAAAAGCCTGAAACATGGGTGTAAGAGACCTGCGGTGTGATTCGAAAAGTTCTTTTGCCCAAAGAAGACACACGGTCATGGTTATCACAAAAACTTAGAGTTGTGTGATAGGAGTTGGGATTGACTCGGGATTAGTTGTCATTAGGCGCACGTTAGATGCTTTGGTGAGTCGGTAAGGGCTCGATATATGAGTGTCATTGGTACCACAGTGGCGGTTGTCCTGGCTGGCAGGCATGTGGGGAGTTAGTGGGTGACTCGGGATATGGGCATGGAAACATTTCATGCATGACCTCCCGACATTCATGTGGACATTTTAAAGCGGATGTGTATTAGTTGTTTTGATCATTGTATGAAGCCCGACAGGTGGGGAGTAACCCTTGTGGAGATTATCATTTCTTAGGCTTTTCGCCTCGTCATTAGGACCCCCTTTCGGGTATAGGTTTGGTGCGGGCGGCTAGCTCGCGTCGGGACCCTTTTTATATGAAGAAATCCAAATGTGGCTTTAGACCGTCATTGCATATATGTATATTAGAGACAATGAGGTTTTAATATATCATTTTTGTATAAAAGTGTATAATTGAACTCCATGGCCATATCACTACATAGTTGCATGTATAATAGTCAGTAGGAGTATGGTTCAGATGGGGTGAGTGGGTAGCTATGACTCATTAATGACTTGGTGTAGTATATTGAGCCGGATGGGTCGTACTTGATGTATTGTATCTGAGGTTGTATTTTTTTATAGAACTACGTCTGGAGAGCTATCAGATTTTGTTAAATTATGGATCGATAAATGGGGCGTGATGATGTGGCGTCGAGTTAAGATGTCACGGGTTTAAGCGAGTTGACGGGTTGTCTCAAAATGGGACCCTCGGGATAAGAGATTAATGCACTTAAAAAATGGCATAATGGTGAGAAAAATGAAGTATGAGGCGGATGGTGTTTTGTGTTGTTTTGGTTTATGATAAGGTTTTATGGATATGTATAGAATCGAGGTTTTCATAATTTTCCATCTCGTTTTTTTTCCTAGTGACGATTTGTTTTCTTGGAAAACAAACGGGGTTGAGAACTTCACTAGAAAAGAAAAAATCTCTTCTTGAATCAGTTTGGAACATCTCGCTCAAAGGCTATAGATTGGAATAATTCAATTGATTTGACGGATTTGTACAGAATCGGGGTTTCTAGAATTTTCCATCTCATTTGATTTGTTTTCCCGAAAAACAAACGGGGTTGAGAACTTGACTAGAAAAAAAAAATCTCTTCTTAAATCACAATCTTCCTTCCGTACTTGCTGCAACTTGCCATTAGAATTATTTTTCTTTTCTTTTCTTTGATCTCATTCCTTCCAAGTTTTGCAAAACAAGATATCACTATATTAGAAAAAGCCCTAATTGCACATTCTTCTTTGGCCGTTTTAATTTTGATTTATTGTAATTAGGGCTTGAGATGTAATTGGGTTTTCCCAAATTAAACCTGAGCTTTTAATATTAATTAGGAAAATGTTTAGCCATCAACTATGACATGACACTTTCACAGTTTTGGACTCTTTAATGCTATTCGTCACAGCATGGCAAAAATGAGAGATATGGGGATAAATGTCAGGCCTTTTGGTGAAAAAAAATTGTATGTAGTAGAGATATTTAGGAAAAACATGAGGGTTTTTGTACCATTTCCCATATTTTAAATTCAAAGAAAGAATTTGGATCTCTATCATCATCTCCACACAAATCTGTTATTAATTTTCTAGTCTGGAAGAAAACCAATTAGAGTAATTTTCTATCTTCCATAATTTATATCTTTTAAATATTCATGGCAGATCATAATTATCATAATAATAAATACAATAATCCAAAATATTCATAGATTTTCCACCTTAATATAGCCAAAGAATTTTTATGATTATTTTCTATAAAATATCTTCTTTTCTTTTTTAGCATTTGCCTTAAAAAATAATATCTAGGATTTGGAAGGAAGAAATCCTTAGTTGATCTGTAACCTTAATTCAATATAGTTTGTAATTTTAAAATAAATTTATTGAATTTTACTTCTGATTTTTAACCTTCTTGTTCTCTTTTATGTACTCTTTTATCTTTAATTATAAAAAATGCTTTCAATATTATGATATTAAAATGGTTTAAAAATTCATCTATATTTTATAAGTGAATTATAAGATTGTTTTTCAAGTAATAATTAATTAGATAATTCATTTTTCTTTAATTAAGTAATAATGATAAGAATAATTGGAACATGAGCTTACCAACTCTTAGTATTAATTTTAATTTACATTTGGTTCCCGAAAAGTACTGATAAAAGAAAAAAATATTAATAAAAATGATTTTCTTATATTTAGTTGTTCTAATAATTTTGAAAATGTAAGCAATTAAAATTACTTAGAAATTTTAATACTTTTAAAATATTTAATCTTCTTTACGAGTTTAAATAAATTCATTAAACATAGAAAGTATGAATAAAAATATTTTATTGACTTTAAGCAATTTTATTTTATTCACTTTTTCTATCCTCTATTTTCCTTCTATATTTCTTTCTTATATTTTCTCAAAATTTTCAAGAACCAAACATAACCTTATGAATTTACTTTAATGTCACTAAAGTTCATTCATGGGATATGATTAATCCAAATTTAGAAAAATAAAAATAAAAATAGATTAATACAACTATTAAAACTACTAATTCCGATCATTGTTGGATCATCGATATTATTATTTCAACTTGGTTGAAGGGTTTAATAAAATCCATCACTACAAAGCAATGCCTACTTCCATAACACAAAATATTAATAAGCTTAATAATTCATTTCTGGTTGTATGGTAAGCCACCCACGTCTTGGATAAGTAGTTTTGTATATGGTTGCATCTCCATTTTCGGATGAAGTATGTTGAGACCATGTAACTCGCTTGCTAACATCGTATCTTTCCAAAGCAATCTTGCTCCACATAGGTCGTATGATCTCTAAATTCAATGCAAATCATACAAAATGAAACAATGTTAAACAAAAATAAGCAAACATAACAAAGCATGAAAATATACTGTTAAATAAAAGCGGAATAGGCAACAAGAAAATAAAAGGATGGAAACAATGGGTAGAGGAGGAGAGTATGGAGTCTTCAACTAACAGTTAATAATAAAATCAATAATGTGCATGGGTGTAATAAAAATTCCTTAAAAATAGGCTCAAGAGTGGTAAAGAGGATGAGTGTATGAAAGGTCCTAGGCTCAAATTTTTATAAGAATAGAATACTATAACGATTTAATGCAAGATGAATAGATGTAATATATATATTAATAAAAGAAAAATAAAAATATTAAGAAACTTACGTAGGCTTGTTCCAAGCATCCCATCCTTCAGGCGCCACATCTATACCGAACTCTATTTTTTGAAATATAACTCTTGAATAAGAACCCCAAGCCCTACCTAGGAAAACTCCAGTCCCATTCCCAGTAACACGACCTCCATAGAACACAAAGCCACCAGGATCATCTCCTGACTGTCGACCTTGTGCTGTTATAAAACCTCCCGAACCATATGAAGGTGGGAATTGATCATAAACAACTCTTATTTCACAATTCTGTCATAGAGTAAGTAGAAGCTTATTGATAAATAAATATAATACTTAGGGGCTTTTATGTTTTTACTTAATACTGAATATATCTTTATTCTAAACAGTGCTTGATCGTATTAAGTATTTACCCATTGTTTTGTCTAATACTTTATTTATATTTATTATTAAGTTGTTTGTTTTTATAGGCTAATAATTTTTAACATATTAGTGTATTTAAAAAGATAGTTTAATTTAATATAATATGATAAAATGAAAATATTGATATGATGTTAGTGTATAACATTTTAACCGAATTTATAAAAATAAAAAATAAATTTTATTATGATAACTAAATTTAAATTATTTATAAAAAATAAGAATTACAACAAACTAATTATACATGTTAAATTCGTATATAATTTAAGAAAAAAATATAACATTTTATCAAAATTTTGAGAAAATTAATTTTTAAATAAAATAAGTACCCTATCTACCAATGAATAAAAAAGAAAATTAACTTTGTAATTTTTATCTATTGAGAAAATAATTTTTTTAAAATAGTGTCAATTAGATAATGAGTATGGGTTTTTGTGGTTTGCGTTTAGAATTTGAAAATATTGTTTTTTTTTTTTTTCTTAATAGAAAAAAACATTCAGAAAATGTCAAATATTTTAGCTTTTAATTCAACAGTATAAATGTTGAAAGAAAATTGCTTTCAGATAAAATAAAAAAACAAAAAGTCCATGTAGGCATCAGACTGAGTCGAACCTATATAGGGCCAACTCGTCAAGATACAGCCTAATGTGTACCTCATAAAAAGATTGACCATCACCAAAGATGAAATCAATTGCCTTGTATGTAGCGAAGTTATTAAAGTAATGTCGGCCTTGTACATCCACTGATATCTGTAACCCCACAAAACTGCAACCATAGAAACAGATTTATCACCCCTTATATATCCTGCACTCGCCTTTTTGGTGGGTTGGCCTCATCATCATATGCCACATTATAACTGTTCTGCAAGAAAAAAAAAAACAAATTTGTTGAGTTTTAATCAGATGATTATCATATCCCAGACCAGATTTCATTGTTTTAGAAGATTATATTTGATTCTTGGAAATTTTGAAGGAAAAGGCATAAGGAAAAATTAAAATAAAATGAAAAGATAATTAAAATGAAATTAAATAGCTAGAAAATAGAGTTAGAGTTAATAAATTATTTTTATTTTCTCTTTCAATTTTATTTTATTTATTTGAAATCATAATATAAAGATTAATTAAATAATTTTAAAGTATATAATTTTGAAATAAATTTAATTATTTTTTTTATTTTCTTTAATTTTTATAAAACAATCAAATAACTAGAAAAAACCTTTCCTTTCTTAATACTTCTCCGTACCAAACATAATATAATTTAAAAGATCATGAAAATTTAGCACAAATAAGGCCTAGGGGGACGTGCCCCACTAAATATTTTCTAGCATAGAGGACTAAGAGGAGGAATCGAATAGTGATAGGCTGTCGTGCTATAGTAGATGTTAAATACTGCAAACCTAACATATATAACTTAATCTTGGCCTCACTCACACTAAATCCTAGCTCGGCCATTTGCTTATATACATCATTTCATGGAAGGAAAGAAAAAAAACAAAACAAAACCATAGATTTGTGTACCTGGAAGCAAATCCCTTTAGCAACAAAATTGTCTGCATGGGAAGTAAGTAGCACTCTCATCTGTTTTGATCATGATCACCCCACTTGATTATTGTTGTGTCAGCACCATCTCCTTGAAGAAGGATATATGGTTTATCTATGGGAATGAATACCTTCTCCCTGCATAATTATTGTTTTCCCATCGTAAGTTAGTACTAACAGAAAGTTTTTTTTTTTTTACTGCCATTCACTTTGTATATTAAGTGATAATACTTTGTTTTTACAAAGATTCCAGCTTGGGATCTACTGTAACCCCATCCCACCATTTGCCACTTGAATCAGGTTTCAAGGACAAAACATATAGAAAGTTGAAAATTGAACAAAATGTAAAATGATATCCACATATAAACTCACAAAGATAATAAGAAATTAAATAATGAAATTAATATTAATAACAGAATTGTAATCAGTACGTACATATAAACTCCCGAAGAAACTCTAACACAAATCCACTCGTTGTTGTTAGAAGGGTGAATCAATGGCATCTTGGATCTTTTTTGAAATCTGCTTGACCCGACTGAGAAACAGAGATAGTCTTTGCAACAGTTGTAGGTGCGATGAAAAATGTCTTTCATTCGACATAATACAAGTTTATAGCCCTCAAGATCTACAAAAACGAAAGTGGTCAAGAACAATCAAAATGAGTAGCAATGGAAAACCACATTTTTTGTTTTGCTGATAGTTTGGATTGAAGAGTCATTCATTGATGTGAGTCATGGAAAGCAGGTTGCATGTTCTTTTTTATAGAGATGATCCTCTATAACCTTTATTATATATAGGAAATTATGTTTGCCATTAGTTTGACCTCATATGAATATTCTTTATTTTCTTTGGGATAATTCATTAAAATTTAATTTTCCTTTAAATCCATTAATTTCATGAATGTCAAAGATAGAAGAATGTCAACATTTTCTTCTTGTAGATTTCATTAAATTT
This sequence comes from Tetrastigma voinierianum, assembly GCA_016808115.1. Classification (NCBI taxonomy): domain Eukaryota; kingdom Viridiplantae; phylum Streptophyta; class Magnoliopsida; order Vitales; family Vitaceae; genus Tetrastigma; species Tetrastigma voinierianum. The sequence continues at coordinate 575,795 of JAEQBH010003711.1, forward strand.
AACATGTTCTAGTGGTATATTTTTTCATTGATATCTTTTATCGTTTCATTAGTTAGACCTCTTATATAGATTCTTTTTGTTATGTGGGCTAAATCTTTAAAATTTTATTTTTCACTTTGAATTCATTAATTTCATGAATGTCAAAGATGGAAAAATGTCAATATTTTTTTCTTGTAGATTTCATTAAATTTAATATGCTCAAGTGATATATTTCTGTCAGTAGTATCTTTTTATGTGTTTCATTATTTAGACCTCTTTTATATATATGTTAATTCTTTAAAATTTTATTTTTTACTTTAAATTCATTAATTTCATGAATGTCAAAGATGGAAAAATATATGGACATTTTTTTGTTGTTGTTGTAGATTTCATTATATATATATGTTAATTCTTTAAAATTTTATTTTTTACTTTAAATTCATTAATTTCATGAATGTAAAGATGGAAAAATATATGATTTTTTGTTGTTGTTGTAGATTTCATTATATATATATATATATATATATATATATATATATATATATATATATATATATATATATATATGCTAATTCTTTAAAAATTTTATTTTTTACTTTAAATTCATTAATTTCATGAATGTCAAAGATGGAAAAAATATATGGACATTTTTGTTGTTGTTTTAGATTTCATTATATATGTTAATTCTTTAAAATTTTATTTTTTACTTTAAAAAAAATTAATTTCATGAATGTCATGGAAAAATATATAGACATTTTTTTGTTGTTGTTGTAGATTTCATTATATATATATATATATATATATATATATATATATATATATATATATATATATAAATTTAACATTCTTAAGTGGTTTATTTCTTTCAATAGTATATATTTTTATGGGTATTTTTTATTAGTTGGCTCTTGCCACATGAATTCTTTTTTGTTCTCTGGGATAATTCTTAATTTTGTTTTCACTTTAAGACGAACAGTGTTCAGATGGACATTTATTTGTTGTAGATTTTGATAGGGTTGAAAAATAAGGATTCAAGGCCCACTCGTCGAAGCCCAAAGGCGGGCGCATCAATGCAATACCACGGCCCCTCGGTACCGGCCAAAGCGAAGGCCCTGGCCAGTGAGCCACAAAATACGATCTGGATGAAATTAGAGATTATACCCAAGCAAGTCGGTGTGTTTGCCAATACAGAAAATAGAATAACCTTTAACAAGGCGTCATCCTACCGATCCAATCAAATCTTATCAATAAGGAAAGGAAAATAATAAAAGATCACCGCCAGTTGGATCTGCCTGATAAAGAAGGAAGATTATCCTAGATAAACTGTTCTTTCTAAATCCATTACCAAATCCGATATGGGTAACAAGAAAATCAACCAATGGGAATGAGTCCTAATCACAATCATTTGGTTGAGCATCTACTATAAATACATGGCCACCACTAGCGGTGAAGTCGCACTCTTAGGCGTCAATACTAAACAATGTGATCTCTCTTTTCTCTCGGAAAAGCCGGCTTAGGCATCGGACGGCTACGGGCGAGCCTTGACTATATTTCTTGATTTTGCGGAGGAGTGCGATCTACAGGGCTGCGGACCCCGGCATTGTAGCGGTCCTACTTCGCCCGGTTGATAAAGGGCCTGCGGCCCGAGCCGTCGGTAGCCCGAGGCGGAGTCAGCGACGCCCGTCTACGCTCAGCCCGATTCGGTTGAAAAAAGGCATCGCCGGTTGGTCGCGTGCGCCAGAAACGGCGGTTCAACTATAAATATAAGCGATTTCTCGATTCGCGATGAAATATCGACTGAACACAAGCGGGAGCAACACTAATCCCACGAGGATCACGAATCCACGAGCGTGCGAATGATGAGCCTCTAGGGCGGTAGAAGCAATGCAAGCCAATCTGACGAAGTGAGCTTACTCACTTCGTCAGCAACGCCTTAGCGAGAGTTAGAGCGACTTACGGACAAATGCAGCATCCGCGGGAGACACGACAGACCCAGGAAGGTCATAACATTCCCCCGTGAAGGATGACCGCCAGTCTCAGCATTCCGGGTGTGACGAAGCGGCGAGTCAGGTCGGTAGGGAGGGCATGGACCACAATTAGCCCCCGCGGAGGAAGAAAACGAAGCAATGCCCGGAGGACATGTCGGGAACGAAGAACCACATCATCCCCCACCTGGGACGGAAGAGCAATCATGGGAGCAGAGGTTTAGGAGTCTTCAACAGGAGCTCGGCCGTGTGAAGGAGGTGGTTAAGGGACGCGCCCCGGACACTATGGATACCTTGGTACAACAAACTGAATCACCCTTCACAGTCGAGGTGTTACGCTATCCGCTTCCGGCAAAATTCAGAATGCCACAAGTGGAAACTTTCGATGGAACCAAAGATCCCGTCGACCATCTCAATTCTTACAAGAATCAAATGGAGGTGCATGGGTATCAAGACCATGCGGTCTTGAGGCTTTAGCCACTACACTAAAGGCCCAGCCTTAGCACAGTTTAATAGAATCCCCCTTCATCAATCTCTTCCATTCGAGGAGAACTATCCATTGCGTTCGTCTCCCACGCTCGCCAGACGAGCGTCGAGGAAGCGATTACCATCTATTGGCCAGTCAGCGGGGCTCACGGGAAGCCTGAAGTAATACGGTGCAAAGATTCAAACGCCGAGTCCACGAGATGAAGCGTACCGGTGAAAAATTCGCCATCACGGCATTCGTACGAGGGTTAGGAGTCGCGGTCAGAAGGATCGATGTTGTCTCTCGAAGAACCCCCAGCCGAAGCATGGCGGGAATTTCATGACAGAGAAATATATAAGCGGCCAGGAAGCCTCTTATCCCGGGAAACTCTTCCACCGTAAAGAGAGAAGTCTACGATAGACAAACGGCGAGACGAAGCCACACAAAGACAAGGCAGTAGGGAAAAATCCCGAAAGATCGAGCGATCCCCCAAGGCGGGGAATCTCGAGACCCGTGCGGGCCCACCCGCAATCCCGAAGACGGCGGCGTTACTCACTCAGTGCTTCACACCCTAACGGCCTCGATTAGCCGCGGGTGCATGAAGTACAAAACGCGGTTCTTGAGATGTGGCTTCGGATGAAATCGAATCACTTGCGAATGACACGAAATATTGCGAGTTCCATAGGGATTCACGGGCATCGCGCACGGACAATTGTATACAAGCGAAGAAATAGAATGTGCCAGCTTCGCGGATACCTCAGGCGTTTCATATCTCGGGAATCAAGCCCGAAGTCGAGGCGAGAATCGGGCCTGAAGTGGTGAGTCGGAACCGAGGTCTGGGCTCAACAACGGCCGCCTCGGCAAGCGGCGGCTGGCTCGAAGCCCCTTAGGAAATCCACGTGATCTCGGGGAGGATTGCCGGGAGGAGGAGAATCAGTTCGGCTCGAAGGCCTGCGTGGCATCGGATCAGCCAGAAATGGGAAATACAAGCGTTATCTAAACTCTAGCGACTTCGACACTACCATCACGTTCTCGACTCGGACACGGAGGGATGCCGGCACCCCATAGCTGACCCATTGGTAGTTCGCACGATTATTAGTACTTTGCTTGATTCATCGGGTTTTTAATTGATAGCGGGAGTTTAAGTGAGCATCGACTGCGTCGACCTTTGACAAAATGGGCATTGGGAGAGAAAAGCTAGAACCCGTCAACACATAGCGGGGTTTTCGGGAGAAAAGGTATTACCATTGTTTCGATTCAATGGTGCTCCTGCACAGGCGAGCCCGCTTGCGGTGACGTAATAATGAGGTTCATGCTCGTGGAACGCCAGTGGAAACATAACATGTTGCCGGACCTGCCCGATGCAATAAAGCCATCCCCTCGGCGTATCATGATAATCAAATTCCCCAGCCGCGCCGTTAGGGATGGTAGAGGAAGTCGGTGGTGGCGGGGAATGCTGACCTCCATGAAACAAAGAGCAGTCGACAACGTGAATGTAGGCGAGCTTGACATGCGTGACGAGGTGCTCACCCGACCCGAGCCTTCAGAGGAACTAGAACCAGTATCGGTGGTGTGACCGAACATCTCGCCTATTCGGCTCAAACTAGCGGAGAACCTCAAAGCCTCTGCCGGTTTTAAGACGAGAATAGAGAGCGTTTTGTAGGCGGACAGGACATGGGAGGAATCGACCCTCGATAATCACTCATAGATTGAACACCAACCCGTGCTTCAGGCCGATTCAAGCAAAAGCGCGGGAGCTTAGCGCGAGAAAACGAAAAGCCATCAGGGAGATCGACCGGCTCATCCCGAGCGGGAGCGTCAGAGAATTAGAATATCGAGTGGTTGGCTAATGTTGTACTTTCGTCAAAGCAAATGGCAAATTAGCGACTCTGTATCGACTTCGCGGCATAAATCAAAGCATGCCCGAAGGGCGACTTCCCACTTTGCCAAGAATCGACCTCATCGTGGATGCCACAGCGGGCCCACGAACTACCGATTTTATGGATACATTTTTCCGGTTACAACCGGTCGGCATGGACCACGATGACGAAAGACCTCGTTCGATCCTGACCGCGGAGACCTATTGTTATCGGGTAATGCCGTTTGGACTCAAGAAGCAGGAGCGACCTACCAGAGGTTAGTAAACCGGATGTTCGAGGAAAGCGATAAGCGCAATGATGGAGGTATAAAGTAGGCGACCATAACATTAAAATCCTGGTAGATCTCCACATCGCTCGTCTCTACGGCGTTCCCGGATCATAAGGAATTACAATATGAAGCTGAACCCAGCTAAATGTGCCTTCGACGTGTCAGTCGGAAAATTTCTGGGTTTCATAGTCAACACAGAGTGGGGTAAACCCGGAAAAAATAAAGGCGATTGCTCGACATGCCATCACCATCGGGGAATAAAGGAGGTCGGCCGAGTGTGAGGATCGGCTTTAAAGCGGTTATTATCGAGGGCAAGTGATAAATGCCAGCCTTTCTTCCAAGTTCTGAAGAAAGCCTTTCAATGGGACCCAAAGTGCGAAGAAGCGTTCTCGGCATTGAAGACATACTTGAGTTCCCCTCCTATTCTAGTAAGCCCTGTCGAAGGGGAGCTCCTCACTCTATACTTAGCCGTATCGGACTTCAACCCCGATCTTTGTCCTCGTCGGAGATAAAGTGGTTCGGCATCCGGTTTATTACGTAATAGGAGCTTTAAGAGGAGCGGAGAAAGTGCCCGAGAATGGAAAAATAAATTCGGCTGCAGTGTGCGGCTCGGAGAAACTCATGTATTTCCAAGCTCATACTATGAAGTCCCAGCAGTACCCAATGAGCGGTATTGCGGCAGGACTCCAGTCGGACTATTGGAAGTGGAGCCGTGAAATTTGAAGCGTTGAATATCGAGATAATGCCAGTTGAAAACACCGCAATAAAGGGTGAGATCTTGGCGAACAATTATGGAGTTTACATCGACGGAACTGCTAGGGACTTAGCGGCGTGACCTCACTTGAGCTCTACGTAGATGGGGCCCTCGAATGCAAGGGAGTGGACGGGTCTTATCCTAACCTCCCGAAGGAATAGATATTAGTATGCACTCGGATTTGGATTCCATACATCTAACAGTAGTAAGTATGGGACCGTCATGCGAGCCTCAGCCTCGCCCATTCATTAGAGGTCGATCCGGCTAGAGGTCACGGTGACTCCCAATGGTGGCGGACAAATAGAGACGCCTACGAGGGCGAGTGAAAGGATGATCTTATGCCTCAAGGGTGGGCGTTTATTGAAAATTTGTGGTGGTTCAGGTCAAAACATGTCCCCGAGGCGGAAGAATTCCCGACGGGCCTTGGCCAAAGTTAGCCACAGCCTCACGAGAGACCTCGCGGTCGGCCTTTGTTGAATACTTAGGCGGAACCCTCACATCGATCCTTATGGCATGGTGGTCGCCCGGTAGAGTCCGTGCCGGTACCGGATGGACCCCATTTAGATTATATAATAGACGGAAGCCTACCAGACGACCGAAAGAAGCGGCTAAAATAAGGGCTGAGTCAGGCTGAGGTTCGCGCAATCATAAAGGGAAACCTCTGGCCCGAGGATTTTTCACCACGCACCTTAAATGCATCGGCCCGGGAGAGGACACCAGTACGTCTTGAGGGAGGTACACGAGGGTATATACGGGAATCATAGGCCGGGCTCGGGCATTGGAAAAGTCTTAGGCGGGGATCTCTTGGCCAGCCATACTCGAGGATGCAACCCAGGCCTAGTCGAGAAATACGGGATCTGCGCCGGGAGCACGCGAGATCTCACGCCTCAGTTGGAGCCCTTAACATCGATCACAAGTCCCTGGCCTTTTCAACAATGGGGTTTGGACATACTTGGACCCCTGCCCATTGGTAGATCGGTCTGGAAATTCATGTCGTCGTGGTGGATTGCTTCCGCAGAGTGGGTAGAGGCCCAGGGCCTTTAGCCACGATCGCGGAAGCGAGATCACAGCGATTTCGTGTGGCGGTGGCCATCGTATGCGGGTTTGGCATCCCGAGGACCTGGTGTCGGACGAATAGTTCGACAACGCTAAATTCGGAGATTTTTGTGCGAGCTCGGAATTAAAGTATTACTCGTCCACAGAGCACACCGCGATCGAATGGAGCTGAGTGAAGTCAGCTATCGGAACCCTTAAGTTTGCCTTGAAGACCCGAGTTGGAAGACATAGAAATTGGGTAGAATACCTCCCACGAGGTACTATGGGCTACGGACGTTCCTGAAGTCGACAACTCGGGAAACCCGTTTGCCACTGGCCTTTAGAGCGTGGCCGGAGTGGAGTAGGGTCAAAGTCTCGGGATCGAGTTATCGGAGGGCATAATGGCGAGGCCAGCCGTCTAAACTTAGAACTCTAGATGGTGCGACGGGTTCAAAAAACGCGGAGTATCAAGGAAAACAGCAAGGTACTATAATAAAAAAGTCAAGCCCGGAGCTACATCTTTGGGCGACTTGATCATAAAGCTCCACCTTACGAGAAGAATCGGTATGGAAGCCCAGGCCCCATTGGGAAGGTCCTTACATCATATCCGAGTTGTCGGACCCGAGCAATTATGAACTCAAGCGGAAGAGGAAAAATCTTGCGGCATACATGGAATGCAGACACCTTAAGCATTTTACCCGATAAGTATCGATTTGTAATATAGCCTTGTTAATTATTAGATGGCGAGTTGAGTATTTATTTGATTCGTTGTCGGACATCTCATACGGGTGAATATACGAAAATCGAGAAAAGGAATAATAAGAAGGTTCATAGACATGAAAGAAAAGTCTCTCTTTGCTTCTGATCAGTTATTCGGAGTTCTGATCGATTGCATCATCTACTATGTCTTGAAAGCACACAGTACAGCGGTTCCTTGAATTAAGCGGGAGAAGCAAGAGACAAAGGAAAGACGGAATGAAGGGAAAGGAAGGAAAGAGATGAAAAAGAAGGAGGAAAGAGATGGAAAGGAGAGAGAGAAAGAAGGAGAGGGAGAAAGAAGGAGAGAGGAAGAAAAGAGGAGGAAGAAGAAGAATAAAAACGAGAGCGATTGCAAGAGATGCAGCCCTCTCAGGAAACTCACTGGCCAGAAGCTAGGGAATAACATGAAGAACTCCCGTAAAGGGAGACTAGGGAAAAACCACAGCTCCACGAGCGAGAGGAGATCGAAGGCTGATCGAAGCTTGGAGGAACCCACGGCAAAGGCAGTCGAGCCGAACATCCATCCCATGCGAACTTCATTCACCACCATAAAAGTAGAATCTTCAAAAGCGTGGAATCTGAAGAAACAAAGAAATCACCATTTATAAGAAGCAAACACTCGAAAATTGTATGTCGTTCCAGGTGCATAAACCTGCATTAAAGCGCTCGCCTCTTCCCAGGTGAAAGTTAACGGCCAACCTGAAGCGTTTGATACACCATCTTCAACCACTAAGGCCTAGCGCGGGGCAGTTGCTCACTTTGACCCGGCTCATGCACTGCGCACGGGCAGCGTTGCCTCGAGTCGAACCGGCTCGGGCTACATTGCCACCGGCTACATTGCCGCAAGGCCCTGGCCCACGAACCCACAGCGACTCAATTTGTGAGGTGATCCACTCGGCCACGAGCCACGGCTTGCCTAAACCCGGTCGGTCGGCTCGGCTACGGCCGCAAGACCACGGCGCCGGAGCCACCGGCTGATTTGGCGGGGTGATCCATGCCACGAGAGGCCCGCGTTGCACAAGCGAGTGAGATCCTTTCGGGCTACGGCTGCCACCGAGCCACGGCGCCGAGCCCACGCCGCTCAATTTGACGGTGATCCGCCGGCGCAGAGCCACGGCGCTCGCGAGTCGGATCGGCTCGGGCTACATTGCCACGAGCCTGGCGCGAACCCACGTAGCTGATTTGGCGAGGTGATCCGCCGGCCACGAGCCCTGGCGCTAAATGGTCGAATCCTTCGACTATTTGCCACAAAACCCCTGGCGCCCGACCTCGCGTATCAATTTGAAGAGGTGATCCACTCGGCATAGGCCCTTATTTGCCTAAGCGAGTCGGATCGGCTCGGGGCTACATTGCCACAGGCCCACGGCGCCGGAGCCACAGACTCGGTTGGCCAGGGTGATCCACTCGGCCACGGACCCATTTGCCTAAGCCTTGAGTCGAGATCATTTCGGGCTACATTGCCACCAAGGCCCACGGCGCCCCGGAGCCACGGCTCGGGTTTGTGGTGAATCCGCTCGGCCACGGGCCCGCATTTGCTAAACCCGGTCGGATCGGCTCGAGTACATTGCCACGAATCTGGCGCTCGAGCCCATGACTCAATTTGGCGAGGTGATCCGCTCCAGCGCCAGGCCTGGCTGCCTCGCGAGTCGGTCCATTTCCGGGCTACATTGCCACCAAGGCCACGGTGCCCGAGCCGCAGCGGCTCAATTTGGCGAGTGATCCGCTCCCGGCCGCGAGGCCCGCATTGCCTAAGCGATCGAGATATTTCAGTACATGCACGGGTGGCGCGAGACCCGCAACGGCTCGATTTGAGTGATCCGCTCGGCGCAAACCCGCGGCGCCTAGCGAGTCGAGATCCTTCGGGCTACATTACCTGAGCCCGGCCGGGCCACGCGGCTGATTTGGCGAGTGATCCCTTTCGGCCTGAGCCCTTATTTGCCTCGCAGTTAGTCAGATCCCGGCCTCGAGTACACATTGCCACGAGCCACGGCGCCCGAAGGGAACAAGTAGCTCTCTTTTGGCCAATTGATCCACTGTGCGAGGAACCCGCGGCTTGCCCTGTGAGTCGAATCGATTCGATTCGCTAGCGGCGAACTCTTCGGTTCACATGGGTGAGCCACCGCCCCGAGCAGTTAGCACTAACGAGCCTGCCCGGGCTGTTAGCATAAGCGAACCCAAGCGATCTGCGGCGAACTCATCCGATCCTACGGGTCATATAACCCGAGTCGGTTTGACTCAAGCAAGTCGGGCGGCCGGAGGATAGCGGCTCATTGGCGAGCTGCCTAAAACAAACCACTCCTGACTGAAGAATCGGTTCGGCTCATTGAAGTCGGTAGGTGGATGTCGGCGGCTCTCATTGTGAGCTCTGCTTGAGGCCATGCGTCGGAATCAATTCAGCTAGTGAAAGTCGGACGGCGAATCGGCGCTCTCATTGTGAGCTGCATGCTTGGGCCATGCAGCCTAGGAGTCAACAGGCTCGCGAAAATTGGACGGCCAGGCGGGTCGGCTCGCATTGGCCAGGCTCCACCTTAACGAGGCTCACATGGCCCTAGGAATCATTCGGCTCGTGAAATCGGACAGCCCAGGACCAACGGCTCACATTGGCCAGGCTCTACCATTCTATCACGAGACATACAGCCTAGAGAATCAGGTCCAACTCCTTGTACAAATTAGCTTACAAAGCATCAGCATTCATCACGGCGAGCTTAATCGCTCGTCTAGGACCCAGATCCATGCCGTACAATTACGCAAGAAAAGCAGGAAATACTTCGGTGAGAACACAAGTCATAAAAAAAATGAATATTTATTAAAAGGAGGACTATATATAGAAATGGGATCCCGAAACCCGACAAGAGGAAGCGAGGAGTACATATAAAGGAAAGTGTAAGAGTCGTATTTGAATGACAAAAAAACCAAAACCACGGGAATCGGGCGTCGGAAAGGAGGACGAGCGATGAAGAGTGGAACTCGGCGGGGTGCGGGCTCGATAATCGGCGGATGGACCCTTACGCGCCTCGTCACTTGGGAGATCGAAGTTGAAGTCAGTCGGGAATGGGCCGGTCGCGATAGCCTGGCGATAAGCGAAGCCACCTTGAAAGACGCGGCGGCAGTCCTCGATTTTACCGACCAGCTTCATCCCCTACGAGAAGCGACGGTGCTGATGAAGGTCCCCGCATAATCGCGACCTCCTCGTGGGCGTTCCGCCAGTTCATAGCCTCGGAGGCCTCCACGATGAGCCACCTCCTATGGCATGCTAACCGGAGGCCTCACGTGGCGCGCCAATTGCATCATCTTATCATTTAGATCGCCATTAGCCGCAAGTAGCTCCTCTCGAGACCCCCGCAACTCGCCCCGGGTTGTAATGAGCTCGTCCCTAACCATTTGAAGCTCATCTTGGAAATTTTCTGCCCGGCCGTCTAAACTGATCAAATCTTTTATGACACGGAGCTCACCTGAACCTTTTTGAGCTCGCCTTCAGCGGCCAGATCAAGCCGCCCGAAGACTTCATCCTCCTCGTTCCGCGGGACAACGTAGCGTGATATGCTTTAGATCAGTTTGGTATCCTCTCTCAGGTGTCTGTTTGCACGATCCTGCGGCTCGGTCGCGCTCGGAAGTGAAAGGGTCGGCCCAGTTTAGCTTGGCCTTTTAGGCGAGCCAGCTAAATGAATGGTTGCACGCACATCGAGACAGGCGTCGGCATCCGGCATGGATCAACATGGAATTGGTAGCGACGAATCTGGGAACTACAGAGCCAGCCAGCGTGTTTGAAGGGGATAAAGGTCAAGGCTTCATCAACGAGCAGCGCTTCGACCGCGTCAGAATCCTTAAAGGGGCGGTAGCCCGCCCGCTAGTTCAGCATTGAAAGCAAAGAGTCGCCGTCCTTATGACTCTTGAACTGGTTTTTTGTCTCTTCAACTTTTCCGCCTTTCGATGAGGAGGCTTAGCACTCTCTGAAGGCGGATTCCAGACGGTGATAGGCACAAGCCGCCAGCGGTGCTCGGCGTCTCCGCAGACCGCCGTGACCGGTTCAGAGAAGAAGGCGGCGGGCTGTAACCATAGGGGCCCTCGGCCACGGGCGGCTGCGCCGCGTCGGTTCAGGCCCAGAATTCGGGGGCCTTGATTTGGAACCTTGGCCAAAACCGGCCCATCTCTCTCGACGGGCCGGGGTTCCGTTTCACACTCAGGGGCTTAGAGACCAGGCGTCCTGGCCCCGGGCAAAATCTCTCCACAGTAGAATTACAGGCTGCGGAAAGCCCAACAGGAGAGATTTCCATGGTAGAAGAAGGCAACGGCCTCGAAGCGTGAGCAGCGGACCTCCAAATTCGAGAAGGGCCGGGAAGGTCCGACTTTATCAACTCCGGCGTAAAGACGGCGGGACGACCGACAGCGCCCGGTATCGACGTATCCTGTGGCGGGAGTCGACGAGCACACGAAGCATGAGAAGGATCTGAAGATCAGAAACATTCAGCGACTTCCACCGCGACTTATACTAAAAAAAAAAAAAAAACAGAGCGGACACTCACAGAGATTATCATGGGTGGTCCAAGCCACCGGAACGCCCAGAGTGTCGTTTTTGTCGGAAGGATCATATTGATTCTCGACAGCTAACAAAAATCTGAGCCCTTCCATGACCTATGGGAAGAAGGGAGATCGAGAGACCACCAAAAGGAGCTCGGGCGCACGGAAAAATAAAGAAGCCCTCGGCGAGTCTCCTTTGGGTTAAGATAGAGGAATAAAGCGATACTAAAGGGACACCAGGCCCCCTGTCCTAAAGAAGACTAATAGGCCCACCAAAATACCCCATCCGTTGGGCGCGAGTTGGGAAGGACAGACGTTGAAGTGTTGCAAGACACCCTTTATAAAAGGATGCAGTGGAAAACGAAGACCATTCTCAAAGGCGACCTCAAAGAAACACACCATCTTGGGCGCGAAAACCATAAAGGAGTAGCGTCGGGGGGACCATATTCGGACACTAGGGGCGGTAGCGTTCAACAAGGTAACCCCATACGGTAGGCCACACTGGGACTACATTCTGTATGCTTAGGATGACATATCGAGATAATTCGACCCTTAGGATGTTGAGTTAGTTTTATTATCCTTACCTTTATCGAAGGAAGGAAGCACCTCGGGGCGTCCGGCGATCAGCCGACCCGGATGGCGAAGGCACTAGTCCGTGTAAGTTAGGAACTGACCAAAAAGCCATCACCGTCATAGAAGAAGCGACCGATTCCCATAGCAAAACAAGCAGTAAAAGGAAAAAATCCAATCAATTTAACCTGAGTGCCTCGTCGTGCCGTCAAAAGGGGCGGAGAGAGGCGGCAACGAGGAAAAGGCGAAAAGCAATCTCACGGAAAAGGCGAAGAAAAGACTCTCGCACAAGAGGTCAAACGGGGAACTACGGCGGATGAAGTGCAAGACCGCGAAAGAAGTTGGAGAACGAGAAAAGCCACGGGACGGAGGAGGTCACGAAGAAGCTAGAAAGAAACTAAAAGGGCGGGAGAAGCAGGCGCCAAAACCAGAGTCATCATTATCATAAGACATATGGCGACCAAGCCTCAACTAACCCGGCCCGAGCGAGACACGTGAAGCGCACGTGCAACGATGTGCCTTGCGTGCACCGTACCTTGAGGGCTGAAGTAGCGATAGGGTTGAAAGAAATAAGGATTCAGGCCCACTCGTCAAGCCCCCGAAGGCGCGCATCCAATGCAATACCACGGCTCGGTACCGGCCCAGAAAGCGAAGGCTCGGCCGGCTAGGCCTAAAATCACGATCTTGGACAAATTGAAGGTCCATACCAAGCAAGTCGGATTGTGTTTTGCTTGTCTGAAAATAGAATAACCCACAAACAAGGCGTCATCCTACCGATCGATCAAATCTTATCCAATAAGGAAAGGAAAATAATAAAAGATCACCACCAGTTGGATTTGCCCAATAAGGAAGGAAGATTATCCCAGATAAGCTATTTCTTTCCTAATCCTTCCCAAATCGATATGGGTATGAAAATCGACCAATGGTAGTCACATCGCGTCAGAGCTGGTTGGCGTCTATAAATGCATGGCCACCCAGTGGTGAAAGTGCGCACTCTTAGGCGTCGATGCTAAACAATCTAAGCGGTCTCTCTTTTCTCTCGAAGAAACCGACCAGGCATCGGACGACTCTGGGCCAAGCCCCTTGGCCTGTTGCGATTTTGCGGAGGAGTGCGATCAGGGAGCTGCGGACCAGCGTGTAGCGATCCTTCGGCCCCGGACGATAAAGGAACACCTGCGACGACCGGAGTCGGCGGCCTAGGGCATCCCAACGGCCCGACACGCTCGGCCAGTTAGGTTGAAAAAAGGCATCATCATATATAATTAATTATATATATATATATATATATATATATATATATATATATATATATATATATATATATATATATATATATATATATATATATATATATATATATATATATATATAATTATTTAATCTAGATATTTTATTGTTTTAAGTTTTTCCTTATCTTAAAGAACCTTAATCTTTTTTCTTTTAACTTTTCTCTGCTAACCTTTTTTTCCAAAGCGTGATTTTTTTGTTGTTGTTAATTTTGGCAGAAATCACCCATTTTACACATCTTTCTGTTTTTTCCTCGTGAAGTTATTCCACAGTTTAGGTTTCTTTTGTTTTATTAGTGATTTTAGTTATCGTTTTGATATATCGTGTGATTGTTGTTGTCTTGGTTTGGTGCGGTATATGTTGTTTGCGTAGTGGCGGTCTGCGGCGTTTATTTGTGTGAGGGCGATTCAAACAAGCAAAGTATATCCCCGATTAGATAAGAAATCAAATCGATAGTCGTCCAATGGCAGAATCCAAATCAAAATCAATAGTAATGGCCGGGTAAAGCTCAACTATCAAATGTAGAAACTTTGAGCCGATTTATTATGCTTTTAAAGTAGTTTCATCCTCTATGATTTTAGAGGTTTTGATTCTATATTTCATCCTCTATTGCTTGAATCAATAAATTTATTTTTCTTTTTAAAAAAACTGAGTCCATATCTTCGGTTAACATATAATCCTATTTTCCCATGTCTTTACTTTTTTATTTCTTTAACTCTCTTCATCCTATTTTTTCTTTATGTAGTGATCATAGCGATGAAACAAAAGCAGATCTACCTTCACATATTGGTATGATATTGAAACCTCATGGATCAAATCCTCATCCATTAATATGATGTGTCTACTTTGAGCTTTAAGTCGCACATGGTTTTGTTTTTAGCTTTTACTAGTATCGTTGAGATGATATGCCCATAAGTCATCACATTTCTAACGATGTGAGACATTGTAAGGACTTTTAGTGCATACCCAACTCTTTAAGAGAATCACGAATTCCCTAATTTTCTTTAGATTTTCCAAAAAAACAAACCTACCCAAGATTCAAGCAGTACAATATGAAATGCAAGAAAAGGGAAAGAAAGACCATATGGGTCGATAGAAGGTGCCACGATCTTGGAAGCTGAAGAAAATGCACGAGAGAAATCTCCTTCACCAATCAAGAGAATTCGATCGATGAATAATGCATTAGGTATTTCTGTTTTTCTTCCATAGCCGTCATCTTTTACCATTTCCTTCCCGAAAGCCATGGACGATTTTTCTTATACGGCACAGAGGAATGGTGAGAGCAGAGGGGTATTTTGGGTATAGAAGCTGCATGGCATGATAGCCTATTAAGTGGTCTGCCCTAACATTGCTTCTAAGGCGCAGAAACGAAAAGGTCTTTTTTATATGTAAGGTATAAACTTTATCCTTTTCAACGTTTTTTTTTCTTTGGGCTCGGCTTTGGAACCTAAAAAGTATCAGAATAGAAAAAAATAGCGGAAAATAATTTTGAAAAATATAAAAGAAAATAAAATGTAGTTAAAAGATAAACAAATTGTTAGAAATATTTCTTGTCATAATTTTAGGCAAGAATAAATTACATGTTTCAATGCAGTCGATTTCACAATTATTTATTGCCTAAAATGATAGATAAAGTTGTGTAACAAAACTTACCATATTGATAAAATCAATTTTAAAGAAAATATTAAGTAGATCAAAAGCATTATTCTCTGGGGCGATAGAAAGAACTGAAGTAATGGTAAATACAGGCGGATAAGGAAGACTAGAGAGGTAATATTGGCAGGATCAAATCTCAAAGATTGGATCATATTTTGTGAGATTTCTATGGAAATCAAAATCTTCCTGACATGTTGAGATATATTAGGAAACATGAGGATACAGAATATTGACTAAGGATCATCCAGAGGATATTAAATATGGGACACGGTTTTAAAGAAAGAGGTACACAATGAAGTGTAGAAAGGCAGAATATGTTTTTTGGGGGTTGAATACCTGTGCATGCTATTGCTGACTCTCAATGTTGAGGGGTTTATCGATCATGTTTGAATTATGTTTTTAGGCTAGTGAGAGTCTAGATGTTGAGGGAATGGGGGATCTTATTTTATGTTTCACTGTGAAAGAATAGAGCGAAGAAGGCATTGGAGAAAGGGGGAATCTTGTTTCATAGACAGAGACAACATAATTGAGATATAGTGGACTCCTTTGTATTTGAGTTGATCTAGTGATGTAGGTTTTGTCGAGTATAGTGACTACTCTCTTACGTCTATGCATGTTCTTTGGTTATCTTTTACATAAATGCGGTTTTATTTTTGTGATTAATCTTTGATATAAATCTTGGTAGATCTCAGTCTTAACGGTGGTGCATCTTTTGATGCAACATTTGATAGATCACTGTCAAAACAAACAATTTTTCTCTTTCACAAATAAAATGAGTTTAATAAACATATAAAATTAATTTATTAAATTTAAACTATTTTTTTTTCCCTTCAAATTTTCTTTGGCTTCACTTTTCCTTTCCTTTTTCTTTATTTAGTACTAGGTTCCAATAAGAGCCTAAGCCTTCAATCAATTAGGGGGTGTTTGGATTTTGTTTTTAAAATTGTTCTTGAAACCAATTTTTGAAAACATAAAAAAACATCATTTTAGTGTTTTCAGAATTGAAACATTGTTATCTAAATTTGGTGTTTTTCATGTTTTTTGTGTTTTTCCACAATAAAAAGGGGAATTTCTCCTTATTTTTTTAGAACAAAAAAGAGGTTTAAAAAACAAGAACCAAACATGCTAGTTTTTTATCTTATTTAAAAAAATTTCTCATTATTATTATTATTTTTTTATAACTAAGCATTTTGTTATAGTGTAGTAAACTATACCAATAAGGACTCGAATTTGGGACCCCTCCTTTAAACTTTGAACACTCTCTCATTATTTTCTTATAAAAATGAGCTTCTAAAGTTCATATCATGCTATAGATTGCAACCATGCTATCCAGGATCTATCCCAAAAATACCCTTTCAAGCAAGTTTCAGACACGAGCCCTACTGCCTTGGTAATATGTCCCATCGTCAGGTAAGGCAAAGAACAAAATATTGGTATTCTGAGATATATCGGTACTTGGATTTTACGGATATATCGAAATATCGGTAAATGTCGGTGAGATATTTTGGCAAAATATCGATGCGAAAATTAATAAAAATACTTTGAAATTCATGAAAATACTTTGTTGAACTATAAAAAAGACATAAATAAGCAAATATACACTTATTGAAAACAATATTCATTATAATTTATTAAGAAATTACATTACAATAGTAATTTAAACTAAAATGAAGACCGATGTGGCTCCATTACATTATTTGATGAATGGATCCCATCTTGATGAAGATAATATTCATAATAAGATCTTCAAAATATTGAGATAAATCACAAAGAAAAAATAATTTGAGAGTTAAATGAAGCTTGGATGTGTATGAATGAGTTTGTAAAGAGATTGTATGATTTTATGGGTATTTATAGAATTTTTTGGAGTCAAAATAGTCATTATCGATATTTACCGATATTTTTCGAAATTCGAACCTGTGCGCGCATGAGATAAAGATAAATCAAATAACTACGAAAAGTAGAAAAGTGAGTAAGAAAAGCCAACCGATTTTTTCATTTTATTAGCGATTTATCGTGGGTACTAAACCGCCTTTTTGTGAGGCGCGTGCTCCGCGATCACGATTTTTGGTGGAAAAATCGGTATTTTACGATTTTTCGGTAGCGAAGCGATTTTACCGATTTTCATCAATTTTTTGACTTTCGATTATCTTTTACCATGATTTTGTCACTTTGAGTAAAAGCGAGGATCAAATATCGGTAAGCGGATCTCTCGATAGTGGATTTTACGAAATATCGGAAATATCGGTAAAATGTCGGTGGATATTTTTACAAAAATATCGGTTATTAAATTTTTTCATATTTTAATTATATAGATTATGAAATGGACCATATCTTAATTAAGGTAGATTAAAATCAAATTGATTAGTAATTATTAAAATTAAATATGTTATATTTAATATATTATTCAGATTATAAGAGATATTATTTATTTGTTTTTGTTATTATTATAAATATTATGTAGATAATGAGGAGATTGAAATATTATATATTGCATTTTAAATTTTTAAATGATATTATTTTTATTTATTTTCCTTTTCAAATTAATATTTGATTTAAAATATTATAAGTTATAATGTAAAATAAAAATAAAATAAAATATTATAAAGGGATTATGAACAAATAAATAATAAAATAATATAAAAAAAGTTTGCACTATATATAATAAATGCAATCAATAGTTTGGTAGTTAGAGGGTGTCACTTCCAGGTATTTTGGATGGATTTGAAACCCTTTAGAAGTAATTTTTTTTCATATTTTTTGAGTCATGGGAATTTTGGGAATTTTAATGAACATTATTGTACATTAAAGTTAAAATCTGTATTAAAAAAACTTGATTGCTGTTTATAATATTTGATATGATAACATTAATATCATATCAATTATTCCATTAAAGTTCAAAATAACGGTGCACCATTAGGATTGTAAAATGTGTCTAAATTTCATATTTTTTTGAGGAGAGAGGAGTGAGAGAGCCAAAAGGGAGAGATGATAGATGTGACAAGAAAGAGAGTAGAGAGACGATTGGGACCGGCTTTGTCGGTCGTAAATCGGTCAGTGCGATTTGGTAATCTGTAGCATGAATTATTTTCATCACCTTTTTATTCTGCTGGCTTTGTTTGGCCCCATTTTTAATTTCTCTCCTTAGTGACCTAAAATATAATTTACCCAAAATTCGGGAAAATGTACAGTTTTCGATTTTTAACCGAAAATCGCGATTTTCGAATTTTACCGATTTTTGCGACGATTTTCCACCGAAAATCTTTTCCAGCACCACCGAAAACCGATTTTTCCTTGAGTAAAGGTAGCATCTCGATAAATTCAGTCCAAAGGGTTGATGACCGTAGAAAGTACTATGACCATGCTATTTAGAATCATCTCTATTTTTCAAATATGTCGTACCTCTAGCTATTATGTACTATGACTGTAGAAAGGGTTGATGACTATGAGGAAGGAAATGGTGAAAGATGAGATACTTATTCCAAATTAATACAAATTTAAGTTAATTTCGTAATAAATTACTGTGGCATTAACTTTAAAATTTTCAAAAAATTTCCATTGTTATAGTCATGAACTGCGGTATTAACTTAAAAAATTTCAAATGTTGGCAGCCAGCAGTGTTGTTGAGTTACTTTAATTTGGAGCGTTATTTTAGTTTTGATCTATATTAGTATATATTTTTTAAATAACCTATTTATGTACAAACCTCGAAAGATGGGTGGAAAGATGAGGTGGGTGTGGAATAACAAAATTAGAGAAATGATTTGATGCATTATTCCTAATTTCATCAAATTTGCATTATGTAATTTGAAATAAAGTAATTCTGGATAGTCAAAGGTGAAATTTGCATTATGTAAATTTCTTTCTTTATATTTGTCAAAAAAAAAAAAATTCTTCTTTTAGATATGTAGCAATAAAACTAGGGATGACAATTCATGTCCATGTATCGTGTTGAGTCGTATTAATATACAAGTATTCACTATTTCTTGAAAGCTCAAATACAGCGTGAATAATAATTGGATAAAAAATTATAAATGAAGACACGACCCAAATAGTAATTGGCTTACATGCCAATTTATTAATTTGATCATTAAAATAATATGAGTTAACCCATCAATATTTAACACAAACAACCTAAACGAGTTAATTTAGGTTAAATATTAATTGACGTAAGAATTAAACGAGTCAATTTCGTGTTTTGCGAATTAACACGAATATAACATGTTTATTAAATGGGTTATGCAGGTGAACAAGAATTTACCTCAAATAGGATTATACTCAATCCGAACACATAGAAAACATGTTAGGTTTGTGTCGAGTTCACAATTCGCATCAAATTTTGCTAGGCATATGTAAAACATTGTGCAAGTTTTTTAGAGGTTTATGTTTTTGCAAGTCACGTCTTCCAAATATCAAAATTGGTAAGTTGCAACATAGGCTCTAAAATTGAAATTTCATTTCATTTTTTCCCTAAAAGGGTATGTAAATTAAAGATTTGAAGATTGTTTTTTGACATTAGATTTGAAGGTTGTTATATTCAATATTTGGAGGGTCATGACATTTATAAATGTTTCAATTGTTTAGTAGGCGTATTTTTTACTTAATCTAAATAAATTTTTATTTTGAATAGTGTATGTGAGTATTTAGTTGTTTTGTTTTTCTAATACTTGATTTTTATTAAGTATTAAGTTGTCTTTATAGGCTAAATATATCATTAACTTAACATCTTGCCATCATCTAAATCAGAGTGGTAGTAGGTTCACCTTTAAAATAGGCATAGGGCATAGGGCATAGGGAGGAGGGTCCTAGGTTTAAGTCTCATAGGGGATAGTTTAGTAACTTGAAACTAGAGCGTCTTCAAAAAAAAAAAAAATGAAAATATTTAATATTTATTTGTGATGATGCCTTTTTCAACCAGAACTGGGTTGGAGCGTGTGGGGGTTGTTGGGGTACGGGCTGTCTTGGTGGTGGCGTAGTGTGGATGTGGGTGAAGCCGGAATCCCTTCAATGCTGGTGCAACCAGGCTTTGAAGGTGGCGTCCTCTGCGAAAACAAGAAGGGGTCGAGGGCCGCCGTGGCCGCTCCGATGCCTAAGTCAGTTTCTTTCTGAGAGAAAAGATAGACTGCTTAGAGGGCGGATGTGTTGCGTATGTCTGCGTATGAGTATGCGTATCAGTATTGGCGTACCTTTCACCGATGGGGTGACCTTGTATTTATAGTAGATGTTCAACCGGTTGGATGGTGACTAAGATTCGTTCCCATTGGATGGGATATTTTTTTGTTATTATCGGTATCAGATTTGGTAAAGGATATAGAAGAAGAGCAGTTTATTTGGGATAATCTTCCTTCCTTATTGGGGATTCGATTTGATGATGATCTGTGTGTCTTTCTTTCCTTATTGGTGAGGTTTGGTTGGTTGCGAGATAATATATTATTAGGGATTATTCTGTTTTAATGCCTATGGAGGCTTATAGTAGTCGCTGGGCGAGGGTTGGACCCTCATTACTGTTTGGCACCAAAGCAGATCTTTTGGCCCATGAGCTGAATGCTTCAATGGGCATGCCTCTCCTTTGGGGTTTAATGAGTGGGCCTGAGTGTTTTGTTGGGCTGGCCTCTTTCTTGGGCCTGGCAAGTGGGCCTGTGAGCCTTATTTTTCGAACCCTATCAGTTGCCCTGACCCTTGTATGCAGCGTACGTGGGCAAAGGTTGTAACGTGTCTCGCTTAGGTGCAATTTCAGTCATGCGCTCGGGATTTGGATTAGTTAGGGCTTGGTCGCTATCATTTGTCTTATGATAATGATGACTCTTCGGTTTTCGCGCTCATTTCTCCCACTCATTTTAGTTTCCTTCTGTTTCTTTCGCAAACATCCTCTGTCTTGTGTGCCTCTGCTCCTGGGACCTTTTCTTTGCCTTTAGCGAGTTCGGACTTCCTTCTTTCTTAGTCTTCTGTCCGAGCCTTTTTGTGCAGAGTCTTTCTCTGGTGTCTTTCTTGGGATAGCCTTTTCTGTTGTATTTTTGGGTCCACTGCGTCTTTATCTTCTTGGTCTCTTTTCGGGCGATACGACGAGGCGCTAGGGTTGGGTTGGCCGAATTTTATTTTCATTATTTATTTTCATCATGGGTCCGGGTCGTTCTTCTTCTCTGCGTATCGATGGTGACTCTTCGGCTATTGCTGGTTCTGGACGAACTGGCGGTGTCTTCGACCGCTCGGCCAGGGTTGAACTTCGAGATGCCCCAGAGGTGCCTCCTCTTCCCTTGGACAAGGGTAAGGGAAAAGTGAACTGGGTTAATGCAACAGGTCGAATACCTAAGATCTGGATTCGGCATGCTTTAAGCTGGAGTTGGGTGTGGTCCCACGACATTTGACCCTCTATGTGGTCTGCGTACTAAGATGGTGTGCTTCTTCGAAGTGGCCTTCGATAACGGTCTTCGCTTCCCTTTGCATCCCTTTATAAAAGGGGTTTTGCAACATTTCAATGTCTGTCCTTCTCAACTCGCGCTCAATGGTTGGAGTATTTTGGTTAGTCTGCTGGTTTTCTTTAGGGACAAGGGGCTCGGTGTTCCTAGCATAGCCTTGCTCCTTTACCTTTTTAGTCCGAAGGAGACCTCCGAGGGCTTCCTTTATTTTTCTAGGCGTTCTAGCGTATCTTGTGATTCCAGATCTACCTTCTTCCCACAGGTTGTGGAAGGGACGCTACTTCTTTGTTAGTGGCGTAGTGGGAATATGACCTCTTGACAGGGCGACACCGCAGGCGTTCGGTGTGGACATGAGAATCTTCATGAGTGTTCGTTGCATTTTGGTTATAACGTGCGTAGTCCTTTGGGTATCTCACGATTCTATCTTTGTCTACATGCTTCTCGGGTGCTTTCGGATTGATCTCGTGGCCCGAAGATAACGCCATAAGCGTTAGGCGTTGGCGTGGGTGAGTGTCCTTCTAGATCCTTGCAGCGGGGCTGATCAAGTCGGATGTTCGGAGATCGCCGAGTTCGAGGTCTACTCGCTCTGCTGCTCTGAGGCCTTCACTCCTTCCACCATGAAAGTTCCTCGTTGGAGCACATCAGATGCTAAACCCACTGGGAGACGGTTGACCAGTTGGAATGGTGTCTGGGAAGCCGAAGCGGGAAGCGAAAAACCTCGGACTCAGGTCGCCGTCGGCCGGCTTTGGTCAAAGTTAGAAGTTGGGGGCATCCTTCATCTTCCCGAATCTACTCCTTGTCCGCCATGAAGACGAGTTAAGGCTCCTATAGTTTTGAGTTCGCGGTCCCATTACGGGTTTCTTTGCGGAGGCGGAAAGTTACTGGGGTGGGGCCAGGTGGCGGCCGTTGTGATCACGCCCATTCTGATGCGGAACACGCCAGCGAAGAGGGTTAGGTCACCTTCTGAAAGGCGGAAGAGCGGAGGAAGAATCTGGAATCAAGATTAGGCGGAGACGGGGACTCTTGCCGTGCGAACTCGCGGCAGGCGCAGTCTCGTCCATTCTTAAGGATTCTTATCTCAAGAGGTCGGTTCTTATTTGCCGTTGATGAGGCGCTCAGCCCATGTATCTCTCGAGTCGCCTCGTAGTTCCTTACCTTATCATATTTGATTCCATTTTGAGTTGGGTTTCGAACTTGCATTAGATGTTGATTCTATGCTGGGTGTGCAGGTGGCTACTCATTTGAAGGGTTTGGCCAGAAAGGCCAAACTAAACGAAGGTCATGCCAAAGCGGCCCGGGCTTATAAGGCGAGGTGGCTTCCTCGCATCGGCGCGGGGCGAGGCTGCGGTCGAGTGCAACATGGTAGGAAGCGGTGAAGACTCAAATACGATTTGAAGCATACCATGACCGGTGCTCCGGGCCGAGGGTCGGGAAGACGAGGCCCGAAACAGCGGCGTGGCGACCAGGGAAGCAGGGGATGATTTGAGGCTGTGCGAAACGACTTGATGAAGTGGGGCCAGGCTGCGGTCTGCTTGATGAACCCCGGATGGTTGGGGATGAGCTTCTCACATCCCAAGGCTAGCCGGGGAGTCTAGGAAGAAGCTGCGTGCGATCCAAAGAGGCGATCTGTGATAAGGCAGCTTATTTGTTGGACGAGGCTCGTCTAGAGGCTAACGAGGCAGTCAGCTCGGTGGAGCCTTTGTTGAGGAGTGTCGCGGGGCTGCGTCAGGGGATCTTCATGTAATCGCTTTGGTGGCTCAGCGGGAGGAAGTTATTGGAGGCGAGGGCTAGAGGCTTCTACTCAATGGGTTTGCGGGTGGCTTGCCTTTAGGAAGAAGGTTGTCGATGCTATTAAACACAGTTCAACTTTGACCCTTCCCGACAATGAGGAGGATGTAGGGTCCTTCTCTTGCTGATTATCTGGAAGGCAAGACACCCCACGTGAGGCCCACTCTCCTTCTTCGCGATCCGCTTCTCCTTCGATGCACGATCTCACATTGTATCTTGCTTGCCCAGGTGTAGGCTTTTATACTTTTTTTTTTTTTTGTTGGGCCTGGGACCCAAGACATATGTAGCCTCGTCCTTGATGAATACTTATTTTTGCACTTCACTTCTTTCGCCTCTACTTGTGCTCTTCTCAATGTTCTTTGGGTTACATGGCCTCATGGGCTGCATGGCCTATGCAGAGTGGTTGAGCTCTTCAGTGTGAATTTCTTTGGGTTAAGTCAGTGATTTTCACAGGTTAGGCCCAGGATTCCTAAAGCTGCTCATGGCTTGTGTAGAATGGTTGAGCTTTCGTCAATGTGAGGCTGTTAGGCTCCGTCGGTGATTTACTGAGTCGAGTGATTCCTAGAGCATGGCACGTGTAGAATGGATTGAGCTTGTTAATGTGGCTGCTTGGGCTCGCGTCGTCTACGATTTGCTGAGTTGGGCGATTCTAGGATGCGTAACGTGTAGAATGGTTGGGCTCGTCAATGTAATTCTTGGGCTCAGTCGGTGATTTGCTGAAGTCGGCGATTCTAGGATGCATGGCTGTGTAGAGATGGTTGAGCTCGTCAATGTGAGCTCACGGGCTCGTCGGTGATTTGCACGAGTGAGGCGATTCTAGGATGCATGGCTGTGTAGAATGATTGAGCTCGTCAATGTGAGCTGTTGGGTTCCGTCGGTTGATTTGGCTGAGTCGAACTGATTCCTAGGATGCATGGCACAGTGTAGAATGTTGACTCGTCAATGTGAATTTGTTGGGCTCCGTCGAATTTGATTTACTGAGTTGGAAGGCCAGTTCCTAAATTTTGCATGGCTTTGTGTAGGATAGTTGAGCTCGTCAATGTGAACTGTTGGGCTCCGTCGGCTTATTTGCACGAGTTGAGCCAGTTCTAGAGCTGCATGGCTGTGTAGAATGGTTAATTTCGTCGATGTGTGGTGCTTGGGCCAGATCGGTGATTTGCACGAGTCGAGGCCCGATTCTGGTTTGCATGGCTGTGTAGAATGGTTGAGCTCGTCAATGTGAGCTGCTGGCCTCCGTCGGTTGATTTGCCTGAGTAGAACTGATTCCTAGGCTGCATGGCCTGTGTAAAATGGTTGAGCTCGTCAATGTGAGCTGTAGGGCTCCGGGCGTTGTGGCCAAGTGGCGATATAGCCTGAGCTTATCTGACTCCTTAGGTAGCGTGACCTGTGCAGAGTAGACGAACTCGTCAAAGTGGCTCTTGGGCTCGGTATTTGTGGCCAGTGGGCGATATAGCTGGCGATCGACTCGCCCGGGTTCAACGTGACTTGTCTGAGTAGACGAACTCATCGAGTGATTTCTTTGGGCTCCGGTATTTGTGTGGTGGCGATATAGCCCTAGGCGATCGACTCTCGGTTGCGTGACTTGTGCAAAGTGAGCGAACTGCGTCAAAGTGAGCTCTTGGGCTCGGCGCTATGAAGCGAGTGGCGGCGATATAGCTGAAGCACGATCGACTCCTCGGGTATTTTGACTGTGCGGAGTAGATGAACTCGTCGAAAGTGAAATTTCTTTAGGCTCGTATTTGTGTAGTGTGATATAAGCGAGGCCCGATCGACTCCTCGGGTTGCGTGACTGTGCGGAGTAGACGAACTCGTCAAAGTGGCTCTTGGGCTCAGGAGGCGGCGTGGCGAGTGGCGATATAACTGGCGTCGACTCCTCGGGTTGCGTGACTGTCACCAGTAGAAGATCTCGTGTCAAGTGGCTGGCCCGGGCTCCGGGTCTTGTGGCGAGTGGCGATATAGCTGGTGTCTGACTCCTCAGATTCTGCGTGAGCTTTGTGCGAGTAAGATGAGCTCGTCGAAGTGGTTCTTTGGTAGGCGTGGCGTAGTAAGTGGCGATATAGCTGGTGGTTGACTCCTCAGTAGCGTGACTGTGCGAGTAGACGAACTGTCAGTATTTCTTGGGAACCCAAGTAGCGTGGCGCTTATGCGAGTTGTGAACTCGTCAAAGTGAATTTCTTGGGTCTTGACCATTCGACCGATTTTTCTTGGAAAGGTGAGGCGTCTTTAATGCGCTGATTTATGGAGAATTTGCGAAGCGTTTGTGCGACTTTTTGAGTGCTTTGATGCTTATAAATGCGGCTTCATTGCTATGGAGTTTATACTTTGAATATTACATACGGTGTGTAAGCGGAATTTCTGCGCGGATGGGCGTCGTCGTCGTCATCGTCGGGGATCCACACCGAAGATCACGGTTCGGTTTTGTTGGACTTACCTTATGGGAGTTGTGTTTTACTAGTCTCACACTATGAGAGTCATGTTATTCCCTGGCTTAGGTGCCGGGAATGTATGCAGAGAGGGGCGAGGCGCGAGTTCTTATGTCGCCTTCTCCATTTACAATTCTTCTTTCTCTTCCTTTTTCTTCTCCTTCTCCTTCTTTTCATCTTTTTCTTCCACATCTCATTTCTCCTTTTTGTTTCTTCTGCATAAACTCCTTCCATCCCTTTTTTGTTTTTCCTTTTCTTCCACATCTGTTTCTCCCTCTTCCGCACAAACTCCTTCCATCCCTTTTTTCTTCTTCTCCTCTTTTCTACCTTTCCGGCCTTCTTCCATTTATTTCCATTTCGTTTTCTTTTCCTCTTTTCTTCCTGAAGTTTTTTTTTTAGAGGCTGCTTGTCTTGAATCTTTCCAAGATGTAATCGATGGCACCTTGATTATGGCGAATGTAATCGATTGGAATAAAGAGAGACTTTTCCTTTTGCCATATATAGCCGGCTTTCTCATTCTATTACTGTAATTTTGCAGAGCATTATATATGAGTTGCTTGTGACGTCTTAACAAAATAACCCGATAAATGGTGAATCGTTAAGCGAAAATTGATAAATCTCCATTTAAGATTACAAACCGATTCTATTGATAAGCGTTTAAGATGTTCCGCATTCGAGGCATGTTGTAAATTTTCCCCTCCTTTATTTGGGCTAAGTAATTGCACAGTGTGACTCGAGATATGATATAGGGGCCTTCGGTTGAGACTATTTATATGCTGAATTCTTCCTTCTTTGTGATAGCTTTTTAAGACCAAATCACGGCTGTAGCTTAGGTTTGACTTTTTGGTGGTAGTACCTCGAGTCTTCCTTTGGTAGTCTTAAATGCGCTTTAGAACACTGCTCGTTTTCATCTAATAGATCCAAATTTAGGCGGGAGAGCCTGCGTCATTTGGTAACTCTCTTCTTTCGATCATGGCCGGGCTGCGCCGATCTGAGAGGCTGGGGCGAATGGGGTTTCGGGTTCACGCGACTTACGTGTTGTCTGTAGGCCCATAGCACCTCGGGAGTATTCTACCCACTTTCGCTAAGATCTTCAATTTGGTCTTCAATGCGGCCTTGAGGTTTGATGGTGACTTGGCCCCATTGTTAGGCTAACGGATGTCTTTGGAGGCAGTAGTGAATTCTTAATTCCCAGGCTCGACGAGAAATCTCTGAATTTGGCTTTGTCGAACTGTTTTCCGTTGTCTGACACCAAGGCTCTTGGAATACCAAACCTGCACATGATGGCTCGCCACACAAAGTGCGTATCTTACGTTACGTGATTGTGGTAAAGGCTCGGCCTCGGTAGCTTGGTGAAGTAATCTACTCGACGATGATGAATTTACATTGGCCGCTGAGAGGTAGGGTCAGTATGTCTAGACCCCATTGTTGGAAGGGCTAGGGCTTGTGATTGATATCTGCAAAGGCTCACGATGGGAGCGTGAGATCTTGGCGTCTTTGTTGGCGAGATCTTGCATTTCTTAGTATTAAGTGCGATGCGTCTTTGAGTATTGTAGGCCCGATGGTATCCTTGTCTGAGACCTTTCTGCGATGCTCGAGCTTAAGTATGATTCATATATACCTCGTGTACTTCTCTTATGCCATTATTCAATGTTTTTCAGCGATGCACGAGGATTGGTGTGAAGAAACCTACAGCTTGTATGAAGCTTCCCTTATGATTAGTGGAGCACGCGAGACCTCGTCCTTATTTTAGCTGCTTCTTTCGGGTCGTCAGGTAGGCGTCCGTCTATTATATAATCCCAAATGGGGTCCATCTGGCTCGGCTCGGACAGGCCTGGGCAACCTCACGTCGCGGAGATCGATGGGGTTACGCCGGGTGTCGAGAGCCAGTGTCGACTGCGAGGTCTTCTATGCAAGAACATTGCTAACTGCGAGGCGTCGGCTCGTGGGTTCTGCTCTGGGAACTATGTCGACACAGGCCCTTGTAGAATTTTTTTAATAAAATCTCCATTACCTTTTGGAGATATAGGATCATCCTTCCACTTTTTTAGCCTCGTAGGTGTCTTCCTGTTGTCTTACTACCGGCAGGGTCATTTGGGACCTCTGTTTGGTCGACTTCCCAGTGAATGGGCGAGGTTGGGGCGCTGTAATGAGCCTCATGTGGCCAGCCTCGTTGTTGGAGGCCCCAGAATCGAGATACGAGTGCGTGCTCAATGTCTATTCCTTAGGAGGTCGAGATTAGACTGCTCCGGCTCCCTTGTGCATTTGAGGCTCCATCTAGAGTTTCGGATGGGGAGGTCGGTCGTTGCTTGAGAGTTCGGGCGGAGTTCAGTCGAGTGAACTCCATGTGAGGGTCGGCTAAAGCCTGCCCTTTTATTGCGAGTTTAAACATATCGATCTCGAACTCGCTTAGCTCTATGGCCGCTTCATCGACCAGGAACTTAAGTTTGTAACATAGCTTCATCGGGTATTAAGTTGGAGCTTACATGGTGTGAGCACAGAGTAAGGCGGAGTTCAGAATCAGTTATAAGGCCAAAATTAGTTTCTCCATCCTTAGGCACCTCTCCTCCCACTCCTCTCAAAGCTCGAGTACACCCAATAGTAAAGCTGGATCTTGTACTGTTCTTTTGTCTCTCGAGGGCAACCTTGAGTAAGTTTGTCTGACTAGGTATAGGGTGAGGAGCTCCTCTTCAGTAGGACTTACTAGAATGGGAGGGGAGCTCAAATAGCATATGTTTCAATGCTAAAAATGTATCTCCGCCGTATCCCATTGAAAGGCTTTCTTCGGGACTTGGAAGAAGAGGTGGCATTTATCACTACGGATACAAAATCGGCAAAGCGGCCAATCCTTCCGTGAGGCCTTAAGCTTCCTTTATACTTGATGGTGAAGGCATGTCGAGCCTGACCTTTATCTTGTGCGGATTTGCTTCAATTCCTCGGTGGTTGACTATGAAACGGGAATTTTCGGGCGATACGCCGAAGGCACACTTGGGTACGGTCGGTTCATGTTATAGTTTCTCAAGATCTGGAACGCCTCGGATAGATGAGCTATGTGGAGCTCAGCTGTGGTGGATTTTACCAGCATGTCATCTATGTACACTTCCATAGTTGTGCCTATCTGCTTCTGGAACATCCGATTCACCAACCTCTGATATGTAGCTCCTGCGTTCTTGAGCCCGAACGGCATCACACGATAACAGTAGGTTCCCTGCGCTATGACGAACGAGGTTTTTTCTTGGTCACCTGGGTCCATAATGATCTGATTGTAGCCGGAAGGCATCCGCAGCCCCGAGGAGTTCGTGGGCCCAGCGGTGGCATCTGATGAGGTCGGTCGTGGCGAGAGAGCGCTCCTTTGGGCATGCTGTTGATGTCAGTGAAGTCGATCTTGAGTCGCCATTGCCCGTTGCTTTTTGATCGGCGTTGGTTAGCCATTGAGTATTCTACCTCCACGATCGCTGCTGCGCATGGGTTTGCTATACCGTTAATGACTTTTTGTTTCCGTGAGCTCCTCCTCTTTTATTTAATTGGCTTGAAGGATGAAGAATTTGACGTTCGACCTATGAGTGATTCTTGTGGATCAATTCCTCCCATATCCACTGCTTCCATGCGAAGGCGTGCTTTGTTACGTCTTAAAAATGGATAAGGAGTTTTTGAGGAATCTTCCTCTAGCTTGGGCCGATATAAGCGAGATGTTCGAATTAGGTCGTCCACGCTCAATACCAATTCCGAGTTCTTACGAGGCTCCGGGTCGGTGAGCCTTATAGTCACGCATGTCGAGCTCATCTAGGTATATGTTGTCGATCACCTTTTGTTTCATGGATCTTTGAGTAATTCCACTGGCCACTCGTCTCCTCGAACCATTCCTACCCGCTTACGGTGGGGAATTTGATCATCATGTGATATCTTTTTTTTGAAGGGATGGCTTTTATTGCATTGAGAGAGATGCTTGACAACATGTTATAGCGGGCGGAAGTCTCTGACGAGGAATCTAGCCGTAGTCGTCGCATGGCATAGGGGATCTCCCAATGTGAGTACCAATTGTATTGAGCCTAGAGGTAATACCTTTTCCCCGAAGGGAACCCCATGGAATTGTTGAATGGACTCTAGTTTTCTCCGCTTCCAATGCCCATTTTATCGAAGGTGACTAAGATGATATCAAATTTGACTCCAGTTGTAATTAGGACCGATGGTTTGTTTTGTTGGCCACAATTGCGCGGAGCTACCGGTGGAGTGGAGTCATGAGGATGTTGGCACCCCTCCAGATCTGAGTCAGAGAATGTGATGGATGTGTCGAGCCGCGGTAGTTTAGACACTGCTTGTATTTCCGCTATCTCTGTCAACGATCTTTGCGTAGATGGGCCTTGGTACGGTAGTTCCCCACCTCCTGTGAATCCTCCTGAGATTACCTGGATTTCACCTAGGGACTGTTAGTCTTTGAGTGGTCGTGCGAGGTGGTGGTTCTTCGAGGCGGGGCCTAGTTCTGAGCTTGATTTTGAGCCTGATTTTCAGGGGATATGAAGCGTCGGAGGTATCCGCGCCGTATTAAGTACTCTATTTCTCTCTTGAGTTGTATGTAGTCGTCAAAATGCCGGTCTGTCGTAATCCCTCTATGGAACTCCTTGATGCCCAGGTTGTCTCTTGTTCTGAGTGCGATTTCATTTGATTCTTCTTTCAAAAGCTGACTATTTCGTACTTGCGCGAGGACTGGCAATCTTGAAGGCATTAAGGGGTAAAGCAGCTGAGAAGCGAAATAAGCGTCGTCGTCTTTGATTTGCGGTGGACCAGGAGCGATCTCACGAGTTCCCACGCCTTTTGAGATCGTTCTCCATAAACCTTTGGAGATCTTTCACGGGTAGCTTTGTCTTTTGGGGCTTCGTCCTCGTCGTTTATCTGTCAGCACCCATGAGTAGAAGGCTCTATCTTTCTTGGATGAGGCTTCTTCACCTTTAATATACTTCTCTCTGCTTTCTGCGAGCACCTCGGCCATGCTTGTTTGTGGTTTTTGGAGATGGAAAACATCAAGTCTTTGGTGAATCTAAGCTGACAATAATAAGACCGAGTGATCCTTGAATTTCTCGTCGGGTATATCTACCTTTAGAGACTCGGCATTGAATCGTTGGACATAAGATCTCAAGCTTTCTTGCGAGCCCTGCTTGATGGTAAGTAGATGATAACTTGGCTTTCTATACATCTTGGCCCCAATAAAGTGAGAGACGAATGCAATGGATAGCTCTCTGAATGAGGAGATTGACGACGGTGGAAGTCTATTGAACCATGCGGCGGGGCCTGGGGTGACAGCTCTTGCATCGCACGGATCTTGATACCCATGCGGTTCCATTTGGTTTTTGTAAGTGTTGAGATGATGTTTGGATCTCTGGTACATACAGGCTTCCTGTGGCATTCTAAACTTAGTTTGGAAGGGGAGAGAGTGGAATTATCTCGGTGTGTAGGGTGACTCGAGTTTGTTGTACCAAGGCCATCCATGAGTATCGGGAGCGTCCTCTTACCACCTCCTTTACACGGCTGAGCTCTTGTTGGAGGCTCTTGAACCTCTGTTCCATAATTGTTCCCACAACTCCTTGTGAGATTGGGTGCGGAGTTCTTCGTTCATTTGTTGCTCTCCCGAGTGTTTAGCCAGATTTGCCTTCCTTCGGGGGCTAGATTAATGGTCAGTGCTTAGGGCTCGGCTGGGTCCTATGTTTCGGCTCCACGAGGAGTGCCGATGTATGGTATCCTTCATGAGGGAATGTCATGGCCTTCTGAATGCATCGGCGCCTCCGTGGTCGTCGCACTGTCACAGTGAGTTGTTCTAACTCTTATTAAAGTTGATTGGTGAGGCGGAGTGCCTCCACCTCGTCGAGTGTTGGCTGCATTGTTCTGGCCTTGGGAGGTCGGCTGTCTGCTATTTGCTGGTTGGTCTGCATCCTTGGGGATTAGGCGTTGCTCTGCTTGTGTTCAAGTCGATACCATCGATGGCGAAAAATCAGTTATATTTGTAAAGGCTGTCGTTCCCCTGGCTTGGCGCCAAGCTGATGATGCCTTTTCAGCTGAGCTGGTGCAGGCGTGTGGGGGTTGTTAGACGGACACGGACTGCGGTGGGTAGGGCGTAAGGCTGTTGGATCGATACGGGCTGAAATAGGATCACTTCAATGCTGGTGCGGGCTTTGAAGGTGGCATTCCTCTACTTGAAAACAAGAAGAAGGGGGTCATTGAGGGCTTCGCGGTAGCTCTCAAAGTCACCTAAGTTAGTTTCTTTAAAGGAGAAAAGATAGTTTGTAGAGGGCGGATGTGTTGCGTATGTCTGCGTATGAGTATGCGTATCAGTATTGGCGTACCTTTCACCGATGGGGTGGCCTTGTATTTATAGTAGATGTTCAACCAGTTGGATGGTGACTAGGATTCGTTCCCATTGGATGGGATATTTTTTGTTATTATGTCGGTGTCAGTTTGGTAAAGGATATAGAAGAACGGTTATTTGGGATAATCTTGGCCCTTATTGGGGGATCAGGTTGATGATGATCTATTATTAATCTTTTAACCTTATTGGTGAGGTTTAAAGTTGATTTGCGGAATAATATATTATTGGGATTATTATATTTACGTACCTATGAACTTCCCATAATGGAGTCTTTAGACCATGAGTTGGACCCTCATTAATTTGGCACAAAGGCTTGAATCTTTGGTATGAGCACAGATACTTCAATGGGCATGCCTCTCCTTTGGGGTTTAATGAGTGAGCCTGAGTGTTTCGTTGGGCTGACCTCTTTCTTGGGCCTGGCAAGTGGGCCTGTGAGCCTTATTTTTCGAACCCTATCAATTTGTATGGTGATAATTTAACATTATCATTAGGATACAATGAAAATATTTATATAATGTTTGTATAACACTTTATCGTATTTATAAAATAAAATAAAAAATAAATATTATTGTGATAACAAATTTTAAATTTATTTTAAAAAATAAAAAATCATGCAAAAAAAAAAAAAACATCCTCATCATGCTAAAATTATATATAATCTATGAAAAATTAACATTTTATCCAAATTTTAAGAAAATTAATTTTTAAATAAAAATGACATACCAAAATTGTTGATAAGAACTGACGCATGCCGTTAGATGAAATCAACCAAAATCATATTTTGGTT